>CM054932.1:24026161-24136161 GCA_029168755.2 Tillandsia fasciculata
CCCACCTCTGCCGGACGCTTTCCGGAAAGAAAGCCCCAAGAAGGAGATTGCGGAATTCCGCCCAGGTCAGGAGCTGAGCCCCAGGCGGACCAGCCGGTCGAACACGCCGCCACCACGCTTCGGCGTTGGTTTTCCAAAAAGTTCGTCGCCAATATCACCTGATATCGTTCCTCGATAAACAACGTCTCAAAATGTCGCTCCATCGCCGTGATCCACGACTCTGCCTCCCACGGCTCATTACTTTGCCCCGAAAAATGGGGTGGGTCAAATTGGCGAAACCTCATCAACAGGTCCACCACTCCCCGCTGTTCTGCCGGGGTCAGAGATCCTGTCAGCCCAGTCGGCTGTCCCCAGTACCCCGAGTAACAGGGGATGCCGGGGTCACCGGTACAACTGGAGGATTCACAGCAGGGGAAGAAGGTACGGGAGAATTCTCTGAAGGTGCTACAACAGGCTGAGCCCTCTGCTCTAACATTTGCGTCAGCCGACCCATAGCCTCCTCCTGACGCCGAACAGCCTCTGACATCTGGGCCATGGGCCTGCAGCTCTTGCACCTCACTCTGCTGGCCCTGCCCGGACTCCTCCTGATCGGGTTCAGGGGAATCAGGCTGAGAACGCGTCAACATCCTACGTCGCGGAGGCATCCTACCACAAGAAACCACACTCAGTATCGGGACCCCACACGACCCAATCTAGCGAAAGTCAAAGACATTCCCCTATTCCTGTGACTTTATGTTGTCTGCAGCCAACATAACTGTCCACCAGAAATAGGCTATGTCGATCCATCTTCTCTCACTGGAAGAGTCAAACAAAATAAATCGACGACTTTCGCAAAATGCCACGTCTCTCATGCCCTATTATCCTAGGGTCTGCCAAAAGCCTAGGGTTTCCTAAGTCCCAACTGAACTATCCCTAAGCTCTGATACCAACTTAATCTGTCACGCCCCGGGGTGCCACCCAGTCCCCGGGTCCGTCTACAGATCCGCCGTGCACACGGAACTTCCCGCGTACACGAAGCGCTGGTAACTTGCTCAGATATTAAATGTACAATAAAAGAGCATAATACAGAGCTGAAATAGAAGAACCACATAGTATCTCAGACTGGAATTATAAGTAAAGCTGTAATATGTACAATAATCTCCCAGCTCACTAAAATAATACAGCCAGCTGGCGAAAGCCAGACTCAAAATAAAAGGAGAACACCACAGTCTGAGTGAGGGGTACAACGTCTATCTACAGCTCTCAGTCTCCCAGGAGATCTATCTATTCAGCGATCCCCTTACCTCGATCAGCTGCCGATGGCCTAGCAGCTCCCGCAGATGACTCTGCAAAAATAAGGGAGAAGAAAGAAACAGAAAATAACAATGGGGGGTGAGAACTACCAGATAAACCAGCAGCCTCCCCTAGTGGGTAAAAACCTCAACTCTGACGCACCCACTAGGACTACTAGAGGCAAAAGGGAAAAGAGAAGTGGTAGATACAAAGATGCTGAAACAGGAAAACTACCACTATTATGCTGTCAAAACTGTATGCATGCATCAGAAATAGTATCTGACCAAATAAACCCAATCTAGCAACCGTACACGATCGGTATTACCTGCTCAAGAACCAGTATCTATCGGCACACGGCACGATCCCATAATATCCAATCGACCGGCACACGGCTCGGTTCTAAGCCTACTCCGGAGTGGCACTCGAGGGGAGCGACCCACACGAGTAAAATATCTCCGTCATCAGTATCACAAGTATCTTTGTAGCACATGTCTCAATATAGCAGGACTGGATCATGACTATGATCAAAGTGGGAATACTCCATCCACTACAGAAACCCAATCCCCAACTGATGCAATAAACCAGACTCAACCCCAATCTGATGCAAGGATAAACATCTGGTCGACCGCCTACTGTCCGCGGTCACCGCAATACCCCACAATCCACAATCTAATGCAATCTCGACTACACTATCCCAAACCCCTGCTCATACTTGAGCAACAACATCTGATGCAAAGGACAACAATAAAACATGTTCAAATCCCAATATGATAGTGTAGCAATAAATAGTGGCCTTACCTGATGTCCGGGCATGCATGCAACTGTCTTTATTTTTAAAAGTTGTAAAATAGTGTCAAAGGTTTAAAACAATTGATTTACTGAATAAAAGTCATTTGCATGCGAGATCATAGCCTTTGTCTCAATCACAGTGTCCCAATATAAGTCATCATATCATTTGTGGGGTTATATTAAATTTTAGGGGAGTTTGTCCCAGCGGTCCTTGTCATTTGTCATATTAATTTGTCCCAATGGTTCTCATTAATTGTCCTGTTAGTTGTCCTGTTAGTAGTCCTGTTAGTAGTCCTGTTAGTTTGTCCCAATGGTTCTCATTAATTGTCATATTTTAGGGGATTTCTAGTAATCCCAGTGAGCTTGTCAAAAATGAGGTAAGCAACAACCGCCCACCTTGAACAGCTCAAACAACACCCCAGGTAGTCTCCTGGTTGTCCACAGTCCTCAAATCCTGCAAATCATGCTCCCGGTATAAATACAAATCCCAAAAAGTACAATATTTGCTGTTTTTCAGACATCAAGGAAAAAGAGGAGTTTTTCACCTCTAAAATGAGCTCCTAAAATTCTAGAAAAATCACGGTTGCGTTCCTCGCGAAGAGTAGATCAAAATCGACTCTTTGAACGCCTCGATCTAATGCACCTACGCCAAGATAAAAATCGGAGAAGTCGGTGCTGTCCAAAAATTACCACAGCAAAAAGGGGGGTCAAAGAGGACTTGGGAATCGTGCCAAAAGTACAAAACGGAGCAAATTGATCAACACGGAAATCGAAGCCCTACCTCTTACAGTCGCGCTGCCGCAAAAATCGTCCAAAAATTCCACCTGGTTAGCCCGCAGTGAATTTTCGACGGAACTGCGACGGGAAATGGGCCTAAAAAGAAAATCGTCGCAGTGCGCCGCGTCGCAGATAACTCACTATCTGTAACTCCTAAAATTCTGAGATTGTAGAGAGAGAGAGAAGAGAGAGAGAGGAAGATTTTCATAAAGGGCACTTTTTCTGATTCTCTCTCTATGGCCCGCAAATCAAGGTGCAGAATGAGAGGGGGTGGGGGTTGCTATTTATAATGGGCTGGGAATCTTCCCAAAGGATCGGGCAAAACAGGAAACACCGAAACGGGCCAACCAAAACGCGCCACGTGTCCACAAACAGGAAACAGCCGGTGCAAGGGCCAATGAAAATTGCCACGTGGCCACGTGGTCCACGTGTTCGGTCCGCGCTCCGGGTCTTCCGGAAGATGTCGGCCAACGGGGCTGCCACGTGTCACCTTTTCTAGAAGCCGGCCATCCAATGGGGAAGCGACACGTGGCAAGGGGGGTGTTCGGTGCTCCCGGTGCACGCCAGGCCCATGGACCGCGCACCCGAGCCTGCCTGCCCGCGCCTGCCCGCGCTGCCCGCGCCTGCGCCGCCGCCGCGCTCCGGTCGCCGGAACAGTAATTCTTACCCGGCCGCTGTGCCGAAAAATAAAGCCGACCGCTGCCAAAACGCCGCTGCCAAATCGCCGAAAGCTCCCGAAAATTCCCGTTTGCGATTTTCGCGCCAAGCCCGCCCGCCGGCTCGCCACTGGTGTTGTACAGTTCCTGCGGGAGTCCGGATCATCACAAGTGTGCAACTAATTTGAGTGAGCATTAAGTAGGTTACCTTGTATTAATAAATGTCTCTGATTCTTTTGAAATCACAGAAATTTTCATATTTATAAATTATTTTCAATGATAGATTATTTACTTCGACGGTTGGTCCCATTAAGCATGATTTACGCTATTATAATGATTTACGGTTGGTCCCATCCGGAAGATGTCGGCCAACGGGGTGCTGCCACGTGTCACCTTTTCTAGAAGCCGGCCATCCAATGGGGAAGCGACACGTGGCAAGGGGGGGGTGTTCGGTGCTCCCGGTGCACGCCAGGCCCATGGACCGCGCACCCGAGCCTCCTGCCCGCGCCTGCCCGCGCTGCCCGCGCCTGCCCGCGCCGCGCTCCTCCGCGCTCCTCTGCTGCCCCGCCGCCGTGCGCCGCCGCCCGCCGCCGGTCGCCGGTCGCCGGAACAGTAATTCCGGCGGCCGGAGTTACTGTTCCGGCGTGAACAGTAACCTAGTGCCCAAAAATAAAGTGAATATACCATTTTGACCGTTTTCGCGTGCTGAGTCCGATTTCGCCGTCCGTTTCGCCAAATTCTCATCCGAAATTTTGCCGAAAGCTCTCGAAAATTCCCGTTTGCCCCGATTTTCGCGCCAAGTCTATTTTAAATATTTAATTTCAATTCTACAAGCTCCGATGCACTGTACAAGCTCCCCGCAGTCACTGTTTAGTGTTGTACAGTTCCTGCGGGAGTCCGGATCATCACAAAAAGTGTGCAACTAATTTTAGTGAGCAATTAAGTAGGTTACCTTGTATTAATAAATGTCTCTGATTCTTTTGAAATCACAGAAATTTTCATATTTATAAATTATTTTCAATGAT
The DNA here is from genome assembly GCA_029168755.2 of Tillandsia fasciculata. NCBI lineage: Eukaryota > Viridiplantae > Streptophyta > Magnoliopsida > Poales > Bromeliaceae > Tillandsia > Tillandsia fasciculata. The sequence goes on from CM054932.1 coordinate 24,030,681, forward strand.
AGATTATTTACTTCGACGGTTGGTCCCATTAAGCATGATTTACGCTATTATAATTATTTAGAACTAAATTTTATAATTTTTCGGCATCATTTACTATGTGATTAAAAAATTTTAAAAATAATTTTTTTAATAACTGATGTGACACGTTTGAAAATTTAATAATGTAGAATAACTCAAATTACACGAAATTTTAATAAAAAATTTTACTTACCATGAAGAGAAAAAGTAATACTTCCGATTTCATATTTGAATCTCTTATTATTATTTTTTATGAAACTTTTATTATTAGTTGTTTATTTTGGACTACTTAAACTCTGGGCAAACGAAATCAAAAGATTATTGAATTTGGTTTCTAAATAGTTCCATCATTATAGACATTGTTTAGCGAAACCAATCGCAAAATCGAATGCCCTATCATCAAAAATAACTTACAAGTACATGAATATATATATATATATATATATATATGCTTTCAAAAGCATAGTAGCCTAACTCTCTCTCTATATATAGAGTCGGGCTACAATACTAGCAAAAGCACCAACAACTTAGTACTATCAAGTTTTATACCGTTAGATCTATCTCTTTAATCATTTTCATCTGTTAGATCATACTATTCTACTAACCATCTATTAAACCTTATGATGCAATTGAGGTTTACTAATGGGAATTGAGGTTTAATTAGAAGGATATTTTGATAATTTTAGAATAAATTTAATTATTTTGAATAGTAGTTAGAGGTAAATAAACAAATTAAAACTCCTAATTATTTTATGATGCAATTAATGATATTTTAAAAACATGTAGCAAGAAATAAGCTAGATGGCATGATGAAATGCATAAATAGGTGGATATTTCATTCATTTCATAAGAAGAAGAAGAAGATTTAGTATATGATACATGAATGACTTTGAGGAATTAAATAGCTTAGATAGTAAGTTAATTTGTTACATTTCTAAAAACTTAAACGAAGCGGGTAGCATGCTACTTTTCTCTCAAAAAAAAAAAAAAAAAAAATTATTAACGGAACCATTCTTTCCCAACTTTAACTATTTTTTCACCTTGGGCTCTAATGTTACATCCGTATGCAAATTAATGTGAAATAACTCAAGAAACACATGTAAATTATTAAATAATCGTTCATCTATTTGAAAACATTATAAACGCTTATCGGAATCCTGATGAAACGCGTTCTCAGATTTTATCGTTACTTAAACACTGACAATAAAATCGTCTGGATTGAATGCTTCCAAGTCTAGATTCGTCGTTTAATTAATTTTGCTTTGAATGGGACAGGACAAATTAACGGTAGGAATCCGACTCGGGACCACAACCCTTTTATATTGCTTATATACTATGTTTAATTAGAGTCCCATAAACCCTAATTAGACTTGTATTGAATTTTTACACATTAATAACCCATGCCCAATACATATTTTCAGAGCCCATATTAGATCACTTAATGGCCCCATTAAATTAGATAACTCATAATATAATTATAAATTTATATATTAGCCCATATATAAAAAAAATTAAATCCAACATCTAACCCTTTCTCTAAATGCACGCTCATTACAACAAGCTCAACTTCTCCACCGGCCTCAATATTATCCTCCAAATTCTATGATCATTTCGACCTCACATGCGATACTTACTAACTCTTTTAGACCATTCAACACCTTTGATAGAATCCGATGTATCGTTAAATTCTTCAAAAAATCTTAAAAATTGGTTATGAGATTAAACCGAGGTTACTAAATCATGACCATACGAATTGATGCGGCCTATTCCATAAAATTTAACAAAAATTTGGATGGTTAATTATATAATTGCAACAATAATATAAATGCCAAGGAATCAGAGAGACAAATAGCCAAAAAAAAAAAAAAAAAAAAAAGTTAAGAACTAAGGCGACAAACAGTTAGGGAGCAATTGTGCAATTAATTTAGAAAAAAAAAAAAAAAAAAAAAAAAAAAAAAAAAAAAAAAAAAAAAACTTCAGAAGAGATCGAGCTTTGTCTTTCTTTTGGCGTGTGTGTGATATATACGCATCTTAGTCGGTGTTTATTCAATTATTTATGTGAATGTATTCATCATATATTCATGGAGTTGAAGAGGAGAGATTTGGGCTATTAATTGTTCTTATCTATTCCTATGAATGTATGAGCTAGCTTCATCTAGGATACTCTTAGGTAGCGTGGTTCGGGGATTAGAAAAATTTGTTATACCGGGATAGGTACAGATTCTGGTATTAGCAGGATTGGTGTAAATTTGCGTTTGGTTAGATTTATGATTATACCGGAATTAAAGTAAATTGTGTTTGGTAAATTATATAGAATAAGGAGAATAGGAAGAATTGGTAAAAATGTGTTTGGTTAGTATAGAGGAATAGAAGATTGATAAGTGATAAATTTGTGTATTGACTATTTTGCCCTTTATAAATAAAAATAATTTATTATAATAAATAATTTATTATATTAATCAACCATAATTTATATATTTAAAATTATAAAAAATAATTAAAAATATATATAAATAAATAAAAATCTAAAACGGGGGCGCGTAGATGGCCGGAGATGGCCGGAGAGGGGCGAGGAGAGGGTCGCGGAGAGGGCCGCAGAGGGCGCGTAGGGGCGCGTAGGGGCGAGGGCCGCAAAGAGACGAAGAGGGGCGCGGAGATGGCCGAGAGCGCGCGGAGAGGGGCGCGGAGAGGGGCGCAGAGGAGAGATGGAGAAGAAGGGATCGAGATCGAGGAGATGGAGGCAGAGGAGAGATGGGATAAAAGGGGATCGAGATCGGAGGAGATGGAGGGCAATGGTCACGGGATGGGGAAGAAGAAGAGCTTCTCCTCGATCCCTGTGCCAAAAAAAATTCCAGCCAATTCCACCATTTCCCAGAACCCAAATCCCCGATTCCATACTGTTAATTCCCATCCCTGGGAATCCGGATTCCCAAAAATCCATACCCGTTTGGGTATGGATTTGGGGATAAGGGGGGTATTCCCCCCTTATCCCCCTATCCAAACGTAGCCTTAGCATATATATATAATAATAATAATAATAATAATAATAATATATAGTAAATGATCAAAAGTATGCAATAGTTATATAATGCCAACTTTATTATTGCCATAATTATTTAGCTTTTGTCACACTGCCTCTTGATGGAGATCTAGGAAGCATATAGAAACACATATTTAATTATATCAATCTATCCACCAATTTAACTTATCTTGTCAATCTAATTCATCAATCCAATCTATTCCAAAAAAATCTGTCACTCCGTCTTATTTTTTCTAAATAGTATAATTTAAAAATCAAACTTAAATATTATGGGATAGTGGTTTGTATCTAATAAATAAGTATGGTTAGTATTGAATTGTTACAGCTGGTATTAGAATATGTTCAAACGTAAAGGTGAGGTAGATTTCGTATCGTATGAATATCTTAAAATGTATATTTAATTGGGCTGACGAACATATTAGAATATAAAATGCAAAAAAAAAATATCACATTTCAATAATTTCATATCAAATAATATGAAAGAGTGTGATGAATTTATATATGATGAAAACACTAAAATTAATAATTAGATTCAAATTATTTAGACTTTGGATCAAAATTTTTTTAGTATTAATAGACTGAATTCATTACAACAAAATTAGATTATAGGGACACATGTTTGTAACACTTTTGTATAAGTGTTCTATCTATATTCTATTTATATCCAAAATTAGATTATATGAACATACTTTTGAAACACATTATAAAAATGTGTCCCTATACACCCTAGCGACGGCACATATAGCAATACTAATAATAAATATTGGTATTTAATTTTGTCAACGATATTTTTTTAAATTTTTAGAAATACTTAGAAGTGTCGCAATAGCATAATTTTATTATAGTGATTACTACAAAAAATCAAATTGAATTAGATTGAGGAGGTGTTTGGTCTAGTTTTTGAAAAATAATTTTGGGTCTAAAAAATAATCTTTAACTGAATAAATTAAGTATTTGAAAATTAAATTTTTAAATATAATTTTAATTTTTAAAATTAATATTTTGATTGATTGAGATACAAAAATCAGAAAAAGTTAAAAAAACCATGCTTGCTATTTTTAACTCAAAGTCAAAAAAAATTGAGGAATTCTATATGTACACTTATTTACGAATGTATATCTTATACTCCCATTCATCTAAAGATGAGAAATTTTCTATCCATCACAAGTGAAATTTATTTCATCCTTAAATGAATAAAGTGTAAAATATATACTCTTTTTAGAGGTGTACAGAAAGTATTGTCCCAGATAAAAATTGCCCGCTTCCCATGTTTTTTTAACTTAACTCAAAGTCAAAAAAATTGCCCACAGGGAAGCCGTGAGTTGACTGGATTTGCATAATGTAAGTCAGTCAGCAATGGCATCAGTCTTGAAATCCACACCGTGACCGTGCTACCACCGAAGTCTTGGAATCCACACTGTGACCGTGCTACCACCGCCGGATTTCATTCACACTTCTGGTTGAATCATCTTCCTCTTAATACGGAATAGATATTATGTAAGGAAGATTAGTTCCCACGTTCCGTCGAAATCTTTGCATGCACCGTGTGCATTTATAAATTTAATTTAGCACACTTAATTTTGAATAATAATAAATAATTATTGTATGCATTATGTACGGTAAGAAAAAAAATAAAAAGTACAATATATACAAAATATGTTGTTTATTTATGTAAACATAAAGAGTATTATTATATTTATAAATCGTAATGATTTTATTACTATATAAATTTCACAATTCTAAAAAAAAAAAAAAAAAAAAAAATTATATTTGAATTATGGTGAATTTCTTTTTTCTTTTGTTGAAAAAAAATACTAGAATATGCCGTTTTCTTGTGTCAAAAAAAAAAAAAAAAAAAAAAAAAAAAAAAACAATAAGGTAGAGAAGAATATTTCCTCTATCCAAAATTTTAGAGAGTTTTAAAATATGCCATTCTTTTGTTCCAATAAAAAAAATAAATTTTAAAAAATTTATAGTCTAAAATTTTGTTTCGAAAAATTTAATTATTCAAGTAATTAGAGGAGAATCTCTTTATATAAAATAACTAGGTTTAAAATTTCAGACCTCACACACCAGCAATCAAGTTATGTCCGTTTCGTTTATTTTTGAAATAAACTTAGCTGAAAATATGAAGCAATTAAATTTTAAATTCGAAATCTCGAATATCAAGCATTAAGTCTTTTGTCACTTGTACTAGAATTGCTCGATTTTTTTTGAGAGGTTAAAGTGTATAAAATATATATTTATAAACCCGGTGCAGACGATAATATCTACAAATTCTCAAAATGAGATGTGTAAGATGAGACCCACCGCTACCTTCTCCCTCCCTATATAACCTTGGAAAATACTATTTATACATTTTATTTAGAGTGTATATTTTACACTTTATCTATTCAATAGGTATAAATATGATATGAGATCATTTTATAAATTGTAAAGTTACATTTTTTGAAAATCATCCTATTCTTAAATAAATAAAATATAGAATATAGGGGTGTACATATAACATTACTTACCTAACTTCATGCCGCTTTCTCCGCCTCCTTTCGGCGGTACCTGCAAGAGTAGAATGTACGCATAGTGCCTGCCCAACTACTGTATTACGATTTGGTCCCTACTCTTTTTGTTTAAATTTTTTTTAATAAGTAATATTACATGTGCACTCTACATGGAGTGTACGACATACACATTCTACCCATCTAAGGATAGAGATACATCTACTTGTTTAAAGTGATAAATAAAATTTATCATATTTTAAAATAAGTGAGATATAAGATATACATTCATTTCGAAATGTACAACTAGCATTTTTTTTTTAATCTGAATTACAAAATATATTTTTTTATATAAAAGAGACTCCTTTTTATTCTTTCATTAATATATATATATATATATATATATATATATATATATATATATATATATATATATATATATATATATATATATATATCGTACAAAATATTTCCAACGACTTTTTTTTTTTTTTTGGTCCTCTGCTAATGATCTTTATTATTAAATTATTTTAAAATATTTATTATTAAAAAAATAAAAATATACTGTAGGTATACTCTATTAACAGGGAGTAGTATATAAAAAAACTTCATCTAGCGACCAAATGGTAATAAGAGGATAGTACAGGGACTTAACGTTACATTTCACCCTTACTGAACAGGACATGCACAAAAGAATGAATAAAAAAAAAAGTAGGCTCCTTTTTGGGTTTGCTACGTGCAAGAAGCGCCCATCGCCATCGCTACACTCGGTAGCAATAGCGTGCGTTGTTGTACTCCTCCTTCTCCTTCCTCCGAAAATTTTTGAACTTTTTTTTTTTTTTTTTTTGGGAGAGTACGTGATCGATTGGTGTAGTTGGGGTCGTCTTTTTGTTGATTCCTCGTTGAATTTGGGACATTTCACGGTAAAATTTCCTGAATTTTTGCGATTTGTTTGTTTCCCTCTTGGGTTTGCTAAATTTAGTGATTTTTTGGCACCCACTTACTTGACTTATGCTTGATTTCCTTTTTAGGTTTTGTGAATTGGGTTTTGCTTTGTGTTTGGGTTAGAATTTATCATTTAGTTGTTAATGCGCCCTTGTTTCCTGGTTTGGATTTTATAATTTTCCTGTTTTTAGTAATTTTCGAGGATTTTTTTTTTTTTTTTTTTTGCGTTTAGTTTATGGTAAATTTGGGGGCTTTTTTTTTTTTTTTTTTTTTTTTTTTCTAGGGTTATGTACATTTATTGCTCGATTAGTGAGATTGATTTGAATGTAATATTGTTAAATTTAATTCTTTGTGATGCGTTCATTATAATCCTTGATGCTTTGTTTGTGTGGAGAGAATAAAAGAGAAAAGAAGAGAAAGGAGAGTGTATAAAATTGATGAGAGAGTACTTTAGGAAGGCAAAAAATGTACGGAGACCCCCTCCACTATAGGCGATTTTGAAATAGGCCCCCTCACCTTTACTTTTTTTTTTTTTTTTTTTTTTTTGGTTGACACTCTCTTCTAAATTTTTTCTTAGCTTGCTTAGTTGATAAATTTAATAACATGTGCAATTTATTTGACTAAATCATTTAATTTCAAAAAATAAAAGAGTAAAATGGTTCCAATAAAGGGAAAAAAAAAAAGAAATTTTGAAGGTACAATTTCAAAATGTCCTATAGTACCCTAATAGGAATGACAGTGAGGACAAAATGGAAGGTTCTTTAGTTCTTGCTTCATCCAGATGTTGCATAATTATTACTTAAATTTGATGTTTTTAACAAATATTTTGCAGAGTATTCATCTTCAATGAATTTTGAGATTGCTGTCCTTTCTTGGTTCTCAGCAATATAAGGAATGCTACTTAACCATTCTATTTATAGAACCTGTCCCCTATAGAAGATTCTAGAATGTCAGAGAACTTCATAGTGGTGTTGTTTCATGAAAATTGGGTGCTTACTTTTCTACACAGATAACATGTCTCAATTTTCTCAGTATTGGCCTTCTTCTACTTCAAACATTCTAGGTGTCAAGATTACACTGTTTGATATGAGGAAATACATTCATCGGTGAGGAACGACAAATTGGATAAATGAGTATTCATCAATTAGTGTTAAACATATTACTGTACCACTTGATAGAAAGATTTTTTTATGTTTATTTTAAACTTAGTAGTTTGTTATGCAATAAGTACTTATGTTTATGTTACTTTGTTGAGCATTTGACATTTTTTTGTTATTAATTTTTCTGGTTATGCAGGCGGTGGTGGAGGAATAGCGGAGGACGTTTTTCGACAGATTTTGTTTCCATTATGGTTGATACTACTGGCGACGAGTCGGCATCTGAAGCAGAGCATGCTAAGCTGTTGGGAAGACTGTCAATTCTTTCTTATGGCTCTGGCCACATGCTAAATGACATAACGTCGGCTTGTTGGTTTACTTATTTATTACTGTTCTTGACTGACATAGGGCTTAGTCCAAGGTATATTTCATTCACAGTCTCTTGGTATTGATTGCTGTTACATATATTTCTACTGTTTTTCTTTTCTATTCGCAATAATGTAATACTTACGCATACCGGTTGCACGACAATTTTTTTCAGCTAGTTTGCTAAAATGATATTGCTTCTGCTGCAAATTTACTCTGGAAATTTGGAATGATTAGAAATCTTTAAGAGGGAAATTCAAACTGAAGTTTTTGAAGAAAGGCACGCCTTTGCCCAACGATAACTGTAGAGCGATTATAAACTGTCGAAGAACAAAAAAGAAAAGCATTCCCATATATCACCAAGAAAACATTGAGGTTTAGGGCGAAGCTTATTAGTTTCATTGTAATCGACTTCAGCAAATGAAATTTGAAACTCTCTAACTGGCTTGAAACAACAAAGGTATCCCCCCTATATTGATCACTTGTTTGGTCTGGCTGGAGCTTTTGTGGAAGTGGTTTGTGAGTTGAGCGATTTCTGCAGAAGTGCTGTTTGAGCAGGCACTAACTGTCTTTTCGTCAAATCCGTTAATAAGTCCTATTTGTAGTAGAAGCAGAAGCTTTAGATTGGAGCTTCTTCTTCTGTGCCTGAGAGTTTTTCTTTTTACATCAAATGCTTCTAGGCTTAAGAGGTGCTTTCTGCTTCTAAACCTTTTCGTCTCAATAACCTTTAAATAAAAATCCCATTTTCTGCTATCTCCTTGCTTGGAAAGCTTGCCTATTGTCGTTTGAAAAGTGATATTTGCTAGATTTCCTATATACTTTGTTGACTATTAGTTCACTATTTTGTGTTGGAAAGGTCATCCAATTTATGTCTCATTAGCCTTCTTTAGTGTGAGGTGAATGTGATTGTGCCCTTTCACTGCTGCTGCGTCTTTAATTGGTGGTTTGTGTTTATTGACCGCCATAGATGTGTTACATAGGTTATGCATTTTTTTCAGGGATGCAGCTGTTGTTATGCTTTCTGGTCAAACTGCAGATGCCTTTGCAACAATTTTTGCTGGAGAGCTGGTACGATTCAAAATTTTGGTTTTCTATTCTGAATTGAGAGTACATGCTAAGCAATAAAACTGTTGATTCTTGAGGGAGCAGAAGTAGCATTGTGCGTTGATTATCTTGAAATATTATAGCTCAAGAAGTACCTTAACACAAATTCAGAGTACTGTTTGGTGTACTTTCAGAACAGTTCAGAAGTAGAACTTGAATTTGGAGTTCTACTTTTATTTGATGATGCAAATTTCAGAGGCAATTGCAAGAAAATAAACGGATATGCGCAGCGGAAGAAAGAAACGCAATTAAAATTTTTCTTAAACCAAGATCACCTCATGTTTTGTTTTAGATCGTTAAAAGGTAATCTAATTGATCTTATCAATTAGGATTTAATTTTTACCTTGCGCGGGTCGAGATCACCGCGAAGCCGACGATCGTTGGTAAAAATTGTTCGTCCTTGATAGCCGCGCACGCACCCGGCCTCTACTTGTGTCCACACGGAATCACGCCCTTGATCGAAATAATCGATCGCCTTGATTCGCGATCCGATCACGAAATAACTCTTGCGTCGATGTAAGGAGGATGAATCAATCTTCTAATTGTGCTAGCAATCTTCCGAAGATCGAGAACGATTAATTATGGAGGACTTTAGGAAGAGGGAGAGGATAGGCGGCTAGGGTTTTCTTATTCCTTTTTTCTCTCAATATGTCACATATGACATATATTTATAATGAGAAAACCCTAATCCTAATCCTAATCGAATCCTAATCCGATTGGATTATCCATTATCCTTAATCGAATCCTGATTCGATTGGATTATCCATTATCCTTAATCGAATCCTAATCCGATTGGATTATCCATTATCCTTCGTGTGTAACATTTACACATAAGTCCTCCAAATATTTACTAACGATTAGCAAATACACCATGCAACTTTTGCACTTAAATACCTCTAATTTACAATAATTGCAAATTAGTCCTTTTACTAATAAATTAGTAAACTTTAGTATTGTGATTATAATTAATCCATTCTATAAACTTCTTTATCATCTCCATAATATCGATCATGCGCGATTCCTTATGTGTGTGACCTAATAGGTTCAATTCTGTCTGGTAGTGAGATATGATGCGATCCCCATCGACATCATCATCGAAACTCTTTTGATGGATCAAACACTTTTGATTCTTCCATCGTATAATAATTATTCGCCTATAATTATTCTTATTGGTTCCCACAATCCACCAGTGACGCCTAGCAGCATATAGTGGCAATCCAGTCAGAAGTGAATATTGGACTGAACCTCTAGGTGCAGTTACCGTACAATACAATCCTTCTATCGCATAGTCCCAACTGAGTGGAGGTCATGGAATACTCGTCAAACCCCATCACCCGTTATATGACAAATTTGATAGGACAGAAGCTCATATGGTTACTCTTGGAAACACCTTTCCATGAACCATATTACCCCGGCCGAGGATTTCTGAGCTTTGCCTTACAAATAGCATAGGACTAATTATCTCTCTACCGAGAGCGATAGATCCCCTGTAAACAAACACCCATTCCTAATATGAACCGACTGCAGCCAACATATACTACTAAGACCCGTGACTAGGATCAGAGTTTGCATAGTCAAACTACAGTAGCCTCATATTGAATGGCCGTGGTGTCGCAGGTCTAAGGATCAGTTGTACCACTGCAACATCGAATCAGTTACTGACGAATGAGTAGACATCCATGTAACTATTCGTAATTGGTCACGCTCAGTGCCCTTGTTCTCTAACAACCACCTGCACGTTCGCTCCAGTGTCCCCACACTGATGACTTGAGACTCGTCATCCTAAAAGAGAGCGACACATACATCAATCTTACCGGATCAATCATCGTCCCCATGATGATCCTCCGATTGAGAGCATTTATGACTTAATCACCAATAATATGTATCTCAAATTCTTAACTCTTAAGAATATACATTATCATCTCATTAATTCAAAGGACGATTCATGGACACATTAAACATGAATGGCATAAAATGCCCAAATAATAATAAAGATCAAGTACAAATATGTCCCATATAAAAATGCGTCAGCCTGATAGGCTTTTGGGGCATACAACTAACAATCTCCCACTTGCACTAAAGCCAATCAGTCATGTATCTAATGCCCATCTTCTCAAGATGAGTCTCTAGTTTCTGCTGAGTCAAAGCCTTAGTTAGCGGGTCCGCCACGTTATCTGCGGAGGCAACCTTCTGCACTTCAATATGTTTATCTTTGATGTACTCTCTGATCTTGTGATACCGCCGCTCGATATGTTTGGATTTCTGATGAGATCTCGGCTCCTTAGCTAATGCTACGGCGCCATTATTATCACAATATAGTGGCAGGGGATCCCTACTAGAGGGAACCACGCCAAGCTCAGTGATAAATTTCTTGATCCAAACAGCTTCCTTGGCAGCTTCAGATGCAGCGATGTACTCCGCCTCCATAGTAGAATCAGCAATCGTCTCTTGTTTAGAACTCTTCCAAACTATTGACCCACCATTGCAAATAAATAGATACCCAGACGTAGACTTTCTATCGTCTATATCAGACATAAAGTCTGAATCTGTATAGCCATTAACTTTGAGTTCTCCACCTCCAAGAACCAAGAACATATCCTTTGTTCTTCTCAAGTACTTAAGGATATTCTTTACCGCTACCCAATGCTCTTCGCCTGGGTTCGACTGATATCGACTAGTGACGCTCACAGCCTGTGCTATATCAGGTCGAGTACATAGCATCGCATACATTAAACTCCCTATTGCGGAAGCATAAGGGATCCTGCTCATGCGACTTCTCTCTTCAGGTGTCTTAGGAGACATAGTCTTAGAGAGGTGAATTCCATGTCTTAGAGGTACCATACCCCTTTTGGAATTCTCCATGCTGAACCTTTTCAACACTTCATCTATGTACATAGCTTGCGATAAACCAAGCAACTTCTTAGGTCTATCCCTATAGACCTTTATCCCTAGGATATAAGATGCTTCTCCAAGGTCTTTCATAGAAAACTCTTTGGATAACCATAACTTCACCGATGTTAACATAGGAATGTCATTCCCTATTAGGAGTATGTCATCCACGTACAATACGAGGAAGGTAACAGCACTCCCACTAACCTTTTTATACACACACGGCTCTTCCTCATTTCTGATGAAATCGAACGATTCGACTGCATCATTGAAACGAGTGTTCCAACTCCGAGAAGCTTGCTTCAACCCATAAATGGATCGTTGAAGCTTGCACACTTTATGACTTCTATCTTTGGTAGTGAAACCCAAAGGCTGCTCCATATAGATTTCTTCTTCAAGATATCCATTCAGGAAAGCAGTTTTTACATCCATTTGCCAGATCTCGTAGTCATAATGTGCAGCAATAGCAAGCAGAGTTCTGATAGATTTAAGCATGGCTACAGGTGAAAAGGTATCCTGATAGTCAATGCCTTCGCGTTGACTATAACCTTTTGCTACCAGCCTAGCTTTATAGGTCTCTACCTTTCCATCAGAACCAATCTTTCTCTTGAAGATCCATTTGCATCCAACGGGTACAATACCCTCCGGTGGATCAACCAAAGTCCAAACTTGATTGGAGTACATTGAGTCTATTTCAGACTTCATAGCTTCCAACCATTTTTCGGAGTCGATGTCTGACATCGCCTCGCTATAAGTCTTAGGATCATCTCTATGATCCTTGTCTCCCACTAGGAACATTTCCTCCATGTCCTCTATAAATAATCCCATGTATCTATCAGGAGGATGAGAGATTCTACTAGACTTGCGAGGTGGCAACGTAATCTCTGGTATCACAGAGTTATCAGGAAGGGCTCTTGGAATGCTCGATTCTAAAGAGACTTTCTCCTCTAGTTCTATTTTTCTCCCACTGCCTCCTGCTAAAATAAATTCATTTTCAAGAAAGAAGGCATGACGGCTCACAATCACATTATGACTTTCTGGGAGATAAAAATTGTATCCAAGTGATTCCTTGGGATAACCAATGAATCTTCCCTTGACTGATCTGCTTTCCAATTTGTCCGTCTTTAATTTCTTAATATAAGCCGGACACCCCCAAGTCTTAATGTGAGTAAAACTTGGCTTCCTACCATGCCACATCTCATATGGTGTGGTGGGAACAGATTTGGAAGGTACTCTGTTCAAAATATAAATAGCCGTAAGAAGTGCATAACCCCAAAGTGACGTAGGTAAATCTGTAAAACTCATCATAGATCGAACCATATCTAATAAAGTTCGATTCCTCCGTTCAGACACCCCATTCAATTCTGGTGTTCCAGGAGGAGTCCATTGAGAGACAATACCATTATTCTTGAGGTAGGTTAAGAAATCCGTGCTAAGGTATTCCCCTCCTCGATCGGATCGAAGAGCCTTAATCGGTTTTTCCATTTGCTTTTCTACTTCTTGTCTAAACTCTTTAAACTTTTCAAAAACTTCAGACTTGTGTTTAATTAAATACACGTACCCATACCGTGAATAATCATCAGTAAAGGTAATAAAGTAGAGATAGCCGCCCCAAGCAGACACATCGAATGGGCCACATACATCAGTATGTATCAGGGCGAGTACTTCGGTAGCTCTCTGTCCTTGTCCAACAAAGGGAGACTTAGTCATTTTTCCTTGAAGACATGATTCACAAGCTGGGTATGGTTCAGGGAGTAAGGATCCTAAGATACCATCCTTAGCCAGCTTGTTAACCTTATCTTCTCCAATGTGACCAAGCCTCAGATGCCACAAGTATGTTTTGTTTACCTCCTCTCTAGGTCTTTTAAAACCAATAGTATTCTCATTCATGCCATTGTCAACTGTATTCATACTAACATCCATATGTAAGTAATAGAGATTGTCTATTAAAGAACCACAACCTATCAAATTATTTCTCAAATAAATTGAACAAATGTTTGATTCAAAAATAAACTTATAACCGTCCAATACCAAACGTGAAACAGAAATAAGGTTTCTAGTCGCACTAGGAACATAAAGACAATCTCTAAGTTCTAAAACTACTCCTGTCGGTAGACATAAAGGATAAGTCCCTACAGCAACAGCAGCAACTCTTGCTCCGTTTCCAACGCGTAGGGTAATCTCTCCATCCCTAAGTCGTCTACTTTTCTTTAGCGCCTGCATTGAAATACACAAATGCGAGGTGCATCCCGAGTCAATGACCCATGTAAAAGTAGAACAAACCGATAAGCTAGTAGTTTCAATGATATGAATCTCGGACATACCTTCCAAAGTTTTATTCTTCACCTTGTCCTTCAGGCTAGCCAAATAGTCCGGGCAATTCCTCTTCCAGTGGCCATCCTTTTGACAGTGGAAGCAAGTTCCTTTGGCGGCCTTCTTTTTGGGATTTGCCTTGACAGTGTCAGTCTTTGGCTTCTTTGCAGGCTTCTTCTTTCTCCATTTAGACTTTCTTTTGGAGGAAGCCCGTTCAACAGCCAAAACTGAGCCCTTATTGACTTTTAGCATTCCTTCAGCCGTGACCAACATATTCAACAGCTCGGCGAGAGTGCAAGTAATTTTATTCATTTGAAAATTTAAAATAAACTGAGAAAATGAATCAGGTAATGATTGTAAGATCAAATCAATTTGAAGTTCTGCGTCCATAGTCATTCCGAGCTTCTCAAGCTCCTCAATGTCCTTAATCATCGCCAAGCAATGATTATTGACTGAGTGACCATCAGACATCTTAGTCCTGAACAGTCGCCTTGACACCTCGTAACGAGCTGTTCGACTTTGCTCATCATACAACTCTTTAAGATGAAGCAAGATGTCAGCAGCACTCTCCATGTGCTCATGCTGGCGTTGCAACTCATTACTCATAGACGCAAGCATGTAGCATTTTACCTTCATATCATCATCAGTCCATTTATTTCTAGCATCTTTCTGTTGAGCTGTTGGATTTGCGGGCACTGCTGGAGCCTCCGTGTCCAACACATAGGCTAATTTCTCAGAATTGAGAACAATTCTCAAATTCCTCAGCCAATCGGTGAAATTCGGTCCAGTTAAGCGATTAGTATCAAGTATTCTGACAAGTGGGTTAGAGGCGGACATTTTCTGCAGATGGTTAAGATTCTAATTAGTTGTGTACTTAATCATAATCCATTTTGATTAGGGTCATTAAATCTAAATGGTGCCTCCCACTAATTTTAGCGAATCTCCACACTCCCCGAGTGGAGAAAACGGAAACTTTACTAAAAGTTTCTAGTGGAAATTGCGGTCCCATCTATTTGCACACTACCTCATCCTGACAGATTCTTGGCAATGAGTAAAGAAATGAGTGAACAACTCTTGTTCAATGCTTCTCAAGCAAATCGCAATTTTATCTTTGGCCTCCAAAAATATAGGCCTCATCCTAACAGATTCTTGGCCTTATCTTTTGGTTAAGTTAGACCCACCGTTCA
Source organism: Tillandsia fasciculata (assembly GCA_029168755.2). Classification (NCBI taxonomy): domain Eukaryota; kingdom Viridiplantae; phylum Streptophyta; class Magnoliopsida; order Poales; family Bromeliaceae; genus Tillandsia; species Tillandsia fasciculata. The sequence goes on from CM054932.1 coordinate 24,046,135, forward strand.
TCATGCAAATAAAAAGTCATTGAATCCTCATCCTGACAGATTCTTGGATTCAACCCCTTTCTTACCACATAGCATCTCATGCCAATAGAATGGTTGCGGCTCCCTAATGCAACTGACCCCCGTGTCCGGGTGCATCAATCAACACTAAAGAGACGCCCACACCCTACAACGATGGAAGGCCACTAATGGGTTCATAACACCACTAACTTAATATTTTATTTAGGGAGATTTGTTATCTCATCAGTTTTAATTCATTATAAATTTACATCTCATGCAAGCCATCGCATCATATGCACACATATATCGCATATATATAAAAAAATAACTACCGGTGATGATCATGGATTTTAATTTGATTCGGGCCTGAGCCACCAGGCCGGAATCGGGTCAGAGGGTATTACACACAAAAACTTGCTCTGCATCTTGATCAGATTGGAGTAGATCAACTCTTGTCGGCTCCCTCGATCAATATTTGGTCCAAACTTGATCTGCACCGCATCAACTCTTGAATGGAACAAATCGTCATGGAACCTGAACTACCCCTTTACCCTTTAATTTTGCAACAATTACAATACAACCCATAATAATAATGAGACACGCAGGTCTCCAAATTACATAATTTAATTGGTGCACGCAGGCACTCAAAATAAATCTAACACTGGGTCCTTATTAAATTACACCCATTCACATCATCACAAGGTTGCTACCCATGATCATCACCTCATACACATCACAGGCATATAATATAAAATTCTCTAATTCGATTTCTAATTAATTGGGTTTCGAATTAATTTTAAATTGCGATTTTGCACAAAGCAACCACAAGGCGCGCATGATCACATCATGTAAATGCGTTCAAAACACATTGCGGCAAGCACGTGCAATGAAAGCCATGAACTAATCAATTAGTGTTGCTATACACTAACAATGCTAATTAATTAGAGCTTGCATGTCATCAATATGACTGTACGTCATATGCCAATTAATTAGAGCACGTTGACCTTGACCGCATGCATGGCCGTAGTCGCATGCTAATTAATTAGAGCACCTTGACCGCATGTATGGCCGTAGTCGCATGCTAATTAATTAGAGCACCTTGACCGCATGCATGGCCGTAGTCGCATGCCAATTAATTAGAGCACCTTGACCGCATGCATGGCCGTAGTCGCATGCTAATTAATTAGAGCACCTTGACCGCATGCATGGCCGTAGTCGCATGCTAATTAATTAGAGCACCTTGACCGCAAGTTAATTAATTAGTGTTACAAAACAATCAAAACAATATATTCAAAAGCAATCTTTATTGTTTTGATTTCGATCGTTCCAGAAAACCCAATCAAGATCGAAAAAGAGATTAGATCTAAAACAAACGATGAGGGTGGCTCTGATACCACTGCAAGAAAATAAACGGATTTGCGCAGCGGAAGAAAGAAACGCAATTAAAATTTTTCTTAAACCAAGATCACCTCATGTTTTGTTTTAGATCGTTAAAAGGTAATCTAATTGATCTTATCAATTAGGATTTAATTTTTACCTTGCGCGGGTCGAGATCACCGCGAAGCCGACGATCGTTGGTAAAAATTGTTCGTCCTTGATAGCCGCGCACGCACCCGGCCTCTACTTGTGTCCACACGGAATCACGCCCTTGATCGAAATAATCGATCGCCTTGATTCGCGATCCGATCACGAAATAACTCTTGCGTCGATGTAAGGAGGATGAATCAATCTTCTAATTGTGCTAGCAATCTTCCGAAGATCGAGAACGATTAATTATGGAGGACTTTAGAAAGAGGGAGAGGATAGGCGGCTAGGGTTTTCTTATTCCTTTTTTCTCTTTTTTTCAATATGTCACATATGACATATATTTATAATGAGAAAACCCTAATCCTAATCCTAATCGAATCCTAATCCGATTGGATTATCCATTATCCTTAATCGAATCCTGATTCGATTGGATTATCCATTATCCTTAATCGAATCCTAATCCGATTGGATTATCCATTATCCTTCGTGTGTAACATTTACACATAAGTCCTCCAAATATTTACTAACGATTAGCAAATACACCATGCAACTTTTGCACTTAAATACCTCTAATTTACAATAATTGCAAATTAGTCCTTTTACTAATAAATTAGTAAACTTTAGTATTGTGATTATAATTAATCCATTCTATAAACTTCTTTATCATCTCCATAATATCGATCATGCGCGATTCCTTATGTGTGTGACCTAATAGGTTCAATTCTGTCTGGTAGTGAGATATGATGCGATCCCCATCGGCATCATCATCGAAACTCTTTTGATGGATCAAACACATTTGATTCTTCCATCGTATAATAATTATTCGCCTATAATTATTCTTATTGGTTCCCACAATCCACCAGTGACGCCTAGCAGCATATAGTGGCAATCCAGTCAGAAGTGAATATTGGACTGAACCTCTAGGTGCAGTTACCGTACAATACAATCCTTCTATCGCATAGTCCCAACTGAGTGGAGGTTATGGAATACTCGTCAAACCCCATCACCCGTTATTTGACAAATTTGATAGGACAGAAGCTCATATGGTTACTCTTGGAAACAACTTTCCATGAACAATATTACCCCGGCCGAGGATTTCTGAGCTTTGCCTTACAAATAGCATAGGACTAATTATCTCTCTACCGAGAGCGATAGATCCCCTGTAAACAAACACCCATTCCTAATATGAACCGACTGCAGCCAACATATACTACTAAGACCCGTGATTAGGATCAGAGTTTGCATAGTCAAACTACAGTAGCCTCATATTGAATGGCCGTGGTGTCGCAGGTCTAAGGATCAGTTGTACCACTGCAACATCGAATCAGTTACTGACGAATGAGTAGACATCCATGTAACTATTCGTAATTGGTCACGCTCAGTGCCCTTGTTCTCTAACAACCACCTGCACGTTCGCTCCAGTGTCCACACACTGATGACTTGAGACTCGTCATCCTAAAAGAGAGCGACACATACATCAATCTTACCGGATCAATCATCGTCCCCATGATGATCCTCCGATTGAGAGCATTTATGACTTAATCACTAATAATATGTATCTCAAATTCTTAACTGTTAAGAATATACATTATCATCTCATTAATTCAAAGGACGATTCATGGACACATTAAACATGAATGGCATAAGATGCCCAAATAATAATAAAGATCAAGTACAAATATGTCTCATATAAAAATGCGTCAGCCTGATAGGCTTTGGGGGCATACAACTAACAGCAATATATGCGGATGGGCTGCATCTGAGCCACATTAGTCTGGATACTTTGAGAGGCTGCAATTGCGTATGCTATGAGGGTGTTGTGCTATTTTGAATATCCTTATGGAATGAGCAGTAATTATGGTTACTCGAAATACCGTGTTTTCTTCTTTTGTCCCTTCTCCTTCTTGTTCTTCATGTTTATTTCAAATTTATAGGGTTTGTTTTGCTGATTATTTGCTTTCTTATCAGATAGACCGTTTTGGGCACTTCAAACTATGGCATGCTGGAGGATCTATTTTGGTTGCGATTTCCTTTTCATCTGTTTTTGGTGGCTGCGTACCCTGTAAAGTTTTGAGGACTGATTCTTCTGTTCTGGAAACCGTTGGTTACAGCACATTTGCTGCCATTTTCAATGTGGGTTGGGCAGTTGCCCAAGTTTCACACATGTAATCCTCCTCTCTGTGATGCTTTTTTTTTTGTTTTCTTCTGTTAGTTTCTTTGCTGATCTGCTTGGTGATTTTCCTTTTGAAGGTCAATGGTAAATTGCATCACATTGAATCCAACTAGCAGAGTTGCGCTTGCCAGCTGTCGCAATGCTTTTACAATGGTCAGAATTTCTCTTTGTGCTCATTTGTCTTTATGTAAACTAAATATCCAGTAAATGGTATCTCATTTTACAGTCTGATGATTATTGTAGATCGCCAATCTGAGTTTGTATGCAATTGCTTTAGCTGTGTTCAGTGTATATAATACCATGCAACCCATCAACATAGTAATCCAGGTATCTTCATCAATATAGTATCTCATAATTTGTACTGTTAGTTGCCTTTTTTCAACTTACATCTTGTCAAAACTTTATCAGTACCGTTGGATTGCATACTTGTCGATTTTCATTGGTTGTTGTTTCGTATGCATCTTCCTGGTTGGAACAAAAGAACCAGAGTAAGCTGATATTTCTATGTTTCTTATCAATATGGAGAGTTTTGTTTCATCATAAATTTTGTTGTAATCTACTTCTTTTCCTTTTACATCCTGCAGGCTAAAGAAACAAATTCAGTGTAAGAATCTTTCGAGAATATCATGGGCCCATTGGTTCAAGAAAGTTCTGTATTTTCAAGTAGCTATGGTCTACATGCTTACTAGATTGGTGACGAATGTTTCACAGGTATTCTCTTTGATTTTATTTCCATACGTACATTACCGGCAATCAGTAATATTGTTCCATAAAAGTAAAATGTGCAAGTTTTAATTTCATTTTTATTCTTTCAATGGAGATAGCTAGTTCAGCTTTTCTATCTTGGACAATATATCATGGAATATCACAGAAACGTTTGCACTGTTTAACTGTTTAACATTTAGTGTAGAGGATTCCAGACTGAATTATCACTCTATCATGCTTCCACTCTAGTTAGGATTTTTGCAGCTTTCATCAGACTCATGCTATAATTATTGACATATTATCGCACTTATTTGCTAGCCTAGCTAGTAGATTCTCACTACGTAATACTCAGTATATTAAACTAAGCTAAACTAAGCTCATACCTTGGCCCCTCTGGAAAATTTGTGGACACTCAATATGTCAGCTAGGAGAATATGAAGTATCATGAAAATTTTAGCACCAAGGCCAATATTATCATGAAAGGTGAAGATCATGATATGTCGTCGTATATCCGTCTAGTGAGTAGTGACTGAAGTTAGTTGAATGTGGCATAAAAAACATCAAGACTGTCAGGATTATGTAGAACACTCTTTGATCTAGCTTGAAGTTCATAGAGCTTAAATCAAGGAAGCTTTACTATGATTAGCCATTATTTTTTCTAAAATGAAATCTGCTAATACTACCTCAATTAGATGCATTATTAACCTTTGGTCTCCACCGTCTCTGGGTATGATACTGACCTTCAGTAGCCAATTGTGCACTTCTGTGCGAAATTAAGGTATTATGCTCATGATACATCGCTTTCTGTTAGTATTTTATCATTTGCCACTGATTTTATTTTCTCCTGGATCTAATATTTTATTTTCTTTATTACTATGATGCTTCTTTCTATATCATTCTTAAATGTTGCACTTTTGGAAATTTTTAGACAAATATGCCTGACAGAAATTAAATTGTCAAACTTATACCCGACTAAAAGGCTGGTGCTCACAGTATTTTTAATCTTGGCCAGGCACTTCTTGCGTTCTATGTCATAAATGATTTGGAAATGAACCGTTCTTCGAAGGCAGTGGTAAGCATGTAAACTCTGCTGCTAAGTACATTTAATTGTCCAAGTTTCCATGCTTCATAAATTATCAAAGTGAAAAGCATTATAAACAGTTTGAGTAAACTATGTTAATTATTGGGAGAATTTGATGCATGTATGTGTGAGAGAGAAAATACTGTTTTGGAAGTAGGACAAATTTTTACTGTAATCTACAGCTAGGAAGTAGTTATACTTATCGGAAAGTGTTGCTGCCTTTTGTTTTGTTGAGTTTCCAATAAATAAATCAATATTAGTAAAGTCTGAGAATCCAAACATCATGCCACATACGTTAACTTTGTTCATCTACTTTATACCACATTGATGAAGCGAGAGACGTCGAATAGATATTTTTTTTGGTTCTTGGTACTTCAATGCTATAGATCACATTGAATGGTATATCTTATTTAATATTGGTGTTATCAAAATGGATGTTTCTATTAATTGAATTACTTTTCTAGCTGATAGAATTTCAAGTCCTGCATGGATCTGTCATTATCCATTCATAATTTTCAATTTTCAGGTGCCTGCCATTATCTATATTTCAAGCTTTATTGTATCTATCATTCTGCAGGTAAGTTTTACTGATCTTAGATTTTAACCTGCTTTTCTCGTACGTTTCGTTTTGCTTTAAAAATAAGTGATATTATCTGTATGCAGGAGACGAGATGGACAAGTTGGCGCCTTAAGACCTTCTTTACAGCTGGGGCGATTCTGTGGGTTGTCTCTGGCGCTGGAATTTTTGTTGTGCCAAGCAAGTTGCACGATATTATGTATGTTTTGTCTATTATTATCGGTGCTGCTAATGCACTAATGACGGTACGTTGAATCTATCGTGGTTTTTTTTCTGGTATTTCAAAAAATATCGTCTTTCATGCTTGTTATTTCAATAAGAGTAGTCTAACCTGCTAAATACTGCATTACAGATGATAACGAACTGAAAACCTTGTATTATTTTTTTGATAGCTTTTGTTGTCTTTCTTTTGTATGAGAGATGTAAAAACCAGTGCATTCCTCAAGTGTAATAGAGAAAAGAATGAGATAAATCCTGCTAACTCAACCTTTTTACATATGAACATTTTGATCTAAGATGAACTATGTGGCAATCATAATATTCACCTCTCTGACGTTGTTGACCAAATTCCAAATCTAACTGTTATGGTCCATTGAGAGGTCATTGTTATCTATACAATCTAGCATGCTATTGTAGTTAACTATCCCACCGTCATTGCCTCATTTTTTTTTGAATTTTCTCAAATTAGTCTATTTAGGTTTTGCGTCAATTTTTTTCTTCTGATTTTATGTGCTACTTGAATGGATTTGGTCTTTAGATCTTAGGGTGCTGGTTTTATTTATTCTTTGGGTCTGAGAGAAACGGAAATCATCTTTTCTGTAGCATGATAGTGACTTAGGGACCATTCGCTTCCAGGAAAAAGCATGGAAAAAAGTTTTTTGAAAAAAAAAGGTTTCCATGGAAAACTCTTTTTTTAGTTTTTCACTTGTTTGGTTCCAAGGAAAATTAGTTTTTTTTGGAAACTTTTTACCATTTATCATGGAAAATTAGTATCTTCATTTTCCCAAAAAAAAAAAATCGGAAAACAAAAATTATAGTTTTCCATGAAATATGGGAAAAAAACTCCAAAAAAGCTTGTTTTCTTTGGAATCAAACGGGCTAAAAACTAAAAAAGAAGTTTTTCATGGAAAACTTTCTTCCCAAAAAACTTTTTTCCGTATTTTTTCTTGGATCCAAACAGCCCCTTAGTAATCAAGCAATAGAATGAATGTTCTTTTTGTTACATTATATTTTGTTTCCTTTTTTACGCCTTATATGCAAGTTCAAGTATCAACCTCTCAAATCAGAAGATCATCTATGTGTCGCTAGTGAATAGTGAAGGAACGCCAAACCTTTAATTATGTTCTTCGGATCGAAAGCCAAGTTCTCTGCTTTATAAATTAAATAGTCCCTTAAAGATCCATATAATATCGTTATACGATTACAGGTTTAGATGTACATATTTTATCATTTTGTTGAACTTCAATTTCTTTTACCAGCGGTGATATTTTGTTGTCGATCTTTTGATGTTTTACTCCGAAACAGGTCACCGCAATCAGCATGGAAAGCATACTTGTTGGAGAAGATTTGAATGGCTGTGCATTTGTGTATGGTTCACTAAGCTTCTTGGACAAATTATCATGTGGACTTGCTTTGTATGCACTGGAGTCCTATCAAGGTAATACCTCGGTCATGAATTTTACATGAAGCACATTTTTTAGTTGGACCAAGGATTGCTATGCCAGTCTGGCATGGCTGGCATGTGCTGCGCGTTGATATATTTTTTAGTTGGACCAAGGATTGTTGTATTTTTTTGAGTTATTTTCCTTGACTAATAGAGGATCAATATGTACTCACTAATTAGCATATGAAGATCTAAGCAGTTTATATATTCTGCGTACTCCTTGAAATAAACATCTTAGATCGATCTTTCAAGTTTATCTTCATGTTTCGATCATCGGAAATGTCTTGAGATCATTGCAGCTTGAACCATTAACATCAAGTGTACGGCAACATTGGAAGTGATTGCAGTTTCAGGCTATATCAGTAATAAATCTTTATTCAAACTTCAAAGAATCCAAATATTAATAAATATTGTGAACATCTTATTGATAACTTGGAAACCAAAGTAGCCATTTGCAGCAGATTTTCCTTGATGATTGACAAGTATTAATGTATAAAACTTAGTAATCAACTACTTCAACAAGTTGAGCTCACTCTTATTGATTGGTCTCATAGGATCTTCATCAACAGTTGCGCAACCTTTTTCCTTTTTTTTACATTTGCACTGTTTATCAAGTAATAATAGGTCCTCTTTTCTGGTTTGAGCTTTAATTGATATGTTTTCATGGCTTTTAAAGACGTAACTCTCGCTTGTAGATGCAACAGGAACTCCAGATGTGAAGCTCAATTATGGCATGGAAGTCACTCATTCACTCACCAGATTTGGTTTGGGAGTATTTCCTGCAGCGTGTGCGCTTGTTTCAGCGATAGTGACTTACACTATGGATCTTCCAGATACTCGATCAAGACCCTTAAATGAGCCCCTTCTCGCATAGATTCCCTTGAAGGGCACATTGGTTGTAAGTTTTAACCCCTTATCTTTTCTTTCTTGACTATTGAATCCAGCCAGAAGAATACTTTCAGAAGTGCTAAGGTCCTTTGTATTTTCACTTCATTTTTGAATAGTCCTATCTTAGGGTTGCTAGTTTGATATCGTTCATTTTGTGTTCATTTGATGCATTGCGAGAACTACCTAATATTACGTTTAACGGTGCCGATCGTCTTATTAAATGCACTATCATCGTAAATGAAGTTGCTTCTTCTAGAAGCATTCGAGCTCAACTCCTGCAACATGTTTTTGATATATGCAGGAGCTAATCCACTAGTTTAATACAGAAAAAACAAAAAAAAAAGGCATTTATTTGACTGGTCTCCAATCATCCTAACTCGAAGTTCTCGCAAACTCTATTCTCCTTACAAGAAACATCTTACTTTAATATTTCATCATCCAAATATTACCAAGATCATTTGTTGCAGAGCACAGCTGTGGCAGATAGGTTTGACATAGAAGATACTCAAAATTTGTACAGAATCCTCCACATCGATTAAACTCTTCTTGAATTGTTTGATTTAACTCGCGTTAAATCTCCTTCTGTATCTTCTGATTAATTTTGTTAAAAATTTGAGTTGGTGTGGTATACTCAGTTTGGAGCAAACCATTTTAGTCATGTAATTAGATGTATATTTATTTCATCCTATTTTGTGAAATGTTATGCTGAAGAAGAGAGAATTAGAGCTCCAGTATAAAATGTATTCAATTATATACATTTCAAGCAAGAATTCGATCAGGTAAAGTTGTTGTATGAAATTGTCAACACATGAATAATACATATGAGACTCTCTTTGTTGGTGATGCGAAACATTTTGCCTTAGAAATAGCTTCAGTTTAATTATTTGCTTAGTAGTATTTTTTGTGACTCTCCATTTTGCAAGGGTCATCCATTCTAAAAATATTCTAGTTCTAGCACGCTCAACCCTCTTAACTTTTTTGACATTACTATCACTCAAAATTCTATAGTTGAGTTAAGAGATTTAGTTCTATTATATTATTTATATATATATATATGACTAATTTAAATTTCGGAGGTGTCATTATTTTCGGACTAAAAAGAAAAACTTTTAAGGTCTCGTTTGCTATTGTTACCATTTTCTTTTGGAAAAAACTATCTGTACACCCCTCTCATGGGTGTACATCATACACTTTTGAGCATGAATGCTCCAGATTAATCTAAATTTTTTATTTAAAAAAATTCAGATTAATCCGAGCTGTCCTATTAGGGGTGTATGATGTACACTCCTAACAAGGGTGTACCCATTGCAGAACTCGTTTTCTTTTTTTTACACATTATAATTCTATATCATTTGATTTGTCTGAGAAATGATTTCTGAGAAATGATTTTTCCCATTTTTCTTTTGTTCTTATCGTTGGTTAGCTTACAATGCATTTAGCTTAGTAGTTAATGATAATTTGTTTAAAAAAATTTGAAAGCAGAAAAGTATATATCTATATATTTTTTTCCAAGTTTTAATTATTTTTGTTGTAAAAATAAATATTTCGAGTGAAATATACTATCATATCTTTTTATGAACAAAATTTGGGCTTACTATTTCTTGTTTTCTCTTTTTTTTTCTTTTTTTTTTTTTTTTTTTGTGTCGATTTTGTCGGAGTCTCCATTTTATGTAAGCTCTAGTTAAAAGTTTGATATTTGGAATAAATTATTCACTAATAATTTATTTAGTACGAGGGTTTTTAATTATGATTGAAAATTAGCGGTTTGATATTTGCTCTTTAAAAGGCGAATATTTTATTACCTTTTAAAATATTTGATTGTACTTTTTATTTTTCATATAAATTTTTTAAGTAAATCGAAGAGATATGTTAAATAAGATTTTCATGCATTTAAATAGCATAGTAAGGTTTTAAAAGGAAATATATATATATATATATATATATATATATATATATATATATATATATATATATATATTTATTTATTTATTTATAAATTTACACTTTCTTAATGAAAGAGAAAAATGGATACTAGTAAATAGGAATAGTGCATTGTGTAGATCTTTATGATTCGATTGAAATATAATTTATGTTGTCTTACTGAAAAAAATAAAAAATAAAAAAATTATAAACTTGTGCCCTGATTTTTTTATTTTTATTTTTATTTTTGTTGAGTTTGAAATCCCAAAACTCTTTTAACTCCAATTACAAAAAAATTTTGTCTTCACCTACTAACTATGTAATAGAGGATTTAATTGAGGAATTAGACAACCTTTGGGAAAAAAAAGAAAAAAAGAAAAAAGAAAAAAGAAAAATAATGTAGAAAGTGAAAAGAACCCTAAAAGCTCAACATAGTTAAATGTAATTATATCTCAATTATTTGATTTACTATACCAAAAATGTGTAGAGATTTGTTTTAGGGTCACTGTTCTATCACGTGACCACTCTAAAAACGGTAAATTCCTTTTCTCCCAAAAAAAAAAAAAAAAAAAAAGGCCATGATTTCAGGGTACAACAAAGAATACAATTTCTAATGCAAGCTAAAGCATAACCTAGTCTTTTTCTATTGAAGGTTTTGGGAAGAAATTTTAATGATTTAATATATATATATATATATATATATATATATATATATATATATATATATATATATATATATATATATATATATATATATTCATACATTAAAACAAATTTTGTTATACATTAGAGTAACTGTATATTTACATTTATATGCAGTCATATTTATATAATAATTTGTTTCATCAAACTGAAGAATAACCCTCCCTATTCCTAGAATATTTCCTAAGCAAACATTGATAATGTGCAAGATGTTCTTAATTGATCATAAATTGCAGAGGAGAGGATTTATATATATATGGATGGTGTAATTATTATTATTATTATTATTATTATTATTATTTGTCTCAAGCAAGAATTAGAGTTCTTATTATCTATTTAAGTTAGTATTTTCAATATTTACCAAAGTAGCTAGAGCAATGTCACTCCAGGAAAAGACTAGCTAGGTTTTACTTAAAATAAAATGCAGTATAGGCTTAAAAAATGTGACTCAAACCTGGCATGGTCCATTTTTAGAGTAACTTGCCTCAACAACTTGATTGGTAAGGATTTGGAGTTTGACCATAAATTGCTTATAAGTAACCAAATTAGATATCTATGGGTCAATAATTAACCTAGCAAAAGGCTCATGCACAAGAAACCTAACAAGTTGTAAATTACTATTATGAAATTTTCTTTCTAATTTTCTCATTAATTAAAAATATAAGTTTTTTTTAAAAAAAAAAAAAAATTTACAAGTAAAATATTCTTCCTAAATGACTAAATATAGAGCTTGAATGCTAATTTTAAAAATTTGAATTGAAAAAAATAGTAATAGGACCAAATTAACTGGCTCAATATGGAAGATTAACAACTGTTGGAGTATTTTTATCAAAACAAATCTCCATTTCCCTTTGTTTTTTTTTTTTTTTTTTTTTTTTTTTTTTGATGTAGGTCAAAAACAACTAAAGATTATTTTTATTTCTTGAAATGCATTAAATTACTTTGATTACTGATTAATTAATTCCTAAACACTAAAACCTGAAATCTTTGTGGGCCAGAATAGGGATAGCAAATTGTGTAAAATTTACAAAAAATTTTGAGCCAAATTAAACACTGGGACTAAATTTTAAATTTTGATTCAAAATTGCTCTTGGCCCAGCTAATGAACTCTTTCAGTGATTCATTATCCCTCATCTTTTTTCAACATTATAAATCATTCAATATATAATAATTAATGAAAACTAAAGGAAAAGCCCAGAGTAATAAATCATGCTAATTGTAGAATTTTTACTAATTTCTTATCCTCTTCACTGTATATGTCTTCCTCCTCACCAATTAACTCACACCCCCTCAAATTGTTTCTGATTCCATCTTCATATTTAGATAAACCACAGCCTACACCATCTCAAAATATTGTAGTAGCTTCAAGATCAAATATGTTTCCTAGTGCAAAAAGGGTAATTAAATTGCACAGTTAATTGGTTGCTGAATTTCATTTCTGGCTAAGAGTTTCATTTTGGTTCTCCAAATTTCATGCTCAACACCAAATATTCTGCATGCACCAGTTCAATTTGACGAAAATATTCTCGTTGTTGTTTACTGTTCATCAGCTTTGAGATTCGTGCGAGCTTTGGTAAGCTCTCTATAAATAGAGCCTCAACACTCCCTATCTTTTCCACAACAAAGCTTTAATAGTGCATGCTACGTACTTAATTTATGATACAACAGTAAAATTACAAAAATAAGAGATGGCCCCTACGTTCTCCCCCATGCACTACTACACGACCTTTCTCCTCTCCCTACTACTGCTTACTACGTTACAATTCCCATGCACCGCTCTCTCCATAACACTCCCCTTTCCCTTCTTCAACCCCCACAACACCACCACCACCACCACCTACATTGTTCACACCAACATTGTATCCCGCCCACCTGAGTTCCCTTCCCAAACCCACTGGTACAATTCCATACTCCACTCCCTCACCAACACCACCGCCAATTCCACCTCCAACACCTCCACCGACGCTGCCACCGTGATCGACCCCCGCCGCATCATCTACACGTACCGCACCCTCCTCCACGGCTTCGCTGCCGAGCTCTCCCAGCAGGAGGCCCTGCGCGTGTCGCGGATCCCCGGCGTGATCGGCGTCTACGCCGACCGAGTCCTCCACCTCCACACCACCCGGTCGCCGGAGTTCTTGGGGCTCGATACGGACTACGGCCTCTGGCCGGAGTCCGAATTCGGGGAGGACGTCTTCGTCGGCCTCGTCGACACCGGCGTCTGGCCAGAGAGCTGCAGCTTCGACGACGCCGGCCTCCCCCCCGTCAACCGCTCCAAATGGTGCGGCTTCTGCGAGAACGGCACGCGCTTCGATGCGGGCTTGTGCAACAACAAGCTCGTCGGCGCCCGGTTCTTCGCCGCGGGCATCGAGGCGGCATTGGAGGGCTTGGACCTCGACGGCATGGGAGAATTCCGGTCCCCCAGGGACCGCGTCGGGCACGGGACGCACACGTCGTCGACGGCGGCGGGGAGCCCAGTCGCCGGCGCCAATTTATTCTGCTTCGCAGAGGGGACCGCCCGGGGGATGGCGCCGCGGGCGAGGGTGGCGATGTACAAGGCCTGCTGGAGCCCGGGGTTCTGCTTCACCTCTGATGTTGTCGCCGCTATCGACACTGCCGTCTCCGACGGCGTCGACGTGCTGTCCATCTCCATCGGCGGTCCCAATTTGCCCTACCACGACGACCCGATGGCGATCGCCACGTTCGCCGCCGTCAGCCGAGGCGTCTTCGTCGCGCTCTCCGCCGGCAACAGCGGGCCGTTCGAGCTCACCGTCGAGAACACGCAGCCGTGGGTACTGACGGTCGGCGCCGGATCCATCGACCGCGAGTTCACGGCCAAACTCATTCTCGGCGACGACCAAGTGCTCGTCGGGGAGTCGCTCTACGACGAGCGGGCGCTGCACGCGGAGATGATACCGCTAGTGTACCTCGGCTACTGTGGGGTATTCGATCTCGTTCCGGACGTGATCATGGGCAAGATCGTCGTCTGCGACCACGCCGACGCGACAGTCGGGTTTTACGTGCAAAATGCGGGCGGCGCCGGGCTGGTATCTCTCACCTGGCAGCGGTGGGAGGAGGGGATCATCGCTGAGCCCTTCCCGCTCCCCGCGCTGACTGTCGGCTCCTTGGAAGGGCGGAAGCTGCTGTCCTACTTGAATTCCACCGCCGAGCCGGTCGCCAGGCTCGAATTCCGGCTCCTGACGGTGATCGGCGAGGCCCGCGCGCCGAAGGTGGCGGCGTTCTCGTCGCGGGGCCCCAATCCCGTCGTGCCGGAGATTCTCAAGCCGGACGTGATCGGCCCGGGGTCGAACATCCTGGGGGCGTGGCCGACGGAGACGCCGCCGACCTACGGCAGCGACGGGCTCGACCCCCGGCGGGTGGAATTCAACATACTATCCGGCACGTCGATGTCGTGCCCGCACCTCGCCGGAATCGCCGCACTGCTCCGGCGAGTCTACCCGCAGTGGTCGCCGGCGATGATCCGGTCGGCCATCATGACGACGGCGGCGACGCTGGACAACCGCCTCCGCCCGATAATCACCTGCGAGAATTCGACGGCCGCGACGCCGTTGGCGATCGGGGCGGGGATCGTGCGGCCGCAGGTGGCGAGGGATCCGGGGCTCGTGTACGACGCCGGAGAGCAGGACTACGCGGACTTCCTGTGCGCGTTGAACTACACCCGCGAAGAGCTGCTCAAATTCTCGGTGGCGGTGTGGCCGGAGGGGTGCGCTCCCTGGGAAGGCGGTCCCGGCGATCTCAACTACCCGTCGTTCGCGGTGGTGTTCGGGAGCGGAGCGGGAGGGGCGGTGCGCGTGTCGACGCGGACGGTGACGAAGGTGTCCGAGGCGGCGGAGAGCTACAAGGTGAGGATTGTGAACCCGCGGCCGGATAAGGTGGCGGTGGCGGTGGAGCCGCAGAGGTTGGTGTTCGCGGGGGCGGCGGCGGCGGCGACAGCCACAGCCACGGGAGGGAGTTGGGAGAAGCTTAACTACAGGGTGGAGTTCAGGAGCACGGTGGTGGATTCGGAGGAGAGGAAGAAGGAGTTTGGGTACATCATATGGGAGAACGAGTTGCACCAGGTGACGAGTCCTGTTGTGTTTATGTGGGAGTGATCATCAGTTAGTTATATATAATACATTTGTTAGAGGGACTTTCATTTTCGTGTGGGGTTGGCTTATCTTTTTAATGAAGAATGAAAATGAATATTAATCGTGTTTGACTGCTTGTCTTCTTTAGAATAATTGCTGTTTAATTGTGTTGATGTATAAACAAATGCACGTGCTAAATCCAGGTTATTTTGTGAATATTTATTCTGAATATATTTGTTTTTTGTTTTTTTGTTTTTATACATATATATGGGGTAATTTGGTTCGCTTGGTTCTCAAATTGGCTTGTGCGAAGCAAATTAAATCATCAGCATCGAAATAACTAACTAAGCCTACACCGATTCTCAAAATTAACAGCCTCATAGATAAAATGCTGCAGCAGCTCAACTTTTTCAGGTTTAGCTGCTCTGCTTGATCAAGCATAGAAAATTTGTTATCTTCGCTTTCCCCTCTTTTTATTTGAAAAATATTAAAAAGGATTACTGTGTGATGAGATCGCTAAATAAGTTTACTACCAACAAATTTATCACAGCTCATATAACTCGAAACCTTAGTAATCCCTGTATAAGAAGCCCTTAGAATGAATGCCACTTCGTTCAACCAAATCCACATCCAAAAGCCAATATGAAGGAAAAACAAGAGAAAAGAGAGAGATTTTAATATATGCCTCGAAAGACGCAGAATCTCTATAAAAATAACATACAGGAGCGTGCGCCATCGGTCTATATAGCAACATTATTAGTTACATCACTGGAGAGCTAGCGCTCTTTTATTGTACAGAGTGTTACATTACTGTCCCCCTGCTGCAGAGTTGATGCTGGAAATATAGAAGCAGGGAAGCTTTTACTCCAAGCTCTCAAACCTGATACAAGAAATTAAAATTAGCCCACTAATTAAACCAGCAATACCATAGGATTTTTATCGCGCCATTGGAGTGGAGTATTACTGCTGCATGCTGCAATACTACCACTACCTGTGCGGTATTATTATTAACCAACCAAAGTATACGAAAAACAGAAATCTACAAATGCTTCTGAACTTCAGTTCGTCGAGAAAGTAATCTCCTCCAAAAGTGCTATTTGAAGCAAGAAAAGTTAAATTTTAGGAAATAAAATCTGCAATGATCCTTATTATAGTACACACTTTCGTTAAAAGAAGATATCTTGTTAATTTCTTCAACCGAAGAAATTGCATGAATGGCGAAATGACACATTAGAGACTTCAGATTTACTACAATCAAATATGAGATAAAAAGATTCGAAGCTTAAGTTATGCTTATAAAGTTGATGAAGGTTCAGATGATTGATTTGGACTACCGAACACTCGAGTGTTTCGGCTACCTAATGGACAATTAATTACGAGGGTAAAATAAGTTGTGCATTTTTCTCATCCCTTTGAATATTAGCATACAACATCGAAAAATTCACGGGAACTTGGACTGAAGATCATTCGGCCCAGCTACTTTATAATAATGCTGCTTTCTATCTATGAAACATGCCATAGGGTATTAGATCTTCTCTAACTATAGCAACAACATCAATAAAAGTTTTGTTTTGCATGATTCTAGAATGCTCAAGAACCTAAGCTAGAACTTTTGAAATTACTAATCTGTTAGCTTCTCCAAAGCAATTCGATTTACTTAACCCAACAATAAGTCAATTCCTCGCCTAATTTCTATGTGACTGCATTTTATTTGAGCATTCCGCCAATTAAAATATATTTCTGTACACCTTGCAGTAAGCAACTCAAGTCTACAGCTTAATATAAGATGGGAAAGTAATCATTATTCTCTTTCTTCCTATTTCAGATCAGAGCAGTTGTTTACTATCAGTAACGGCTAAGCTCATCTTAGTTCTCTTATCAAAACAGGTGTGAAGTTCATGTAGACAAAGCAGCTAACAAGTTACATCTGTCTCTAAAAATAAACAGTTAGGACCTAACGTGTCAAACATTTGTCAGCCTACAAAACTTAGCAGTCTTCAAGCCTCAAAATAATGATCGATTTGAGCTCGATCACTCTCCAAAATTTTCAGTCAGAAATGGAATAAAAAAGACCTCGAGCACACTACTCATGCAAACATATTTATCTCATTAGCATAGAACTAGACAATCAATTAGCCAATAACAGTATTATAGCTCTCCCATTTTAGACATTGTAATACTAGATGCAAATGGATAATTAAAACGAGCCATCAGATGCAAATGGATAAACAAATAGCACTTTAAACAACAAAGTCGAGCAAATCGTCTCTTTCCTCAGGTTACTGAAAACTCAATGCTAGAAGACAGTTCCCTGCTTTATCTCATATCACAAAATGTGGGGTAGTATAGCGGAATACTACATCTAAGTAATAAGGAAATCTGCTCTGCAGAAAGAAACAGTATTCTGAGTAGTTTTGAACACACGCAAGACTGGTAGTCTTATGTTGTCACCTTTGACCGGCCTAGTCCCACTAATGGATATTTACTACTGGGTTCAAACGACCAGCTTAAGCTTTTAGGTTGAATAGGGTTCTAAAATTAGATCATATCTTTATCTTGGGGAGATTTAACTTATTTAACCTTCCTAATAATTGGAACCCTAGAAGATTCAAACCCTTGGGAGAGGGCGGGAACTCAAATGATCTAAGATACTATAATAAGCTCGGTGGTCTTCATTGATGGTGGATTCAATCAGAGATGGAGATGGTCAGGTGGAGAATCGCATGCATAAAAGGAGAAAATAAAATTCAAAGGTTGTTATCTACTGAGTACCTCAGGAATGAAAGGGAAGATTGTTTGGTATTCACCTGTTGCAGGTTTAATACCACATGGAGTAAAATACCATATATACTATTTAGCTCAAACCTACATGCTTAAGCTTTTATGCGACTAGGTTGAAATGGGTTCCACATTTCCAAGAAGTGTGTCATATCCTTGTCGTACTGCGATTAAATGCACTTTATACTCCAAAACATAGCAATATATTTGCAATTCAACTATCATAATAAACGACAGAATGATATATGAAACCAGAAGAAAACTGATTATCTGATGCTGAGTTTCTGATCATGCTTAACACAACACTCAATATTCCATTTGTCCCATTGCATCCGATAGTATGGAGAGCCAGGCAGATCCACCAAGTTGCTCAAAAGTAACATCATACACAAAAAATCAGTTGAACACTACATCTAACCTAATTCGATCGGATGATCCAATGCATCCCCAAATGTTAAGGTTCATTTGAAGCAGAGAAACTACTATTTCCTTAATTTCACCCTTTTACCCTTTTAGGGGCAAGTCAGCATCTAAGTCAAATCATCCCATCGATCAAAAAAAAAAAAAAACAACAATAACAACAACAACTAATGAGGTCTAAATTAGTAGATGAACAACTAGGGCCGGATCAATAAACTACATCATCTACAATACTACAAATCAAAACCCAAAACACACAAAGATCGATCTCAAATCACTCCAAAACGTTAAAAGATTAGTAATATCACCTCGGCGAAAGGGAGCCCTAATTCGGAGAGATCCCCGGCCTTGGCGTTGCAAGAGGGGACGGTCTCGAACTGGTCAACGGGGAGCGACTCCGAGAGGAACCCTACATCGAACTCGATGCTCCCGGACTCGGGGTGGGAGACGATCCCGGTGACGGAGAGCCAAACGAAGAGCTTCTTCGCCTGGATCCCGGAGAGGTCGGAGATGGCGCCGTACGAGAGCTTCCCCTTGATCGTCTTCTCGTAGTAGACGAGGTTGGAGAAGTGGACGTAGCAGGGGGCCTCGAGCTCCACGACGAAGTCGCCGTCGCCGGAGAGGGAGTAGCTCGCCACGGTGTTGGGGAGGAGCCCGGGGGGGAGCCCGAACTTGGGGAGCACGTCGTTCACGGTACCGGCGACCGCGGCGGAGGCGGCGAAGGTATTAGAGAGGAGGAGGAGGAGGAGGAGGAGGAGGGAGTCGATGGGAAGGAGGGGTTTCGCCATTGCCGTACCTCGAAGAGACGGAGAAGGAGGGCGAAGAGAGTGTGGGATATATAAAGAAGGGTAAAATATACGGAAGCCCCCTCAACTACAGACAATTCTGAGATAGGTGACGGCCCCCTCAACTACAGACAATTCTGAGATAGGTGACGTACTCTTCTGCTTTTTTTTCTTGTTAACTAAAATTTAAAAATTCTCTTGTAATTATTATTATTATTATTATTATTATTATATAAAAATAATTTTAAATACATTTTACTAAATTAAATGAAAATACTTAATGATTAATATATAATGAAGTATTAGAAATTAGAAATTAAGGGGCTATTAATTGAAAAGGAAAAATAATAATAATAATAATAATAATAATAATAATGTTAAGGAGCTAACATCAAATTATTCAATAGTTTAGGGGTTTCTGTACATTTTTATCGTACGATACTCGAAAATATTTCAACCTCGGCGGCTCTAGCTATCTAGTAAATAATACACGTGTCACGTTTTTATAGGTTTGATTAGACATTTCGTGTTTTAGGTTATCCAATCTGATTCATGTCAATGCACAGGGTCATTTTCGGTACTTTAATAAGTTCACAACTAATGCCAACTAATTCCCACCGACACTGGATCTCAAAATCTAATAATTTTGATCGAGACCTTCTTACTTTTAAAATTTTAGTTAAGTAAATTAAAGATTTTATCCAGTTTATAGATAATTTAATAAAATTAACAAATTTAATTACTTTATAGCAAATAGAATTAAATCACCAAATGGTTGTTGACAAATAGAGCCGCCAAAGTTTATCAAAATTTCACATTAAACTAATTAGAATAACTCACTTCTGAAAAATATTATTGTGTAATGTTATTGGTACATTCCAAATTAAGACGTACATCTTATACGTACCTTTTACATTCGATGGCTATAATTTTACTTTCTTTCGTATCATTTTTCGGCTTTATTCTCAACTTGTTGTATACCAATTTGTAATTCGATTTTCGAGAATACTCTGAATCTTTGCAACTGGTCGAATAATGCATCGATTCAGAGTAGTGGATACTTATTCTTAACAGTAAACTTGTTAAGTTCTAGATAATCCAAGCACAACCGTAAGAATTCATTCTTTTTCTTCACAAGTAATATTGTCTCTCCCCAGAATGAAACATTCAGCTTAACGAAGCTCTTGTCCATAAAGTCTTCTAACTAGGCCTTGAACTCCTTCAATTCTGCAAGTGCCATACGATACGGTGCCTTGGAGATTGGCGTCGTTCGGGGATTTCATCTTTCACAAACTCAATCTCTCGGCTCAGTGGCGTACCTGATAGCTCCTTTGTGAACACATCCGGATACTCTTGAGTTACAGGAATATCCTCGAATATCGAAAGTCATGCTCGCTCCACTACTACCGTAGCTAAATAAACTGTACACCCACCGTTGATCAACTTCTTGACTCAAGTCGGGGAAATCGTTATGGCGAAGAGTGAACTTCTTTGTCCTTGATAGGTGAATTCATTTTGCCTAGTCTCTCGAAAAGTGATGGTTCGACTTTCATACTCGATTTTCATATAGTATTGAGAGAGCCAGTCCATTCCCAACACAATATCCAAACCTTCCATTCGCCTCAAAACTAAAACATCCATCGGTATAATCCAGGTGTCGATCTGTACTAGACAAGCGAGGCAGAGCTTGGTGATGTAGAAGGCATGATCGGAAACTTACACATTCTTAGTACTACTGTAGTAACCATGATTTTAAAATCCAGAATTCAGGTTTAAATAATTTTCAGAATTATTAGTGGGTCAATAGTGGCCCAAAAATATCGACTTTTGATCGGGGTCTGATCTGGAAAATCCAAGATCACCATTGCGATCGTCTCGTCGAAACATAGAAGTTTTATATTCAGATGTTTTCGATCTGACGGTCGGATCTTCCAGAAATCAGAAAAAAAGCGGGTGAGCCCCACAACTTAAGTGAATAGTAAATACTATAATTTAATTCCCCTTAGAACACTAAAGGCCGAATCACTGTCTAAAAGTTTAACATAGGGGTATGAGTAATGGAACCTAACTAATTTCGACGTCCTGAGCGCAATGGCACTGACGGATTTCGCGTTTGGCAACCCGGGTGCATCGAAGTGCGTGCAATGCCTTACTTTCTGTCGAACTTTATGACCCGAGTTTTCATACGAGCACCAAACCAAACAAATACGCTACTTGACAGGTCTCGACGAGCCGGACGTCGTGGCGAAGTCCGTTTTGCAAAATGGCGAACGGATTTTCTCGAAATGCGTGAAAAGCACCTAAAAATGGAGTATTTTGCAAGAAATGTTAGTATTTTATGTGTCAAAACTTAAGGGACTTATAGGTAAGGGTGCTGGGTGCATTTGTGACCTACCCATAGCCTGCTAGGGTTTGGGGTTAGGTGTGAACCGAGTTTGGGTGTTTATGCTTAAAGAATCTAGCATTAAAGTGAAGTGGCCTTTGGTCTTCATGGGTGCAAGTCCGAGGGGTCTGTGGGGAATTCTAAGAATCATCTGGTCCCTTGTTACTCCCAGACTCAGCCCCGAGCTCCCATGCACGTTGCATGGCCGGCGGGAGCAAAAGATGGCCGAAAACCTAATAAAGCTCCACTTTGAAATAACTATGTAAATAATTAACCAACCAAGTTGAAAATTGGTATGTAGGTACTGTAGGATATGTCTAAAAGTTCTGCAAAGTTTGAACAAGTATGGCTGAGTAATTCAAGAGAAAACTGATGCCCTAGTTTTCGAGAAACATGCATATTAGCCGAGCTTCCATTTTCGGCGCCGGCGGGCTTCCTCGACGCCGGCCACCTTCCCAGAAGTGTTTCTGGGACCCAGAGGATCCCAACCATGCCTTTGCATGGCTCCCATGCAGCCCGAAAAAGGGTCGGCCATGGATGAACACGAGAATGGAAGAATTGCGGCCGCCGGCGTTCCGGCCAACTCCGGCCGGGGAGGGTTGGTCGGGAAGCTTTGTGTGGACCAGAGGAAGCTTTCATGTAAGTTGGAAGACTTCTTATAGCCTCTATAAAAATCCGCCATTAACGAGCTTGAGCTCCAAAATGGAGCTTTGCTCCCCGCGCCGCCGCCGCACCCCCGTTGCTTGCACGGGTTCAGGTGAGTTCAAGATGTGATTTAGCTTCTATTTGGCCATGTGGTTGGGTCCCAGATGCCATGCATGATCAATCACGAATTTCAAAGCATTGGGTCATCTTCTTCCTCGGGCCCGAGCTCAACCTGGGGGTTTTTGGTTGCTCCAAGTTGGGAGGAATTGATCATTAAACTTAATAGAGCATTTCCTTCCAAGTTGGAAGCAAAATGGTCCAGTATTTGCTGAGAACAACCTGCAACAATGGCTTGTGTATATGTTTTGGATTTGTGCACACCAAGTGCTCGGCAAAATGCCTGAGAGAAGAAAGAATGGGAATTAGCTTTCGAGTTAAATAGAAAAGTTGCTCAGAATTGTCCCCTGAGCTTGATGCTCACTTCAGATCAATCTGGATCTGTGTGGACAAGTGGGTGGTGTATTGTGAACTTGTGTGAGAGCAAGGCTTTGGTTCTGCTTGAACCAGCACACCTGGGTTCCAACCAGGGTGAGCACTGTGGTCCTAGCATGATTTAGATCAACTTTGATATATAAAGTTTTCATGTTTGAAGTTTGGATTGAAAGATGTAGTTAAATCAACCTAAAACTATAATGTTGGAACAAAACTATGTTCTAGGCTGTATGCGAAGCCGCGACAGTGTGCCCTAGGCTAATTTGGGGTCACTGGACGCGATGCTCGCGTTAGAAACAGTGTTTGAAGTCTCGGAGAAACAAAAATTCATTTTAGGCTATGTTAGAGAGTGTTTCATGGCCCGAAGTTTGCCTCGGGTTCCGTGCTGCCACAAATTGGTGAGCACGGTGTTCAGCATGATAATTGTCACCTGCTGGAAGTGACGGTTTGTTAAAATGAGTTTCCAGTTGAAAGAACGAGCGAAAACAGTGCTCAAATGATACTATTGTTTAAATAATTAGAGGTTTAAAATTGATCTGGGTTTTAAGTTGTGGTTAGTGAGTTTGAGGTTGATTATTATGTTTGATCCAGGTTGGCTTGATTTGTCTCTGGTCCTCGAGCATACAGTGGATTACAGTTTAGTCGCCTGCAATTTGACAGGTGGGTTATCTTCGGTCCGGGCTTTATCATTTTGGCCCTCTGTGTACGGTATTGGTTGGACCCCTGTTCTTGCTTACCCTAGATGATTGATTGAACCTGTCTTCCTTTGTTGAGATTATACCTTGCATGATTGGTCATTTGCTAGGTTATATACCTGATTATCAGTACTTCCTGATTATATCTGATCCATGATATTTAGTTGCTGCTTATTCTTGCATATGAGTGAGACTCAGTTGATTCTGATATTGCATCCCAGTGGGGATTTTCCTCGGCGTTCCGCCGTCTGTCCGGTCTACCGACCGTGAACTGAGTTTTAGCATTATGATTGATATGGAGTCTATACCTGCTCTTATTACTTGCTTGCATATCATGCTTATATTCCAGCAGTTGCTTGTTTATCATGTTGAGTTATATCCTGATTTCTTCAGCAGTTGATATGCATTTCCTGGACACATGCCATGCTTGATTGGTCACTAGCATAGTTCTATACTTGTCTCTATTCTTCACTGCATGTTTAGAATAGGTGAGATTACTTCAGTACTTGGCATGTTATACTTGTATCCCAGTGGGGATTTTCTGCGGCTTCTTGCCGTCTAGTTGGTCAGTGGACCATGGTTTGAGCATCAGCATTATGATCGCCGTCGAGCCAAGCTTTCAGTCGCGCACACCGACGGTTTGGCCACCGTCACGGTGTTCTTTACCGGTAGAGAGGTCTGATCGACCCGTGAGCCTTGTGGGGTTATGATAGCTTGATTGGGTGTCCAAAAGTGGTTGTTGCCTGAGGCCCCAATGACCAAAAGTGGTTGTTGCCTGAGGTCATATGCTCCATGGCAGTTAGCCTGAGGCCCTTGTGGCCAAAAGTGGCATTGATTGGGTACTTGATATTCTTGTGATTGATGCATAGCTTTTATATTTTTATTGATTCCTTGATTTGATGTTTTGTGATCCACCTATACATGTCGAGACTTGATATGATGCCTTTACTGATAGTATCATGATTATTGAGTTGCTTATCCTACCTGTGATTTCATGATTATATATATCTGTTGATCTCCATTCTAACCTCTGTGACTTTTTACTATCCTCTAGTATTGTATACCAGTAGGTACGATCTGCTATTTCTCGGCTCGTCGTGCCCACTGGGATACACTCCGGTGTGTCTCACACCCTCGGGTGACTGTTTTTCAGGTCGAGTGGGTGTTGGGATGTCGGGATGAATTGGCGAGGTATCGATATAGAGGTTGACCCTGGACAGCCGAAAAGTTATGTAATAGATGTGGAGAGAAAGGAAATTGTATTTCAGTTGTATATTTGTAAAGATAGTTGTAAAGTTAACTTGTAATATTTGTTTAGAGTTGTACATAGTTAGTACTCTGATGTTGTTGTCAAGCTAGCCGTGCATATATAGAAAAGGCTCAATTCCATAGGGGATTGGGACTCTTTTATATATGTGGCGGTCTGTCATTGCCCTAGCTGTTTTTGCAAACTCTGATAAAAAAAAAAAAATAAAAAAAAAATTTATACACTGGTTTTTGAACTCGGGGCGTGACAACTACCTATTTCTACGATACTAATACCATTGGTTGAAGCAAACACTCTACTTATGAATGAATACGATGCACCCATATCAAACAATACTTTACATCTAACACCATATAATAGAATAGTATCTGCCACAACGTCGCCGGCCATATGCTCCTCATTTTCTACCTGAGTGGCGAAAATCCGTCCATTAGGCGCTTGGCGCGAGCCCTCTAGTGACCTTAACATAGCGGATCACTCAGTTGACAGAGTTGCTGGGGGCATACTCGAATACTGCCTCGATGCTGAGGGGGACAGAGGCCAATGACGATGTCGGTGAAGCATCTTGAGAGCAATCAGCTGCTATGTGACCCGGCCGACCACAGTTGAAGCATCGCCCCTCATGTTTCTCGCAAAATTGAGCCCGATGTCCACCACCACAGATCACACACCACTGATCTAAAGGTTGGGAACGGTAGAATCCCCAAGAAAGCGACTGTGAGCGCATATACTTAGGAGGTCGCTTGATGCTCATCTAGCCCTCACTCGAAGGCCGCTTCTTCTTATTCTTCATCTCATTCCCTCTCTCAAACATCTCGTGATCCTGGCACATGATTGCCTTTCCTCGCTTGACCAACCGAGAATGATTTATGATCTTATGCTAATTCTAAATGCTGAGCAACTGGACCTTGAAGAATATGCTCGGTCGAAGGCCTCACTCAAAGCAACGAGCTTTATCTTCCTTGCTATGCACGTCCGAAGGAAGATAGCATACGATGCGGGAGAACTCTTGTTCGTACTCTTGCATCGTGCGGTTTTCTTACTGCAGAATCTTCTCCTCCATTTACTACTTGGCACTGTCAGGGAAGTAGGCCGCAAATAGAAGCCCCTAAAACTCATTCCATGTCAGATGAGGTCAGGCAGCTCTGGCTTGCTTGCTCCTCTCGGCCTTGCACTACCGATAGGCTATCTTATCCAGGAAAGGGATGGCCAAAGGGACCTGATCCCGATCTAGAATTCTAAGATTCTTGAACAACTGCTCCATCGAGTCGATCCATGACTCGACGATCATTGGGTCTCCACTTACCCCGTCAAAAACTAGTGGATTAAATTTCTTGAAATTGGCGAGACTCTCCATTGCCCGATCATGCTCCACCTTCTGAGCTTTATACTCGGCTACTGATCTATTCGACTCCATCCCTCGGGGTGCCTCTCGAGTTGCCCCTACGGGAAGTGACTCAGTAGGTTCCTGTGTCGACTGCGCAGCTCCCACTTGCAGTAAAAACATATTGTGGAGTCTCCATATTTGCTCCTCCTGCCGTCGCAACGCCTACTCTTGACGCCGAGTAGTCTCTACTTGGTTCTGGACCACAACGAGGAGCACGACCACCTGGTTGTGCAAATCATGCACCTCACTCGATTCAGGTTGGGTCGACGGAGGATTCTTTCGCGGTCATCTTAGTGGTGCAATGCATACTCTTTGCACGCAACAATGCTAGCAACATTAGTCGAAGCTTACGACTCGGATCGAAATCAAACCAACCAGAACAAGACCCAA
The DNA here is from genome assembly GCA_029168755.2 of Tillandsia fasciculata. NCBI lineage: Eukaryota > Viridiplantae > Streptophyta > Magnoliopsida > Poales > Bromeliaceae > Tillandsia > Tillandsia fasciculata. The sequence continues at coordinate 24,072,698 of CM054932.1, forward strand.
TCAGGCAAAATTCTCGAGCGATCGTTTCCTTTCATTTCCTACGTTATGTTGTCGGCCGCTAACGTACCGTCCGAAAAATAAAAGTTTGATTCTCTCGATCAGTTCCCAACATTCGTTTTCGAAATGCATCCAAACCCAATTCCTTTATTTTGCCAAAACTCATGTAACTCTCACGATCTTAACTTCCTAGGGCCTTCCTAGGGCTCAAGTTGGCTAATCGCCTATAGTCACCTACATCTACGTTAGCCGCATAGAACTTTTCCTAGGCTCTGATACCACTCTAAGTCTGTTATGCTCTGAAACCACCGATTGGGTCGGCCTAGGTGAGCACACAAACCCCTGCCGAACGGGCAAGCCGCACTTGACCCAAACGGAATGGTCGGTCACTTCCACAGGCCTCGAATTGAAGCAAAGGGATGCACAAGATATAAGAGGGCACAAGGTATAAAGTATAAGAAAGAAACTCTTATTCATTATCAACGATTCGGTTACAAACAGGATACAAAAGAGCCCTCGGCTCACCAAAATAACAACCGACACAAAAAACTAACAAGACCATAGATGACACAATTGGACCACTAGAACTGCTACTCAGCCACATTCTTGATACGGTCTCGCACCTCACCAACCGAACAGACACCTGAAAAGGAGTAAACCACAGGGAGTGAGAACTACTTAAAGTTTACAGTGGGTTCAACCTGTAAATTATACTAACTCTAGGATCTAAATAAAATTTATCAAATACCTATAGGGGGGTGAATAGGTATAATGGCCAAAAACATAAATCTCAATGCAATAAAAATAAATACGAAAAATAAAATAGCACATCGAGATTTTACGTGAGAAAACTCCAACTAGGGAAAAAAAATCGACGGGACCAACACGCGATAATAATCCACAAAGAAATAAAAGATTATAATGTGAATATCGACTCCACGGACTCAAACCTCTATTTTAGCTTCTTTGGATCACGCGCTCTCCAACGGATATTCCACGTCCATGCTCAAATCCACGAACGCCACGTTCCGAATCCATGAAACATTCACACTTTGAATCCACGAAGCCTTCAACACGCCAAATCCACGGCGCCCACTTGAATCCATGACGCCCACTTGAATCATGAAAGAACCGTAGAAAGTGTCTCTAAGCAGCAGTCGAATCAATTTTTCAATAAAAGAGAAATTAGGGTTCCAAAAATTGATTTGGTAGAAACTTGTTGTAGAAGATGAAAGAGAAAACAACCAACAAGTTTCTAGGGTTTCTACAAGATAAAGAATTCTTAACCACTTTTTAGAAGAGCTCCCACATCATATTTATAGGTTTAGAAGTAATTAGAATCAAAATAGGAATCAAAAAGTGCATATTTGGAAGTTTTTATTGGGTCAGGGTTCAGACTTTTTTGACAAGGTCCGGACCTTGAAGTCGTACAGTAACTCCAAAGTCTGGACTCTTCTCCCACAGTCTGCACATTCCTTGCGTAAACGCTGGGAAACCTTTCGAGGTTCGGACCTTCCCTCAAGAGTCCGGATCTTCTCTGTGAAAAAATATATTTCAGGTTTGGGGTTCAGATTTTGCCTCAAATGCCCGGACTTTCAACGTTAGAGAAGCTGAAAACCCTTCAGGGTCCGGACTTTAACACAGGGTCCAGACCTTGAACACATAGAAGGTACAATTTGAGATTTTTATCCAATCAAAACCTATTCTAATAGCTTCCAAACGTATAAATATGTATTTAAATCATCATCAACATTATTTAAACTTACCAAGTATCATGAATTCATACTTTGAGTCTTCAATCCTTGAGTTGTCGACTTACCGATTAGGACTCTTCAAGACTCCAACTAAAATCACGTAATATGCCAATATAAAATCTGTAATAATCTCCCACTTTAGCAATTTCGTGACAAAATCTAAAAAACTAAAACACTTACAACGTTCAACTAAACAAAAGATTGAAGTTTAATGTTATTACCAAATTAAACACTGAACCTCTCGCGTATAAAATCCAAATAAAATCAAAATTACACTTGATTTCTAAGACAAACTCTATGACTTAGTAAGACAAAATGACACTTGATTTCTTGAAGAAGAAAGAGGGCCGGAGAAGAAAGAAAACAAAACATGTTTTGAATTGAACTTACTATCTTTAACTATTACTGACTTTGTTTGGAGTTTGAAGTTTGTTTTGCAGGTCTTTGAAGACTTCAAGACTTCAAGACTTCAACCCCAAACTCTAAGACGTAAGACAAAAATTACCAAAAAGATAAAAATAAGTCGAGAAAAATTAAATAGGAGTAATGGAGTGCAGTATACCAGAAAATACAAGTTTAAAATTTTTTTGAGTTGTAAAACCACTTGTGATAAAATATAAACTCACGATGATTGCATTAAAAAAAAATCAAATGTAAGTGCACGAATATCACAAATTCACATGTATTTCTTCCAATCCACATCAATTTCATAAAAAATGAGAATTTCACAATACAATAACCAAGATGTAGATAAAATATTATAAACTTTCTTACTTCGTATAAACTTCAAAATCAAGTCCTCAAAAATAATCTAAAGATCCACAAGCTATCAAGATGTAATGGATTATCAAGATGACTTATAGAGAGTCACTAACAGACATAAGTTTGTTAAATAAACTTTTAAATTTGAGATAAGCAAATAATAAACTAGGGGTGACTCTTTGAGTATCTTTTTATTATATATTCCACCTTATAACAAACAGGAGATTGTAAAAAATTTTAAAAATTAAATATATATCTCCGAAAGCTTCAACTAAAATCTTTGCCAAATGAATATCAATCATTCTAGACATTTGGTAGCTTCACACACACACTGAACGACCAGAGTAGTAACTCTTTCCCACATGTGGTGGTAGTTTTCACACTCCTTTTAGAATGTAATTTTTTTCACATCTTTCATAAATTGGAGTGATTCACTCAATTAAACTATTATAACTTCTCCTTGAAAAATACAATCTCTTAAGTGAAAGAATCAGGTCACAAGTTTTAATCTATCAGTAAGCACCTATTTATCAAAATGAGCACACACAATCGAGATAGGTTGAGTAAGTACCTATTTATCAAAATGAGCACACACAACCAAGATAGGTTGAGTTTCTAAAAATCACATATGATTACAAAAATTTGATAAATATAAAACTCAAAAACTCCTATAATATATTATCTTCAAAAATACCGATAACAAAGTAAAGTCGATAATTAATATGAAATTAATTAGGAGTGAATGAAAGTGAACCTATTTGATGTTCAAAACACTGATTAATGTGGCAATCATTTATTAAGCTTTTAAAAATAGTAAACAAAAGTCGTAACAAAAAAAGCACCAAAAAGTGTAATGTAAAGATCAAGATAGATACTAAATAGAAACCGATCAAAGCAGTACAATAAGTCAAAAATAATTTAAGACTTAAGACAAGAAAATATATCACCTTTTCGGATCCAAACTTGTCGAACTTTTAGTTGTCTTGGTTTATTGCGGTCGAGAGTTGATTGTTTTGACTTTTGATCAACCTTAGATCTCCACGTTGCATTTGTCTTCTTTGGTACTGCCTTGTTGGGGCCGAAAACATCGGTCGTTGGCCGGTCGGCCCGTGCGTTCGTTTGACTCTTTGAGATGTGACGCGCCGCATGCCAATGAATCAAGCGATCGGGACGAGGAGAGATATGCTCGGCTGGGTTCTTCTCACTTAAACTCTCGCAACCGTCCGGCTTAGATTAGCCGAATCGGGATATGAAGATAGAGAGAGACTGAGTCCGGCCTAAAGTAGCCGAACCAGGTAGTAGAGACAATAATTTGACACGGCTAATGGGCCGATTAAAACTTTGTATTGATTTGGAAAGGGGATATAAGAAGGAAGAAAGGGAAGAAATTACAAGTAAGCCTACTCCTAGAAAATACAGTAAATATAGATATGAAAGATATGAAAAGCAGATGGGTGGTCCTGGCTTACGAGGTTGCATGACCCTTTTGTGAGGACCCGGATCCCCACGACAGGGTTTACTGTTGGCTTGGAGGCTTTTGGGTGTGTGGGTGTGCGTGTCGGGCTCCAGATTTGAGTTTCTGGTGAAATTGGGGCTTGTTTCTTCTCTGGGAGTCCATTTTGGTTGTATGAGGTGTTTGCGCGCTTATTGGAGCCAAGAATGGGACTCGGAACAGAAATTGGATCAAGTTTACTTTTCCGGGGAATTTTGGAAAATTTTAGAAGCGGAATTTGGCTGAACGGACCTCGGATTTGGATTCAGCGCGCGAAAACGAGCAAAATGGACTATTTACTTGAATTTTTCGGAGCCCGGACGCGAAAACACGGAAATCGAGGCATGGGGTACTGTTCCGGCGGCCGGGGAGGCGCCGGCGGCAGCCGGCGGGCGGCGGAGCGCGGCGGAGCAGCCTCGGGCAGGCGGCGGAGCGGCGCGGGCAGGCGGCGAGCGGCGCGGGCAGGCGCGCGGGCGCGCGGGCAGGCGCGCGGTCCACCGCGGGGTCGTGCACCGTACGGATGGGACACGTGGCGCTCTCCTGTTGGTCGGTTCAGAAGGCGCGGTCCACGGAATTTTGGCTTTGGTGCACGGTGAACCGAGGGACACGTGGCGTCGTGTGGTTGGCTGGTTCTGGTGCACCCGGTCCACACGGCGGCAGCGGCTGAGGCGGTGCCTCGGGGCGCGTGCCCGACCCGGGTCCGCCGGCGGCGCGGCCGCGCACGTCGCGCGACGTGCGCGTTGACCAGGGTCAGCGTGGGGGCGCCACGTGGCGCCCCATGGTTGGTCCGGTGCAGGGGTGCACGTCGCCCGGTCGGGACACGTGGCACCCCGTGATTCGTCGGGGTCGTGCGCCGGGTGCAGGAGGCGGTACGGTAGGACACGTGTCGGCCGCTGGAGGTTTCGGGCGTGCACAGTAACGGGCCGGCCCGTTACTGTAGCAGCCCGAAAACTTTCGGGCGCCCGAAAGTTGGGCCCGAAAGTGACTTAAAGGGCTTTTTGGGCTGCATTTCGGGGAGAGGCTATAAATAGGCCCTTTGGGCCTTGATTTTGAGGCTTTTTCCGAGGGAATTGGCTCTTGCTCCCTTCACAAGATTTCTTCCTCTTCCTCTTGGGAATCTCCTGGTGAAGTTTCAGAAAATCTGGAAGCCGCGACGACTGTGTCTTCTACCTCGAAGTGCGGAGCGACGGATTTCTGTTGAAGGCCCAATATCGTCGCATTTCGGTCTAAAATTTCCACAGAGCTACCCCGACATCCGATTTCAGCGATTTTTGCGGCGTTGGATTCACGAGAGGTAAATCTTCGACTTTCGTGTTGGGTGTTTTGCCTGGATTTGGGTTTTTGGCACGGATTTCGAGGCATTTCTGAGCCGCTGTTTTTGTTGTGAGATTTCTGGACAGCACTCACTTCGCGGATTTTTATCTCCTCATCCGGACATCGGAATTCAACGATTCAAGAGCCTATCGACATCTACACTTCGCGAGGATCGTCGTGATATTTTTATTGGGATTTTAGAAAATTTATTTTCAGGTAAGAATTTCGTGTGAACAGGAACTATGCTTGCAGATTTTGGAATAGTGATTTTATGTGTGATTTGGTTGTAATTGTGAGTTGTGGTTGTACCCAGGACATTGTAAGCACCACTATGGTGCTCTTTGCTTAGTGGACTCGGAGTTTTATCAGTTTCTAGACTGTTTATCTGTACCGTCCCGGACAGTTAGCGCGATCAGGTGGGTGATCCTGCTTTCAAATTCTATGGACTGCACTCTAATTCTACTAGTAGATTAGCATGCATGTTAGTATTTGAGCCAGATAAAATGTGTGAACTGTATGTTGGAAACCACTGCAGCTAATTGCTAAAAATGTCGATCTCTTGATAAACTTTGCGACTTGGGAACTTGACTTAGCATAATTGCCTGTTATTTAATTATCATGCACCACTAAACTACAGTAACTTAAACATACATCAGACTTAATTATCACTTTAGCTTTTCCACAGTGGTAGTATTCTTGTCACTTTGGTCATAGTGATTTTTCCCCGAGTCGTGGGCCGGGAGGTTTATTAGCTGGGGACTTCATTTGCACTCGCGTCTGGGGACCGAGTGGCGTCTGTAGCAGTCTGTAGATCAGCTTGCATTGAGATAGTGATAGTGATAGTGGTAGTGACAGTGGATCTGGGATCTTTGGGACTTGGTCATAGTGACAGTGTGGATGTATAGCCAGTGAGTGAGATAGTGATTGGATCATAGCCTGCATGTGCCACCTTTGTGCTAGACAGTGATGCGCAGTTATTTGACTCGAGCGGGTCGCTCCCCTCGAGTGCCACTCCGGAGTAGGCGAGACCGGGTTGTAGTACCGGCTTGAGATTGAGCTAGATACCGGGTTGGAGTACCGGACATACCTACAGCAGTAGGTAGGCGCAGGTTGACTGGACCGTTTGGCAGTCAGTTTGGATTGGGTGACTTGAGTCGAGTCAGTAGAGACATTTTTGGTCTTCGATCCTTTTCCTTGAGCATAGTAGATAGGGGCATGGTAGCAGTAGATGTTTTATCTTCCTGCTTTCTATTCTGCATTTTTCTTTGGTTACTTTTCGCCCCTTGTAGACTTAGTGGGCAGGCCGTCGGGCTTGTTGGCGGCACCCACTGAGAACTACTGTGGGAGGTAGTTCTCACACCCGTCGTGGTGTCTTTTCCCCAGGAACTCCAGCTCCAGTTCCTGCGGTGCCCGTTGCTGATCCAGCTCCTTCAGACCGAGGTAAGGGAGTCGCGAGATAGATCTCTTCCCCTTCAGCTTCAGTGTGTTTAGAGGTACCCCTATATTTTGGTTGTGTCATGTTTGAGAGATCTTGTAGTGAGGGATCGAGTTGTACTCTTCTGTTTTCTTTTGAGAGACTCCTGTATTTTGAGTGAGGACTTTATGTATATTTGTGGGACTTTTTTTATTTCTTGTATATCTGTTAGTTTTATGTTTACAGCTCTGATATCTGTTAGTTTAGACACTTACTTGCAGGTTGGACGCTACGTCCCTACGGGGCTTCCTGTAGGGGCGGCGGATCTGTTGGCGAGCCCGGGGTACAGTTCTGACCCCGGGGCGTGACACCTTTCTTCTTCGATGGTTCAGGTATTTATACACTCCTGAACCATGAGTATGATCGCCGATTTTGAATTATCGGCGTGATTTGGGGAGAGTTATTGGGAAATCCTTAATTACTTCCTTTTAAGTCGATTCTTCGTAGAAGAATAGTAGTCGTTTCTCCGTCCATATTCATCCCCCTAATTGGCGAGTCGGAGCGTGATCTTCGATGCTTTCAAATACTGGGTGTTCTGGAGGCTGTTACGAGATTTGCGCCCAAATCTCGCATTCATTTCTTTCAAAACCTTTCCTTCTTCGGCTTGAGCAGCCGAGAATTGACTCTGACTCCGTCTTCCTCGCTTGAGCGAAGTGATCTGGGATTTACCTTCGGCTGAGGTCGATCATAGATTACGCGATAATTCTCTTACTGTTTCTCTCCTTATCGGGTGATACTTTAGCCGACGATGCTTGTCACGTGTCGCACCCTCTCGCGACTGAGATCGGCTTCAAACTATTTTACCTTATTCTCCTATCGACTGATGCCCTCAACCGATAGTATACGCCACGTGTCACTTGCTCGGGTGATAGAAAATTTTGGTCTCAACATGCCTGCTGTGGCTTTGACCTCTGGTTGATTAGGGGAACTTGACCTTTTTTAGTCCGTGAAGTTTGTCGAGTAAGAATAGATACCGGTTGAACTTTCTTTCCATTTTTCAGGCATATCTTCTTAATGTAACTTTTAATTTCACATTTATAGCATACTTTATCCTTCAATTCATTTGAGACAATAGATATAAAATGATTTATCTTCTCAACATATATCCTTTCAAATCCAAGACTAAGTTTATTTGTTTGACCCAATCTGAGTATACAATTTAGTTTCTTAGATATGAAGAAGAATTTTTGTATGTCAAATTTGAGTTGATGAACTTGTTTGGTCAAGGCTTGATTTACTTCATGAATTTCATTGAATTGTTTCTCTAAAAAATCAATCTTATTTAGATATGACTTAACTGTTGTTTTCGATTGGTCGAGCTTCTCTTAGAGGATTTTGTTATTCTTCAATATAAGTTTTCATTCCTCCTCAAGAGCTTTAGATGAAATCTTCAAGGTTCTGTTCTAGTCTTCTAGCTCAAGTAAATACTTTTTTCAACTTCTTATTGTGCTTAGCTATCTTCTTTGATTCCTTTAGAAGTTGTTGATACGCTTCCGCAAGATCTTCATCATCTGACTCATCTTGACTCTCGTCATCGTCGCTCGACGTTTCATGCAAAACAAAAGAGGAAGTAGAGTTAGTAATAATAGACGATAAATAAATAGCTGAAGAATGAGCTAAAGAAGTATGAGAAAGTAAAATAATAGCATCATTCTTTTCCTCGTCACTTGAGGTCGATTCATCAGAAGTTGAATCATCCCTAGTTTTTGCTTTCAAGATCTTCTTTTTATAGGATTTCTTAGTGGGACAATCCTTTGAAATATGACCGTAGCTTTTACATTTGTAACATTGGATTTTCCCTTCAAAATTATCTTAGAAGATTTTGCAAGTTTCTTGTCTTTAGAGGATTTAGAACTTGATGATCCTTTTGATGAAGTTTTCTGTTTCGTAGATGCGGATCTATTTGTCCTATTCTTTCAAAAATTTCGACGAAGTTTCTTTGTGAGACACGCCAATTGTTGTTCGAAGTCGGCTAGAGAAATTTCATCGTCGGAATCCGAGCCGCTATCTTCTTCCTTAGTAGATTTGAGTGCAACATATGTACCTTCGGAAAATGACTTGGAAGAAAATTGATCAGTAGGAAAAGTCATTTCATATGTCTGTAAAATACCTACTAATTTCTTTACTTTCATCTGATCTAGATGTTTAACAGTTTCGATGGCAACAATCTTCGCTCAAAAGCGTTCCGAAAGAGTACGATGATTTTTCTTACAATTTTAGATTTTGTAATTTTTTCTCCCAAATTAGCACATGTATTAATTGTGTCTTAAAGTCTAGTATAATAATCTGTAAAAGATTCATGCTCCTCCATCAAATAGAATCAAATTGGCTTGTAAGCATTTGGAGCTTTTGTATTTTAACTAGACTAGTACTCTCATGTGTAATTTGTAATGTATCCCAAATCTCTTTCGTTGTTTCACACATTGAGACACATGTGAACTCAGTCAGAGAGAGTGCGTCAGATAAAACATTAATATTGTTAGGATTTGATTAGATTTGTTGTTGAATACTAGTTGGAATAAAATTAATATTTAAATCTTAAAGAGATAAGTTTGTTAAGATTTAAATATTAATTAGAATAAAAATCTATTTAGACTAGGATTTGGATAGCTTTTGATGTAAGCTATAAATATAGCATATGTGCTATTATTTTAAGGTGGTGTTAAGGAGGATATACTCACGGTGGTGGTAATACCCATAGAGGTAGTGGGGGCTAGGATTTAGCCACACCTATAATCTTCTAGGTTTATAGAAGATGAGAGAATGGTGAGAGAGATTCAAGAGGAGGGCTCGGATTGAAGCTACTCTATTGCAGAAGAGGAGTTGGTGTAATCGGTGTAATTCTTCTCTTGGTTAATGAATCTTATTTCACCCGCATATTTGCGAATTGCGGATTCACATAATCTGGTACCGGGGCGAGTACCGGATTTTCCAATAATTGGTATCGGAGCCAAAGGTTCTCGATCCTCAGGAAAGATCAACATAAGAGTACTGGATTATCGATCATCATGAGAGGCGATCACAATTTGATCTCGCTAGGCATGCTGGACTCGAAGGTATAAAAAATTTCAGCTTCAGGTGTAGCTAGAGAGTCCAAAAGCGAGATCGGAGATACAGTCGCTTAAGGTGGAGCGGAGGAGAGCACGATGTAGCGATTGAAGACTACAAATCAAATCAAGGTGGAGATTGTTAGGATTTGATTAGATTTGTAGTTGAATCCTAGTTGGAATAAGATTAATATTTAAATCTTAAAAAGATAAGTTTGTTAAGATTTAAATATTAATTAGAATAAAAATCTATTTAGACTAGAATTTGGATAGCTTTTGATGTAAGCTATAAATATAACATATGTGCTATTATTTTAAGGTGGTGTTAAGGAGGATATACACACGGTAGTGGTAATACCCATGGAGGTAGTGAGGGCTAGGATTTAGCCACACCTATATAGTGGTATCCACACTCACGGTGGTAGTAACACCCAAGGAGGTGGTGGGGGCTAGGATTTAGCCATACCCATAATCTTTTAGGTTTATAGAAGATGAGAGAAGGGTGAGGGAGATTCAGGAAGAAGGCTCAAATTGAAGCTACTCTATTGCAGAAGAGGAGTTGATGTAATCAGTGTAATTCTTCTTTTGGTTAATGAATCTTATTTCACCCGCATATTTTCTGTTTTGGTTTTCTTCTTTTTGTGGTTGTGCTAGATCCAGTTATGTTGAGAGGATGGATTTTTTTGGTAAAAAAATATGATTTAACGTTTCTACTACGGAATCCCAACTCTAGTCGGTACCGGCGTGGATTGCGGTACCGGAGCGAATTGCGGATTCACATAATCTCGTACCGGGGCGAGTACCGGATTTCCCAACAAATATATTTTCTATTGTAAGAAGATTTTTCGATCTCATCTTTTGACCACTTAGTTCGAAGTTTAGGAATAGTATCATTATTAACAATTTCAGAAGGATGTGCCCAGCCGAATTCAACGGCTTGCCATATTCGCTTATCAATTGCGATGAGGAAGGCTCTCATCCGGACTTTTCAATATGCATAATTAATCCCATAAAAAAGAGGAGCCCTATTAATATTACCACCTTCACCCATCATGATAGAAAAAGCCTAAGTCCCTCTTTGATACCAAATGTAAGTTATACTAACCCTAGGATCTAAATAGAATTTATCAAATATCTAGAGGGGGGTGAATATGTATAATGGCCCAAAACACAAATCTCAATGCATTAAAAATAAATACGGAAAATAAAATAGCACACCAAGATTTTACATGGAAAAACTCTAACTAGGGGGAAAAAAAAAATCCACGAGATCAATACGCGATAACAATCCACAAAGAAATAAAAGATTATAATGTGATTACCTACTCCACGGACTCGAACCTCTTTTTAAATTTCTTTGGATCACGCGCTCTCCAACGGATAGTCCACGTCCATGCTCGAATCCACGAACGCCATGTTGTGAATCCACGAAATGTTCACACTTCAAATCCACGAAGCATTCAACACGCCGAATCAACGACGCCCACTTGAATCCACGAGCGCACTCCGTCCGCGGCAAAAGAATAATGTTGATGGTGACTCCTTGCTTAGAGGATCATAAAAGAATCGTAGAATGCGTCTCTGAGCAGCAACCGAATCAATTCTCCAATAAAAGAGAAATTAGGGTTCCAAGAATTGATACGGTAGAAACTTGTTGTAGAACATGAAAGGGAAAGCAACCAACAAGTTTCTAGGGTTTCTAAAAGATAAAGAATTCTTAGCCATGTTTTAGAATAGCCACCACATCATATTTATAGGTTTTGAAGTAATTAGAATCAAAATAGGAATCAAAAACTGCATATTTGAATATTTTATCCGGTCAAGGTCCGGACCTTTTTGACAGGGTCCGGACCTTGAAGTAGTATAGTAACTCCAAACTCCGACTCTTCTCCCACAGTCCGGACCTTCCCTGTGTAAATACTGGGAAGCCTTTCGGGGTCCAGACCTTTCCTCAAGTGTTTGGACCTTCTCTCCGCAAAAATAGATTTCAGGTTCAGGCTGGACTTTGCCTCAAAGGTCTGGACCTTCAGCATTAGAGATGTTGAAAACCCTTCGGGGTCCGGACTTTGACATAGGGTCCAGACCCTGAACACATAGAATGTGCAGTTTAAGAATTTTATTCAATTAAAACCTATTCTAATAGCATCCAAACATATAAATATATATTTAAATGATCATCAATATTATTTAAACTTACCAAGTATCATGAATTCATACTTTGAGACTGCCGGTGGCCTATTTATATGTCACGCCTCGGCGTAGAAACTGCGACCCGGGCTCGCCAACAGATCCGCCGCCCATACGGACACCCCGTATAGACGAAGCGACTAACCTGCAAAAGTATCAACCACAGTATACAGATATCAGAGCTGAAAAATAAACTACTGTAAAACTAACATCAATCCTTGTACAACTGGAAATAAGTATACAATGTCCATCTCCCAAATATCATCATATACAAAGTCCTCTAATATATAAAGCCCAAAAGGGAGATATCTCCAATAAATACATCAGTCTCTCCAAAATAAGGAAAAGTACAACTCGATCCTCACTACAAGATTCACTCAACCAAGAACTCTCAAAATGTGAGGGGTACAACTACTCTCAGGACGACATCTGGTAGGGATCTAACTCGCGACTCCCTTACCTCGATCAGCGGGATCAGCAACCGGTGCAGCAAGAACAGAAGTAGCGGTCCCTGGGGAAAAACACCACGACGGGTGTGAGAACTACTGTCACGCCCCGGGTCGAAACTGCGACCCGGGCTCGCCAACAGATCCGCCGCCTATACAGTGCATCCCGTATAGACGAAGCGTCTAACCTGCAAAAATAGAACATCTACACTAACAGATATCAGAGCATAAGTAAACTGCTAGAAACAAAATATAAAATACAACTCTCACAATATACAAAAGTCCTCACCAGTACATACAAGAGTCTCTCAAGAAAGAAGAAAAGTACAACTCAATCCTCACTACAAGGTCTCTCGACTGAAAAAAAAACAACCAAAATAACACAGGGGTACCTCTACTCGCACACTGAAGCTGACGGGGAGGGATCTATCTCGCGACTCCCTTACCTCGATCTGAAGAAACAGCAGCTGGAACAGCAGGATCAGGCGTAGAACTCCCTGGAGAAAAAGACACCACGACGGGTGTGAGAACTACCTCCCACAGTAGCTCTCAGTGGGTGCCGTCAACAAGCCCAACGGTCTGCCCACTAAGTCTACTAGAGGCAAAAGAAAGAAATGCAGTGCTGAAAGGAAAAGTACTGGAACATGAATTCTACAGCTACAATGCCCCTATCTAGATGCTCAACGAATGGGACAGATGAAAGACATGATGAAACTACTGACTCTCCAGTATAGTCACCCAATCTGTACTGACTATCACAAGGGGTCTAATCAAACTTGCGCCTCCCCTACTGCCGCACATCCTCAGCAGGACGGGTCTACCGTAGGGTGTCCGTGACTGCCAAAACTGGCTCAGCCAGAGGGACGGTGTCGACAAGTCGCGATAGTAAGTAACAGGCCCAACTCCGGAGTGGCACTCGTGGGTAGCGACCCCACCGAGCAAAGTATCCGCGCATCTCTGTCGAGCTCAAAGGTGGCTCTTGCAGGCTATGGTCCAAATCGCTGTCTCAAACACTAGCTGGAACTACACTGCTGATGTCACATCTCTCACTTACTGGGTAGAAGTACTCACAGTTGGGACTACCGTCTACCTGACGGCTCCCACAACAGAACACCAGACTCGGGAGAACCGACACTCTGAACAACAAGCAGAGCAAAGAGAACACCAAACCAGGGCCCGAAAGTCCCGGAAGACCAACACCTACAACCCTATCAAACAAGAACAGGTCCTAGGCTCGGCCCCCGTGGCTTTCGTCTCGAAAATAGGAACGGTCCCTAGAACCCAGATCACCTAATCCATCTCGGTGAAGAAATTGCAATAAACAGATGACAGTTGTTATAAAAAAATACTTTTTTAATCTTGGGAAAATCAAGTTTGCATATTTTACTTTCTTTAAGAAAATCGGTTAGAAATAATGGATTTTTCCAAACCCCGAAGGGCTATTGCCATCACCCAATCAGACAAGAACAGGCTCCGGCGACCCCTCGAGATTTGGAAGAAAACATTAAATTTTTCAAAATCATGTGTGTCAAAAGTCTGGGTCCTAGGTCCCTCTGACACTGGTAAACAACTGCCACTATTCTAGTGGCGCCAAACAAACATCTCGGGACCGCCGTTTTCCCCCAAACGGCTCCCGCTACAGACGAAGGATCGACTACACCTACCAGACTCCACTCTACTTCCCAGCACGAGTGTAAGAATGCATCCTACGCTAAAGAAATCCGACCACTCAGCCCACTGTTCGGGTGAGTAAACACTAAGTCCAAGAATGAATAATATCAAAAGAGAGCACCAACAAGAATGAATCTAGCCCGTGTTGACGTTTTCTAAAGTCTGGTTAAACACTAGCATAAGACGGGGGTGATAAATCGAGTCCCAAAATGACAAGGAGATACAGTTATTAGGAAACAGGAGGTTGCATGATTATCAAATAACATTAAGATTGTTAGCTATCAACTTCAAGCATACTTCCCAAGAGTATTATTATCATGCATGATCCTATTATAGTAGATTTAATGAACTTCCATAAGTCTTGGAGACAGGGCCACCCACCTGAAGGTGCACAACTGTCCAGGGTCGCACAGATAAAAAAGTCCAGAAACAGCCTAATCACAGCATCCTCCAAGCTAGCAACACCGTTGTAGTACTCACAATGTCCTGGGTACAATCACAAACCACAATTACACACAAATCCACACAAATTCAAGTTCCAAATATCCTTCATGAACAATCCTCTTGCCACGAAATTTTCACCTGAAAATATTCTTCCAGAAATTCCAATAAAAATACCACGGCGATCCTCGCGAAGTGTAGATGTCGATAGGCTCTTGAATCGTCGAATTCCGACGTCCGGATGAGGATATAAAAATTCGCAAAGTGAGTGCTGTCCAGGAATCTCACAGCAAAACAGCGGCTCAGTAATGCCTCGAAAACCGTGCCAAAAACCCAAATCTAGGCAAAACACTCAACATGAAAGTCGAAGATTTACCTCTCATGAATCCAACGCCGCAAAAATCGCTGAAAACGACTATCGGGGTAGCTCTGTGCAATTTTTAGACCGAAATGTGACGATAACGGGCCTCCAACAGAAATCCGTCGCTCAGCACAACGAGGCAGGAAACACAGTCGTCGCGGCTTCCAGAAAATCTGAAATTTCACCAGGAGATGCACAAGAGGGAGAGGAAGAACTTTTGTAAAAGGCTCAAGAGCCAAAACCCTCGGAAAAAGCCTCAAAATCGAGCCCCAAAGGGCCTATTTATAGCCTCTCCCCGAAAAGCAGCCCAAAAAGCCACATAAGTCACTTTCGGGCCCAACTTTCGGGCGCCCGAAAGTTTTCGGGCTGCTACAGTAACGGGCCGGCCCGTTACTGTGCGCGCCCGAAACTTCCACAAGCCGCCACGTGTCCCTGCCAAGCACCCCGCACCCGGCGCACGCGAGTCGGCGAACCACGGGACGCCACGTGTCGCGACCAGAGGTCGTGCACCGGTGCGCCCGACCAACCACGGGGCGCCACGTGGCGCCCCCCACGCCGACCCGGTCAACGCGCACATCGCGCGACGTGCGCGGCCGGGCCGCCGCCGGATCCGGGTCGGGCACGCGCCCCGAGGCACCGCCTCAGCCGCCACTGCCGAGTGGACCGAGTGCACCAGAACCCGCCAACCACACAACGCCACGTGTCCCTCGGTTCACCGTGCACCAGAGCCGAAGATCCGTGGACCGCGCGCACAACACCGCACCAACCACGGGGTGCCACGTGGCCTACCCTCGGTCCACCGTGCACCCCGCCAAGGCCCATGGACCGCGCCCGCTGCGCCGGCCAACCGCAGCGCGCCACGTGGCCCGCGCCCGGTGCAAGCGCCCCGCGGTGGACCGCGCGCCTGCGCCGCCGCCCGCCGCCGCGCTCCGCCGCCGCCGGCGCCTCTCCGGCCGCCGGAACAGTAACCAGGGCCTCGGTTTCCGTGTTTTCGCGTCCGGGCTCCAAAAAATTCAAGTAAATAGTCCATTTCGCTCGTTTTCGCGCGCTGAATCCAAATCCGAGGTCCGTTCGGCCAAATTCCGCTTCTAAAATTTCCCAAAATTTCCCGAAAAAGTAAACTTGATCCAATTTCTGTTCCGGGTCCCATTCTTGGCTCCAATAAGCGCGCAAACACCTCACACACCCAAAATGGACTCCCAGAGAAGAAAACAAGCTCCAATTTCACCAGAAACTCAAATCTGGAGCCCGACACGCACACACACGCTCCATGAAGCCTCCAAACCAACAGTAAATCTTAAAGTGGGGATTCGGGTCCTCACAACTACATCCCAAAGTAGTTCTCAGTGGGTGCCGCCAACAAGCCCGACGGTCTGCCCACTAAGTCCACTAGAGGCATAAAGTAACAGATGCAATACTGAAAAGAAAAGCTGGTAAAATAACTCTACAGCTACTATGCCTCTATCTAGATGCTCAAGAGTGGAATAGAAAGAACCCTGGTATCACTACTAACTCTCAACTCAAATCACCCAATCTACACTGACTGCCACATCGGGTCCAGTCAAACCTGCGCCTACCTACTGCCTGACGTCCACGGAGGAGAGGCCTTACGTAGGGCGTCCGTGACTGCCAAGCTGGCCAGCCAGAGGGACTGCATCGACAAGTCGCAATAGCAAGTAAACCGCCTAACTCCGGAGTGGCACTCGAGGGGCGCGACCCCACCGAGCAAAGTATCTGCGCATCTCTGTCGAGCTCAATGTGGCCCATGCAGGCTATAATCCAAATCCACGATCAACAAGATCGACTGTAATCAAAAGAACCCTGTCTCACTCACTGGCTGGAAAACTACACAGCCGAGACTCCCTGTCACCCAGACAGTAATCCAAAAGACACGATCAACAAGATCGACTAAAACCAGAAGAACACTGTCTCATTCACAGGTTGGAAAACTACACAGCCGAGACCCACTGTCACTCAGACAACTCCCAAAGACACTCTGATCAACAACTGACTATCAGACTCCACTCGGTCCCCAGACGCGAGTGTAAATGCACCCCACAAATACCCCGACCCCTCGGCCACTATCTGGGCGAGGCAGAATCTAAGTCCAGAATGAAATAATAATGATAGTGTGAGAGTGTCTATAGCAATAAAATAACCTAGCCTAGGTTGGAGTTTTCTACTAGACTGGTTGAACATGCAGCATATGACAGGGGTGCTAGGTCAAGTCCAAAGATAGCAATAAATAAGGATGTGGTGGGGAAATAATAAGAACACATGATAACTGAATAAATAAGGAATCTCAACTCATGCTCTTTAACATACTATACCGGGGATAAAATAAAACATGCACATCCCTATACAGCTAGAATTAGTGAGTAGATCGCAAATCTTGAAAGCGAGGCCACCCACCTGACAAGTCGAACTGTCAAAAGTCCTACAGCTGATAATACCAAAAAAATAGCAACTCAGCGTCCAACAGGTCCAATACTGTCCACAATCTCTCCCGGGTACAATAAAAACTCCAGTTAGACTTAAATTCCAAAATCTGCCGAGAAATAACACACTGAAAATTCAGCTGCGAAGATGCGATAATTTCACCTGCTAACTGTGCTCGAAAAATTCCAAATAAAATATCCCTGCGATCTACGCGTCGCTAGCTTCGAAACGAATACCTGCACGTCCAATTCCGAGTTTCCTACACTGAGATAGAAAATCGGCAAGAGAAACACCCCATACTAAACTGTACAAAATTCCACAGATAGAAACTCGGGAAGAAGAAAGATTCTCACCTTCGAAGCAAACTTAGAAAATTCTGAGAAAAATCCAGGAGATTCCTCGTGAGAAGTAGATGAAATTTGCCTTTTGAATCACCTCGATCCGATGTCGGTGCGCAAAGTTACGGCTAAAACTCTGCGATGCTGTCCAAAACTGCAACTGAACCAAGGGCTCCAAATATGATGAAATTCACCTGATTTGTAGCAAGAATTAGCCTCTCTCCTCAATATGAAAGATGTAGGTCTCTGAGTCCTGGTGAATTCACCGCAAAAATCAGCTTAAAATTCCACTTCTTCAATCCTAGGGAGCAAAAACACTGAGCATTGCTCAAAACCACATCCAGAATCTCAGCTGTACACAACAATCCGAAAGATGGCTTAATTTACCTAACTTAGAGTCCAAATTGGAAGTTCCACAAAATACGAAAATTGAATCTCTATAAGTTCTGGAAATTTACCAACAAAAAGCAACTTAAAATTCTATTTGTACATCCCAGGGGAGTAAAAACACTAACCTCTGCTCGAAATCCTCCACAGAAAATAAGTGTCTCAAAGATTGCTATATTTACCTGGTTTAAATCTTTAATTAGGTCTCCTCTTCAATACCAAAGTCGTAGATCCTGAAGTTGTGAAGAGAACCACGCAAGAATCATCCCAAAATTCTATTTCTACACTTCTGGAGACTTCTCCAAAGAAAATGCGACGAAGTTGAACCCAAAACCAGCAATGATCAAGCTCCAACAATGGAGGATTCCTTGATGAAGAAGAAGGTGATGAAGGCTGCAACATGGATTCCCTAACAGCTAAGAGAAAGAAGAAGTCCAAAAGGATAACCCCAGTCCTAAAACCCCCTTTAAAAAGGCTTAAACTAATCCACCATTGGGCTTAAGGTGCAACAAACACACACACACACACCAACTCCCCTCTCACACAACCCCCCCCTTGCACCCGATCCGGTGCAAGGGGGGTTGGACCAAACGGTCCGACCGACCGCTTCCCCGCCACGCGGCACGGCCCGGCCCACGCGCGGGCGCGGGCGCGCGCCACGCGTGCGCGTGCATGCGCGGCGCACGGCTGCGCGGTGCACCGCGCGTGCACCGGCCGCCTGCGTCGCCCCTGCACCGGGTGTACGCCCACCCCGTGCACCGCGCGTGCACCGATCGGTCCATGGGCCGTGAGCCAGTCGCCATGAGCCCGGTCCACCATTCCAGCAACACCAAAAACCTTATTTAAGCCCAAAAATGTCCAGAAAAGTGTACTTCGCACCGTTTTTTCGTGCTGAGTCCGAATCCACAAATCAAATTACCAAATTTCAACTCTAAAAATTCCCGAAGGCAACCGGAGAGGTAATCCATTATCCCAACCTTCGCCCGGAGTCCAAATTTGACATCTACGTCGCGCGAAACCACCTCTAAACACTTGACGGGTCCTCCAATTACCCACGCGATCCATTTTAAACCCGAAGTCCACCACATGTGTCCAAATTGCGCGCAAACACCATCGACACACCACGCAGACCTCCAGTGATGCAACTAAATTCCAAATTGCATCCCAAATCCATTTCTCGGGCCCGGCAGGCGCACAAACACTCCCAACGGCCACTAAAGGCTGCCCAACAACCAGCAAACCCTACACGGGGAATTCCGGGACCTCACATTATAGGCGGCGCAGGCTTGACTGGGCCGTTGAGATGATCAGTTCAGGATTGGATCTGATGTACTATTGGGACGACTAGTGTTGGGTTTTCTGTTGCGTTGGGTTTGGGTACAGATGTTTTGGGTTTTGATGTAGAGGCATGATAGCATAGTATTGTATTTTATTTTATTTTCCATTATACTCTATTACTTGCTTATTTTGCAGTTTTACTATCTTGCCTTGATAGACCTAGTAGGTAGGCCGTGATTATCGCCGACCGTACCAATTGGGAACTATTGTTTTATAGCTACTTTTCAAGTCCTTCTAAGCCAGCTCCAGACTGAGATAAGGGGATTGCACCGTAGATAGCAGCTCCTACCCAGCATATTTTGATATAGATATAGTTTTGATCACTGGACATCGGGACTGGCTATGTCAGGGCCCTTTACTTGTATTTATTTTTTTTGAGAGGTAGATCTTGTATGTATCTCGTACAATGATAGATGTTAGTATAGTTTTATTTTCGCTCTGATATATGTTTAGATGTAAATTATAGTTCTTTTGTAGGTTAGTTTTGGACGCTTCCTGTGTGTGGAGTGCGTCCTCGAACATGTGGCGGATCTGTTGCGTGCTGAGGGCCTCCACTATGGGCTCGGGGCGTGACAGGTACAACCGTCCCAAATCTACGGCTATCGTAATTCACAAGAGTAAAAAAATCCGGTGATTTCCCACATCGACTCTATGATCACCACACTATCTCTAACCCTTGCTCAATATCCCAAGCACGAATGAACTAACCAAACATACAAAAAGGGGTTCCATGTTCAAGTTCATAATCAATATGTATAGATAGTGTATTCAATATGAATTCTAACTAGATGGCCAATCAACTCATGCAAAAAGTCATCAAACGTAATAAGTTCAGTTTAGGATTCTATCATTAATGTTTAGCATAATCCAATCAAGAGGAACAGTATAAAACATACTACATCATGCTGAGATTAAGTAAACATTAAAGGAAATCGTAATTGCTGGAAAATTGGTTGTTGTGCTTGATGAAGAGCACAAAATCAACCCTTAATATATAGCATTATTGGATACAAAATAAAATCCCATTATTCTTGGGATTATAATATTTACACAATTACATTCTATAAGTGTACAACATTTGAATTCAAATAGTTTCTATTTGGTGTGGTTGCCATACTTGCGAGATTGCCATTCTTGAGTTTCCTTAATTTCTCGTGATTTGAATACTTGTCATAATTGGTAGATTCTTGATTATGAGAATTTGATTTATCTATAATTAATTCCTTAATTGTATCATCATTTGATCCTCCATTACGCCCCCTCAAGCTTATGGGAGGTGCACGCACCATTAGCTTGTCCTTGAGAAATTTAAATCGATGAGAAGATAGTCCTTTAGTGAAGATATCAGCAATTTGATCTTGTGACGCTACATAATGAACATCGAGATCTTGTCGAATAACCTTTTCTCGTACAAAATGATAATCAACTTCGATGTGTTTAGTCCGAGCATGAAAGATAGGATTGTACGCAAGTCGGATAGCACTAATGTTGTCACAATAAATAATAGGTTTAGAATGTAGAAATATGTGAAGATTTTTAAGGAGCAATCGTACCTAAGAAAGCTCAGCAGCAGTGTGGGCGAGAGAGCGATATTCAGCCTCCGTACTAGAACGAGATACTGTAGGTTGTTTCTTTGCACACCAAGAAACTAAACACGGACCAAGAAAGACACCAAAACCACTGGTAGAGCGGCGATCATCGGGATCTCCTGCCCAATCTGCATCACAATAGGCGTGCAAATCAAGATTACCGATTCCAATATGGAGTCCGTGGTCCACTGTTCCTTTGAGAAATCGAAGGATTCTTTTAACAGCAATTAAATGTGTAGAAGTTGGTGCATGCATAAATTGACAGGCCTGATTGGTAGAGAAGGCTAAATCTGGTCGCGTCATAGATAAATATTGGAGTCCCCCTACAATACTCCGATAGAACGTTGCATCATCAAGAGAATCGCCTTCAGTGAGTGAGAGCCTCTTATGAGAAGAGACTGGTGAAGTGCATGCTTTCGCGCCATCCATATATGCACGTGTAAGAAGATCAATTGAGTATTTTGATTGAGATAAAAAGATACCTGTTGAATCGCGATGTACCTCAATACCAAGAAAGTAATGGAGAGGACCAAGATCTTTCATTGCGAATTGATTCCCAAGTACATGAATTAGATTATGAATAGAAGTGGAATTACTGCCGGTAATAATAATATCATCCACATATATAAGAAGAATAAGAACTCCATTATGAGAAGTATGGATAAAGAGAGAAGTGTCAGCATCGGCACCATGAAATCCCAACGCAAAAAGATATGTTGTAAAACGTTCAAGCCAAGCACGCGGTGCTTGTTGCAATCCATAAATCGATTTATGGAGCTTGCAAACATGAGTTGGAGCAAGAGGATCAACAAAACTAGGAGGTTGTTGCATATATACTTCTTCTCGTAAAATACCATGCAAAAAGGCATTATGGACATCGAGTTGACGTATGGGCCACCCAAAATGAACTGCAATAGTCAGCACAATTCGAATGGTGGAAGGCTTGGCAACAGGGCTAAAAGTTTCACTATAATCAAGCCCAGATTGTTGATGATAACCTTTAGCTACCAAGCGGGCCTTGTATCTTTCAAGACTACCATCAGCTCGTCGTTTAATTCGATAAACCCAACGGCAGCCAACAACATTCATATTAGGGGTAAAAGGGACAAGAGACCATGTACCGCACTTTTGCAATGCATTAAATTCGGTAGCCATTGCATCCCTCCACTCAGTACTTTTAGAAGCTTGACTATAACAAGTTGGCTCAATTTCTGTAGTAGTGGCAAGTAGCGCTTTGGGTAAAGGGTGGCGAGTGGCATTCAATGTGAGCAGTTGCTTTCTCATGATAATACCTGACTTAGATCTAGTTTGCATAGGATGAGAATTAGAATTAGTAATGGTATTATTGGTAGTCAACTGTTCTATGGAAGTGTCGATTGTAGGTTGGGAGGTAAGGGAAAGTTGATATTGTAATGGTGGTTGGTTCGGTATTTCAGGGGAGGCACTCGGAGTTTCATTGTTGGACGATTGGGCGGGTATAGATGGTGGCGAGAGAGGAGGTGAGGAAAAAGGTAGCCATGCATGAAGAACTCCAGTTGGTTCGAGATCCACTTTATCCACTGACCGAGTAGAAGGACATTCCAAAGGTAATTTATTAAAGGGAAAATGAGATTCATTAAAAACAACATGCCGAGAAAGATATACACGGCCTGTAAAAGGATCAAGACAGCGATAACCTTTGTGATCCAAACTATAGCCAATAAAAACACATTTTAATGAGCGAGGTTCGAGCTTATGATGAGAATAAGGGCGTAACCATGGATAACATGCACAACCAAAAACTTTGAGAAAAGAGTAGTTAGGTTTGCGAGCAAACATTTTTTCCCAAGGAGAAATATTATTTAAACGTTTCGATGGCATTCTATTAATGAGAAAGATGGCTGTTCGAAAAGCTTCTACCCAATAATTAGAAGGCATGTGTGCATGAAAAAGAAGAGAGAGTCCAGTTTCAATGATATGACGGTGTTTTCTTTCAGCAGTACCATTTTGCTCAGGCGTATGAGGACAAGAAAGCTGATGAGAGATACCATGTTCAAGTAAAAATTTTTTGAAGCGATTGTTTAAAAATTCTCCACCTCCGTCGGAGCGAATACTTTTGATTTTTCGATCAAGTAAATTTTCAATTTTGGATTTAAAATCAATAAAAATTTCACAAACATCAGATTTTGAGTGTAAAGGAAAAAGCCATGAGTATCTAGTAAAATCATCAACAATGACCAAGTAATATTTAAAACCACTCATTGACAGAATAGGAGTAGGTCCCCAAACATCCATATGTAAAAGTTCTAAAGTGGAATAAGATACATAAGTAGAAGGGAGAAAAGGAAGACGATGACTTTTGGCAAGTTGACATGAATCACAAAAATTTATTTCTTTTATAGAACCTTTTAAAAAGATATCAGAATGTGCAGATAAATAATGCAAAGTAGTAGCAGAAGGATGGCCAAGCCTGTGATGCCAGACTGAAGAGGAAACTCTTTCGCCAATAAGAGCAAAAAGACCAGATTTATGTTGATTATTTTTGACGGATTTAATGGGATATAGTCCATTTTCACTCGGCCCTTGGAAAAGCGTCTTCCCCGACTGTTTGTCCTTCACACAAAAACCATGAGAGTCAAAGAGAAAATAACAATCGTTATCTTTAGAAAACTGGTTAACGGAGACTAAATTGGTTGATATTTCAGGAACATGTAATAAGTTGTTTAGTTGAAAAGATTGAGATGGGGTATGAAGTACGGATGAACCAGTATGGAGAATGCGCAAACCTTGTCCATTGCCTACAGATATTTTGTCGCTTCCTTGATAGTCGGTGCGAATAGTAAGATTGGAGAGATCAGAAGTTAAGTTGTTGGTGGCTCCGGTGTCAGCATACCAAGTTTGATCAGCGGAGGGAGAAGTTGTTGCCACCATTGCTTGAAGGCGCTGAGGAGGAGTACGCCCTTGATATGCAAAGTCCATTCGATGATGACAGTCGAGTGCAATGTGGCCAATTCGATTGCAGATTTGGCAAGTGGGACGTTGCCCACCATTTGCACTTGTGTTGTTGTTGCGTGGATGTTGGCCTCCACCTCGGCCATAACTACCACGTCCTCTTCCACGTCCCCTGCCATTATTAGTATTGCGCCCTCGGACATAATTGGAGCCAAGGTTGTTTTGAGAAGAATTGTTTTGTGCAATGAAGGCGGTGGATTCATGGGTGATGGAGGATTGAAGTTGACGTCGTTCCTCCAAAATTAGCTCTTCACTGGCTAAAATAGCATGCACTTCCTCAACAGTAGAAATAGAGGGATTAGTGCGAATAGAGACCCGAATAGGGTCATATTCCGGGGGAAGACCATGAACAATATGATGAATCAAATCATCGTCATGAACCGATTTACCAACAGCTGCCAAATTATCCGATATGGCTTTTATTTTATTCATATAATCAGTGATAGACATACTTCCCTTTTTGATAGTTTGAAGTTGAGTGGTAAGTTGTGAAATATGGGCACGTGAGAGAGAAGCATACCGACGTTCCAGCGCAACCCAAACGTCGCGGGAGGTTTGTAAGCCGACAACTTGAGCAAGTACGCCTTCGGTGAGGGTTGCTTGAATCCAAGAGAGTAGATGACGATCTTGTTTCATCCACTCCAAAAAGGACGGATTGATAGTGTCGGTAACAGTGCCATCTGCATTTTTGAAGAATTTTGATGGACACTCTTTGGATCCATCAATAAAACTCATCAAGTCATGAGCAAAAAGAACGGGAAGAAATTGTTGTCGCCATAACAGATAGTTGCCGCGATCAAGTTTAATAGAGACTAAATTGCTAATGTTAGCAATAACAAATGTGGGGCTTGTGGTGGAAGAGGAAGCGTCGAAAGTGGCCATTAGATCAAGTATGATGACTGACGTCTTATGGCTCTGATACCATAAAGAAAATCGTAATTGATGGAAAAATGGTTGTTGTGCTTGATGAAGAGCACAAAATCAACCCTTAATATATAGCATTATTGGATACAAAATAAAATCCCATTATTCTTGGGATTATAATATTTACACAATTACATTCTATAAGTGTACAACATTTGAATTCAAATAGTTTCTATTTGGTGTGGTTGCCATACTTGCGAGATTGCCATTCTTGAGTTTCCTTAATTTCTCGTGATTTGAATACTTGTCATAATTGGTAGATTCTTGATTATGAGAATTTAATTTATCCATAATTAATTCCTTAATTGTATCATCATTTGATCCTCCATTAAACATAGTATGCAGACTGTAATTTTGATGTACTAAATCAAATCCATCTCGAGCGCAAATCCAACCACGAATAGAGATGAAACTTAGCGAGCACATGCTTCAGGTCCCATATTATCAAACGGAGCAATAAAATACAAGAGATCCCTACCAGATCGATCCAAAATGAAAATCAAGCAAAAATCAGCCAAAATTCTACAAACATCTTTTCGATTCGGAAAAGCTGAAGTTCAGCAATGCTTACCTCAAATCAGCGGCTCAAACTTAAATCCTAGGTTTTATCTCAACCTTAGGAACACCCAGAAATCTTCAAATCACAACAACTAAATCCTAATCAAAAGAAATTTATAAAAAAAATAGAAAGATATGATAGGTTTGTTTTTTTTTTAAAAAAAAAGTGATAGATTTGTCTTTTCTATCATAAGGTATTAATGTTTTAAATATGATAGATTTGTTTTTTTTACCATAATAGGTTATTGATGTTTTTAATTTATTGGTGGAATATACCGTATTCAAATGGTTTTAGAGATTTAAGAATTTTGACAAAGATAAGATTTAAAAAAAAAATAACTTAATAAACTCACTTCATATCTCATTTCATATTATACAAAAAAATACTAGCGGTACATCCCAAAATCCTAGGATTGATTATTAGCCTTTGGTTGATAGGGTGTAAATTTTTCACTCTGGTCAATCATCAATCCTCAGGGCTTGTTTGGTCCAGCTATTTTAGATTATGGAATTGAAATAACATTTATTAATTTCAACGATAACAAATTTTTTTTTTTTGCAAGAATCGAATTCCAATTCTCACTCTACCTTGGACCGGAAATGGTCCAATGTATTATGGTCCAATTCAGCTACCAACATGTTGGGTTCATGATTGAAATAGAAATGGAGAATGAAATTGGATTGTATTGAAATGAAAAATGGAATAGCGAATTATCCAAAAATATTTGATTTATTATTAAAATGAAAATTGGAATGGGCATTTAAGATTTTGAAATAGAGTTTTGGCTAACAGAGTGGAGAGCGACGAAGCGGGAGGAGTGGGAGGTGTTTTATAAGAGAGGGCTTTAAGTATTGTAGGTTGGAATGGGCCAATCCGAAATTCAAAATCAAATTATGCCATAAATAGATTTGATCATTTTCATTTCAGAGTAGAATAAGAATCGGAATCCCATTAATATAAAACAAATAATAATTATAAAAATTAATGAATCTCATTTTGATTTCATAGTCCAAAATAGATGAATTAAACATGCCCTTAAAGTAAACCACTAAAAACTCTCTCTCACAAGCATCTCCCCCCCCTTTATGACTCTCTCCTCTCTTAAAATCCTAAATGCCCATTCTAATTTCTATTTTAATAATAAACCAAATATTTTTCAATAATTTTCTATTTTAATACGATCCAATTCTATTTTTCATTCATATTTGAAACATGAACTAAACATGCCCTCAAAGTGTATAGTTAGTTTTGCTCAAATGACAAAGCTATATTGAATTCAATTCAATCCCATCAGTTCCAAATAAGAGAAATGCATAGTAATTCCATTTCGTTTTCTAATTAATTTTGGCCTGATTATAATATAATATTCAAATTTTTTAAAACTAAAAATTTAAAAATAAACTCTTATTTATCTTAATCAATCATCTAGTTCAAAATTCTGTAAAAGAATAAATCTAGAATAATTGTAAAAGTAAAAGAGATGTTCTACGTCCATCTCATTTGTGACGATGGGGTGTCAGAATCACGATCGATCTACATCATCAAACATAACTTAGTTAACTTTTCAAAGACTAAATTTTATAATTTTTTTAATTTTTTTAGTACATAAGTGATTTTGAAATTGATATTTTTAAGTTCAAATATATGTTAAATTTGAGATTGCTTGACATTTAGATAAATGGGATGTAAAATCACAAAATTTTAGATATACTAGATTGTTTTTAATAATATCGATCGCTAATTCATATGCCCTTCTATTAAAAAACAAAACAAAAAAAAAGAGAGAAATATCACTATAAAAAATTTAGTATTTAAGAATATTTTTATTTATACTTAATAATACTTAAAAGTGTCTTAATATAGTCTAGCGTCAGTAGATAAAGAGTCGTCGCGTATATAATAACGCTTTTGCCAAACGTCGGCAAAATATATTCTGACGTTTTAAAGCGTCATAATTTTTTATAATCTTGACGTTTTAAAGCGTCGAAAAATTAAAAATAATAATAAAATTTATTATTTAATAAATTAATTTAATACAATAAAGTGTTTATTTGACAATGTTTTTTGAAGCATCAGTATTTATTATATTATAGGGACACTTAATGATGCTTTTCTCAAGCGTCGTCGAAAAAACGTTCTTTGATTTTTTTCTTTTTTCTTTTTTTTCTTTTTTTTTTTGTAGTGAATGAGCGGCTCATTTTGCTTTTAAAAGTATTTTTTCTTTACTCTTGATTACAAGAAGAATAAATTTAGAAATGTTTATATATTTAATCTCTTTGTAATAATTGGGAACTAATCGGATTTTTTTTTTTTTTTTTGAGAGAAAGGCAGCATGCTACCGCTTCATTCAAGATAGATTGAATTTAGCAGGGGGGAGGGCAGACGAAAGCCACTAAGGGCGGTCGGGCCCGAAAAAAAAAAAAAAAAAAAAAAAAAAAAACTAGGTACAGAATCTGGACCAGTGGGATCGGTGGATTCTAATGTCGGCGAGGATCTCCCGTCTAGCGCGGTTCTTAGATTCGAAAGTCCTTCTATTTCTTTCGAGCCAGATGGACCACCACGTGGCTGCGATAGTGGTTAGGGCTCTTTTGCCCGCACCCCCTTTCAAAAGGGCGAGCCTCTCCCACAGGCAGTCAACAGATGAGCTGCTGCAGATATCCGAATGGTTTGGCAGCAATGTCTCCAGCAGCTCTCGTGCTAAGACACAGAAGACAAACAGGTGGTTTGCAGTTTTCTCGTTTCCTAGGCAGAAGTCGCAGCAGGTGGGCCCGTTCCAGTTCCTTCTGTAAAGGATGTCTCGAGTGAGGACCCTCCTTCTGAGAACTAACCAAACGAATATTTTAACTTTCAACGGTGCCTTAATCCTCCAAAGCTTGTCGAAGCAGCGGTCGATTACCCCGCTATCTTGTAAGAAGCGGTATAAGGATCTAACAGAGAAAAGCCTGGATGTTGTCCAACGCCAGTGGAATGCATCTCTACTTTCCGTGAGGTGGAGATTAGGAGTGAACGACTTCAGTCTTCGAATTGGATCGTCGAGTTCTGCTAGGTCTGGGCTCAGACCCTCCAGGATTTTCGCCCAGTTCCAACCGCTCTGCTCTGAGCAGTCTTTAACCCGGAGACTCTTGTTGGAGACCAGATCAAAGATGCGAGGGAATTGGGTCGAAAGGCTCGAGCTCCCAATCCAGATATCTGACCAGAACCTAGTCAGTTCTCCGTCCCCCACCGTGCGCGTCGTGCCGCACTTGAAGAGCTCCCTCGTTCCGAGCACACTTCTCCACCAATGCGAGAAGGGTTTGAACGATGATCCCTCGTTCAGGGTCTTCTTTGACGGTAGTAGAGATTCTTGACGAGGATTCCCCAGGGGTACAAATCCGCTGAGAAGTAGCGCCACCACCATTTCGCTAGCAGAGCAGTATTCATGCTTTCCAGGTTCAAGACATCTAGTCCCCCGTCCCTTTTGCTTCTACAGACTGTTTTCCAATTAACCAGGCAGCTGCCCCCAGATAAGGAGCTCCGGCCTTTCCAGAAGAAGGCTCTTCGGAGTGAGTCTATTCTTTTGAGGACCCAGGCCGGTGCTCTGAAGACAGAGAAGTAGTAAAGGGGAAGGTTCGAGAGTACAGAGTTAACCAAGATAAGCCTCCCACTTTGTGAGAGAAGTTTAGCCTGCCACCCCGCAATTCTCTGTTCCAGTCTGCTGATGATGTGGTGCCAGTCACTCTTCGGGGTGCTACCCTTCAGCAATGGTAGACCGAGATATTTGATGGGTAGCGATCCCAGTTTACAGTCCAGCGCTGCCGCTAGCCTTTCTCCTTTGTGGTTTCCGCTGCCCATAAAGAACAGTTCCGACTTGGCCCTGTTGATTTTAAGGCTAGAGGCCCATTCGAAGGTCTGCCATAGGAAGCGGAGGTTGTGAATCTGCCTGACTTTCGCCTCGCAGAAAAAGATCGTATCGTCAGCAAATTGAATAAGGGAGGTTTTAGCTTCCCTCGCAGGTCCAACCCCGTGGAGTAGATTGTTGTGGACAGCTCTATGGGTCATGCGCGCCAGGCCCTCTGCCACCAAAAGGTAGAGAAAGGGCGACAGCGGGTCCCCTTGGCGGAGACCTCTCTTCATTTTGAACCACTTCGTGGGGGTGCCATTGACCAAGATGGCGACCTTGCCGTTCGAGATGCATTGGTCAATCCACCCACACCACTTTTGAGAAGCGCCAAGACAGCGGAGAATATGTTTGAGGAATCCCCAGTTGACATGGTCGAATGCTTTTTCAAAGTCCGCTTTAACTCCGACGCAGTCGATATGCTTGCTCACGCCCCAGCTAATTAACTCACTGGCTGTAACAAAAGAGTCCAGGATGAACCTGCCTTTGACGAACACAGACTGGGCTGGGGAGATGATCGTGTCCAGCTTGCTGACAAGTCTGTTCGTGAGGACCTTGGAAATGATTTTCTGGATACAGTTGATGAGGCTGATGGGCCGAAAGTCATTAGCCGACTTGGCTCCTTCGGATTTGGGTACGAGGCAGATGTGCGAGTAGTCTATGGGGCCAGTGTTCAGCGAGCCGCTGTAGAGATCGTCGAATATTTTAACAAGGTCATCTTTGATTACATCCCAGAACTTCTGGTAGAAGTCCATACTGAAGCCGTCAGGGCCCGGTGCTTTGTCACCGCTCATCTGGAATGTTGCTGTCTTTATTTCCTCTAGAGAGAACGGGGATGTGAGAGACTCCGAACTCAGCGCTGAGCTATCGTGGAAGAGATCGCTCCAGTCCCCAAATGAAGTAGAAAGAGGATTGTCAGGCGCAAAACGGCCCTTGAATTTATGAAAAAAATAGTTGCCCTTATCCTTTTCCCTTTCCAGCCTTATTTTCCATGCGCATCGAATGCAGATATAGAAGGAAGAAAATGTGATTATTATCTATATATATATCCATTAAAAATATAACTCCTTAACCCTACCTTTCTTAAATTAAATTTTAAAATTTATGGAACATGTGAATTACTCTTGTTTGTAAACTCTTGTATGGATATGGACATCAGGTTGTGAAAATTCTGAGCATTGTAGGAACTCCTGGCAACTTCTAATTCAACTTGAGTTAGCATGCATGCAGGGCTGTTTGACTGCAGGTGGAATCCGGTCTTTCTTCCTTACATCTTCCTTTCTCTCTTCTTTCTCTTTCTTTTTCTCCTTCTTCTTCTCTACCTTTACCACCATGCATGCATACGAAAAATAACGATGTCGACGATGAGATTCCGTCGACGGCGAAGGAAAAATGTTGATTGTACTTGAGAAGGGCTGTTGCGGCGACGACGACGGATGACGGCATGAAGAAAAGAAGATTTCACGAGCGTAAGCGCGTACGGGATGGAAGCGGGCGGCACAAGAAAGAGAGAGAAAAAATCGTATAGAAATATTAATTTTAATTAAAGAATGATACGGTCATGAAGATTTTATTAAAATAATATGCTGTCAGGCCCCTGAACTATTAATGTGACGCCTCCAATAGTCCCACATCGGATGTGGATGGAATTGTGATTGGGTTTATATGAGATATGGACACTAGTAATAATAACTGGGCTTAAGTATTTTGGGTTGTGGGTTGGGTCCAACGAGTTATTATTGGTAGTGGGCCGGGTTGTTACATGTGGTATCAGAGCCAATAACTAGCTGGAAGTGTGTTACGAGTCTCGGCTGAGCCTGGGTCTAGATGACAGGGTTAGCGAGACGAGTCTCACATCGCTTAGACTAGGCTGCTGTGTGTGTGTTTGGGCTGACGAGGACGTCAGGCCTAAACGGGAGAGTCTGTGACGCCTCCAATAGTCCCACATCGGATATGGATGGAATTGTGATTGGGTTCATATGAGATATAGACACTAGTAATAATAACTGGGCTTAAGCATTTTGGGTTGTGGTTTGGGCCAAACGAGTTATTATTACTAGTGGGTCGGGTCAGGCCTAAACGGGAGAGTCTGTGACGCCTCCAATAGTCCCACATCGGATATGGATGGAATTGTGATTGGGTTTATATTAGATTTGGACACTAGTAATAATAACTGGGCTTAAGCATTTTGGGTTGTGGTTTGGGCCAAACGAGTTATTATTACTAGTGGGTCGGGTCGTTGCAATTAATATTTACGAAAAAGTCCAAGCTTAAAAGAAAAAAAAACATCAAACAAAATATTTAAAAGTACGAAATATTACATGCACCAACTTCTCTCTCTCTTCCCCTCCCTCTAAACTACTTTCTTTCTAAATGAAGCTGGACCACCTTCCTCCCGACCTCCGGAACGTGAGCTCGAGAATTGGCGACCGCAATGGTGGAGGTACGTCGTGACCTCGGATTTCACCGTTCTTCAGTCCCGAAGCTCAAATTCTAGATAACTTACTTTCCATGTTGCCTTCTCCCTATATATGTTTTGATCATTTCGTGAGTCAGGAGAAGGAATTATGATCTTATCTTGAAATAGAATTTTCAATTAAGTATGTATGAAGGACAGGAATACGTTTTAGAATAGAATTGAACGCTTTTCTTTTGTTTCCTTTTAATTTCTTCAGCAATGTTAGAATTTTTCTAGTGCTATACTTATAAGTTGATTGATTATTTTATCAATCAAAAAAATAGTCAGATTTGGACCGCAATCAGATTTTGTAGTGCTATTTTTCTAACACTAATTTTGTGCATTGTCAAATTTGATTACTACACTTG
Source organism: Tillandsia fasciculata (assembly GCA_029168755.2). Lineage (NCBI taxonomy): Eukaryota > Viridiplantae > Streptophyta > Magnoliopsida > Poales > Bromeliaceae > Tillandsia > Tillandsia fasciculata. The sequence goes on from CM054932.1 coordinate 24,104,912, forward strand.
AATCTAGCACGGATCAATCAGACAGCTTAAGATCGATTCACAGGCCTAATCAATGGCACCATAATTCAGTGACCAAGCGAAAATCAAAAATATATTATACAAAATATAATAATATTTAAAAATTATTAATAAAGTAAATTATATATAATAAAAATTCAATGTACAAAAATACAAAAAAAAAATTAAAAAAGGAGAGAAAAAAAGGAGAGAGAGAGAGAGAGATATACGTTATGTGTTGCCACTTGCTAGGACCGAAAATTTCTTGGTCCTTAAGAAATAGTAATTTTTAAAAAAAATTTACTTTTGGCCACTAAATATTAAAATATTTTATTTTTTAATTAACTTAATATATGACTTTTATGTACTTTTTAAAATAGTGGAGGGGGCCATGGTCATTGTGGGCCTCCACATGACCCCGTCCCTACTACCATTCGAGGCGGAAGAATGGAGATTTCTCCGGAACTGAGTCGATGTTTAGGTTTCGATTAGGTTTGTGCTTAAACTTAGGCTCAGACTCAGTTTAGGCCCATATAATTTAAGTTAAGGTTTAAATTGGGATGAACCTACGCTTGGGCTAAATTCAGGTGCATAAAATTTGAGTTCAGATTCAAAATTGGTTGGATTTAGATCCTAAACACGGGCTCAGGCTCAGATTAGACCCATGTGGCTTAAGTTAAAGGTTTTGAATTGGGTTCATATGGCTACAATTTGAGCTTGGGTTCATGAGACCTGGATTTGGGTTTGGGTTCGGATTTGATTCAAGTTTGCGCCTGAATAAACCCATGGGATTTAACTAAGTGATCTGGTTGGGTGGAGCCTTATGCTCAGCTCGGCTTTATTTCAGATTGGGCTTAGAATCAGATTTTTAGAGGAGTTTGGTAGTTGCTTTAGCAACATTCAAATTTGAAATTAGAGATTTCAAATTTTATGTTGCAATGCCCGAAAGTCAAACTTCAATTTTAATTTGAGTTTCAAATCCAAATAGAAAGTTGGTTTTAAATTCCAAAGTAAAATTTTAAATTTGAACTCTTTCTCTAAGAATCCAACCTGATAGCAATGATAACTTGATGGGTTTCAATATCCGGCTCAAAAAGCTTAGTTATTATTATTAGGATCTATGATAGCATTCATGATCTCTAATCTATCCAATCACAACCTCACACTCACCCAAGATGATCCAAGATCAAATGAGGCTCATGATCTCTTATCTATCCAATCACAACCTCATGCTCATCCAAGATGATCCAAGATCACATGAGGCTCTGATCACTAAACGATGTGAGACATAGATACCTGTTAACTAGCATTTATGATATCTTATATATCCAATCATAACTTGAATTATTTAAATCTTGCGAGGAAGAATTTAAACTCTTGAATGGAGGGTTGTAATTCAACACCACCCCTTTTGAATTGTAGACTTGTGCAGTTTAAAAATGCTTGCCTTTTGGTCTCTAGTACTGCTGTTCGTCGTATCGATATTTGTACTGATGTATAACAAGTTCATATGCCGAATCCAATGTAATTTTGTTCTGTTCAATCGATTTTCCTCTTTTCTTTTTTTCTGTTATATTGGCTCAAACGTCGGCAGTAAACGTTATGTTTGATTACCATCTAATGGCAAATATATTTAAGTTATTTCTGGTTCGTTTAATTTGATTTATTCGTCTCTCAAATTGGCATCATTTTCTAAGCTCAATTTTTTAAACCATAGCCAAAAGAGTCTACACTGAATTGTTGGATTTTATATAGTTTTGGTGATTTTAAACTTGTGTTTTGGCCTTTGGGCTTTTTTGGAAGGCCCAATATCAATCGGCTTTGCTTGGGAGCCCAAACCTATTTTCCCTCTGCATGTGATGTTTAGTCCCACAATTGGAAACTCATCACATGTAGAGTGGGTTTATTTACTCCCTCACTTGTACATGTATTGGTTAGGAGAAAGTGAGAGCAATACTTCTCCTAAACACACACGTGCGCACGGCGCGAGCTGAGTCCGGCTGCGCGCGCGATCTTTACCCGGTTCTATTTTATTTTGACTTTTCTTTTTGCCTTAACTCCTATCTTGAAAAGTTGCTTCTTAGGCTATCCAAGAGCCTTCCATGGGAAGTGGCTTGTGGGCTGCCTAAGGAAGCCACCCGTTGGAGCTTGTCCCCTGATAGGTTTATGGGCTCTCTCTATCTCGTTGGGCTCTCTATATATAGGGCAAGAGAGTTGGTTAAGGCATTAGCTTGAACATTAGCTACAACATACCCGCCTCTTATTTTACAGTGCTACAGTACACTGAGATTTACTTTTTACTACTCCTCATTTTGATTCGAGTCTTACTATTGCTGGATCTCTGAAAGTTGTTGGGTTCGCTACGCATCATCTCGGAGTCGTTGCCGACGGGGTGGACAGTGGTCGTTGTATCGCTAGGGGTGATTGCCGGAGCCTCGCATGCGGAGGGGCAATCTTGCTTCTAGAACAGTGCTCACGCACGCCTCGACATTCACAAGCTTCATCTAAACTTTGCTATATAGTATTTCAAGTTTAAATTAAGTTTAAATTATTTAAAAGAATTAATTTGAAAAGATAAAATTTTCCAAGATGAATCTCAAAATTAACAGCTCTACAGATCATCAAGAAGCCAAGGTGAACAAACAGATAAAAGAAGAGAGAGAGAGATATTAACACTATTTCAATGTATAGAGAGCTACATTCCTGTTACTCCGCGGAGCAGATGCTAGGATACTGCAGGAGGGAAAGGGAAGGTTACTCCAAGCTTTCAAAACTGATACAAGAAATTGCAATTGAGCTGCCAGTTAAACCAGTAATACCATAAGATTTTTATCTGAGTATACTGCTGCTGCAATAGTACCACTCCCTGCGGTATAATTGTTAACCAACCAAAGAAGAGAAATATAAGAAAAACCAGAATCTATAAAACTTTTCAACTTGGTTTGTTGAGAAAGTAATCTCCGCCAAAGTGCGTTATTGAAGCAAGAACGCTAATTTTTAGGAAGTAAAATCTGAAATGATCCTTATAGTACACACTTTCATAAGAAGAAGATATCTTGTAAATTGCTTCAACCGAAGAAACCTCATGAATGGCGGAAATGACACACTAGAGACTTCAGATTTACTGCAATCAAATATGAGCACTTATAGTACGCACTTTCATATATAAAAAGATTTGAAGGTTAAATTCCGCTTATACAGTTGATGAAAGTTCAGATGATCGATTTGGACGGCCAAACACTTTGAGTGTTTCAGGTACTAGTGCACTATTAACTAAGAGGGTAAAATAAGGTGCGAACTGTGGAGCGCCTAAATAGCGCATTAGCAGCTGAAACACAGACACTAAGATGAACTAGATCATTAGAACGAACCATCAGATGCAATTAGATAAACAATGAAGGTGTAAACAACAAAGTCAAGCGAGTCGTTTTCTCAAACTCAATGCGAGAGAATAATCTGATACTATATCCAACCAACAAGCAAATTTGCTCTGCAAAAAGAAACAATATTCTTAGTAGTTCTGAACATTAAGGTCAAATTGCTAAATCAACATATTTTCATAGTTAGCGATGAGAGGAAGCAGAGAGAGAAAGAGCGAGAGAGGAAACAGAGAGAGAAAGAGCGAGAGAGAGAGAGAGGAGAGTGAGATAGTGAGAGGACAGAGAGAGAGAGAAGGAGTTAGAGAGACGCCGGCCAAGTCCGTCGACCCACAGCGGGCGAGCCCGCCTAGAACCTGCAGCTCTCGGAGCGTCCGGAGGGCGGGGAAGGAGCCCGCCAAGGAGCTTGGGTCTCCTGACTCGAGTCGGCCGGGTCAGCGTCAAGCCAGGGCGCCCGTGCCCTGTCACCAGGGCCTCCTAGGCTCGAAGTGGAAGTTACGCAAGGATGGGGAGGATCACGGGTCCACCTCGGCTGCGGGGAGGAAGCTTAAAAAAAAGATTCGCCTTGTCTCTTGGGCCGATTACATTGGCTTGCCTCTTGCTTCGTACCACCCAATCAAGTCCGAGGTTCGTCTGGACAGGGATGGGCTCGGGGGGTACCTTCGGACCAAGGAGGGCACCCTACGGGAGGGGTACTTTACTGGAAGCCGGACCTATAAAGAGGCCCTCTTGTCTCCGAGGCCCTGCAGCAGTCGTCCATCATCGGCCAAGGCGACTCATCGGAGGGTGGCACCCGGCTGGAGAGCAGGCCGCTGTTTCAGGTGTTTGGCCAGTGACCATTGGGCCCGGGATTGCCGCGACCCCGTTAAGTGCTTCAAGTGCCGCGGTAGTGGACATCTAGCCCGCAACTGTCCGACACTCAACCGCAAAATGCAGGGGGAGCGCTTTCGGCCGCAAGCTCTGAGGGTCTTCGTCCCACTCACTGAGGGCTTCCACCTGCGACAGCTACAAAACCGGAGAGCTGTGGTGGCAGTACCCTGTGGGCCGGCCAATCTCGGCCATTACCCACAGGGCACGATAGCCAACGACCTGGCAGGGCGCTTTGGAGGCCTGTCCACCGACTTTTTGGTTGCTAAGTTCAGGGCTCACGACTTCGTCATTTTCCTCCCCCAATGGGTCTCGCCGGAGGACCTCACCAGGCGGGAAGGGATTCGTCTCGTCCACAGCCGCTTCCGGTGCTTTCTTTGGAACCCATTCAGAGATGCCGTCCGTTCGCGTTTACGCTACAAAGTTTGGATCAAGCTTATGGCTCTCCCGTTCGAGTGCTGGACTGAGAACAAGGTGGCGGCCGTGGTTAACGGCTTCGGCAGGTTCCTACGAGCGGATGACGATAGTCGTAACTTGCTCGACATCAACTTCTACAAGTGCCAAGTGGCCGTAGAGCACCCGGCCGATGTCCCGGAAAACCTCCATATCACGGTTGGCGACCACTTGGTGTGCATCCGGGTGGTTCTTGTGAGCACCGCCCCCTTCGGAGGAGATGACCACGGAATCCCATTTGCTGGAGGAGACCCCAACGAGGGGGGTGACCAAACAGACCCGCAGGGGCGGCAGCTCGCGCGCTGGATCAACCCGAACCCAGACCTCGGGGACGACAGTGTGGTTGGTGGACGTCGTGCTTCCGACCCAAGCGACTCTTGGAATTCGTCGGAAATCGGAGATCGGTGGAGGCGAGCAGCGCCGGCGGGGGTGAGCAGTGCTAGGGGAGTGACCGTTGGCGGCGTCGGGGCGGGAGCCATCTGCCAGGCGCGCCTCGTTGAACCGCGGGCCTCTGGGGGTGCCGACTGCGTTGGCCCCAGGATCGAGGTAGGATCGATCGGAGCAACTCTGCAGGCGGCCCGTGACCCCGTGCCGCGCGGCAACGTCTTCTTGCACTATCTCTTGATTTCGCCCCTCCGCTCCTCGGTAGGTGTGGGGAATGCTCGAAGAGGCTTTCCGTCTGCGGTCCCGGGGCAGGTGGCCCTGTATTTCTCTTTCACCGACTGGTGTAGTGTTCCTGGTCTTCTACTTCGAGGAGGCTTAGAAGTCTTGCACGGGGTTGAGGGGCAGCGAGGGGTTGGTCCTGCGCCCCGAGTCGGGAGGCCCGAGGCGGCGGGACTTCTTGGTGCGCGGTCTGGAGCCCGGTCTGGGCAGCTTTGCGTTTTCGACTTTTGGGCTGATTTGCTGGAGAGCTTTGGAGGGGCCCAGCCTTCTGGATTTGCTGACGGGAGCGAGCTGGCTCCACCTTCCGCTGAGGGTTTGGGCCCCGGGTGGGGGCCTGCTTTGCTAGGGGCCCAGTCGTCCTGGACGGGCCGCTCGGCCACTGCTGGAGGGTTGGGCCCAGGGTCGGGGCCTGCTTCGCTCAGGACCCAGTCGGCCGGGGCGGGCCGCTCGGCCCCTTCCGGGGGCCCACTCACAGGTTCCGCCCACCTGGGCCCACGATCTGGTGCGCTGGGTCACCTACACCCTATCTCCGCTGGTGGCCCGAGGTGCGGGGCCCAACCCGAGGTGCGGGGCCCAGGGCCGGACCCCAACCACGTTTTTCCTGAGCCCAACCCGAGGGGCGGGGCCCAACCAGAGCATCTTCTGGAGGAGCCGTCGTCTGGGGCCTTCGGAGCATCTACCGGAGGAGCGTCGCCGGCCCTGACTCCTCGGAGTCCTTCCAAGGGAGCCTACGAGGTGGGGCCACACCTCCGTCCGTTGCACCCGCCACCGCCGGGTTCTCTTGGATGGAAGGGGCGGGCGGGCTCGCCGACCGCCCAGGATGGGTGCGCCTTGGTCTGCGCGGGCATCAAGGCAGGGCCCTTCATCGCTGGGGGCTCGGTGGAGTCCGTGGTACCTACTGGGGGTGCGGTACCACACGCAGAGGCGGGGGGGGTACTTGGCGGCTCTTCTCTTGTGGACGCCCCCCCGTGCCCGACCGGCTTGGCCAAGGGTCGTTTGAGGAGGAGCCCGAGGTTGGCGGGGAGCGGAGTGCTTTCCCCGGCCGCCCGTGCAACTGCGCGCAAGACGTTGCTTAGGGAGGGAGGCGAGCCCGGCATCTCGGTGGACCGGTCTGCGCTCGCCACCTGCGGGACCAAGGGGCCATCGGGCGGCTTGGAGTCTACTGTTTGTGCTCGTGTCAAGAAGCGGAGCGCCTTGCTTGGGGTTGTGCTGTCGCCCGAGGACGCGCTGGGCCTCGTGACCTTCCTAGGGTCTGCCTAGTTTCCCCCGCCGCCTGTGTTTGTCGTCGGTGTTTTTCTTCGCATGTTTAATATCTGTTGTTGGAATGTCCGTGGTCTGAACGACCCGAATAAACGGCGGCTTGTTAGGTATGGGCTCTCCTCTTCTAGGAAGGCCGTGTATTGTCTGCAAGAATCAAAAGTGGCTTCAGTTTCTCTGTCTTTTCTCCGCTCTTTTGCCGGTCATAATGTCGATAAATGCCAATTTCTACAAGCCAATGGCGCTTCAGGCGGCCTGGTCACCTGCTGGAGCTCTAGAGATTTCTCTTGCACCGAAGTCGTGGTTCGTCGCTTCTCCCTGACAGTTAGATTGAAGCACTGCTCGGGCGGTCCCATCTTCTATCTTACTAATGTGTATGGACCGCCAACGTGGGATGGTAAGGAGGAGTTCTGCCTCGAGCTCGAAGAACTCCGAGGGGTCTGTAATGGGCCGTGGGTGCTTTGCGGGGACTTCAACCTCACAAAATGCCTGCAGGAGAGGAAGGGGAAAAACTGGAGCCACAAACTTATGTCACTGTTCGCTGACCTTGTTAACAAGCTTGAGCTCATCGATCTTCCAATTGGCAACCAGCGGTTCACCTGGTCCAATTTGCAGGCCGTTCCAACAATGGCAAAACTGGACCGCTTCCTCGTCTCCGTTGAATGGGACCAGTCCTTCCCTCTGTCCAAGGTGGTTGGCCTACCCAGAGTAACCTCAGATCACACTCCACTGCGCCTCTCGACTGGAGGGACTCTTGCCCCGCGAAGGTTCAGATTCGAAGATGCCTGGCTACTGAGGGAGGATTTCGACTCCCGCATGGCGGTTTGGTGGAATGAAATCCCGGGAACCCACTCGCCCCAACCGAATCCATCAAGCATCCTCATCTTCAATGCTAAGCTTAGGCATTGTCGGGCTAGGTTTAGGGAATGGAGCTCGTCGAATTTCCACAGTATCTGCAAAGCTAAACTGGACCTCTCTAAAGCTATCCAATCCCTGGATCTCCTCGAGGAGACGTCTACCCTATCCACCGCCCTTCGGGTTCACCGCCTTAGACTCAAGCAGCAACTGGCTGCTACTACGGCCGAGGAGGAGGCGATGTGGAGGTCTAGAGCGAAACAGCACTGGCTCAAAAACGGGGACGGAAACACTGGTTACTTTCACGCAATGGCCAATGGACGTAGACGACAAAACTTCATTGAGGAGGTTGAAGACGATGGCATCACGATTTCTAGGGACGGCGCGAAAAGAGACTACTTCTACTCTAAGTTCAAGGAGGCGTTCGCCCCTTCTGGGCACTCCTCTGAGCTAACGGGTGACTGGAGCGGACTTTTCGGGAGCAGTCCCCTCCTGGCCTCGGAGTCGCTCACGGCCCCATTCCGCATAGATGAGATCAAGACCGCTACCTTTCAGCTCGGGGGCGACAAGGCACCCGGACCCGACGGATTCAGCCTTCGGTTTTACCAGAAGTTCTGGCATATTCTCCAGGAGGACATCTACCAAATCTTCTGTGACTTATACGAGGGGAAACTCAACACTGGCCCAATTGATTACTCCTTCGTTACCCTTATCCCCAAGAAAGAAGGCGCGAGAGTGGCAGGGGATTTTAGGCCGATCAGTCTGCTCAACGGTATACAAAAAATTATCTCGAAGGTGCTAGCAAACAGACTGGCGGGTATCCTTGATGGCGTAATTTCCCCTTGTCAGGCTGCTTTTTTGAAGGGCAGATCTATTTTAGACTCCTACGTAACGGCGAGCGAGCTCATCAGTTGGGGATCAAAAGCTAGAGCGGAATGCATCGCTGTTAAGGTCGACTTTGAGAAGGCTTTCGACAGGGTGAACTGGAACTTCCTCCTTAAGGCTTTGAGCTGGCTTGGGGCCAATTCCAGGTGGTGCGGGTGGGTACAACAATGCATTGCCAATGCCAAGATTGCAGTGTTGGTGAACGGGTCTCCAACTAAATGGATCAAAACACGGAGAGGTCTCCGCCAGGGGGACCCTCTCTCACCCCTTCTCTTCCTGATAGTGGCCGAAGGGTTGGCGAGAATTACGGAACGGGCGGTCGCTAACAAGCTACTATCTGGGATGGGGCCAGCGGCGGGGTGCAATGTCTCCATCATCCAGTACGCGGATGACTCGTTCTTCTTCTGTAAAGCCAAACGCTCCGAAGTTCGTCACCTAAAATTCCTTTGGCAACTATTCGAATGGGCGTCCGGTCTGAAGGTCAACTGGTCAAAATCTGAACTGCTTTACTTCGGGAGCCGACCCAGTAAGGGAAGAAGATTGGCGGACCTTATCGGTTGCAAGTTGGGGTCCCTCCCAATCAAGTATCTAGGTCTACCGCTCACTGACAAGCGGCTGAAGAAGGAAGACTGGTGGGCGGTCGTCAACAAACTACAGTGCAGGATCGAAGGGTGGCAGACTAAGCTCCTATTGCAAGGTGGCAGGCTAACACTGGTCAACTCAACTCTGACCAGCCTACCCCTCTATGTGCTTTCGGTATTTCGGGCACCAAAATGGGCTCTTAAGCGCATGGATGCACTCAGGAGAGCCTTCTTCTGGAAAGGCGCGCTGTCGGCTTCGGGAGGTCAATGTCTGGTCAACTGGAGAATTGTGTGCCGCAGCAGGAAGGATGGGGGGCTAGGGGTCCTAGATCTGGGCAACATGAACTCGGCACTGCTGGCGAAATGGTGGTGGAAGCTATTGACGGGACGCAACTATCTCTGGGGGCGGATAATCTCTACAATTTACTACGCCAGAAGAAGGCCACTTCGGGAAGGGGTATCCTTTCGCCCTAGTTCCTTCTGGTGGAAGAGCGTGATGAGTGTCAAAGAGGTGTTTATCTGTGGCGCCCACTATACGCTAGGAGACGGGAAGGGCGTGGATCTGTGGCGGGACAAATGGGGGGACATGACTCCCCTTTGTAATCTTTACCCCAATATCTTCTCGTGCATCACGGCCAAGAACCGCAGGGTCAGCGAATGTTACGGACGGGGAGGGTGGAAGTGGGCCAGTATCCTACATGGGATCCCTCGTCGGAGACAACTGACATGCCCTATGGTTGCAGCTCTTAAAGAATTGCTGGCAGACAAATCCCTGGGTAGGGGGCCGGACTTGCTTCGGTGGCGTTGGCACCATGCGGATATCTTTTCGGTAAAGACAACTTACGATTTCCTGCAGGATAGCGGAGTCTCAGTCACCCTTTTCGACAAGCTCTGGGCAGCCAAGGTCCCACTTAAGGTTAAGATCTTCGTTTGGTTGGCCCTCAGAGGAAGGATACGTACCAAGGATAACCTTTTTCCCGGCACTTGGAGCGAGGACGACTTGTGTACCTTCTGCGGGGCAGCAACTGAGACCATCGACCACCTTCTCGCCAACTGTGATGTCTGTAAACTTTTGTTGGGGGCTCAGCTGACTAATAAGAGGTGCTTGGGGGTTTGCTCGTCGATGGTTCTACTCTGGGAGGGCCACAGCGGTATTGGGGGCAATCTGGGGAAGAGAGAAAGAAATATCCTTATTGCTACTTGGTGGTCGATTTGGCTCGAGCGTAATAGAAGGATCTTCGAGAACAGGAAGCTCAACGGGAAACAGTTGTTAGACTCCGCTCGCTCTCTCCGCTCCCTTTGGGAGGCTTTTTGCTAGATCATATATGTGTTTTTTTTTTTTTTTTTTTTTTTTTTTTTTTTTTTTTTTTTTTTTTTTTTTTTCGAGAGGCCCAGTTGCCTCACTCTGTTGCTTAGTTCACACTCACCATGAATGAAGCGGTAGCATGCTACCTTTGTCTCAAAAAAAGTTCTGAACATTAAGGGGTTCTAAATTTATGCCATATCTCTATCTCGGTGGGATTAAATAATAATTGGAACCCTAGAAGATTCTAATAATTCGGAAAGGATGGGAGTTCAAATCAAGCTGCTGATTTGATGATCTTATAGTCTTCATTAATAGCAGATTCAATCCAAGATGCAGATGCCGGTTGATCAGATGGAGAATTGCATGCATAAAAGGAGTGAATAAGATTCAAAGGTTGTTATCTATTGACCACCGATTCGTATGTTATCTTTGTTGTGTCGCGGATTAATGCACTTTATACACCACAAAATAGACATTCAACTATCATAATAAATAACAGAATTGATGTATGAGATCAGAAGATGCAGATTTTTTTATGCTGAAGGAAATTTTGACTTTCTGCTCAGGCATAAAATACCTTCCATAAGTGTAGAACACTTCTAAGGCTTCAAACCTGCAGTAGATCTCGAGCTACGAACAAGATTAACAAAAGATATGATTTTTCTCTCTTATGAGATTATATACAAATTTATCACAAATTTTTCAGAATCGCCCATGTACTAATAAAAAAATTCCAACACCCTAATAGTAATAGATAAGTAGAAGCATAGAATAATCAGAAGATTCGGCAAAATCGGTCTAACATGAATAGAATATATTTCTAATTAGAGATTAAATCTACTCCAATTACACAACATAATAATCGTAGGATAAACCCCAGTCAAAAAATTCAGTTTTTGACCGAATGCCAACAATAAGCATCACAATACAAAAAAAATCGGTTGAACACTGCACAAAAATGTTAAGGCACATTTGAAGCAGGAAAAGTACTAAAACTAATTAAGATTCATGCTGGATGAGTGTAATCCTGAGACGGAAAAGGACACAAATTTTTCACAAGCTGTGCAGAGCATTAATATCATCTCATCGATTTGCTAAAAAGTTTATCTAAAACACTTTGCGCATCTACGAAATAAAATAGGAAACTGCACATAATAATAATAATAATAATAATGATATAAGATGTAAGAGGAGCCTTCATTCATTCTTTCAATATGATGTATGAAATCTAGAATTGGTAACGTACACAGTAATAATAATAATTAGAGGGAGAAAGAAACAAGTTTACAAGGAAAGAATCCAGAATAAATTATGCCGAGCTGGCTGACTAGCTAGCTAATGCGACACGAATGTCTCGAAGCAGTGGAGCCCGTCGAGCTCCGGAGCGCACCGCCACTGCTTCTGCTGCTGCAGCCTCTGCTTCTGCTGCTGCTGCTGCTGCTGCTGCTGTTCTGATCTTCCTGCTGTCGAGCTGTCGCTGCTCTTCCTGCTGTTCTCGCCATCAGCGACCTTCTTCCAATTCGGGATTTTCGCAGGAGTGGAGCTCAGAATCGACATCATCAAAAGCTTATCCATGCCGTACAAGCGAAAAAAATAAAAATTTGAAATTTGAAATTTGAAATTAAATTAAAGGCTTGAGTAGCTGATCTAGCATGCGTGTGCTTTTACATTTTATAGGAAGGGAGGGAGAGAGGAGAGAGGAGAGATGAGAAAGAAGGAGGGTGGGAGTGTTTCGTGAGGGGCGCGTTCCGGAAGATTCTTCACCAATAAGAAAAATAAGCGGAAGCTGCACGAAGGGGCAGGCGGGCAGGCGGGCGGCGTTCGTCGTCAAAGCTGACACGCAATTTGCCTCCCTATTCCTTCGCCAATAAGAATAGAACAAGTGAACAGAGGGAAGTCGGGGAGATTGCGTGTGCGTCAAAAGGATCAGAGAGCCTTCTCCCCCAATTTCAGCCCGCTTGCTTCGCGGTGGAATGTTAAATTGGACATGTTTTAAATGACAGAAAATCGCGTGGACGGAACGAGTCGTAATTAAAATTCTTAGATATTTCGTTATATGTTTTAATAAGTCAATTAGTGGCCGGAACTTTTGGAACTGAGGCTGAAGCTGAAGCTGAAGCTGAAGTGGTCAACGAGTCAAATATTAGCAGATTAAACAAAACCCGTATAAAAAATATTCAAATCAATTAAATATTTGTTAGAAATTTTTTAAAATTATTTAAAATAAAATTTATACAGTAAATTTTGAACAGAAAAAATTATATTATCACTTTTTGAATGATATTCATTTTTAGCCGGATTTTTCTACCAACTTTATGGACCAAAGTTCAAATGATTTAGATCATACTCGTAAATGATGATAGTCAAATTTAAAAATTCTATTATCATAAATAAATCTGTAATAAATCGAATCGTTTAGTATGATAGTATTCTAACACAACTATATATATACATATAGAGAGAGAGTACAACTTATCTACTTTTAAAAGTACCATCTCATCTATATTTGTAAATTTTTTATTATTAGATTTGTAATGAGATTTGTGTTTTTTAATCTTTTATGTTGATCACGAAACACATTTTTTTTATTATTTACATATATTGTAAATATTTTTTTTATCTGTTGTAAATAAATTTTATTATTATTTACATATGTTGTAAATATTTTTTTTATACATAAAAAAAAAAAAAATACAGCGTAGGGCGTGCCCGAAAGGCCACGGGCCCCGCTCGGCCCGGAGCACCGCAGGCGGGCGCTGGGCCCCAGCGCTTCGGGCGCAAGGCCCGGCCCGGCCTGCAGCACCGAGCGGGCTCGGGCCTGCGCAGTGGGCGCAGGGCCTGGCCCGCTGCGGGCTCGGGCCCCGCGCAGTGGGCGCATGGCCTGGCCCGGCCTGCAGCCCCGAGCGGGTGCGGGGCCCTGCGCTGGGCTCGGCCCGGCCCACCAAATCTGCGGGCGGGCGCCGGCCCATCGCGCTGCTGGCGCTGGGTTCAACCTGGCCCGTAGCGCCCATGGGTGAAAGCAGGGCCTCGTGCTGGGGTGCGCGAGGCCGGCCCGGCCTGCGTGGCGTCCCGTATTTTTTTTATTATTATTTTTTTTTAAAAAAAATAAATTTTTTTTTATGCACCTATGTGGTGTGAATTTTTTTTTTTTACCTGTGGAATTTAAATAAAAATATGCATGTGTTGTATACCTTAAATCTTGTGTGGATGTAAACTATAATGATTTTGTGGCTTGTTCTGAATCGTTATATGGTTTTTTGGTGCATATAAGTACTTGTGTTCTTTCGGTGTTTTTCCACAAAATTTAATTTTAGAAAAATTGGTTCGTCGTGTGCAGCATTCCTTTAGAATGTTTTCCTTTGATGTACATCTTTTGTCACGCCCCGGGGTCGAAACTGCGATCCGGGCTCGCTAACAGATCCGCCGCCCATACGGTGAACCCCGTATAGACGAAACGTCTAACCTACAAAAGAAGATACTATACTAAACAGATATCAGAGCTGAGAGTAAACTGCTAGAAATAAAATACATATACAACACAAGTCCTCACCAAAAGTACAAGTCTCTCAGAATAAAAAAAAAATAACAGAAATGTACAACTCAATACCTCACTACAAAGTCTCTCAACATGAACTCTCAAAATATAAGAGGGGGTACATCTACTCTCAGGATGACGACAACTGGTAGGGATCTAGCTCGCGACTCCCTTACCTCGATCTGAAGAAGCAACAGCTGGAACAGCAGGAACAGGCGTAGAAATCCCTGGGGAAAAAGACACCACGACGGGTGTGAGAACTACATCCCACAGTAGCTCTCTGTGGGTGCCGCCAACAAGCCCAACGGTCTGCCCACTAAGTCTACTAGAGGCATAAGAAAGCAAATGCAGTGCTGAAAGAAAAAAGAGCTGGAAAATAAACTCTACAGCTACTATGCCCCTATCTAGATGCTCAAGAAGCGGGACAGATGAAAATATGATGCATCTGCTAACATATCAGTATAGTCACCCAATCTGAACTGACTGCCTCCTCGGGTCCAGTCAAGCCTGCGCCAACCTACTGCCGCACATCCCGGAGGACCGGACTTACGTAGGACGTCCGTAGCTGCCAAAACTGGCTCAGCCAGAGGGACGGTGTCCGTGACTGCCAAAACTGGCTCAGTCAGAGGGACGGCGTCCGTAACTGCCAAAACTGGCTCAGTCAGAGGGACGGCGTCAACAAGTCGCGATACCAAAGTGCAGACCCACCCCGGACGTGGCACTCGAGGGGAGCGACCCCAATGAGGACTAGGGTATCCGCGCACTCTGTCGAGCTCAAAGTGGCACTGCAGGCTATGGTCAAAATCCACGCTCACGCTCTGCTCGGAAGGACTCAATCCTCAACATCTCTCACAACAGTCGGAGCACTCTCGACGACTCAGCTGATCAGCTCTCACGAAACACGAGACACTCGCCTCTCCAACAACTCATAGCATAAAACACACTGGCTGGAGACACTCCACAGCCAGGATCAACCTACCACTCAGAACTAACAGAACAAGATAGACAACACCCAAAGACCCGGGATCACCGTCAACTCCAACGGCTCCCAACCACAGAACATCAACCCAACATGCAGACTCACTGCCATGATAAACCCCACAACAGACGATAGTAGAGGATCCGGGAACCCCGAAAGACTAGCACCTACAACCCTATCAAACAAGAACAGGCTCTAAGCATAGCCTCTCGTTGTTCTCGTCCCAAAGGAAAAATGCAGACCTTAGAACCCAGACCACTTGAATCATCTCAAGTGGTTACATTTATAGAAAATAGGTGACATTTCTTATTGAAAGCCATTTGATCTTAAAGAAATCCATATTTAATAACTTTTAGTTCATTTTAGGAAAACCATTGAAAATAAGTTTTTGTACCCAAGCCTCGTAGAGCTAAAGCCCTTGTCCAATCAAACAAGAACAGACTCGGGCAACCCTACGATGCTTGGAAGAAAATATTAGTTGACTAAAATCATATGTGTGTCCAAAGAAAACAGTTCTGGGTTCAAGGTTCTGCTAACACTAGTAAACCGCTGCCACTAACACAGCGGCGACATATAAAATAGGGAAAACAGAATACCTCGGGACCGCCGTCCTCCTAAACGGCTCCCGCCACAGATGAATGATCAACTATATCTACCAGACTCCACTCTGCTCCTAAGCATGAGTGTAGAAGCATCCCACACTACAAGAAACCCGACCACTCGGCCCACTATCCGGGCGAGTAAAACACTATGTTCAGAATGACAAAGGTAACAAGTAATGTGGAAAGTCTAAAGCAATGAAGAAACCTAGCCCAGGTTGAAGTTTTCTAAAGTCTGGCTGAACATGATACATATGACAGGGGTGCTAGGTCAAGTTCGAAGATAACATTAATTTACAGCTAGTAGGAAACAAGAGATTGCATGATCATCAAATAATATAAGGATTATCAACTATCACTTTCTAGCATACTACACAAGAGTATCACTATCATGCATGGTCCTACTATAGCAAATTTAATGAACGTTCCATAAGTCTTGGAGACAGGGCCACCCACCTGAAGGTGCACAATTGTCTAGGGTCGTACAGCTATGAAAGCCCAGAAACAGATATACCAGCACAATCACCAAGCCAACAGTACCAAAGTAGTGTTCAAAGCATCCTGGGTACATAATACAATCCAAAATTTACACTTAATTCCTCAAAATTCCACATATTAAAAATCTGCGATGAACAGTCCTCTTTCTGCAAAATTTTTACTTATAAAACAGCCTCCAAAAATTCCAGTAAAAATATGACGTCGATCCTCGCGAAGTGTAGATGTCGATAGAGCCTTGAAACGTCGAATTCCGATGTCCGGATGCGGAGATAAAAATCCGGAAAGATCTTGCTGTCCAGAAATCTCACCAGCAAACAGGGGCTCAGTAAAGCATCAAAAACTGTGCCAAAAACCCAAATCTAGCCAAAATACTCAACATTTCGACGTACCTCTCGTGAATCCAACGCCGCAAAAATGGCCCAAAAATACAGTCGGGGTAGCTCTGTGGACCTCTCAGACCGAAATGCGGCGATAACGGGCCTCCAACAGAAAATCGACGCTCCGCGCTACGATGCCGAAAACGTCGACGCTGCGGCTTCC
Source organism: Tillandsia fasciculata (assembly GCA_029168755.2). Lineage (NCBI taxonomy): Eukaryota > Viridiplantae > Streptophyta > Magnoliopsida > Poales > Bromeliaceae > Tillandsia > Tillandsia fasciculata. The sequence continues at coordinate 24,121,304 of CM054932.1, forward strand.
AAAAATTCCGCGCCTCTGCCAGAAGATGCGCAACACGAAGATCTACAACTTTGCTAAAGGAGCCAAGGGCAGAGGAGCTCGGGAAAGGGGGCAAAAATGCTCAGCAAGCAGCCTATTTATAGGCCCAGCCCGAAAATCCACCCTTTTGGACTTTTGGCCCAAACTTTCGGGCGCCCGGAACTTCCGGGCTGCTACAGTAACGGGCCCGGCCCGTTACTGTGCAGGCCCGGAAAATCCACGGCCCGCCACGCATCTCGACCCCGCACCCCGCGCAACCGGAGCACGTGCGCCAGCCTCTCCCTGCGCGCCACATGTCACCGCGGTCCACGGCGGGAACCGTGGGCCGCGGTTCACGCCGGGTTACCCGGGTGCAAGCACCGGCCAATGGAAACGCGCCACGTGGCACCGCGGGTCCACGGTGCACCGCGCCCGAGTTGCTGTCGCGCGTGCGTTGACCACCCAATCACAACGCGCCACGTGTCCAACCAAAAACTCGCTGCGCCCGGTGTAGGAAATCTGGTGCACCCGACGAACCCGAAGCTGCCACGTGTCATCTACCCGGTCCACTGTCACGCCCCGGGGTCGAAACTGCGACCCGGGCTCGCTAACAGATCCGCCATCTGTACGGAAACTGCCGCACAGACGAAGCGTCTAACCTGCAAAAAGAATCAACTACAGCTAAACAGATATCAGGGCTGAAAGTAAAACTACTGAAAAGCTGAAATCCAAAAACTGCACAACTGAAGATAATACAATATCCAACTCCCAAATACGATCGTATAAAAGTCCTCTAATATATAAAACCCAAAAGGGAGATATCTCCAATAAATACATCAGTATACCAGCTCTCAATACACAAATATCCTCACTACATCAGCCTCTCAAAGTGTAAAGTGAAAATACAACTCTATCCTCACTACAAGATCACTCAACATGAACTCTCAAAATATGAAGGGTACAGCTACTCTCAGGAGGACCTCTGGTAGGGATCTAACTCGCGACTCCCTTACCTCGAACAACTGGATCAGCAACAGGTACAGCAGGAACAGAAGTAGAGGTCCCTGGGGAAAAAGACACCACGACGGGTGTGAGAACTACATCCCAAAGTAGTTCTCAGTGGGTGCCGCCAACAAGCCCAACGGTCTGCCCACTAAGTCTACTAGAGGCAAAAGTAGAAGATGCAATGCTGGAAAGAAAACTGGTAAAAACTCTACAGCTACTATGCCTCTAACTAGATGCTCAAGGTGAAACAGAAGGAAAACTGGTACCACTACTAACCCTCAGCTCAAATCACCCAATCTATACTGACTGCCACATCGGGTCCAGTCAAACCTGCGCCTACCTACTGCCGTTACGTCCACGGAGGAGCGGCCTTACGTAGGGTGTCCGTGTCTGCCAAACTGGCCAGCCAGAGGGACTGCGTCGACACAATCGCAATAGCAAGTAACCCGCCTAGCTCCGGAGTGGCACTCGAGGGGCGCGACCCCACCGAGTAAAGTATCTGCGCATCTATGTCGAACTCAATGTGGCCCATGCAGGCTATAATCCAAATCCACGATCAACAAGATCGACTGTAATCAAAAGAACACTGTCTCACTCACTGGCTGGAACACAACACAGCCGAGACCCCCTGTCTCACTCACTGGCTGGAACACAACACAGCCGAGACCCCCCTGTCCCTCAGACAGTAATCAAAAGACACTCAGATCAATAACCCACTATCTGACTCCACTCGGTCCCCCGACACGAGTGTGAATGCACCCCACAATAACCCGACCCCTCGGCCCCCTATCTGGGCGGGGAAGAAACTAAGTCCAGATGAAATAGTGATGATAGTGGGAGTGTCTAAAGCAATAAAGTAACCTAGCCCAAGTTGGAGTTTTCTACTAGTCTGGTTGAACATGCTGCATATGACAGGGGTGCTAGGTCAAGTCCAAAGATAGCAATAAATAAGGATGTGGGGGAAAAAATAATAAGCAACAAATGCTAAACTGAATAAACAAAGAAATCCCAACTCATGCTCTCTAACATGTATACTGGAGATAAGAATAATACATGCACATCCCTAAACAGCTAGAATTAGCGTACAGATCGCAATTCTTGAAAGCGAGGCCACCCACCTGGCCAGTCGAACTGCCCGGAGTCCTACAGCTGATAATACCAGAAAAACAGCAACTCAGCGTCCAACAGGTCCAATACTGTCCACAATCTCTCCTGGGTACAATAAAAACTCCAGTCACACTTAAATTCCAAAATCTGCCGAGAAATATCACACTAAAAGTTCAGCTGTAAAGATGCGAATAATCCACCTGCTGAAAGTCCTCAGAAAAATCCAAATAAAATATCCCTGCAATCTACGCAGCGATAGCTTCGAAACGAATACCTGCACGTCCAATTCCGAGTTTCCTACACGGAGATAGAAAATCGGCACGAGAAACACCCCATACTAAACTGTACAAAATTCCGCAGATAAAACTCGGGAAGAAGAAAGATTCTCACCTTCGAAGCAACCTCAGAAAATTCTGAGAAAAATCCAGGAGATTCCTCGCGAGAAGTAGATGAGAATCGCCTTTTGAATTACCTCGATCCGATGTCGGTGCGCAAAGTTACGGCCAAAACTCTGCGATGCTGTCCAAAACTGCAAACTGAACCAAAGCTCCAAAGATGATGAAATTTACCTGATTTTTAGCAAAAATTAGCCTTTCACTTCAATATGAAAAATGTAGGTCTCCGAGTCCTGGTGAATTCCTCGCAAAAATCAGCTTAAAATTCCACTTCTTCAATCCTAGGGAGCAAAAACACTGAGCATTGCTCAAAACCACATCCAGAATCTCAGCTGTACACAACAATCCCAAAGATGGCTTAATTTACCTAACTTAGAGTCCAAATTGGAAATTCCACAAAATACGAAAATTGAATCTATGTAAGTCCTAGAAATTTTCCACAAAAATCAACTTAAAATTCCATTTGTACATCCCAGGGGAGCAAAACATTAACCTCTGCTCGAAATCCTCCACAGAAAATAAGTGTCTCAAAGATGGCTAAATTTACCTGGTTTAGAGCTCCAATTAGGTTCCACCTTCAATATGAAAGTTGTAGATATTGAAGTTGTGAAGAGAACCCCGCAAGAATCATCCCAAAATTCTATTTCTACACTTCTGGAGACCTACTGTAAGAAAATGCGACGAAGTTGAACCCAAAACCAGCAATGACCAAGCTCCAACAATGGTGGATTCCTTGATGAAGAAGGAGAAGATGGAGGCTGCAACAAGGACTCCATAGCAGCTAAGAGGTAAACAACATCCAAAAGAGAAGCCCCCTGCCCAAAAACCTCTTAAATAGCCTTAAACTAATCCTAAAATGGGCTTAAGGTGCACTAGAAATCCCTCACCAACTCCCCCTCTCAAATAATCCCCCTTGCACCCGATCCGGTGCAAGAGGGGTCGGATCCTTCCCGTCCGACCGCCTGTGTGGCGCCACCGCACAGCGCCAGCGCACAGCCCACGCGCGGGCGCGCGCCACGCGTGCGCGCATGCGCGGCGTACGGTGCCCGGTGCACCGCGCGTGCACCGGGCGCCAGCCCGGAGCCGTGGACCGGGTGCAGCGCGGCCGTGGACCGCGCTGCACCGGCCGGTCTACCAGCCGTGCGCCAGGCCCCGTGGACCCGGTTCACACCCCCAGCAACACCAAGAACTCTATATTAAGCCCAAAAAAATCCAGAAAAAGTGTATTTCGCACCGTTTTTCACGCTGAGTCCAAAACAACACACCGATTTGCCAAATTCCAACTCTAAAAAATCCCGAAGGCAACCGGAGAGGTAATCCTTTATCCAAACTTCGCCCGGAGTCCAAATTTGACCTCTAAAATGCGCGAAACCACCTTCAAACACTCAACGGGTCCACCAATTACCCACGCGGTCTCCTAATAAGCCCAAAGTCCAACACTTGTGTCCAAATTGCGCGCAAACGCCACCGACACACCACGCAGGCCTCCAGTGATGCAACTAAATCCCAAATTGCACCACAGATCCCTTTCTCGGGCCCGACAAGCGCGCAAACACTCCCAACGGCCACCAAAAGCTGCCCCAACATCCAGCAAACCCTACGCGGGGGTTCCGGAACCTCACATCCACCGTGCACCACGCCAAGTCCGTGGACCGCGCCTGCTGCGTCGGCCAACCGAGTGCCGCCACGTGGCCCGCGCCTGGTGCACGCCTCCCGCGGTGGACCGACCGGCCTCTCCTCGGCCCGCCGCCGCGCTCCGCCGCCCGCCGCCGCTGCCGGCGCCTCTCCGACCGCCGGAACAGTAACCCCACGCCTCGAAATTCATGTTTTCGCGTCCGGGCTCCGAAAAATACAAGTAAATAGTCCATTCCGCTCGTTTTCGCACGCTGAATCCAAATCCGATGTCCGTTCGGCCAAATTCCACTCCTAAAATTTTCTAAAAATTCCCGGAAAAGTAAACTTGATCCATTTTTCATGCCGGGTCAAATCCTTGGTTCCAATAAGCGCGTAAAAACTTCAATCACCCCGAATGGGCTTCCAGAAAAGCAAACAAGCTCCAATTTCACCAGAAATCCAATTCTTGGGCCCGACACGCGCACACACACTCCCAAAAGCCACTAATCCATCAATAAACCCTTAAGTGGGGATTCGGGTCCTCACATCTTTGTAGTGATGTAGTAGGTTTTAATTATGCAAAAGTGATGTAATAATTAAGGTCATGTAAGAGGAATGTGTTTTGCACACCATCGACGTTTTTCAAATTAAATTTTGGCACAAGCATTTATTTTTTTATTATTATCTGTGTTATATGAATTCTCTAAGGTATCGTTTGGATTGGGGATAAGAGAGAATGAGTTATACCAGGGATAAGTATAAAGTTAGGTATAAGTTAGGTATAATGTGAAATTGTGTTTGGTTAGGAATGAGGTTTAAACCAGGTATAAGAAAAAAAGTGTTTGGTAGTGATTGAAGAATAAGAAGGAATAGAGAGTTGACTTTTATGTTAAATGACGATTTTACCCTTACTTTTATGTATGTATTAAATTTTAATATTTATTAATTTTAATTTTTATAAAAATTTTAAGTGGAAAAAAAAATAATTTTTAAATTTTAAGTGGGAGTAAAAATTTTAATTTTTAAATTTATATAAATTTTAAAATAATTATAAAAAAATTATATAAATTTAACAATTTTAAAATTAATATTATTTTTTAAAAATTAAAAATTAAAATTTATACTTATGATTTATTAAAATATAAAATATAAAAAATTAAAATTTATAAAATTATAAATTTATAATTTAAATATTTTTTAAAATTTAAACATTCTAATTAAAATAAAAAAAAAAAAAAAAAAAAGCAAATGCTCTTTCCCAAGGCAGAGCCTTGGGAAGGGGCCAGAAAGTAGTTCGGTGGGGGTGGGGGGGGGGGGATGGGATATCCCTTCCCCAAACCGGGTTTAACCCCGTTGGGGGGGATATCCCATTCCCCCCAAATCCTGTTTTTGTTTGGGTACAAAGGGGGGATATCGCCCCTTTGTACCCAATCCAAACAAGGCCTAATATCTTAAGATAAGTTCTTAAAAATATTTTTTTAAAATGTGGTATTTTTTTAAAATGGATGAGTTCCGATTTTTTTTAAATAAGTTTTAAAATTAAATAAGAGAAAATTAATAAGATTAAAATTTCTTGAATCGACACTGGGTGATGATTATGAGCCTATCGAAATTTTCGATCCCGTTGTGAAGGAGATATTTTTTCAATCTTGTTAATTTTTTGAAATATGTGCCTAATGTCGAAACCTGTTTTTGTATGTAGTGAAATGGCTTCCAAAAATGTTATAGCTGACCTCACGAGGGGTGACAAGCTAAACGGAAAGAATTATGACATATGGCACAGAAAAATGCAATACCTGCTTAATGAACAAGGAGTTCTTGAAACTCTCTCTGTAAAAAAGACCGTGCCTCTAGATAACTCTACTGCAGAACACAAGCATGAGTAGGATGTCTATGACAAATGGTTCAAGGAGGATCGTACGGCTCGGTATACTATGTTGTGTGCCATGCAGGATGACCTCATTGGACAGTTTGAGACATTTGAGACTGCCAAAGACATGTGGGAAAATCTGAAGATTGCTTTTGGGCAAACTTCAGTTACGAGGCTGCGTGCCCTAAATCTAAAGTTTCAGCAGTACATTATGGACCTGAAGCACTTAATGGTTGAGCACCTTCCTGCGATGAGCACAATGATTCGAGACCTTAAGGCTGCTGGAAATGAGCTCAACGATGAGCAACAGATTCTCGCGGTGATTCGTTCACTGCCGGACCCTGAATGGTCCCAGATGAAGCTCCTGACGACGCACAGTGAGGGCATTAAAATGTTTAATGACATATCACGTCATCTCGAGCTTGAGGCAGAATGCTTGGATGTGAACCGTTCTGTCGCTCTTATTGCACGCTCTGAGAAGCGCGGTGGGATTGCACCCAAGTGCAAAAGGCGTTACAACAATGGAGCGCAAAAAAGTAAAAATCAAATTCCTCATGGTGGAGTTGGAAAGCGCGGCAGAGGCAAGCGCGCTGGCAGCAGAGATGTTGCGAAGCTAAAATGCTATAACTGCAAGAAGAAGGGTCATTTCGCTCGGGATTGTTCTGAGCCGAAAAAGGTAGCCCTACCACTCTCACACTGTTTTGTTTGCTCTTATACTTTAGTAGCTAATTCTCTTCCCGATTGGATCGTGGATACAGGAGCAAACAAGCACGTAGTGCGTGATCGAGCGGGATTTGTAGATTACCATCGAGTACCGACTGGCACACAATTTGTCACCCTTGGGAATGGCTCAATGGAGGAAGTTATTGGAGTTGGTTCGTACCGACTCAAGTTGCATGGTGGCCGCACCTTACTTCTTCAAAATGTGCTATATGCACCCGGTATAAGATGTAATCTATGTTCAATTTTAGCTTTGCTACATTTAGGCTATTCTTTTCATTTTGACAGAGACCGCCTTGACATTTCCTTTCATGGTACTTTATTTGGATATGGTACATTAATAAATGGTTTCTTTAAGTTAGATTTGGATGATGATTCGTTTGCTTTTGCTTCTTCTTCTTCTAGTCTCTGTGATGAATCCGTTAAATGGCATGCCAGACTAGGCCATATAGGTCAAGAAAGAATGAACAGACTGACTCGAGTAGGCCTTTTTGGGGTCTCTCGCCAAAGTTGACCTATCTGTGTGCGAGCCTTGTCTGGCTAGGAAGGCATGTAGAAAGCCTTTTGGTAAGGCTACTCGTGCCTCTCATCCTTTGGAGCTGATCCACTCCGACATTTGTGGGCCAATGAATGTGAGGGCCCGGCATGGTGCGTGTTATTTTCTTACATTCATTGATGATTATTCCCGTTATGGCTATGTGTATTTACTTTCTCACCGTTCTGAAGCTTTAGATTGCTTCAAGCGCTTCGTAGCGGAGGCTGAGAATCAAATAGAAAGAAGTGTAAAGTGCTTCGCACTGATCGAGGACGTGAGTACTTGTCTGATCAATTCAAGACTTATTGTGAGCAAAAGGGCTTTATGAGACAACTCACTATTCCAGGTACTCCGCAACAAAAACTTATAGGTGCATAAAAACTTATGCGATAGTTTTTGTTGGACATTAGGCACATATTTCAAAAAATTAATAAGATTGAAAAAATATCTCCTTCACAACGGGATCGAAAATTTCGCTATGCTCAAAATCATAAGCTATATTATATATATATAATATAGCTTATATGCTTTTAATATATATATATATATATATATATATATATATATATATATATATATATATATATATATATATATATATATATAGTCCGGCTACTGTACTATTAATAGTATCAAATTATTGATGCTATTAAGTTTTCTACTCTTAGATCAACCCCTTTGATCATTTTCACCCGTTAGATTTTATTATATCCCCAACTACCTATTAAATCCAAGGGTCCCACTATTATCACAACCACACATTTTTAATCCAATAGTTAAAAACTTAATAGCACTAATGACTTGATACTATTAATAGTATTCCAGCCTAGCTAGCTCATATATATATATATATATATATATATATATATATATATATAGAGAGAGAGAGAGAGAGAGAGAGAGAGAGAGAGAGAGAGAGAGAGAGAGAGAGAGAGGCTCCTATACTCTATCAATAGTACCGTAGTTTCGGTATTATAATCTCGTTTTCGACATTAGGGTGTTCAAATCAAAGATCCACTCAGTTAAAATGATCTAAGGTATTTAAAATTTTTAGAAAAAATTTTTATATTTTTTCGATATAGTTTATTTTATGATCAAACTATTTTAAAATTATTAATTTTCAATAACTACTATGCCGAGTTTGTAGTTTAACGGTATAGAAAAATCTAAATTTATTCAAATTTTGATAGAAAATATTTTAAACTATTTAAATCAAGATCAACATTCTTGATTTTAAATTCAAAAGTCATATTCTCAAATCTTAAAGATTATTTAATTTTCATCGTTTATTTTGATATGATTTATTTACTAAGTAACGATATTAAAAAAAGGGATAATTGCATACATGTCCCTCCAAATAGGTCGGATTTCAAATATATCCCCGCAAATTTCAACTTTTCATATTTATCCCTGCAAAAATCCACCGTTATTCAAATATGCCCCTCTGTTAGGAAAATTGAGTTAACCATAGGTTAAATGCTTAACCTTGGTTAGATTAGACAGTGAATATACCATTTTACCCTTTCATTTAATTTAACTTGGGTTTTTCCTCTTCTCTTCCCATCCCGCCTTCATCTTCGCGTCTCCGTCTCAAAATCTTAGGTCAATTCGCACTCTACTCGGAGGAGTACTCTCTCACTCTCTCTCTCTCTCTCTCTTCGAACTCGTCTCCTCTTATTCAGAGCAAGGAGCGGGGACAAGGGATCCTTCGTCGACCTCACTCGTGCTCCTCGCCCCGTAGAGTCGCTCGATCTCCGCATCTCAAACCCTAATCCCAAATCCGTGATTTCTCCTCGATTCCGCGAATCAAGTTGAGTTTTTTACTATTATTTTGGTGGAGGAAGGGAGGAATCGTCGATTCGCAGATTTAGAGGTTGGTATTTGTTCAGATCCTTCTTTTTTTTCCAATTAGATAGTTTAGATTTTGGGTTCTCATCGCCTTGGGACATTATTTTTTTATTTTTATTTTTTAGAAGTTGTCGCTTTGAGCACAAAATTGAGTTTTTTTTTTTTAGCAGATTCATTGGATAGATACTTTTATGGAGTTCTACGAAAACTGCAATTGATCGTTTAACTTTTGACGGAGACTGTTGATGTATAATAGCAAATTTAGGTAGCCCTATAAGTGTTTATTTTCTAAATTCACGATGAATTTAATGAAATTTGGCAATGTGGCTAAAAACACTGACAAGTACATTAGACGACATGAGTTGGCAATTCACTACATGTAATGAACTGACACCTTACACTGAAAAAGGCGACACTACCAAAACCCATATAGGCTTATCACTCTTGTTTACTCAAGCATCTTGAGAACCTCTGCCATTGTTGGTCTCTTGGAGGGATCTGATTCTAGGCATTTTTCTGCAACACTGAACACTTTCTTAACCTCTTCAAGAGGAAAACATCAACATGGCAATAGAGCAAAAAAGTGGGATCATGAAATTGTACCCACAGTAGTCAAATATGTGAACAATATAAGCAAGGTAATTCATCCATAACAATTTCTCTTTCATTATTTCGATTCAAATCTTCCATAACAATCAATTGGAGTCTTGCTGCTTGCTGCTTGAGCAGGATTCGAATCCTGCTGCTCGAATCCTGCTGCTGCTTGAGCATGCTCAAGCAGCAAGCAGCTGCTTGCTGCTTGCTGCTTGAGCAGCTTGAGCAGCAGCAGCAAGCAGCTGCTTGCTGCTTGCTGCTTGAGAGAATAATGATTTTAGCCCTTTTTTCCTGGACATGTGTTCTCTATGTGAAAGAAGCTAGAGAGAATAATGATTTTAGCCCTGATTTGGCTATGTTACATGATACAAGGTCATTGAACATTAGAAAAGAATCCAAAATTCCTGATGGTTAACAGATGTTAGGAATTTTAAATGGCAAATGCATCTAGAAAATTCTGAAAAGAAGCTATGATCAGGATTCAGCTATTTAAGGAAAGAGTTTAGGTAGTGACCTGTTTATTGCAGTTAGTTTCTCAATAAAATTATAAACCAGGAACGCATATACCCCTTGGCTAGAAGAAACGATTTACTATAATGCTTTTTGAATGATTATCTTTTTAAAGTACTCTTTAATGAACATCTCAAATATACTTGTTAATACACTTAGATGAGCTCTTTTGTGGTTCCAAACTTTGCACATTTTTCTCTTTTTAACCATGTTTCTATTTCTTTATTTTTAGTATTCATGTCCTGTTAGGTCATCTTTGCATTTGTCTCCCGATATATTAGTCTGAAGCTGATGGAGCCCTCATAAAGTGTCTTAAGCAATCCTATTGTCATATTGTTGCATTTGGATTGATATTACTGATGTGACCTAGGCACCTAGCAGTTATGACAAAAGAACGTTTTCAGATGTGAATAAGCTTGATAAATTGTTGGACAATAATTCAATTTTGCTGTTTTTCATTTTTGTTCTTAATATTCAGATTGAGCAGAAGCAGGCAGCTTGCTGCTGCTTGAGGTTAATTGGGATTTTATTGTGTCTTAAATGAGCTGTATTTTGTGATGCACTGCAATGCTATCTAATCTTCACAATCTGTAGGGTTTGGGTCAATTTGAGGTGCTATGGAGTGATGAGTTTTCAGCAGAAGTAATTGGACCTCATTCAAGATGCGAGGTGAGATTGCAAGACATGCAATGCAGCTGCAGAGCATGGCAAGTAAAAGGTGTGCCATGCATTCATGCAATGGCAGTTATAGGTAAACTAAGACATGAAAAGTGGGAAAAATTTGTTCACCCATATTTTACAGTAGCCAAATATAAGGAGGCTTACTCTGCTGGTATTGCACCATTGCCTAGTAGTGATCAGTGGGCAAAGGTTGACATCGGCCATGATATATTACCTCCTATTTTAAATAGGCTAGCTGGAAGACCTCGAAAGAAAAGAATTAGAGGATCAGATGAGATGGTAATTAGGAGAAAACATCGATACAAAAGATGCAACCAATTAGGCCATCATGCAAAAACATGTACGAACCCTGTTACGAGAATTGTGGTCAATTGATTTAAATGAATGAATTTTCATGCCGACATTTTGATTTGAATGCTGACAGGCTGTGAGGAGAATTACATTGTCGTGGTACTTCTTTGTTGTTGGGGCTGTGAGGAGAATTATATTTTTTCAACAACTACTTTATCACTACTTTTATCATAGTAAAATAATATTTCACTTACATTACAACAACAACTACTCCATCAACTATTTATCACAATATTGCAGTTTTACATCACATTTTATTACATTACCAAACTAAACAAGATATTAGCTACCACCAAATATACAAGCAACTTAAGAAGAAATAAATTTTTTTTTTCAAACTTTTGAATGCGATGCTCCACAGCTTCTTGAAATGCCTGTAATTGGTATTTTAAGTCAACAGTATTATGGTGTGTGTCATCGACCCAAGCAAAATAATTACAGTGCTCATTACTCTGCAAAATATAAAAATACAAAAATAATTAGTAAATAAAAAATAAAAATTCTATGGATATGTATGGTTTTTTTTAAAAAAAACCACTTTAATTGGAATAATGATAAATAATGCTATTGTATACTAAACTTTCAAACAAATCATTTTTTCATCGATGCGAAATTAGTTGTCTTACCCCCCAGTTTGGACACCCATAAAATCGACGACCTCTAGTATGTGGCTGCTTTGAAACCCAAATTTTACAAGTTTTAAAGCAATCACACTTGGGAATTTCGATGCTATGCGAAGAATTTATCGATCTCTCACTCATCATAAAAAAGCAATATATTAGAGGAGAGAAAAAGATGAAAAAATAAAATTGTTGGAGATTAATAGAGAAAAATGAATGAAAAAATCAAAATATTATATAGAGCAAAGTTGGCTTTAATGGTGGGTTTTAGTTCTTCTTTTATAGATGAAGGAGATGGAGCCGTTGGGGGATTTTTGGAGAGGGACTAATTTGTAATAAGTAAAAATAGATAGGGTTATATTGCTTTTAGAGGGATATATCCGTTGGGATTTTAGAAGAGGGGCATTTTTGCAAGAATTAGAGGGGTTTTAACGTTGGGATTTTTGGAGAGGGGCATTTTTGAAACAAGTAGATTTGAAGAACTTTTGGAGGGATATATTTGTAAGGGGCAAAAAAGTAATTTTACATCAAATCTGTTAAAAATTTAACAGATTCTAAACGGGGATTAACCTCAGGGACATATTTGAAGAACTTTGGATTTTTGCAGGGATAAATATGAAAAGTTGAAATTTGCAGGGACATATTTGCTATTCGACATATTTGGAGGGACATGTATGCAATTGCCCCTTAAAAAAAATTAAAATTATATTCCTAAGAACTTCATAAATCATAAATTATATTTAACGGTGTGGATCGTTGATTTGAATACTCTAATATCGAAAATAAGATTATAGTACCAGAGCTCCGGTACTATTAATAGTATAGAAACCCTTCTCTCTCTCTCTCTCTCTCTCTATATATATATATATATATATATATATATATATATATATATATATATCAGTCAGTAGTAAACGAGTTCCATCCCTGCCAATTTTGTAGTGAATCGAACTGATCCAGATAAGCCGGACTCTTGAGGATGAATCAGTCAAGAGCTGAATCCCCTTAATGAGAAGAGTTGGGAGGAGCCGACCCACCCTTCAATTAGGGAGAGAATGGGTCATTTAGTAATTGCAAGAAAGCGGAGGGACTAAGCCGCAATTATTGGGATTCATTAAATACGGATAGAGATCGAGCTACGAACGAGATTAATAAAAAATACAATTTTTCTCTCTCACAAGACAAGATGAAATACAAATTTATCGCAAATTTTTCAATCTTTTTCTCTAATTTTTTTTGTTCATATTTTTACGAAAGCGTCGACCATATATTTATAAAAAATTCAAACACGCTACTAGTAATAGATAAGTAGAAGCGTAGGATAATTAGAAGATTTGAAGCAGAAAAAATGTTAAGGCACATTTGAAGCAGAAAAACTACTAAAACTAATTAAGATTCATGCTGGATGAGTGTAATCCTGTGACGGAAAAGGACTCAAAATTTTCACAAGCTGTGCAGAGCATTAATATCATCTCATCGATTTACTAAAAAGTTTATCTAAAACACTTGCGCATCTACGAAATAAAATAGGAAACTGCACATAATAATAATAATAATAATAATATAATAATAATGATATAAGATGTAAGAGGAGCCTTTATTCATTCTTTCAATATGATGTATGAAATCTAGAATTGGTAACGTACACTCTAATAATAATTAGAGGGAGAAAGAAACAAGTTTACAAGGAAAGAATCCTGAATAAATTATGCTAATGCGACACGAATGTCTCGAAGCAGTGGAGCCCGTCGAGCTCTGGAGCGCACCGCCACTGCTTCTGCTGCTGCAGCCTCTGCTTCTGCTGCTGCTGCTGCTGCTGCTGCTGTTCTGATCTTCCTGCTGTCGAGCTGTCGCTGCTCTTCCTGCTGTTCTCATCATCAGCGACCTTCTTCCAATTCGGGATTTTTGCAGGGGTGGAGCTCAGAATCGACATCATCAAAAGCTTATCCATATCGTACGAGAGCGAAAGAAAAAAATTTGAAATTTGAAATTTAAAATTTAAAATTTAATTAAAAGCTTGAGTAGCTGATCTAGCATGCGTGTGCTTTTACATTTTATAGGAAGGGAGGGAGAGATGAGAGATGAGAAAGGGGGAGGGTGGGGGTGTTTCGTGAGGGCACGTTCCGGAAGATTCTTCACCAATGAGAAAAAAAAGCGAAAGGTGCACAAAGGGGCGGGCGGCGTGGTCAAAGTTGACGCGCAATTTGCCTGCCTATTCCTTCGCCGATAAGAATAGGACAACTGAACTAAACAGAGGGGAGTAGGGATCAGAGAGCCTTCCCCCAATTTCAGCACGCTTGCTTCACGCTGGAATGTTAAATTGGACACGTTTTAAATGACCGAAAGTCGCGTGGACGGAACAAGTCGTAATTAAAATTCGTTGATATTTCGTTACATGTTTTAATAATTCAATTAGTGCCTCCTTTTTTCTTTTTTTTTTTTTTTTTGATTAACCAGTCAAATATTAGCGAGATTTAAAAAAATTCAAATCAATTAAATATATGTCACAAAATTTTTTAAATTATTTAAAATAAAATTTAGACGGTAGATTTTGAACACAAAAATTATATTATCATTTTTTGAATGATATTTATTTTTAGTCCGTTTATTTTTTTTTTTTTTTTTTCTGTCGGACGAAAATTTAAATAATTTAAATCATGTTAAAAATTTAAAAATTTTATCATCATAAATGATTAAACACTCTCTCTTTCTCTCTCTCTCTCTCTCCCTCTCTCTCTCTCTATATATATATATATATATATATATATATATTCTTATAAGTATAAATTTTTTTGTACTCATAACTTTCTCATCCTTGGATGAAGAAATATGCGGTTAGGATGATAGTGGTCCCCGTAGGGTTTACTAGGTTGTTGGAGAAATAGTAAAAATCTTAGGAACTACTATAATCCTAACCGCACATTCCTTCATCTAAGAGATGAAAACTTATGAGTACGAAAATTTTTTACTCATAAGAGTATAGTAGCCGGACCCTATATATATATATATAT
>CM054932.1:24141161-24171205 GCA_029168755.2 Tillandsia fasciculata
GTTGTTGGGAACCGTTGGGGTTGACGGTGGTCCCAGGTCGTTGAGTGTTGTCCGACCGGTATTGTTAGCCTGAGTTGTGGGTCGTTCCTGGCTGTGGAGTACCTCCAGCCAGTGTGCTTGTGCTGCGAGCTGTTGGAGAGGCTAGTGTCTCGTGTTTCGTGTTGGCCGATCAGCTGAGTCGTCGAGAGTGCTCCGACTGTTGTGCGAGATATTTGGGGATCTTGAGTCCTACCGTTCTGAGAGTGAGCGTGGTTTTGACTATAGCCTGCATATGCCAATGTTTGTTACTCTATGCCGCGCCGTTTTCCTCAGTTGGTGTCGCGCCCCTGAGATGCCGCTGTGGATACGATGGTTGGCCGGTTGAGGCAGTTTTCCGCAGTGGAGGCAACGATGGGCCTGTTGAGGCAGTTTTGCGCGAGGGATGAGTTAGTCGGACAGGACGCCCCACGTAAATCCCGTCCTCATGTGGATGTGTGGTAGTGGGCAGGTGCGTTCCTAGTCGACAGGCGCAGGCTTGACTGGACCCTTTGAGGCAGTCAGTTCGATTGGGTCGATTGAGCACCTTGGGTGCGAGTGGTCTCATTTACTTTCATCTGTTCCACTTTTGAGTATCTAGATAGAGGCATGGTAGCTGTAGAGTAGTTCCAGCTTTTCTTGTTCAGATTTCATTGCACTGTTATCTTTTACCTCTAGTAGACTTAGTGGGCACACCGTTGGGCTTGTTGACGGCACCCACTGAGAACTACTGTGGGAAGTAGTTCTCACACCCGTCGTGGTGTCTTTCCCCAGGGACTTCTTCTCCTGTTCCTGTGCTCCTGTTGCTGATCCTTCTGACCGAGGCGAGGGAGTCGCGAGCTAGTTCCCTACCCGTCGTTGGAGTGTAGCGGTACCCCCTTCAGTGGAGAGCTTCAGTAGTTAGTTTACTACTTTTACCTCTGTTGAGAGAACTTTGTTGTGAGGTATAGAGTTGTACTTTCCTTTTACAGTTTGAGAGACTGTTGTAGTGAGGATATTTTTGTATTGAGAGCTTGTACACTGATGTATTTATTGGAGATATCTCCCTTTTGAGTTTTGTATTAGAGGACTTTTTATATGATCGTATTTGGGAGATGGATATTGTATTATTTTCTGTTTTTAGTAATTTTACTTTCAGCTCTGATATCTGTTTAGCTGTAGTTGCTTTTTTTGCAGGTTAGACGCTTCGTCTGTACGGCAGTTTCCGTACAGATGGCGGATCTGTTAGCGAGTCCGGGTCGCAGCCTCGACCCCGGGGCGTGACAGATTAGAGTGGTATCAGAGCCTAGGTTGTAGGTCATGGTGGACTTAGAAACCCTAGGCTTGTGGTTGGACATTTGGATGACTGCGTGAGAGTCGTGACTTATAGCGAGAGTCCTGATTGAGTTTTATACCTCTCCCAAGAGACGGGATGAGTGATTGGCATGTTTACTTTCCCAAGCGATTATGTGGCTGCAGACAACATAATGCTATGGAATGGATGACATGTCTTAGACTTTCGCTGGATTGGGTCGTATGGTTGTTGTGTCCTGACGTTTGTTGTTGTGCAGTGGGCTACATTACTTCTGAGGCGTCGTGTTGTGAGGAGGACACACCCCGCACCTGATGAATACCCGAGCAGCGGGGGCTGAGCTATCAGAGCAGAGCGAGATCCAGGAGTTTGTGTGTTGAGATAGTTTCCCACTTTAACCGAGAAGGGCCAAATCCCTGAACGGTAAAGGATCGAGAACTTCTTGTTTGATTGGGGTTCTAGGCACCGGTCTATCGAGATTTTCGGATCCTTGCCGCGTCAGTCGGTTCTTCTCGCCTATGAGTGGGGTGTTGTTGTGGGAGCCGTTTGGAGTGACGGCGATCCCAGCTGTGTAGATAGGTTTTCCTGGCTGAGTTATCAGGAGGGCATTTTTCCTGGCTGAGTTACCAGGAGGGCATTTTTCCCTAGCTGAGTTACCAGGAGGGCATTTTCCCTGGCTGAGTTATCAGGAGGGCATTTTTCCCTGGCTGAGTTACCAGGAGGGCATTTTTCCCTGGCTGAGTTACCAGGAGGGCATTTTCCCTGGCTGAGTTACCAGGAGGGCATTTTTCCCTGGCTGAGTTACCAGGAGGGCGTTTTTCCCTGGCTGAGTTACCAGGAGGGTGTTGCCCCTGACCGAGTTACCAGGTGGGCACATGCCCTGGCCGAGTTACCAGGCGGTTGCTTTAGTGAAATTGAGATGGTCTGACAGGACGCCGAGATTTGGTGGCGTCGAGTTCGTCCTGTTGGACTACCAGGAGCGCAGTTGTTAACTTGGAACCAGTTTCGTGCTTTGCTGCTCAGGGCCTTCTTTCCTGACAGTGTAAGCAGAAACTAGATGGGGATCTTAGACGCCTACAGCAGGGGAGTCGACCTCTTCTGGAGTATGTTCGCGAGTTTTGCGATTGTTGAGCGGTGTACCCCATGTCGCCTGGATGAGGCCCAGGAGGTTGAGCTAGTTGAGAGGGGACTGCATCGGAATATTTATCACTTGGTGTATTCTCGGCGGGTGCCGACGTTAGATGCAGCGATTGAGCAGGCTCGGTGGGTTGACCGAGGATCAGTGATCATGTCAGAGAGAGACGGAGCGCCAGGGACCAGCTCCGGGAGAGGCATCCAGTGCCGCCTGTGTTTGGACAGTCGAATAGATCGAGACCCCCGGGGGCCGCCACGATCCCAGTCTGAGGGTCGTGAGTCTCAGAGGAGACAGAGACCAGGAGGTTCTCCAGAGCCGATGTATCAGCAGCAGCAGCGGGATGACTGTGTCATTTGTGGTGGGCCGCTTTCTGCGCCGCAGTGTGACCACAGGCAGGGGCGATGTTTTCGTGCGGACAGTTGGGACATTTTCAGGCAGATAGGGCCACGACGTCGGGGCAGACTGAGCGACGACCATCTACATTGAGCGGATGAGTCTGTACCGCCCGGCTGGAGGGCGCTACGGCAGTGGACCAGGTTATCGCGGGCATGATTTCCTTACAGCAGTTTGAGTTGAGTGTTTTTGGGCTTTCCTGTCTGGACTGGAGGTAGATTTGTTACCACGTGCACTAGAGATGCAGGTTTCTGTTGTTGTTGTGCATGTGGAGGAGGCCTGTGGATTATGTCCAATGCAGTTGAGGCTGTGAGTTGTATCGGCAGATTTGTTGGAAACTTTGGCAGTTTGGTGTTTTGACCCAGCGCTTGGGGATTGGTTGACTTAGAGATAGGACCCTTAGCTTGTGCTCGTGAGGTTCAGATACCTGATCACGTGTTGCACATAGACGAGTGTCATTGGTCCTGCCCAGTGCAGTTATGGCCCTGGTTTTTGGCCTGTTGATCTTTTGACCCTTCCTCAGCTCCGGGTTTTCGAGGTAGTGCTAGGTATAGGACTGTGAGGATCTGAGACCTTGATGCTTGAGTGATGCCACACCGTTGATGCACGGTGATGTTGCCACACCGTTGATACACGGTGGTGATGCCACACCGTTGATACACGGCGGTAATGCCACGCTGTTGGTGTACGGCAGTGATGCCACGTTGTAGGTACACAACGCTGAGAGTTTTTGGATGGTTCGGACTTTGACCGTGAGTTTGGGCATCAGCTTTATGATTGCCTTGTGAGCCAGTTTTCAGTCCCCTTCACCGACGGTTTGGGCCCCGTCAGAGTGTTCTTTATTAGTTGAGGGATTGATTTCGACTCGTGGGTCCGTTGGGGTTATGATAGCATGTTGAGCGACCAACTGTGGCACAAGATTGTGTCTCTTGAGGATCCCTTTTGAGGGTAGCCTGCAGTTGTGTAGTCCACTCGAGTGGTTTTGGATCGGAAAGTAACCGAGTGAAGACCCCAGCTTATTGGATTCCCTTCCTTATTGGATGAAGGTGTGGGGTATACTTCGGGTCGTCTTGTTGAGGTTGGCACCATGATGTGGGTTGGTGCGTGTTGCACTAGTGGTTATTGCAGTTTCCCCCAGCCTTTTATTGGAGCCCCTTTGGTTTTTCACGTCTCAGCTCAGGAGTGATGTGTTTTCCTCACCCGTGATTTGATTGCCCCTTTGAGATCTGTGATTGTTGGAGTACGAGGGACGCCCGATAAAATTTCTGGCTCGAGAGATGAGAGAATTGCACATCGGGCCATGCCGTACTTGTTGTTGTGGGGTAATCACGGGGAGTGAGTTGTGTTTTGGGAGCTGGAGGCGTATTGATGGATACCTAACCGTGGTATTTGTGACTCCTGATGGACTTGATTTAGTTTCGAGGACGAAACTTTCTTTTAGTGGGGAGGATGTGAGGTCCCGGAATCCCCTGCGTAGGGTTTGCTGGTTGTTTGGCAGCTTTCGGTGGCCGTTGGGAGTGTTTGTACACATGTCAGACCCGAGAAATGGATTTATGGTGCAATTTGGGATTTAGCTTGCATCACTGGAGGCCTGCGTGGTGCGTCGTGATGGTTGCGCGCAATTTGGACACAAGTGGTGGACTTCGGGCTTAAAAGGAGACCCCGTGGGAATTTGGAAGACCCGTCAGATGTTTAGAAGTGGTTCCGCACGATTCAGATGTCAAATTGGACTCCGGGCGAAATTTGGATAAAAATTATCTCTCCGGTCGCATTCGGAAATTTTTAGAGTTGAAATTTGGCAAATCGGACTTCAGATTTGGACCCGGCGCGGAAAATCGGATCGAGTGGGCATTCGGCAAATTTTCGGAAGAGAATTTGGAGAAATGGACATCGTTTTTGGATTCAGCGCGCGAAATCGCTAAGAATGGACTATTTACTTGTTCGTTTTGGAGCCCGGTTGAATTGCGCGTTTTTCGAGGCATCGCAACACGTTTTTCGAGGTGGCAGCGCAGCGCAGATCCCGAGGGCGTACGGACGCGATAGGGCAGACGCGCCTTCGGCGGGGGTCGCGCGGGGGCCGCCACGTGGCGGGCCCCCGTTGGCGGCCGCGCGGGCGCGGGGGCGCGCGCCCGTGTGGCGCGCGCGTGTCCCGCGCCTGGCGCGGGCGCGGTGTAACGCGCCCGTGTGGCGGGCGCGTTACCGCGCGTCACGTGGCGCGCTGGGCGCGTGCGTGGACCCGGCGCACGCGCCCGGCCTTGTGGACCGGCCGGTTGGGGGGCTCCCATTGGTGGTCCACCGTGGACCCGGGGGCCGTGGACCACTCTCCTTTTCCTCTTTCTTTTCTTCTTCTTCCTTCTCCCCCGCGCCATTTCTTCTCCTCTTTCTTCTTTTCCTTCTTCAACCGAGCGAGAGGGAGAGTGAGGGAGGAGATGGTGGGCAGTGCGGCAGCGCGTCGTGGACCTCGTGGAGCATGCGCGGGGTTCCGATGGGAGCGTTTCAGCGGCGGCGGCGCAGTCGGGAAGGTCTCGTGTGGGTTTTTTCGGTGTTTTTGGCACAGTTTTGGGGCTTTCTTTTGGACTGTAATTAACCCCTTGTTCTTATCTGTGTTAGGGACCGTATTTTTACTGCTCCGTTTTGCGTGCGGACCCCGGCGGCGTGCACCGTTTTGCGTGCGGACTCAGTTTTGCACGCGAATTTCGGCAGCGTGCTCCGTTTTGCGTGCGGACCCGGCGGCGTGCACCGTTTTGCGTGCGGACTCCGTTTTGCGTGCGGGTTTCGGCACCGTGCTCCGTTTTGCGTGCGGACCCCGGCTGTGATGATCCAGACTCCCGTAGGAACTGTGCGACATTAAACAGTGACTGCGGGGAGCTTGTACAGTGCATCGGAGCTTGTAGATTTGAAATTGGACATTTAATATAGACTCTGTGCGAAAATCGGAGCAAATGGGATTTTCCGGGAGCTTTCGGCAAAATTTCGGATAAGAATTTGGCGAAACGGACGTCGGATTTGGACTCAGCGAGCGAAAACGATCGAAATGGTATATTCACTTCATTTTTGGGCACTAGGTTACTGTTCATGCCGGAACAGTAACTCCGGTCGCCGGAATTACTGTTCCGGCGATCGGCGAGCGGCGGCGCACGGCGGCGGGCAGCGGCACAGTGGCGGCGCAGCGGCGGAGCGCGGGGGAGCGCGGCGCGGGCAGGCGCGGGCAGGCGCTCGGGTGCGCGGTCCATGGGCCTGGCATGCACCGGGAGCACCGAACACCCCCCTTGCCACGTGTCGCTTCCCCATTGGATGGCCGGCTTCTAGAAGGCATGTGGGCAGCTGACACGTGGCGCACCCTGATTGGCCGACAAACTTTCGGAAGACCCGGAGCGCGGACCGGCCATGTGCACCACGTGGCCACGTGGCGAAATCTGAGTGGTCCTGCACAGGCTGTTCCCTGTTTTGTGGACACGTGGCGCGTTTTGGTTGGCCAATTTTCGGTGTTTCCTGTTCGGATCCGGATCCCGTGTGGGAATATTCCCTTTGGCCCATTATATAAGAAGTCCCCCACCCCCCTCTCTTTGCACCTCGATTTTCGAGCCCTTAGAGAGAGAATCTGAGGATGGAGCTCTCTACGAAATTTCTTCCTCTCTCTCTCTTCTCTCTCTCCTCCAAAACTCAGAATTTTGGGAGTTACAGATAGTGAGATATCTGCGACGCGGCGCACTGCGACGGTTTTCTTTTTCGGCCCATTTTCCGTCGCAGTTCCGTCGAAAATTCACTGCGGGCTAACCGGGTGGAATTTTTGGACGATTTTTGCGGCAGCGCGACCGTAAGAGGTAGGGATTCGATCTCCGTGTTGATCATTTTGCTCCGTTTTGTACTTTTGGCACGATTCCCGAGTCCTCTTTGACCCCCCTTTTTACTGTGATGGTTTTTGGACAGCACCGACTTCTCCGATTTTTATCTTGACGTAGGAGCGTCAGATCGAGGCGTTCAAAGAGTCGATTTTGATCTACTCTTCGCGAGGAACGCAACCGTGATTTTTCTGGGATTTTAGGAGCTCATTTTAGAGGTGAAAAACTCCTCTTTTCCCGTGCTGTCTGAAAAACAGCAAATATTGTGCTTTTTGGGAGTTATATTGAACAGCTGTACGCTGATTTGCAGGAATTGAGGACTGTGGACAACCAGGAGACTACCTGGGGTGTTGTTTGAGCTGCTCGAGGTGGGCGGTTGTTGCTTACCTCATTTTTGACAAGCTCACTGGGATTACTAGAAATCCCCTAAAATAATGTGACAATTGATGAGAACCATTGGGACAAACTAACAGGACAAACTAACAGAACAATTGATGAGAACTATTGGGACAAACTAATATGACAATTGATGAGAACTATTGGGACAAACTAATATGACAATTGATGAGAACTATTGGGACAAACTAATATGACAATTGGGACGAACTAACGTGACAATTGATGGGACGAACTCTCCTAAAATTTAATATAACCCCACAGATGATATGATGACTTATATTGGGACACTGTGATTGAGACAAAGGCTATAATCTCGCATGCAAATGACTTTTATTCAGTAAATCAATCTTTTTAAATCTTTGACATTATTTTACAGCTTGCATGCATGACTGGACATCTAGTGAGCCACTATTTATTGCTACACTATCATATTGGGATTTGAACATGTTTCATTGTTGTCCTTTGCATCCAGATGTTTGTTGCTCAAGTATGAGCAGGGGTTTGGGATAGTGTAGTCGAGATTGCATTAGATTGTGGATTAGTGGGGTATTGCGGTGACCGCGGACAGTAGGCGGTTGACCAGATGTTTATCCTTGTATTAGATTAGGGGATCGGGATCCTTTTTAGTGGAGGGATTTGTTCCACTTGAGCATAGTCATGATCCAGTCCTGCTTTTGATACTTATCTTACCGGCGCGGTTATTGCCCGGTGGTGCTTTACTCGTGTGGGTCGCTCCCCTCGAGTTCCCCTCTAGAGGCCGGAATCAGACAGTTATTGATAGTTTTGCTATCACATCGGCGCGGTTATTGCACGATGATGAGAGCGGCAGCAGGCAGTACCAGTTTTACTGGTGGCTAGATTGGGTTTATTTGGACAGAGACTAATACTGATGCATGCATACAGTTTTGATAGCCAGTACCGCATTAGAGGCATTGTAGTGGTAGTTTACCTGTTTCAGCATTTTATGTATTTTACCACTTCCCCTGTTCCCTTTTGCCTCTAGTAGTCCTAGTGGGTGCGTCAGAGTTGAGGTTTTACCCACTAGGGGAGGCTGCTGGTTTATCTGGTAGTTCTCACCCCCCATTATTATTTTGTCTTTTCCCTTCCCCTTTATTTTTGCAGAGTCGTCTGTGGGAGCTGCTGGGCCATCAGCGGCAGATCGAGGTAAGAAGATAGCGGACTAGCTAGATCGTCTGCCCCGACCATGAGAGTAGCTGGACTTATATTGTACCCCTTTTTATCTCAGACTGTAGCACTTTTATTTTGGATCTGGCTCTGGCCAGCTGGGTGTATTATTATGGTGAGCTGGGAGATTATTGTATTATTACAGCTTGTACCTTGTCAGTCTGGGATTATTATGTTTAGTTCAGCTCTGCTTTATGCTCTGTTATGGTATATTATATCTGAGCAGATTACCAGCGCTTCGTGTACGCGGGAAATCCCGTGTGCATGGCGGATCTGTTGGCGAGCCCGGGTTCCGGGGCGTGACAGATTAAGTTGGTATCAGAGCTTAGGGATAGGTCAGTTGGGACTTAGGAAACCCTAGGCTTTTGGCAGACCCTAGGATGATAGGGCGTGAGAGACGAAACTCTTTGCGAAAGTCGCCGATTTATTGTTTGACTCTTCCAGTAAAAGAAGAGGGACCGACATACCCAATTTCTGGTGAATAGTTATGTTGGCTGCAGACAACATAAAGTCACAGAAATCGGGGATGTCTTTGACTTTCGCTAGATTGGGTCGTGTGGGGTTATGTTACTGAGTGTGGATTCTTGTGGTAGGATGCCTCCGCGACGTAGAATGTTGACGCGTTCGCAGCCTTCTTCCTCTGAGCCCGAGCCGGAGGAGTCCGAGCAGGGCCAGCAGAGTGAGGTCCAAGAGCTTCAGGCTCAGATGGCCCAGATGTCAGAGGCTGTTCGGCGACAGGAGGAGGCCATGGGACGACTGATGCAGATGTTAGAGCAGAGGGCGCATCCTGTTGTAGCACCCCCAGAAAGTTCTCCCGTACCTTCTTCCCCTGCTGTGAATCCCCCAGTTGTACCAGTGACCCCGGCATCCCCTGTTGCTCGGGGTACTGGTAGACAATCGTCTGGGTTGACGGGATCTCTGACCCCGGCAGAGCAGCGGGAAATGGTTGACCTGTTGATAAGGTTCCGCCAGTTTGACCCACCCCGTTTCTCGGGGCAGAGTGTAGAGCCGTGGGATGCAGAGTCATGGATCACGGCGATGGAGCGACGTTTCGAGACACTATTTATCGAGGAGCGATACCAGGTGTTATTGGCAACGAACTTTTTGGAACTCAACGCCGAGGCTTGGTGGCGGCGTGTTCGACCAGCTGGTCCGCCTGGGGCTCAGCTCTTGACCTGGGCGGAGTTCCGCAGTCTCCTTCTCGGGGCTTTCTTCCCGGAAAGTGTCCGACAGAGGCTGGAGGAGCAGTTGAGAAACCTGCGCCAGGGAGATCGGCCCGTACACGAGTACATTGCGAATTTCAATCAATTGTTGGCATGTGTACCGAACGTGGCCAGGGATGAGGCGCACCGGATTTACATGTTCGAGCGAGGGTTGCGCCGGGACCTCTTTCAACTGGTTCGCTCGCGTAGGTTGCAGACCTTGGAAGCCTCGATGGAGCAGGCACTCTATGTTGAGTGCGGAGAAGTAGTGATGGAGGAGGTAACTCCGGCTCCCACAGTGATTTCGGGGGCGAAGCGCCCGGCATCGACGGATGAAGGGCAATCGAGCTGCCAGGAACCCCCGAAACTTCCACGATTCCATCCTCCGGGTCGTGAGTTTCAGGGACACCAAAGATTAGGTGAACCCCGTCAGCCACAGCAGCAACAGGAATCGCAGCAACAGATACGGAGACAACAACAGTCGGGACAGCCACAACTTCGCGACAAAGACAGATGTATATTCTGTGGAGGACCTCATTTGTCGCACACCTGTGATCTGAGGTGGGGTCGTTGTTATAAATGTGGACAATCAGGCCACATTCGAGCTTCATGCCCCCTTTCGACCTCAGGGGCACCTTCTTCAGTTTCGGCTCCCTTCGTATCTCAGCAGCGGTCGTCAGCTCGGCGGCCTTATGCTCTGGCGAGTGAATCACCATCTTTTTACCCTGCTGATCACCAGCCACCAGCTCAGAGCGGTCGGATTTATGCCACTCAGGTGAAGGACTTTGCAGCAGCCGACCATGTGGTGGCAGGTATTATTACTGTTTTACTTTTTTTTGGCATTAGACTTTGCATTGTATTGCATTGGAGCATCCTAAGATATGTCAGGAGTGCATTTACCTCATTACATGGGTAGGGGTAGGACGGTCACCTTACGCACGGGAGGTACGTATTTCCGATCTTTTAGCATGAAGGAGTGTCGCTAGTCCTGCCCGGTGCAGATGAGTCTTAGACCTGATAATCATGACTCAGCTGCGGGACTTGATTGTGGTACATGGATGAACTGGCTGGCTCAGTACTCTTTTTTTCGCGGTAGTTGGTTGCGCTGCGAGGACAGTCTGTTGGGGAGCCAGGCCAGGAGAGATCCGTGTACTAGAAGTGTCGGTGGGCTTTCTTTGCCTCCGTAGTTTTGACTTCACTGGCAAGGCGAACGATTCGCTTTAGGTGCGTAACCTTTTCGGCTGGCATAATTTTAGGGATGATTGGACGCCTACCCACCCCTACTTATTTGAGACATTGGACAGAGGATTGTTGTTTAGTTTAGTCTCGTTTCGAGGACGAAACTCTTTTTAGTGGGGGAGGATGTGATGATCCGGACTCCCGCAGGAACTGTACAACATTAAACAGTGACTGTGGGGAGCTTGTTCGGTGAATCGGAGCTTGTAGAATTGAAATTGGATATTTAATATAGACTCTGCGCGAAAATCGGAGCAAATGGGATTTTTCGGGAGCTTTCGGCAAAATTTCGGATGAGAATTTGGCGAAACGGACGTCGGATTTGGACTCAGCGCGCGAAAACGATCGAAATGGTATATTTACTTTATTTTTTCGGCACTAGGTTACTGTTCACGCCGGAACAGTAACTCCGGCCGCCGGAATTACTGTTCCGGCGACCGGCGAGCGGCGGCGGGCGGCGGCGCACGGCGGCGGGCAGCGGCGCAGCGGCGGCGCAGCGGCGGAGCGCGGGGGCGCGGCGCGGGCAGGCGCGGGCAGGCGCTCGGGTGCGCGGTCCATGGGCCTGGCGTGCACCGGGAGCACCGAATACCCCCCTTGCCACGTGGCGCTTCCCATTGGCTGGCCGGCTTCTAGAAGGCATGTGGGCAGCTGACACGTGGCGCACCCGGATTGGCCGACATCTTCCGGAAGACCCGGAGCGCGGACCGGCCATGTGCACCACGTGGCCACGTGGCGAAATCTGAGTGGGCCTGCACAGGCTGTTCCCTGTTTTGTGGACACGTGGCGCGTTTTGGTTGGCCAATTTTGGTGTTTCCTGTTCGGATCCGGATCCCGTGTGGGAATATTCCCTTTGGCCCATTATATAAGAGGTCCCCCACCCCCTCTCTTTCCACCTCGGGTTGCGAGCCCTTAGAGAGAGAATCAGAGAAAGTGTCTCTACGAAATTTTTCCTCTCTCTCTCTTCTCTCTCTCTCTAAAACTCAGAATTTTGGGAGTTACAGATAGTGAGTTATCTGCGACGCGGCGCACTGCGACGATTTTCTTTTTAGGCCCATTTCCCGTCGCAGTTCCGTCGAAAATTCACTGCGGGCTAACCGGGTGGAATTTTTGGACGATTTTTGCGGCAGCGCGACCGTAAGAGGTAGGGCTTCGATTTCCGTGTTGATCATTTTGCTCCGTTTTGTACTTTTGGCACGATTCCCGAGTCCTCTTTGACCCCCCTTTTTACTGTGATGGTTTTTGGACAGCACCGACTTCTCCGATTTTTATCTTGGCGTAGGAGCGTCAGATCGAGGCGTTCAAAGAGTCGATTTTGATCTACTCTTCGCGAGGAACGCAACCGTGATTTTTCTGGGATTTTAGGAGCTCATTTTAGAGGTGAAAAACTCCTCTTTTCCCGTGCTGTCTGAAAAACAGCAAATATTGTGCTTTTTGGGATTTGTATTGAACCGGGAGCGTTGATTTGCAGGATTTGAGGACTGTGGACAACCAGGAGACTACCTGGGGTGTTGTTTGAGCTGCTCGAGGTGGGCGGTTGTTGCTTACCTCATTTTTGACAAGCTCACTGGGATTACTAGAAATCCCCTAAAATAATGTGACAATTGATGAGAACCATTGGGACAAACTAACAGGACAAACTAACAGGACAATTGATGAGAACCATTGGGACATACTAATATGACAATTAATGAGAACTATTGGGACAAACTAATATGACAATTAATGAGAACTATTGGGACGAACTAATATGACAATTGGGACGAACTAATGTGACAATTGCTGGGACGAACTCTTCTAAAATTTAATATAACCCCACAGATTATATGATGACTTATATTGGGACACTGTGATTGAGACAAAGGCTATAATCTCGCATGCAAATAACTTTTTTCAGTAAATCAATCTTTTTAAATCTTTGACATTATTTTACAGCTTGCATGCTGGGTGGACATCTAGTTAGCCCTATTTATTGCTACACTATCATATTGGGATTTGAACATGTTTCATTGTTGTCCTTTGCATCCAGATGTTTGTTGCTCAAGTATGAGCAGGGGTTTGGGATAGTGTAGTCGAGATTGCATTAGATTGTGGATTAGTGGGGTATTGCGGTGACCGCGGACAGTAGGCGGTTGACCAGATGTTTATCCTTGTATTAGATTAGGGGATCGGGATCCTTTTTAGTGGAGGGATTTGTTCCACTTGAGCATAGTCATGATCCAGTCCTGCTTTTGATACTTATCTTACCGGCGCGGTTATTGCCCGGTGGTGCTTTACTCGTGTGGGTCGCTCCCCTCGAGTTCCCCTCTAGAGGCCGGAATCAGACAGTTATTGATAGTTTTTGCTATCACATCGGCGCGGTTATTGCACGATGATGAGAGCGGCAGCAGGCAGTACCAGTTTTACTGGTGGCTAGATTGGGTTTATTTGGACAGAGACTAATACTGATGCATGCATACAGTTTTGATAGCCAGTACCGCATTAGAGGCATTGTAGTGGTAGTTTACCTGTTTCAGCATTTTATGTATTTTACCACTTCCCCTGTTCCCTTTTGCCTCTAGTAGTCCTAGTGGGTGCGTCAGAGTTGAGGTTTTACCCACTAGGGGAGGCTGCTGGTTTATCTGGTAGTTCTCACCCCCCATTATTATTTTCTGTCTTTTCCCTTCCCCTTTATTTTTGCAGAGTCGTCTGTGGGAGCTGCTGGGCCATCAGCGGCAGATCGAGGTAAGAAGATAGCGGACTAGCTAGATCGTCTGCCCCGACCATGAGAGTAGCTGGACTTATATTGTACCCCTTTTTATCTCAGACTGTAGCACTTTTATTTTGGATCTGGCTCTGGCCAGCTGGGTGTATTATTATGGTGAGCTGGGAGATTATTGTATTATTACAGCTTGTACCTTGTCAGTCTGGGATTATTATGTTTAGTTCAGCTCTGCTTTATGCTCTGTTATGGTATATTATATCTGAGCAGATTACCAGCGCTTCGTGTACGCGGGAAATCCCGTGTGCATGGCGGATCTGTTGGCGAGCCCGGGTTCCGGGGCGTGACAGATTAAGTTGGTATCAGAGCTTAGGGATAGGTCAGTTGGGACTTAGGAAACCCTAGGCTTTTGGCAGACCCTAGGATGATAGGGCGTGAGAGACGAAACTCTTTGCGAAAGTCGCCGATTTATTGTTTGACTCTTCCAGTAAAAGAAGAGGGACCGACATACCCAATTTCTGGTGAATAGTTATGTTGGCTGCAGACAACATAAAGTCACAGAAATCGGGGATGTCTTTGACTTTCGCTAGATTGGGTCGTGTGGGGTTATGTTACTGAGTGTGGATTCTTGTGGTAGGATGCCTCCGCGACGTAGAATGTTGACGCGTTCGCAGCCTTCTTCCTCTGAGCCCGAGCCGGAGGAGTCCGAGCAGGGCCAGCAGAGTGAGGTCCAAGAGCTTCAGGCTCAGATGGCCCAGATGTCAGAGGCTGTTCGGCGACAGGAGGAGGCCATGGGACGACTGATGCAGATGTTAGAGCAGAGGGCGCATCCTGTTGTAGCACCCCCAGAAAGTTCTCCCGTACCTTCTTCCCCTGCTGTGAATCCCCCAGTTGTACCAGTGACCCCGGCATCCCCTGTTGCTCGGGGTACTGGTAGACAATCGTCTGGGTTGACGGGATCTCTGACCCCGGCAGAGCAGCGGGAAATGGTTGACCTGTTGATAAGGTTCCGCCAGTTTGACCCACCCCGTTTCTCGGGGCAGAGTGTAGAGCCGTGGGATGCAGAGTCATGGATCACGGCGATGGAGCGACGTTTCGAGACACTATTTATCGAGGAGCGATACCAGGTGTTATTGGCAACGAACTTTTTGGAACTCAACGCCGAGGCTTGGTGGCGGCGTGTTCGACCAGCTGGTCCGCCTGGGGCTCAGCTCTTGACCTGGGCGGAGTTCCGCAGTCTCCTTCTCGGGGCTTTCTTCCCGGAAAGTGTCCGACAGAGGCTGGAGGAGCAGTTGAGAAACCTGCGCCAGGGAGATCGGCCCGTACACGAGTACATTGCGAATTTCAATCAATTGTTGGCATGTGTACCGAACGTGGCCAGGGATGAGGCGCACCGGATTTACATGTTCGAGCGAGGGTTGCGCCGGGACCTCTTTCAACTGGTTCGCTCGCGTAGGTTGCAGACCTTGGAAGCCTCGATGGAGCAGGCACTCTATGTTGAGTGCGGAGAAGTAGTGATGGAGGAGGTAACTCCGGCTCCCACAGTGATTTCGGGGGCGAAGCGCCCGGCATCGACGGATGAAGGGCAATCGAGCTGCCAGGAACCCCCGAAACTTCCACGATTCCATCCTCCGGGTCGTGAGTTTCAGGGACACCAAAGATTAGGTGAACCCCGTCAGCCACAGCAGCAACAGGAATCGCAGCAACAGATACGGAGACAACAACAGTCGGGACAGCCACAACTTCGCGACAAAGACAGATGTATATTCTGTGGAGGACCTCATTTGTCGCACACCTGTGATCTGAGGTGGGGTCGTTGTTATAAATGTGGACAATCAGGCCACATTCGAGCTTCATGCCCCCTTTCGACCTCAGCGGCACCTTCTTCAGTTTCGGCTCCCTTCGTATCTCAGCAGCGGTCGTCAGCTCAGCGGCCTTATGCTCCGGCGAGTGAATCACCATCTTTTTACCCTGCTGATCACCAGCCACCAGCTCAGAGCGGTCGGATTTATGCCACTCAGGTGAAGGACTTTGCAGCAGCCGACCATGTGGTGGCAGGTATTATTACTGTTTTACTTTTTTGGCATTAGACTTTGCATTGTATTGCATTGGAGCATCCTAAGATATGTCAGGAGTGCATTTACCTCATTGCATGGGTAGGGGTAGGACGGTCACCTTACGCACGGGAGGTACGTATTTCCGATCTTTTAGCATGAAGGAGTGTCGCTAGTCCTGCCCGGTGCAGATGAGTCTTAGACCTGATAGTCATGACTCAGCTGCGGGACTTGATTGTGGTACATGGATGAACTGGCTGGCTCAGTACTCTTTTTTTCGCGGCAGTTGGTTGCGCTGCGAGGACAGTCTGTTGGGGAGCCAGGCCAGGAGAGATCCGTGTACTAGAAGTGTCGGTGGGCTTTCTTTGCCTCCGTAGTTTTGACTTCACTGGCAAGGCGAACGATTCGCTTTAGGTGCGTAACCTTTTCGACTGGCATAATTTTAGGGATGATTGGACGCCTACCCACCCCTACTTATTTGAGACATTGGACAGAGGATTGTTGTTTAGTTTAGTCTCGTTTCGAGGACGAAACTCTTTTTAGTGGGGGAGGATGTGATGATCCAGACTCCCGTAGGAACTGTGCGACATTAAACAGTGACTGCGGGGAGCTTGTACAGTGCATCGGAGCTTGTAGATTTGAAATTGGACATTTAATATAGACTCTGCGCGAAAATCGGAGCAAATGAGATTTTTCGGGAGCTTTCGGCAAAATTTCGGATAAGAATTTGGCGAAACGGACGTCGGATTTGGACTCAGCGCGCGAAAACGATCGAAATGGTATATTCACTTCATTTTTGGGCACTAGGTTACTGTTCACGCCGGAACAGTAACTCCGGTCGCCGGAATTACTGTTCCGGCGACCGGCGAGCGGCGACGGGCGGCGGCGCACGGCGGCGGGCAGCGGCACAGTGGCGGCGCAGCGGCGGAGCGCGGGGGAGCGCGACGCGGGCAGGCGCGGGCAGCGCGGGCAGGCGCGGGCAGGCGCTCGGGTGCGCGGTCCATGGGCCTGGCATGCACCGGGAGCACCGAACACCCCCCTTGCCACGTGTCGCTTCTCCATTGGATGGCTGGCTTCTAGAAGGCATGTGGGCAGCTGACACGTGGCGCACCCTGATTGGCCGACAAACTTCCGGAAGACCCGGAGCGCGGACCGGCCATGTGCACCACGTGGCCACGTGGCGAAATCTGAGTGGTCCTGCACAGGCTGTTCCCTGTTTTGTGGACACGTGGCGCGTTTTGGTTGGCCAATTTTTGGTGTTTCCTGTTCGGATCCGGATCCCGTGTGGGAATATTCCCTTTGGCCCATTATATAAGAGGTCCCCCACCCCCCTCTCTTTGCACCTCGATTTTCGAGCCCTTAGAGAGAGAATCTGAGGATAGAGCTCTCTACGAAATTTCTTCCTCTCTCTCTCTTCTCTCTCTCCTCCAAAACTCAGAATTTTGGGAGTTACAGATAGTGAGATATCTGCGACGCGGCGCACTGCGACGGTTTTCTTTTTCGGCCCATTTTCCATCGCAGTTCCGTCGAAAATTCACTGCGGGCTAACCGGGTGGAATTTTTGGACGATTTTTGTGGCAGCGCGACCGTAAGAGGTAGGGCTTCGATCTCCGTGTTGATCATTTTGCTCCGTTTTGTACTTTTGGCATGATTCCCGAGTCCTCTTTGACCCCCCTTTTTACTGTGATGGTTTTTGGACAGCACCGACTTCTCAGATTTTTATCTTGACGTAGGAGCGTCAGATCGAGGCGTTCAAAGAGTCGATTTTGATCTACTCTTCGCGAGGAACGCAACCGTAATTTTTCTGGGATTTTAGGAGCTCATTTTAGAGGTGAAAAACTCCTCTTTTCCCGTGCTGTCTGAAAAACAGCAAATATTGTGCTTTTTGGGAGTTATATTGAACAGCTGTACGCTGATTTGCAGGAATTGAGGACTGTGGACAACCAGGAGACTACCTGGGGTGTTGTTTGAGCTGCTCGAGGTGGGCGGTTGTTGCTTACCTTATTTTTGACAAGCTCACTGGGATTACTAGAAATCCCCTAAAATAATGTGACAATTGATGAGAACCCTTGGGACAAACTAACAGGACAAACTAACCGAACAATTGATGAGATGGGACAAACTAATATGACAATTGATGAGAACTATTGGGACAAACTAAAATGACAATTGATGAGAATTATTGGGATAAACTAATATGACAATTGGGACGAACTAATGTGACAATTGATGGGACGAACTCTCCTAAAAATTAATATAACCCCACGGATGATATGATGACTTATATTGGGACACTGTGATTGAGACAAAGGCTATAATCTCGCATGCAAATGACTTTTATTCAGTAAATCAATCTTTTTAAATCTTTGACATTATTTTACAGCTTGCATGCATGACTGAACATCTAGTGAGGCCACTATTTATTGCTACACTATCATATTGGGATTTGAACATGTTTCATTGTTGTCCTTTGCATCCAGATGTTTGTTGCTCAAGTATGAGCAGGGGTTTGGGATAGTGTAGTCGAGATTGCATTAGATTGTGGATTAGTGGGGTATTGCGGTGACCGCGGACAGTAGGCGGTTGACCAGATGTTTATCCTTGTATTAGATTAGGGGATCGGGATCCTTTTTAGTGGAGGAATCTGTTCCACTTGAGCATAGTCATGATCCAGTCCTGCTTTTGATACTTATCTTACCGGCGCGGTTATTGCCCGGTGGTGCTTTAGTCGTGTGGGTCGCTCCCCTCGAGTTCCCCTCTAGAGGCCGGAATCAGACAGTTATTGATAGTTTTTGCTATCACATCCGCGCGGTTATTGCACGATGATGAGAGCGGCAGCAGGCAGTACCAGTTTTACTGGTGGCTAGATTGGGTTTATTTGGACAGAGACTAATACTGATGCATGCATACAGTTTTGATAGCCAGTACCGCATTAGAGGCATTGTAGTGGTAGTTTACCTGTTTCAGCATTTTATGTATTTTACCACTTCCCCTGTTCCCTTTTGCCTCTAGTAGTCCTAGTGTGTGACACCCCCGGAATTTGGATTAGTCCTCTATATAAATGATATAATAGGACTAAATCTCTAACCCGGCTATAGCATTTTGGATGGTAGCAAGATCCAAGAGGAACATGAGAGTTAAGCGTGCTAGAGCTAGAGTAGTTCTAGGATGGGTGACCCCCTGGGAAGTGGGGCGTCACAGTTGGTATCAGAGCCATTCACCAGCCGGAAATGTGAGATGAGTCTCGGCTGAGCCAGGGTTATATAGCGGGTAGAGCGAGGCTCCCCGGCTAATGACCGTTGTGAGTGGAGTGCAGCTCCTCACAAGGTCGGCTAAGGCTAGCGAGACGAGTCTCACATCGCCTGGTGCTTGTGAGTGTGCTTGAGCCTGACGTGGACGTCAGGGCTTAAAGGGGGGAAGAATGTGACACCCCCGGAATTTGGATTAGTCCTCTATATAAATGATATAATAGGACTAAATCTCTAACCCGGCTATAGTATTTTGGATGGTAGCAAGATCCAAGAGGAACATGAGAGTTAGGCGTGCTAGAGCTAGAGTAGTTCTAGGATGGGTGACCCCCTGGGAAGTGGGGCGTCACATAGTGGGTGCGTCAGAGTTGAGGTTTTACCCACTAGGGGAGGCTGCTGGTTTATCTGGTAGTTCTCACCCCCCATTATTATTTTGTCTTTTCCCTTCCCCTTTATTTTTGCAGAGTCGTCTGTGGGAGCTGCTGGGCCATCAGCGGCAGATCGAGGTAAGAAGATAGCGGACTAGCTAGATCGTCTGCCCCGACCATGAGAGTAGCTGGACTTATATTGTACCCCTTTTTATCTCAGACTGTAGCACTTTTATTTTGGATCTGGCTCTGGCCAGCTGGGTGTATTATTATGGTGAGCTGGGAGATTATTGTATTATTACAGCTTGTACCTTGTCAGTCTGGGATTATTATGTTTAGTTCAGCTCTGCTTTATGCTCTGTTATGGTATATTATATCTGAGCAGATTACCAGCGCTTCGTGTACGCGGGAAATCCCGTGTGCATGGCGGATCTGTTGGCGAGCCCGGGTTCCGAGGCGTGACACCGGCGGCGTGCACCGTTTTGCGTGCGGACTCTGTTTTGCGCGCGGGTTTCGGCACCGTGCTCCGTTTTACGTGTGGACTCCGGCGGCGTGCTCCGTTTTGCGTGCGCGGGGTTCCGATGGGAGCGGCGCATCGTGGACCTCGTGGAGCGTGCGCGGGGTTCCGATGGGAGCGTTTAAGCAGCGGCGGCGCAGTCGGGTAGGTCCCGTGTGGGTTTTTTCGGTATTTTTGGCACAGTTTTGGGGCATTCTTTTGGACTGTAATTAACCCCTTGTTCTTATCTGTGTTAGGGACCGTATTTTTACTGCTCCGTTTTGCGTGCGGACCCCGGCGGCGTGCACCGTTTTGCGTACGGACTCCGTTTTGCGCGCGGGTTTCGGCACCGTGCTCCGTTTTGCGTGCGGACTCCGTTTTGCACGCGGGTTTCGGCACCATGCTCCGTTTTGCGTGCGGACTCCGGCGGCGTGCTCCGTTTTGCGTGCGGACTCCGGCAGCGGACATCGTTTTGCGTGCGGATCGCGTGGAGGCCAATTGCAAGTGTCTACGAGCAATTGGTGGCAAATCGAGGTGGGTGGCCTTATCTCCAAGTTTTATGGACTGTACAGTATTTCTACTGATGTAGGACTATGCATGATAGTTTATTTCATTGTGTAGCATGCTAGATTGTAGGAATGGTTATTCCTTTTATCATCTGTTAACATAGTTATATTGGAACTTGACCTAGCACCCCCGTCATATGTTGCATGTGTAACCAGACCAGTAGAAAACTCTCACTTGGGCTAGGGTTATTTATTGTTTAGACACCCACACTGTTTTTATATTCCTGGACGTAGTGTTATTCTCGCCCGGGTAGTGGGCCGAGAGGTCGGGACTTTCTTTTAGTGTGGGATGTATTTGCACTCTTGCTTGGGAGCAGAGTGGAGTCTGGTAGTGGTAGTGGGTTGCTTATCTGTGCCGGGAGCCGTTTGGGTAAACGGTAGTCCCGAGAGGTCTTGTATTCCTGTTGTGCTGTCGTGGGAGGGAGCCGTTGGGTAGACGGTAGTCCCGGGCCGTCGAGTATCTTCCGGTCCGTGTTGTTGGGAACCGTTGGGGTTGACGGTGGTCCCAGGTCGTTGAGTGTTGTCCGACCGGTATTGTTAGCCTGAGTTGTGGGTCGTTCCTGGCTGTGGAGTACCTCCAGCCAGTGTGCTTGTGCTGCGAGCTGTTGGAGAGGCTAGTGTCTCGTGTTTCGTGTTGGCCGATCAGCTGAGTCGTCGAGAGTGCTCCGACTGTTGTGCGAGATATTTGGGGGTCTTGAGTCCTACCGTTCTGAGAGTGAGCGTGGTTTTGACTATAGCCTGCTTTTGCCAATGTTTGTTACTCTATGCCGCGCCGTTTTCCTCAGTTGGTGTCGCGCCCCTGAGATGCCGCTGTGGATACGATGGTTGGCCGGTTGAGGCAGTTTTCCGCAGTGGAGGCAACGATGGGCCTGTTGAGGCAGTTTTGCGCGAGGGATGAGTTAGTCGGACAGGACGCCCCACGTAAATCCCGTCCTCATGTGGATGTGTGGTAGTGGGCTGGTGCGTTCCTAGTCGACAGGCGCAGGCTTGGCTGGACCCTTTGAGGCAGTCAGTTCGATTGGGTCGATTGAGCACCTTGGGTGCGAGTGGTCTCATTTACTTTCATCTGTTCCACTTTTGGGTATCTAGATAGAGGCATGGTAGCTGTAGAGTAGTTCCAGCTTTTCTTGTTCAGATTTCATTGCACTGTTATCTTTTACCTCTAGTAGACTTAGTGGGCAGACCGTTGGGCTTGTTGACGGCACCCACTGAGAACTACTGTGGGAAGTAGTTCTCACACCCGTCGTGGTGTCTTTCCCCAGGGACTTCTTCTCCTGTTCCTGTGCTCCTGTTGCTGATCCTTCTGACCGAGGCGAGGGAGTCGCGAGCTAGTTCCCTACCCGTCGTTGGAGTGTAGCGGTACCCCCCTTCAGTGGAGAGCTTTAGTAGTTTAGTTTACTACTTTTACCTCTGTTGAGAGAACTTTGTTGTGAGGTATAGAGTTGTACTTTCCTTTTTCAGTTTGAGAGACTGATGTAGTGAGGATATTTTTGTATTGAGAGCTTGTACACCCATGTATTTTATTGGAGGTATCTCCCTTTTGAGTTTTGTATCAGAGGACTTTTTATATGATCGTATTTGGGAGATGGATATTGTATTATTTTCTGTTTTAGTAATTTTACTTTCAGCTCTGATATCTGTTTAGCTGTAGTTGCTTCTTTTGCAGGTTAGACGCTTCGTCTGTACGGCAGTTTCCGTACAGATGGCGGATCTGTTAGCGAGTGCGGGTCGCAGTCTCGACCCCGGGGCGTGACAGACCCACCCTTCAATGGGGGAGAGAATGGGTGGTTTAGTGATTGCAAGAAAGCGGAGGGACTAAGCCACAATTGTTGGGGTTCATTAAATACGGACAGATAACCTGGCGTATGGCACACCTTACCTTTGCCATGCCGTCCACGTCAAATCCACTGTGTGGTCATATCAAGCCTTTTCCCTCCCTTCACTCCTTTTGGTCTAACTATAAATAGGGGAGGAACCGAATTTGCCTAGAAAGAACCCTGAGCAACCAGAGACAGAATAAACTCAAGTCAAGTAGTACCAAGAACTGTTGGAGGAAAGGAGAGAGAGAGAAAGAGCTTGCGGAAAGGCGGCTTTTCCCTTCCCCAAGACGATCGCAATAAGAGGAGTTCCTTTATAGGTTTCAAAGGATGGATACCACCCTATACCAAACGAAGTCGACTAAAGGTGGGGAATATTACTGAACAGGGATGATCTTTTACTTTGTCTACTGTACTTGAGTTGAATTTAATATCTTCTAGTTTTCCATTATCCATAGGCGATGAGATGAGTGATTGGGAGTGTAGTAGCCTTATGTGAGCCATGAGACTAGATTTTGTAGGGGTTAAGGACCAAAGTGTATGTTGTGTATGTATGGTGAACTTTATGTGGGAGTGAAGATGTATAGTAATCTTACTTAGGTATAGTCTAAATAAAACTTGGAGGTAAGAACTCTAAAACATGTTTAAGCTAGATAGCCAGCCTCATAGGCTGATGATACGAGTGAAGAACCAACTGACTGGAGAGTGGGTCGAACATTTTCGATTATCTAGGAAATGGGTGTACAAGCTAACGCTGGATGGGTAATACGAGCAGGACTCGGCCCCCGACAGAATTTTGTTAGTATAGCCACTGAGAGCAACGTGAGCATGACTAGGCTCTCTTGGCGCCACACAATACGTGGGTATAACTCACAGGAGAGTGACGTGAGCGTTGACTCAGCTCTCTCGGCAGCTGTGACGCCCTAATAGTCCCACATCGGATGGGAATGGAGTTGTAGGTATATAAGAGACAATAGACACTAGTAATAATAAGTGGATAGAGAATTTTCTATACACGTGACGATCTGATCACGTCCTGAGATTCCAGTTTGAACTCTGATTTATAAAAATAATAATAATAATAATAGACCGTTTTTCAAAATTCGTGGACTGTTTTCAAAATTCGGGGCGTGACAACGGCATGTTGTTTAACCAAGTGGTAGAGTCGTCCAATCTCCCATGACTCTCTACTTGGCACCCATGGACCAAACAGGTGGGAAGTAGTCCGATTATCCCTCGACTCTCCAAGTGATGTATATAGTGGATCGCCAATGGGAAGAGTAGTTCGATCATCCCTCGACTCTCCACTTGGGGTTCGTACAGGTCAGCCGATCGGGAAAAGTGAGATCTTTTCGGTCGTTGAGATGGTTGGTAGAGTGCTCGATTGACCGAGCTAGAGCTATGTCAGGGTAAGGAAAGCCTGGTGAGTGAGGCATTTCGATATTGAGGCCATATTACTGCTTTGTAAGTAGATATTACTTTATCATGTTTATTTTACTAATACCTCCTGTAGACCAAATAAGTGTAGAACAGTTCTTCTCGATAATTGCACCTATTAAGAACTTTCAGTAGTTCTTACTCCCTTTAGTTTACTCCTTTTTCAGATGCAAGAACTGTGGGTGATGCGTAGGATCGCTGTAAGGGTGTAGTTAGGTATGTAAAACGGGTGGCCACTCGGTTCGGTATGGCCTCGGGCCGTGCTACAGCATAGCACTAGTGTTGTAGCACCCGTGCTGGTCTGACATTTCGGGCCATACTGGGCCTCTCCTTTTGGGTCCGACAGTCCAGCAGTCCAGCCCGAAACATGCCTGAGCAGTGCTGGGCCTTTGAGAGGCCCGCAGCCCGGCACGGCACGGTCTGCTTGGGCCGTGCTAGTCAGGCCAACACGGCCCGGACCCAAGGCCCATGGCAAGTTGCCATGGGCCTTGAGCTTCTGAGGAAAATGGCTTGGGCACGACCCACTTGGCTCTTCTCCCCAGGAGCTCTTCTAAAAAAGTTTGCCAATACAGACCTTGGGAAGAGTGATTTGGTCCAATGAATCAAACAATTTTAGTCTATTAGACCAAAACACTCTCCCAAATTCATCTTTAAAAAAGTACAAATAAAAATTTATAAATATTTTTTAAAAAATTTAAATATTTGTTATTTAATAATTATTTTTATAAATTTTAAATTTTTTTATCAAAATATAAATTTAAATAGAAATAACTTATTATTTATATTTTTAAATTATATATATTTTTTAAAAAAATTAAAAATAAAATTAAGGGGCCGGCTCGGAGCACGGCCGTGCTCGACACGACCCGTGCCTTCTAGGTCAAGGGGCCCTACTGGGCGGAGGCTTGGTGCCTCCAGCCCGGCTCGAATTTGAAGTCAGGTTGAGCCGGGCCGGCCCCTAGCCCGTTTTGGCCCGGCACGTCCTACATTACACCCCTAGGCGTAGTCGAGTAGAAGTGCTAGCAGTCTAGCAGTACTCCAGTATTTTGTTAAAGTGTATAATGTGTGAGTTGTTGTGACACACCAATGTCCCACATCGGATGAGAATGGAGTTGTGATTGGGTATATAAGAGACATGGACACTAATCTATACTTATCTATTATTCTCTCTATTTCTTGCCACGTGGCAAAATTTTCTTCAATTGAAAATTTTGAAACTATCCAAATTTTTCATAGTAGGACTCTTCCCATTCCCGACTCCCAATGAGCCATTTTTTTTCGACTCTTCCCATTCTCAACCTCTAATGAATTAATTGTGAACTCGAAACCCAATGAGCCACTTACATTATTCTCTCTATTTCTTGCCACGTGGCAAACTTTCCTTCAATTGAGAATTTTGAAACTACACAAATTCTCCATAATGGGACTCTTCCCATTCCCGACCCCCAATGCGCCTTTTTTTTTTCCGACTCTTTTCATTCCCAACCCCAATGAATTAATTGTGAACTCGAAACCCAATGAGCCACTTATACACCTAAAATCAAATTTACACACGACTCACACCCAACCACAAAAACTCCTACACTATGATCAACATTATTCTCTCCTCTCTCGCTCTCCCTCTTTTTTAGTTCTTCTTCTTCTCTCTCTCTCTCTACGCCATCACCTCCATCTTCGCCATCTCCGTCGGCAACAAAGCCTTTTCCCTCGACCCCTCCACCATCGATCCTTGCCTCCTCCTTCGCCTTGGAGAACCTCCAAGCCTCCTTGCCCTCCTCCACCTCCTCCAAGGTCAAAATCTCCACCGTTCACTCCATGGCTGCCCTCGCCCAATCTGATCCTCCGTCATTGGAGATTTTCCACCCCTGACCTCGCCGGAATCCTAGACCCGATCCTCGCCTTCCTCAGTCGCACGAGGGGCGCCGCTCATGATCAACCCCTACCCATCGCCGATCAAAATCCTCCACTTCTCCGCCTACTCCTCCTCTGCCACCGTCGTCGCCGTCGTCATAGCTCATAGAACGTGACCTCTCTCTCCCTCTCTCTAAACTTTATTACATTCATATATATGCCTTAGATTTTAATCCCGAGTGGATTAATCTTCTACTCCGATTGTTGCTGATAAATTCTCATGTTAGGGTTGAGAAGAATCATTTTTTTTTCCTGATATGTTGGAACGGGAGTTTTAGAACACAACGTTTGAAATTTTTCTACATAATATTTTGCTTCCGTGTTTATATTATGATAAAAACAAATATAAAAAAAAAAAAAATATTTTGATAATATCTATCCGCCGCATCGCGCGGGTAACTACACTAGTAATAATAACTGGGTTTAAGCATTTTTGGCTGTGGTTTGGGCCTAACGAGTTATTATTGCTAGTGGACCAGGTCGTTACATATGGTATTAGAGCAATAGGTAAACGATACCTAGGTTTTGGTTAAGATTGAGCCCTAGGATGGCTTGTGATCTACGTGAGAGCGTGGGGTATATATTTAGGGGTTAGGAACTCAAGTAAATTTCCACTATTGAGATTATCCTGACCTGATTTTTATGTTATAGATATGGCTAGTCTTAGGCGTGGTGATGGTGATAAGCGTGGTGCTGACACTAGCCGAGGTGTCGGCCGACCCCGTAGAGTGTGGAGGGAGCCAGAGGGCTCTAACAGATTACAGTAGCTAAAGGATCAACTCGCTGCTTTGGCTGGCATAGTCTGGCAACTAGTTCAGCAGCAAGTTGCTGCCCCTACCACACCAACCCCACCAGTTCCACCACCTACTGCTAAGCCAGAGGGACCGATTGATCAACCTACTATCCCCGTGCCACCGCCCGTGGTGATAGCTCCGGCTATCGCCACAACTTCTGGAGTTGTACCGGAGGCCGTTGCTGCTAGTGACCCTCCTACTGCTGCTGTCGAGATGACATCCTTACCCTCCCGACCTGCGATGCATTCCGCCATTGTTGATGCTGATCAGACGGAGAAGGCCCGTGTCACTGCTGTGCTCATTGAGTTCAAGAGATTCAAGCCACATATCTACCTCGGTAAAACTGATGATCTGTGGGTCGTGGAGCAGCGGGTTATTCACATGGAGAAGTTTTTTCGTGACCTCTATATGAAAGAGTGTGATATGGTTCACCTTGTTGCTCACTGTCTCGAATGAGGAGCGGGTAAATAGTGGGGAAAGTATTTGAGGGACAACTACGAGGGATTGCCTGAGCTCTCGTGGCGGGAGTTCAAGGAGGCGATATACCATCGCTACCTGAAGGACACGACGAATGAGGAACTTGAGCGCGATCTGGAGAACATCAAACAGGGTGATCATTCAGTGCGCGAGTACGAGCGGGAGTTCTCGCGCATCGCCAATTTGATTTCGCAAGCGGTGTGCGAGGAGAGGCGCAAGGTTTGGCTTTTCTCCCAAGGGTTGCGACTAGAGATATGGCACCAGCTTTCCTCCCACTTGATGGCTGATTTAGACAACTATGTCGAGCGCTGCCTCACCATTGAGGCTGACGTCACGATTTCCCACGCGGAGCGGAATGCTGTGGAGAGGGGCAAGGAGAAGAAGCGATTGTTCTCCGGAGATGGGGGTGGATCCTCGAACTACAGGAAGCCGCTCAAACACCCTCGATTCCGGAGATCGACCAGGAGTACACCCACTGGCAGTCAGCAGCGGGGATCAGTTTCTACCAGCAGTCAGCAGTGGGGACCTCAACCCTGCATTTTCTGCGGTGGGACTCATCGCGCGAACATCTGCTACCAGCGCCACGGCCAATGTTTCAGATGTGGCCTAGCCAGGCATATCGCAAGGCTAGCTGTCCGCAGGGATCAGCACTAACACAGTCTACAGTCTCTGTGTCACGCCCAGGGTCGAAACTGCGACCCAGGCCCGCCAACAGATCCGCCGCCCATACGGGAAGCCCCGTATAGACGAAGTGTCTAACCTGCAAAAGATAATACTATATCTATACAAATATCAGAGTTGAAAAGTAAACTACTGAAATATAAAATTACAACTCCAAAAAGGTACAAGTCTGGTCCTCACAACATAAGTCGCTCGAAAATAAAACACTCAATAGTAACTATCTACAATAATCCATCAGGGTAACTACAAAGCTCCAAAAAGGGGTATGGCTACACTCCAAGGACGGGTAGAGAACTAGCTCGCGACTCCCTTACCTCGATCAACAAGTGCAACAACAGGAGTAGGAACATGGGTAGATGCCTCAGGAAAATCTGTCACCAACAGAGGGTGTGAGAACTACACCGTCACGTAGTACTCAGTGGGTATCGTCTCCAATACCAACGGTTTGCCCACTAAGTCTACTAGAGATATAAGATAACAGAAAAACTGAAATAATGAAAAAATAAGTTGGAAAGATATCTACAGCTATCATGCCTCTATCTACAATGCTCAATAGGTGATATAGATGAAAATGATACATCGACTCTAGCCCAATATACTCAATCAACTCAATCACAGTGACTATCACAAAGGGTCCAGTCAAACCTGCGCCCACCTACTGCCATTACATCCACGGAGGACTAGACTTACATAGTGCATCCCATACGAACTCCGCCGACAAGTCGCGATAGCAAAATAATAGGCCCAACTCCGGAGCAGCACTCGAGGGGCGCGACCCCATCGAGAAAAGTATCCGAGCATCTCTGTCGAGCTCAATATGGCTCATGCATGCTATAGTCCAAATCCACGATCAACCAGATCGACAATAATAACTCAACACTGACAACATCAGCCGAAGACACTCAACAGCTCGGGACCACCGTGTTAAGGATTTTGTGTTGGCGTATTTCGTGAAGTGTTTTAAGTCTTGAATATTAAAGATGAAGAATTATGGATCATATACATCAATCTCAAGAAGAATGAATTCAAAAGGATCAGGTACGTTTAACTAAATAATTTTGGTGATCCGAATACATTCTTGTAGTTTAGAAACACTTGGAAGATTTTTCATTGCATAAAAAATCAAAAACTAGACAAGTTGGATGTTCAGGATCCGGATCAGACCATTCCAGTCCGGACCCCGAACATAGTTTAGTTCATGCGGAATTCCAGTCCGGAACAGCCTCTGCTCAGTCCGGACCCCGAACTATGTGTTTGTTGAAATCGCATGAACAATCCGAATCAGAAAATTCCAGTCCGGACCTCGAACTTGTTTTTCTGGAAAAGCTCTGTCTAAAGACGACAGTCTGGATCAGATTTAATCCAGTCCGGACCGCCGAGCAAAAAAATTTCAGATAAGGTAGTTTTTGATGCTTATCTCTTTCCAAAGGTTTCTAACCTATAAATAAACCCTAATTTCACATCTGGGGTAACCGAATAAAAATCGGAGAAAATATAAAAAATCCACATATATAGAGAAGAAGGGAAAACATGATCCTATCTATGTTTCTTCGTCTATATCGTTCAATTTGATTCTAGGGTTTCCAAACTCTTATTTTTTGTAGAATCAAATTGAAGAATACTTAGATGGTGTTTTCTTATCTATCTTTGATCTAAGTATTCGGCGGATTATCATCACCAACAAAAACAA
Organism: Tillandsia fasciculata; assembly: GCA_029168755.2. NCBI lineage: Eukaryota > Viridiplantae > Streptophyta > Magnoliopsida > Poales > Bromeliaceae > Tillandsia > Tillandsia fasciculata. The sequence continues at coordinate 24,170,097 of CM054932.1, forward strand.
CGATTTTTCCAAAAATCGGTGCGTGGATTCGCGTGGCCTTGTGGATTCAAGGTGCTACCGCTCTCGTGGATTTGGAGCGAGGTACGTTCGTGTGATCGATACGTACTACATTGGTGAAGACCGTGGATTCGGTGGACTTCGTGGATTAGAAGTTGGACACAAATCGTGGATTCGAGGAGCGTTGTGGAGCGAGCGGAGAAGATCAACTATGAGCGTATGGAAAAGGTTGAGTCGTAGGGTTATGGTAAATCACCTTGTACGTGTTTAATATTAGTGGATTTCGTCATGTTATCGGTCCCGTAGTTTTTTACTCTTGTGAAAGAACTTTTCACGTAAAATCTTGCGTACTTATTTATTTTCCGCATTAGGTTATTTTTTACGCAACGATTTGGTGTGTTTATTATTTACACCTATTCAGCCCCCCTCTAAGTGAGTTTTTTCCTATTCAGATCCATATTAACATAACCCACAAGTGGTATCAGAGAGGGAATAGGGTTGTAAACAATGGTTGAAGGTGGAAACATCAATAGACCACCGTTCTTCGATGGAACAAATTATGCCTACTGGAAAGTACGCATGAGAGCGTTTTTAATTTCCATCGATGAACGGGTTTGGCAATCAATTGAGTTTGGATGAACAAATCCTACTGAGATTATTGTCGATGTTGTCACCATCAAACCTAGGTCGAAGTGGACTAAGGAAGAAATTGATGCTTCTTCTTACAACGGCAAAGGAATTAATGCTTTATTTAATATCTTGTCACAAACGGAGTTCTCTCGCGTCTCGGCATGTGATACTGCGAAAGAAATCTGGAATACTCTACAAGTTACACATGAGGGTACAAGTTTAGTGAAGATTCAAAAACTGCAAATGCTTACGAGCAAATTTGATTCAATTCATATGGCAGAAAATGAATCGTTCACAGATTGTTATACACGATTGCAAGATATCATTTATACATGTGCTAACTTGGGAGAGATTGTGATCATGACTTACTGTTTATTTGAGATTGTGATCATGACTTACCCACTTATGTTTATGTTAATTGTGGATTTATTAATGAAGTTATTATGTTGGATTATTTATCTGATATGCCAGATTGTTTAGTA
>CM054932.1:24171305-24201305 GCA_029168755.2 Tillandsia fasciculata
ACTTAGGAAACCCTAGGCTTTTGGCGGACCTAGGATACTAGGGTATGAGGAGACGTGAAATTTTGCGGAAGTCGTTGGGTTATTATTTAACGCTTCCAGTCAAGTAAGAAGGATCGCCTTAGCCTACTTCTGGTGGACAGTTATGTTGGGCCTGCAGCAAAATAAGTCACAGAAATAGGAGAATGTCTTTGACTTTCGCTAAGATTGGGTCGTGTGGGGTGATGTACTGAGTATGGTTTCTTGTGGTAGGATGCCTCCGCGACGTAGAATGTTGACGCGTCTCAGCCTGATTCCCCTGAACCCGATCAGGAGGAGTCCGAGCAGGGCCAGCAGAGTGAGGTGCCGAGCTGCAGGCTCAGATGGCCCAGATGTATGAAGCTGTTCGGCGCAGGAGGAGGCCATGAAGCGGCTGACGCAGATGTTAGAACAGAGGGCGCAGCCTTGTTGTAGCACCCTCGGAGAATTCTCCCGTACCTTCTTCCCTGCTGTGAATCCCCCAGTGTACCAGTGACCCTGCATCCCCTGTTGCTCAGGGAGGCAACCCGGCCATTGACTCTGACAGCAGGAGCAGGAGCTTTTGACAAACTTACTCAATTTGTAAGCGGGGATTTTTGTTTTGTTCCGCCCAGGGTTTTAGGCAAAATACTCAGCCGTGGGAGCGGGACTCGGCTTTCTTCGATGGAGAAGTTATTTCGGGACCTTCGTCATTGACCCGAGTAGTACAGGGTACATAGGCGTAAACTGCTTAGACGGGGATGCTGATGCATGGTGGCGTCGGGTGGGAGCCCCGGAATTTCAAAATCACTCCCGGACAGATAACTGCGTCAGGTTCAAGAAGATGATTTTAGATCCGTATTCTCCACGAGTATTGTTTAGAAAAAGTGAAGATGATTTGAGAAAGATCCAGCAAGACAACCGGACAGCATTGGACTATTTTCAGGAGTTCAAGCGGTTACTCAACTGCGTACCTTATGGAGCCAGGGACGGACCCCACCAGGTAGAGCTCTTTGAGTCGGGTTGCGCCCAGAGATCTATACTTGGTGCATGCTCAGAGACTACAGACCTTGGAGGGGCAGCGGAGCATGCCCAGTGGGTTGAGAGGCAGGAGCCCACGTCGTCGCCCAGAGCGGGGGTGGTCGCTCAGGCGCTTGACAAGGAATGCGACCAGCGCAGGACGACGGGGGGCAGGCCAGTTCGTGGAGGCCGCCACAGAAGCCACGGCCTCAGTTTGCCGGCCACGGACGTTCTGATGTGTTAATGAACGGGAGGGCCTGGTGGGTCAGAGGCCACCGCAACATCAGCAGCAACAGCATTCGCATCAACAGAGATCCGTTCGCAGTCGCGGCAGCAAGGGCCTCCGCGACAGAGGCAGCAGGCGAGGCAGCCCAGGCTACGGTTAGTGCATTTTCTGTCAGGGACAGCATAACTCTGATACATGTGATCTGAGGTTTGGCCGCTGTTATCGATGTGGACAGTCTGGCCACCTCCGAGCTGCCTGCCATATGCACCATCGACGGCTCCTTCTTCAGCATCTGCTCCTTTTCGTCTCAGCATGGTCGACAGCTCAGCGACCATATGCTCCAGCAAGCAGGCCATCTTCTTCCTACCCACGGAGTATCGCCCTCCAGCTCAGAGTGGGCGAGTGTATGCTGCGCAGGTAGAGGACTCTCCAGCGCAGATCATGTGGTGGCAGGTATCACTTACTTTCTGGCATTAGGACTCGTACATTATTGATACTGGAGCATCGCATTTTTTATAATAAATCATTTGCATCATTACATGGGATAGAGGTAGGACCTTTACCACGTGCACGAGAGGTTCAGATTCCCGATCACACCTTGCACGTGGAGGAGTGTTGTTGGTCCTGCCCGATGCAAATCGAGTCCTGGATTATGCCAGCAGACCTGTTGGTCTTGAGACACTGAAGGACTTCGATGGTCCTCGGGATGGACTGGCTGGCTCGGTATTTCGCAACTATTGATTGTGCCGCAAGGACGGTCACTTTTAGAGAGCCAGGCCAGGAAATGTTAGTATTTCGGGGATGTCAGAGTGCTTTCTTTGCCTCTATGATTTCGACTTCCCGAGCGAGGCAGATGATCCATCGAGGATGTGTAGCCTTTTTGGCTAGTGTTGTTGAGGGGCCTACGGCGGCACGGGACTCGGGGATATCCCTATTGTCCGCGAGTTCCCGGATGTTTTCCCACCTGAGCTGACTAGCATGCCGCCAGATAGGGAGATTGAGTTCGTGATTGACGTAGTTCCAGGAACTGCGCCAATCTCAAAGGCTCCTTACCGGATGGCACCGGCTGAGTTGCGAGAGCTTAGGCGCAACTCCAGGATTTGATGGATAAGGGCTTTATTAGGCCGAGTGTGTCGCCTTGGGAGCGCCGGTGCTATTCGTGAAGAAGAAAGATGGGTCACTTCGACTATGTGTGGACTATAGGGAATTAAATAAAGTGACCATCAAGAACAAGTACCCTTTGCCGCGCATTGATGATCTTTTTGATCAGCTGCAAGGGTCTTGTGTCTTCTCTAAGATAGATCTGCAATCCGGTTACCACCAGTTGAAGGTGAAGGCCGAGGATATTCCGAAGACGGCATTTAGGTCACGGTACGGGCATTATGAATTTACAGTTATGCCTTTTGGCTAACTAATGCCCCTGCCGCATTCATGGATTTAATGAACCGGATTTTCCGACCATACTTAGACCGATTCGTAGTGGTGTTCATTGATGATATCTTGATTACTCCCGAAGTGATGCCGAGCATGAGGAGCACTTAAGGATTGTGCTGCAACTTCTGCGAGAGAAGAAGTTGTATGCCAAGCTGGCAAAGTGCGAGTTTTGGCTTCGGGAGGTAGTCTTCTTGGGCCATGTGATTTCTGCCGCAGGAGTGGCAGTGGACCCGGCAAAGATTGAGGCAGTCCGTGATTGGCCCCGACCGACGACGGTTTCTGAGGTACGTAGCTTTATGGGTTTAGCTGGGTATTACCGTCGGTTTGTGGAAGGCTTTGCGAAGCTTTCCACACCCCTCACTCGCTTGACGCGTAAAGAGTGAAGTTTATCTGGAGTGAGGACTGTCAAGGAGCTTTGAGGAGCTAAAGAATAGACTGATGACCGCTCCTATCCTTTCCCTCCCTGTTATGGGGAAAGGATATGTGATCTACAGCGATGCATCACACAGCGGACTTGGTTGTGTGTTGATGCAAGAAGGGAGGGTAATTGCTTATGCATCAAGGCAACTCAAAGATTACGAGAAGAATTACCCTACCCATGACTTAGAGCTTGCTGCTGTAGTGTTTGCACTGAAACTTTGGCGTCATTACCTATATGGAGAGCACTGTGAAATCTACACCGACCACAAGAGCCTAAAGTACCTGTTCACGCAAAAGGAGCTAATTTAAGGCAGCGTAGGTGGTTAGAGCTATTAAAGGATTATGATGTAGATATCTCTACCACCCAGGCAAAGCTAATGTGGTCGCTGACGCTTGAGTAGGAGAGCGGTGCAAAGTTTGTCTATGTTGATCACAGACCAGGCACCGCTATTAGAGGAGATGAGACGGCTCGAGATAGATTGTGTCCCCTGGGGACTCTGCTAGACTGACATCTTTAGTCTTGCAGCCCACTCTGCTAGACAGGATCAAGGAGAAACAGAGTGAGGACCCCCACTTGACCAGGATTAGAGATCAGATTCCGAGTAATCAGTCAGGGGACTTTACGGTAGATGCCTCGGGAGTACTAAGGTACAGGAACCGAGCATGTGTGCCAGCGGATGCGGAGATCCGAGAGCAGATATTGCGAGAGGCCCATTATACACCTTATACCCTACATCCTGGTGGGACTAAGATGTATAAGGACCTCAAGGCACACTTTGGTGGAATGGCATGAAAAGGGATGTCGGGAGATTTGTGGCTCAGTGTTTAACTTGTCAGCAGGTGAAAGCTGAGCATCGAGTGCCAGCTGGCAAGTTACAGAGTCTCCCAATTCCCCAGTGGAAATGGGACCACATTACGATGGATTTCGTGGTCGGACTTCCGAGGGCACAGGGAGGAGCAGACGCTATCTGGGTAGTCGTGGATCGACTTACCAAGTCGGCGCACTTTCTGCCCATGCAGACTACGTGGCCACTTGAGCGACTAGCCCAGTTATATCTGGATGAGATAGTGAGATTACATGGAGTACCCGCCTCCATTGTTTCAGATAGAGACCCGAGGTTTGTTTCGCATTTCTGGAGGAGTTTGCAGACAGCCTTGGGGACTCAACTCAGGTTCAGTACAGCTTTTCATCCGCAGACTGATGGGCAGTCTGAGCGGACGATACAAATCCTGGAGGACATGCTGAGGGCTTGCGTCTTGGATTTCGGCGGAGGGTGGATTCGACACTTATCCTTAGCTGAGTTCGCGTACAACAATAGCTTTCAAGCGAGCATTCAGATGGCTCCGTTTGAAGCATGTATGGACGCAAGTGTCGATCACCACTTTATTGGAGTGACGTGGGCGAGAGGCGGACCTTGGGACCAGATGTATTGTTAGAGGCAGAAGAGAAGGTCCGAGTGATTCGACAGCATCTTCAGACCGCCCAGAGCCGACAAAGGAGTTATGCCGATGTTCGGCGACGAGACTTAGAATTTCAGGTTGGAGATCATGTATTCCTGAAAGTCTCGCCGTCCAAAGGAATCAGGAGATTCGGCATTCGTGGGAAACTTAGCCCCCGATATATTGGACCCTTTGAGGTATTGGAGCGTATCGGGCCAGTTGCCTACCGACTTGCACTTCCTCCGAGGCTTGCTGGTGTCCATGATGTATTTCATGTTTCTACTTTGAGGAAGTATGTCTTCGACCCATCGCACGTCATCGACTTCACACCGCTGGAGATCAGCGAGGATTTGAGGTATGAGGAGCGCCCACTGCGAATTCTGGATCGAGAGGTAAAGAATTGCGCAGTCGGGCCATTCCCTATGTAAAGATCCAATGGAGCAATCATGACGAGCGCGAGGCTACATGGGAGCTCGAGTCGGAGATGAGGGATGCTCACCCCTACTTATTCGAGACATCGGACTGAGATTGTTGTTGAGTCTCGTTTCGAGGACGAAACTCTTTTTAGTGGGGGAGGATGTGATGATCCGGACTCCCGCAGAACTGTGCAACATTAAACAGTGACTGTAGAAGCTTGTACTGTGCAACGGAGCTTGTAGAATCGAAATTGGATTTAAAATAGACTCTGCGCGAAAATCGGAGCAAATGGGAATTTTCGGGAGCTTTTTGCAAAATTTCGGATGAGAATTTGGCGAAACGGACGTCGTATTTGGACTCAGCGCGCGAAAACGGTCAAAACGGTATATTCGCTTTATTTTTCGGCACTTGGTACTGTTCACCGGAACAGTAACCGCGGCCGGAATTACTGTTCCGGCCGGCGGCGGCCGCCGGCGAGCGGCGGCGGGCGGCGGCGGGCAGCGGCGCAGCGGCGGCGGCAGCGCGCGGCGGAGCGCGGAGGAGCGCGGCGCGGGCAGCGCGGGCACGCGCGGGCAGCGCGCGGCGCAGGCGCGGGGTGCGCGGTCCATGGCCTGGCGTGCACCGGGAGCACCGAGTTTTTCCTCTGCCACGTGGCAGCACCCGATTGGCTGGCCGGCTTCACGTGGGAGGGTGACACGTGGCACACTCCTATGGCCGACATTTTCCGGAAACCCGGAGCGCGGACCGATCACGTGGACCACGTGGCCACGTGGCGAAATCTGATTGGCCCTTGCACGGCTGTTTCCTGTTTGGGCGACACGTGGCGCTTCCTGGTTGGCCAGTTCGGTGTTTCCTGTTCGGATCTGATCCCGTGTGGGAATATTCCCTTTGGCCCATTATAAAGAGGTCCCCCACCCCCTCTCTTTCCACCTCGTTTTGCGCGCCAAGAGAGAGAATCAGAAAAAGTGCCCAATACGAAAGTTTTTCCTCTCTCTCTCCTCTCTCTCTCTACAATCTCAGAAATTTAGGAGTTACAGATAGTGAGATATCTGCGACGCGGCGCACTGCGACGGTTTTCTTTTTCGGCCCATTTCCGTCGCAGTTCCGTCGAAAATTCACTGCGGGCTAACCAGGTGGAATTTTTGGACGATTTTTGCGACAGCGCGACCGTAAGAGGTAGGGCTTCGATTTCCGTATTGATTATTTTGCTCCGTTTCGTATTTTTGGCACAGTTTTCAGGTCCTCTTTGACCCCCCTTTTTACTGTGATGATTTTTGGACAGCACCGACTTCTCCGATTTTTATCTTGACGTAGGAGCGTCAGATCGAGGCGTTTTAAGAGTCGATTTTGATCTACTCTTCGCGAGGAACGCAATCGTGATTTTTCTGGGATTTTAGGAGCTCATTTTAGAGGTGAAAAATTCCTATTTTTCCGTGCTGTCTGAAAAATAGCAAATATTGTGCTTTTTGGGGTTTGTATTTATACCGGGAGCATTGGTTTGCAGGAATTGAGGACTGCGGACAACCAGGAGACTACCTGGGGTGTTGTTTGAGCTGTTCAAGGTGGGCGGTTGTTGCTTACCTCATTTTTGACAAGCTCACTGGGATTACTAGAAATCCCCTAAAATATGACAATTAATGAGAATCATTGGGACAAACTAACAGGACTACTAACAGGACTACTAACAGGACAACTAACAGGACAATTAATGAGAACCATTGGGACAAATTAATATGACAAATGACAAGGACCGCTGGGATAAACTCCCCTAAAATTTAATATAACCCACAAATGATATGATAACTTATATTGGGACACTGTGATTGAGACAAAGGCTATGATCTCGCATGCAAATGACTTTTATTCAGTAAATCAATTGTTTTAAACCTTTGACTCTATTTTACGACTTCTAAAAATAAAAACAGTTGCATGCATGCCCGGACATCAGGTAAGGCCACTATTCATTGCTACACTATCATATTGGGATTTGAACATGTTTTATTGTTGTCCTTTGCATTCAGATGTTGTTGCTCAAGTGTGAGCAGGGGTTTGGGATAGTGTAGCCAGGTTGTGCTAGATTGTGGACTTGTGGGGTATTGCGGTGACCGCGGACAGTAGGCGGTCGACCAGATGTTTATCCTTGCATCAGATTGGGGTTGAGTCTGGTTTATTGCGTCAGTTGGGGATCTGGTTTTCCTAGTGGATGGTTTTCCCACTTTGATCATAATCATGATCCAGTCCTGCTGACTTATGACACCTCTGATACTTATTACTGAGATACTTTACTCGTGTGGGTCGCTCCCCTCGAGTGCCACTCCGGAGTGTGTTCCAACATTATCCCCTATCGGCACCCCGATTTGCCAACATTATCCCCTATCGGCATACCCGATTTGGCAAATACTATCCCCATCGGCGTTATACCCGATTTGGCAAGGCACAGCAGGAAGTACCAGTTTTGCTAGTGACACCAGATTGAGTCATTCAGACAGGCATTTATACATGATTCATACATTTAGTTATTCTATTGCTTGGCATTTAGAGGCATGGTGTGGTAGTTTCCTTTTTCAGCAGTCTTTGTAGCTTACCACTGTTCTTTCCTGTTGCCTCTAGTAGTCCTAGTGGGTGCGTCAGAGTTGAGGTTTTACCCACTAGGGAAGGCTACTGGTTTATCTGGTAGTTCTCACCCCCATTGTTATTTTTCTGTCCCTTTCTCCTCCTTTCTTTTGCAGAGTCGTCTGCGGGAGCCGCTAGGCCATCGGCAGCTGATAAAGGTAAGGGGATCGCTGAATAGATAGATCTCCTGTGAGGCTGAGAGCTATTAGACAGATAATGCACCCTCCACTCAGACCGTGATATTCTCCTTTTATTTTGGGTCTGGCTTCCGCCAGCTGGATGTACTATTTTGGTGAGCTGGGAGATTATTGTACTTATTACAGTTGTATTTGTATTTCCAGTCTGAAATACTATGCGGTTCTTCTATTCAGCTCGATATTATGCTCTTGTACTGTTCATATTTTATCGGAGCAGGTTACCAGCGCTTCGTGTTCGCGGGAAATCCCGTGTGCACGGCGGATCTGTTGGCGAGCCCGGGTTCCGGGGCGTGACATCCACCGTGGACCCGGGGGCCGTGGACCACTCTACTTTTCCTCTTTCTTTTCTTCTTCTTCCTTCTCCCCCGCGCCATTTCTTCTCCTCTTTCTTCTTTTCCTTCTTCAACCGAGCGAGAGGGAGAGTGAGGGAGGATGGTGGGCAGTGCGGCGGCGCGTCGTGGACCTCGTGGAGCGTGCGCGGGGTTCCGATGGGAGCGTTTCAGCGGCGGCGGCGCAGTCGGGTAGGTCCCGTGTGGGTTTTTCGGTATTTTTGGCACAGTTTTGGGGCTTTCTTTTGGACTGTAATTAACCCCTTGTTCTTATTTGTGTTAGGGACCATATTTTTACTGCTCCGTTTGCGTGCGGCGACCCCGGCGGCGTGCACCGTTTTGCGTGCGGACTCCGTTTTGCGCGCGGATTTCGGCACCGTGCTCCGTTTTGCGTGCGGACCCCGGCGGCGTGCACCGTTTTGCGTGCGGACCCCGGCGGCGTGCACCGTTTTGCGTGCGGACTCCGTTTTGCGTGCGGGTTCGGCACCGTGCTCCGTTTTGCGTGCGGACCCCGGCAGCGTGCACCGTTTTGCGTGCGGACTCCGTTTTGCGCGCGGTTTCGGCACTGTGCTCCGTTTTGCGTGCGGACTCTGGCGGCGTGCACCGTTTTGCGTGCGGACTCCGTTTTGCACGCGGGTTTCTGCACCATGCTCCGTTTTGCGTGCGGACTCCGGCGGCGTGCTCCGTTTTGCGTGCGGACTCCGGCAGCGGACATCGTTTTGCGTGCGGATCGCGTGGAGGCCAATTGCAAGTGTCTACGAGCAATTGGTGGCAAATCGAGGTGGGTGGCCTTATCTCCAAGTTTTATGGACTGTACAGTATTTCTACTGATGTAGGACTATGCATGATAGTTTATTTCATTGTGTAGCATGCTAGATTGTAGGAATGGTTATTCCTTTTATCATCTGTTAATATAGTTATATTGGAACTTGACCTAGCACCCCCGTCATATGTTGCATGTGTAACCAGACCAGTAGAAAACTCTCACTTGGGCTAGGGTTATTTATGTTAGACACCCACACTGTTTTTATATTCCTGGACATAGTGTTATTCTCGCCCGGGTAGTGGGCCGAGAGGTCGGGACTTTCTTTTAGTGTGGGATGCTTTTGCACTCTTGCTTGGGAGCAGAGTGGAGTCTGGTAGTTGTAGTGGGTTGCTTATCTGTGCGGGAGCCGTTTGGGTAAACGGTAGTCCCGAGAGGTCTTGTATTCCTGTTGTGCTGTCGTGGGAGGGAGCCGTTGGGTAGACGGTAGTCCCGGGCCGTCGAGTATCTTCCGGTCCGTGTTGTTGGGAACCGTTGGGGTTGACGGTGGTCCCAGGTCGTTGAGTGTTGTCCGACCGGTATTGTTAGCCTGAGTTGTGGGTCGTTCCTGGCTGTGGAGTATCTCCAGCCAGTGTGCTTGTGCTGCGAGCTGTTGGAGAGGCTAGTGTCTCGTGTTTCGAGTTAGCCGATCAGCTGAGTCGTCGAGAGTGCTCCGACTGTTGTGCGAGATATTTGGGGATCTTGAGTCCTACCGTTCTGAGAGTGAGCGTGGTTTTGACTAGCCTGCTTTTGCCAATGTTTGTTACTCTATGCCGCGCCGTTTTCCTCAGTTGGTGTCGCGCCCCCTGAGATGCCGCTGTGGATACGATGGTTGGCCGGTTGAGGCAGTTTTCCACAGTGGAGGCAACGATGGGCCTGTTGAGGCAGTTTTGCGCGAGGGATAAGTTAGTCGGACAGGACGCCCCACGTAAATCCCGTCCTCATGTGGATGTGTGGTAGTGGGCTGGTGCGTTCCTAGTCGACAGGCGCAGGCTTGGCTGGACCCTTTGAGGCAGTCAGTTCGATTGGGTCGATTGAGCACCTTGGGTGCGAGTGGTCTCATTTACTTTCATCTGTTCCACTTTTGAGTATCTAGATAGAGGCATGGTAGCTGTAGAGTAGTTCCAGCTTTTCTTGTTCAGATTTCATTGCACTGTTATCTTTTACCTCTAGTAGACTTAGTGGGCAGACCGTTGGGCTTGTTGACGGCACCCACTGAGAACTACTGTGGGAAGTAGTTCTCACACCCGTCGTGGTGTCTTTCCCCAGGGACTTCTTCTTCTGTTCCTGTGCTCCTGTTGCTGATCCTTCTGACCGAGGCGAGGGAGTCGCGAGCTAGTTCCCTACCCGTCGTTGGAGTGTAGCGGTACCCCCCTTCAGTGGAGAGCTTTAGTAGTTTAGTTTACTACTTTTACCTCTGTTGAGAGAACTTTGTTGTGAGGTATAGAGTTGTACTTTCCTTTTTCAGTTTGAGAGACTGATGTAGTGAGGATATTTTTGTATTGAGAGCTTGTACACCCATGTATTTTATTGGAGGTATCTCCCTTTTGAGTTTTGTATCAGAGGACTTTTTATATGATCGTATTTGGGAGATGGATATTGTATTATTTTCTGTTTTTAGTAATTTTACTTTCAGCTCTGATATCTGTTTAGCTGTAGTTGCTTCTTTTTGCAGGTTAGACGCTTCGTCTGTACGGCAGTTTCCGTACAGATGGCGGATCTGTTAGCGAGTGCGGGTCGCAGTCTCGACCCCGGGGCGTGACAGACCCACCCTTCAATGGGGGAGAGAATGGGTGGTTTAGTGATTGCAAGAAAGCGGAGGGACTAAGCCACAATTGTTGGGGTTCATTAAATACGGACAGATAACCTGGCGTATGGCACACCTTACCTTTGCCATGCCGTCCACGTCAAATCCACTGTGTGGTCATATCAAGCCTTTTCCCTCCCTTCACTCCTTTGGTCTAACTATAAATAGGGGAGGAACCGAATTTGCCTAGAAAGAACCCTGAGCAACCAGAGACAGAATAAACTCAAGTCAAGTAGTACCAAGAACTGTTGGAGGAAAGGAGAGAGAGAGAAAGAGCTTGCGGAAAGGCGGCTTTTCCCTTCCCCAAGACGATCGCAATAAGAGGAGTTCCTTTATAGGTTTCAAAGGATGGATACCACCCTATACCAAACGAAGTCGACTAAAGGTGGGGAATATTACTGAACAGGGATGATCTTTTACTTTGTCTACTGTACTTGAGTTGAATTTAATATCTTCTAGTTTTCCATTATCCATAGGCGATGAGATGAGTGATTGGGAGTGTAGTAGCCTTATGTGAGCCATGAGACTAGATTTTGTAGGGGTTAAGGACCAAAGTGTATGTTGTGTATGTATGGTGAACTTTATGTGGGAGTGAAGATGTATAGTAATCTTACTTAGGTATAGTCTAAATAAAACTTGGAGGTAAGAACTCTAAACATGTTTAAGCTAGATAGCCAGCCTCATAGGCTGATGATACGAGTGAAGAACCAACTGACTGGAGAGTGGGTCGAACATTTTCGATTATCTAGGAAATGGGTGTACAAGCTAACGCTGGATGGGTAATACGAGCAGGACTCGGCCCCCGACAGAATTTTGTTAGTATAGCCACTGAGAGCAACGTGAGCATGACTAGGCTCTCTTGGCGCCACACAATACGTGGGTATAACTCACAGGAGAGTGACGTGAGCGTTGACTCAGCTCTCTCGGCAGCTGTGACGCCCTAATAGTCCCACATCGGATGGGAATGGAGTTGTAGGTATATAAGAGACAATAGACACTAGTAATAATAAGTGGATAGAGAATTTTCTATACACGTGACGATCTGATCACGTCCTGAGATTCCAGTTTGAACTCTGATTTATAAAAATAATAATAATAATAATAGACCGTTTTTCAAAATTCGTGGACTGTTTTCAAAATTCGGGGCGTGACAACGGCATGTTGTTTAACCAAGTGGTAGAGTCGTCCAATCTCCCATGACTCTCTACTTGGCACCCATGGACCAAACAGGTGGGAAGTAGTCCGATTATCCCTCGACTCTCCAAGTGATGTATATAGTGGATCGCCAATGGGAAGAGTAGTTCGATCATCCCTCGACTCTCCACTTGGGGTTCGTACAGGTCAGCCGATCGGGAAAAGTGAGATCTTTTCGGTCGTTGAGATGGTTGGTAGAGTGCTCGATTGACCGAGCTAGAGCTATGTCAGGGTAAGGAAAGCCTGGTGAGTGAGGCATTTCGATATTGAGGCCATATTACTGCTTTGTAAGTAGATATTACTTTATCATGTTTATTTTACTAATACCTCCTGTAGACCAAATAAGTGTAGAACAGTTCTTCTCGATAATTGCACCTATTAAGAACTTTCAGTAGTTCTTACTCCCTTTAGTTTACTCCTTTTTCAGATGCAAGAACTGTGGGTGATGCGTAGGATCGCTGTAAGGGTGTAGTTAGGTATGTAAAACGGGTGGCCACTCGGTTCGGTATGGCCTCGGGCCGTGCTACAGCATAGCACTAGTGTTGTAGCACCCGTGCTGGTCTGACATTTCGGGCCATACTGGGCCTCTCCTTTTGGGTCCGACAGTCCAGCAGTCCAGCCCGAAACATGCCTGAGCAGTGCTGGGCCTTTGAGAGGCCCGCGGCCCGGCACGGCACGGTCTGCTTGGGCCGTGCTAGTCAGGCCAACACGGCCCGGACCCCAAGGCCCATGGCAAGTTGCCATGGGCCTTGAGCTTCTGAGGAAAATGGCTTGGGCACGACCCACTTGGCTCTTCTCCCCAGGAGCTCTTCTAAAAAAGTTTGCCAATACAGACCTTGGGAAGAGTGATTTGGTCCAATGAATCAAACAATTTTAGTCTATTAGACCAAAACACTCTCCCAAATTCATCTTTTAAAAAAGTACAAATAAAAATCTATAAATATTTTTTAAAAAATTTAAATATTTGTTATTTAATAATTATTTTTATAAATTTAAAATTTTTTTTATCAAAATATAAATTTAAATAGAAATAACTTATTATTTATATTTTTAAATTATATATATTTTTTTAAAAAATTAAAAATAAAATTAAGGGGCCGGCTCGGAGCACGGCCGTGCTCGACACGACCCGTGCCTTCTAGGTCAAGGGGCCCTACTGGGCCGGAGGCTTGGTGCCTCCAGCCCGGCTCGAATTTGAAGTCAGGTTGAGCCGGGCCGGCCCCTAGCCCGTTTTGGCCCGGCACGTCCTACATTACACCCCTAGGCGTAGTCGAGTAGAAGTGCTAGCAGTACTCCAGTATTTTGTTAAAGTGTATAATGTGTGAGTTGTTGTGACACCCCAATGTCCCACATCGGATGAGAATGGAGTTGTGATTGGGTATATAAGAGACATGGACACTAATCTATACTTATCTATTATTCTCTCTATTTCTTGCCACGTGGCAAAATTTTCTTCAATTGAAAATTTTGAAACTATCCAAATTTTTCATAGTAGGACTCTTCCCATTCCCGACTCCCAATGAGCCATTTTTTTTCGACTCTTCCCATTCTCAACCTCTAATGAATTAATTGTGAACTCGAAACCCAATGAGCCACTTACATTATTCTCTCTATTTCTTGCCACGTGGCAAACTTTCCTTCAATTGAGAACTTTGAAACTACACAAATTCTCCATAATGGGACTCTTCCCATTCCCGACCCCCAATGCGCCTTTTTTTTTCCGACTCTTTTCATTCCCAACCCCCAATGAATTAATTGTGAACTCGAAACCCAATGAGCCACTTATACACCTAAAATCAAATTTACACACGACTCACACCCAACCACAAAAACTCCTACACTATGATCAACATTATTCTCTCCTCTCTCGCTCTCCCTCTTTTTTAGTTCTTCTTCTTCTTCTCTCTCTCTCTACGCCATCACCTCCATCTTCGCCATCTCCGTCGGCAACAAAGCCTTTTCCCTCGACCCCTCCACCATCGATCCTTGCCTCCTCCTTCCCGCCTTGGAGAACCTCCAAGCCTCCTTGCCCTCCTCCACCTCCTCGAAGGTCAAAATCTCCACCGTTCACTCCATGGCTGCCCTCGCCCAATCTGACCCTCCGTCGTTGGAGATTTTCCACCCCTGACCTCGCCAGAATCCTAGACCCGATCCTCGCCTTCCTCAGTCGCACGAGGGGCGCCGCTCATGATCAACCCCTACCCATCGCCGATCAAAATCCTCCACTTCTCCGCCTACTCCTCCTCTGCCACCGTCGTCGCCGTCGTCATAGCTCATAGAACGTGAGCTCTCTCTCCCTCTCTCTAAACTTTATTACATTCATATATATGCCTTAGATTTTAATCCCGAATGGATTAATCTTCTACTCCGATTGTTGCTGATAAATTCTCATGTTAGGGTTGAGAAGAATTTTTTTTTTTCCTGATATGTTGGAACGGGAGTTTTAGAACACAAAGTTTGAAATTTTTCTACATAATATTTTGCTTCCGTGTTTATATTATGATAAAAACAAATATAAAAAAAAAATATTTTGATAATATCTATCCGCCGCATCGCGCGGGTAACTACACTAGTAATAATAACTGGGTTTAAGCATTTTTGGCTGTGGTTTGGGCCTAACGAGTTATTATTGCTAGTGGACCAGGTCGTTACATATGGTATTAGAGCAATAGGTAAACGATACCTAAGTTTTGGTTAAGATTGAGCCCTAGGATGGCTTGTGATCTACGTGAGAGCGTGGGGTATATATTTAGGGGTTAGGAACTCAAGTAAATTTCCACTATTGAGATTATCCTGACCTGATTTTTATGTTATAGATATGGCTAGTCTTAGGCGTGGTGATGGTGATAAGCGTGGTGCTGACACTAGCCGAGGTGTCGGCCGACCCCGTAGAGTGTGGAGGGAGCCAGAGGGCTCTAACAGATTACAGTAGCTAAAGGATCAACTCGCTGCTTTGGCTGGCATAGTCTGGCAACTAGTTCAGCAGCAAGTTGCTGCCCCTACCACACCAACCCCACCAGTTCCACCACCTACTGCTAAGCCAGAGGGACCGATTGATCAACCTACTATCCCCGTGCCACCGCCCGTGGTGATAGCTCCGGCTATCGCCACAACTTCTGGAGTTGTACCGGAGGCCGTTGCTGCTAGTGACCCTCCTACTGCTGCTGTCGAGATGACATCCTTACCCTCCCGACCTGCGATGCATTCCGCCATTGTTGATGCTGATCAGACGGAGAAGGCCCGTGTCACTGCTGTGCTCATTGAGTTCAAGAGATTCAAGCCACATATCTACCTCGGTAAAACTGATGATCTGTGGGTCGTGGAGCAGCGGGTTATTCACATGGAGAAGTTTTTTCGTGACCTCTATATGAAAGAGTGTGATATGGTTCACCTTGTTGCTCACTGTCTCGAATGAGGAGCGGGTAAATAGTGGGGAAAGTATTTGAGGGACAACTACGAGGGATTGCCTGAGCTCTCGTGGCGGGAGTTCAAGGAGGCGATATACCATCGCTACCTGAAGGACACGACGAATGAGGAACTTGAGCGCGATCTGGAGAACATCAGACAGGGTGATCATTCAGTGCGCGAGTACGAGCGGGAGTTCTCGCGCATCGCCAATTTGATTTCGCAAGCGGTGTGCGAGGAGAGGCGCAAGGTTTGGCTCTTCTCCCAAGGGTTGCGACTAGAGATATGGCACCAGCTTTCCTCCCACTTGATGGCTGATTTAGACAACTATGTCGAGCGCTGCCTCACCATTGAGGCTGACGTCACGATTTCCCACGCGGAGCGGAATACTGTGGAGAGGGGCAAGGAGAAGAAGCGATTGTTCTCCGGAGATGGGGGTGGATCCTCGAACTACAGGAAGCCGCTCAAACACCCTCGATTCCGGAGATCGACCAGGAGTACACCCACTGGCAGTCAGCAGCGGGGATCAGTTTCTACCAGCAGTCAGCAGTGGGGACCTCAACCCTGCATTTTCTGCGGCGGGACTCATCGCGCGAACATCTGCTACCAGCGCCACGGCCAATGTTTCAGATGTGGCCTAGCCAGGCATATCGCGGCTAGCTGTCCGCAGGGATCAGCACTAACACAGTCTATAGTCTCTGTGTCACGCCCAGGGTCGAAACTGCGACCCAGGCCCGCCAACAGATCCGCCGCCCATACGGGAAGCCCCGTATAGACGAAGTGTCTAACCTGCAAAAGATAATACTATAGCTATACAAATATCAGAGTTGAAAAGTAAACTACTGAAATATAAAATTACAACTCCAAAAAGGTACAAGTCTGGTCCTCACAACATAAGTCGCTCGAAAATAAAACACTCAACAGTAACTATCTACAATAATCCATCAGGGTAACTACAAAGCTCCAAAAAGGGGTATGGCTACACTCCAAGGACGGGTAGAGAACTAGCTCGCGACTCCCTTACCTCGATCAACAAGTGCAACAACAGGAGTAGGAACATGGGTAGATGCCTCAGGAAAATCTGTCACCAACAGAGGGTGTGAGAACTACACCGTCACGTAGTACTCAGTGGGTATCGTCTCCAATACCAACGGTTTGCCCACTAAGTCTACTAGAGATATAAGATAACAGAAAAACAGAAATAATGAAAAAATAAGTTGGAAAGATATCTACAGCTATCATGCCTCTATCTACAATGCTCAATAGGTGATATAGATGAAAATGATACATCGACTCTAGCCCAATATACTCAATCAACTCAATCACAGTGACTATCAAAAAGGGTCCTATCAAACCTGCGCCCACCTACTGCCATTACATCCACGGAGGACTAGACTTACGTAGTGCATCCCATACGAACTCCGCCGACAAGTCGCGATAGCAAAATAATAGGCCCAACTCCGGAGCGGCACTCGAGGGGCGCGACCCCATCGAGAAAAGTATCCGAGCATCTCTGTCGAGCTCAATATGGCTCATGCATGCTATAGTCCAAATCCACGATCAACCAGATCGACAATAATAACTCAACACTGACAACATCAGCCGAAGACACTCAACAGCTCGGGACCACCGTGTTAAGGATTTTGTGTTGGCGTATTTCGTGAAGTGTTTTAAGTCTTGAATATTAAAGATGAAGAATTATGGATCATATACATCAATCTCAAGAAGAATGAATTCAAAAGGATCAGGTACGTTTAACTAAATAATTTTGGTGATCCGAATACATTCTTGTAGTTTAGAAACACTTGGAAGATTTTTCATTGCATAAAAAATCAAAAACTAGACAAGTTGGATGTTCAGGATCCGGATCAGACTATTCCAGTACGGACCCCGAACATAGTTTAGTTCATGCGGAATTCCAGTCCGGAACAGCCTCTGCTCAGTCCGGACCCCGAACTATGTGTTTGCTGAAATCGCATGAACAATCCGAATCAGAAAATTCCAGTCCGGGCCCCGAACTTGTTTTTCTAGAAAAGCTCTGTCTAAAGACGACAGTCTGGATCAGATTTAATCCAGTCCGGACCGCCGAGCGGAAAAATTCCAGATAAGGTAGTTTTTTATGCTTATTTCTTTCCAAAGGTTTCTAACCTATAAATAAACCCTAATTTCACATCTGGGGTAACCGAATAAAAATCGAAGAAAATATAAAAAATCCACATATATAGAGAAGAAGGGAAAACATGATCTAATCTATGTTTCTTCGTCTATATCGTTCAATTTGATTCTAGGGTTTCCAAACTCTTATTTTTTGTAGAATCAAATTGAAGAATACTTAGATGGTGTTTTCTTATCTATCTTTGATCTAAGTATTCGGCGGATTATCATCACCAACAAAAACAACGATTTTTCCAAAAATCGGTGCGTGGATTCGCGTGGCCTTGTGGATTCAAGGTGCTACCGCTCTCGTGGATTTGGAGCGAGGTACGTTCGTGTGATCGATACGTACTACATTGGTGAAGACCGTGGATTCGGTTGGACTTCGTGGATTAGAAGTTGGACACAAATCGTGGATTCGAGGAGCGTTGTGGAGCGAGCGGAGAAGATCAACTATGAGCGTATGGAAAAGGTTGAGTCGTAGGGTTATGGTAAATCACCTTGTACGTGTTTAATATTAGTGGATTTCGTCATGTTATCGGTCCCGTAGTTTTTTACTCTTGTGAAAGAACTTTTCACGTAAAATCTTGCGTACTTATTTATTTTCCGCATTAGGTTATTTTTTACGCAACGATTTGGTGTGTTTATTATTTACACCTATTCAGCCCCCCTCTAAGTGAGTTTTTTCCTATTCAGATCCATATTAACATAACCCACAAGTGGTATCAGAGAGGGAATAGGGTTGTAAACAATGGTTGAAGGTGGAAACATCAATAGACCACCGTTCTTCGATGGAACAAATTATGCCTACTGGAAAGTACGCATGAGAGCGTTTTTAATTTCCATCGATGAACGGGTTTGGCAATCAATTGAGTTTGGATGAACAAATCCTACTGAGATTATTGTCGATGTTGTCACCATCAAACCTAGGTCGAAGTGGACTAAGGAAGAAATTGATGCTTCTTCTTACAACGGCAAAGGAATTAATGCTTTATTTAATGTCTTGTCACAAACGGAGTTCTCTCGCGTCTCGGCATGTGATACTGCGAAAGAAATCTGGAATACTCTACAAGTTACACATGAGGGTACAAGTTTAGTGAAGATTCAAAAACTGCAAATGCTTACGAGCAAATTTGATTCAATTCATATGGCAGAAAATGAATCGTTCACAGATTGTTATACACGATTGCAAGATATCATTTATACATGTGCTAACTTGGGAGAGATTGTGATCATGACTTACTGTTTTATTTGAGATTGTGATCATGACTTACCCACTTATGTTTATGTTAATTGTGGATTTATTAATGAAGTTATTATGTTGGATTATTTATCTGATATGCCAGATTGTTTAGTAGATAATTATCTATGTTGTTAGTTAGTACTCTAATTGTAAGTTATGTACTTGTCTAGTCGTGCATGTATAGACGAAACTCTGTCCGAATGGATAGAGAATTTTGTATGCACGTTGTGATCTGGTAGCATTCTGAAAATTCGTTTTTATCTTTGATTTTTTTTTTTTTTTTTAAAAAAAATCTATTTTTAAAATCCCAGAACATGACACATTTAATGCGGCTACTTTTTAAGCATTTTGAAAGAGAGGGTAGATTGATCGTCTTTTTAAAAAATCAGATCAAATCTGCAAAATCCTAAAAAATGGGCTAGATTTGCAAAAGTTGAAAATCTATAGATTTTGTTATACAAAAAGGCCTAATTAAAACAAATAACTAATAAATAAAAACCCCTCTACTTCTATCTGTTCCTTTCTCCATATATAGTATATAGAAAGAACAACAAATGTGTGGTTCAAATTTAAACCACCACAAAGCTTCCAACCAGCCTCCTCTCTTTTCTCATTGAAACCTGAAGCTACATAACAAAAACCAACCAAAATAACACAGCCTTCAACAATTGCATTACGCTCCCCTCATTCCTCATTCCACAAAGAGAGAGAGAGAGAGAGAGAGAGAGAGAGAGAGAGAGAGAGACTTACAAGGAAATTTAGAGGATGTCAACGAAGCTGCGGCGATCGTCGGTGTCATTCCGTCGACAAGGGTCGTCGGGACACATCTGGGCCGACCCCCTCGAAGGGAATAAGGGCTCCGCCACCGTCAATGCCGCGCCGCATCTCCCTGAGACCCCTGTGGCCATTCCGATCCCTTCATCCTTTCCGCCGCTGGCCGCCATCGCCCCGCCACTCGCCACCCCTCCAATTCGCCGCCCGCAGCCACGCTTCCGGTGCGGCTTCTTTGCCGTGTTTTGCCCCTGCATGAGACCCTCTCCCTCCACCACCACCACCACCACCACCACCACCCCAATACAGTAGCAGAAAATATGAAACAAAATTTGATTCACATTTGTACTTACTATTTTTTTTTTGGTTTTAGTTTCTTTCTCATTTTGTATATTGATTAGAAAAGAATAGATAAGATAAGAGAGATGAAAAGATGATCAAATAATTAACTATGTAATGAGTTTTTTCTTTAAATCATATTTAGGAGCATGTATTAAGCAATTCTATCTGCTTTGACAAACAAATAGATTAAACATCATTTTATAAAAAAATTTGCTATTGTTTGGGGCTATTTGAATTTGTTTTAATCACACAAAAAAACAAAAAACATTATGCAAGTCATTATGAACAAAAAAAGGGGATTTAGAGAGGTCACATATTCTGCAATTAACCACAAATTCTCATTGAGAACTCATATAAAGTGCCCTCATAAGGAAGAATACAATGAAAAATATTCATTAACTCCATTGCATGGGATTAAAATCCCATGTGCATATCATACATAACAATGCAGCTATCTATTATCACCTTTTCTTGATGATGGTATGATAAACTATTTAATTTATCTGTTTTCTTTTCTTTTCTATTTTTTTCAGACTCAACAAGAATGTACCGAAATAAATGATGTTTACATGAATATACATTCGTAATTACCGATACTGGAGAAAATTTCTCGTCGAGCAACAGCCGCGTATCTCGTAGAACACCTAGTTTCATTCACCCACTGTAGCAGGAAATACTCGATTTTGAGCACGTTACTCGGCATATATATGTTACCGATTCGCTGGCTTTGCGGAACACTTTATATCAAGAAGAATGCACAGCTAGCTGGTTATAATTCGTGTAGTCGAGTCCGTTCAACCTCACGCAGCATAACAGCTGCTCGGGTAGTTCTTCGGGCTTGTTTCCCTGTAGAAATCAAAGAGTCACACCTCATGCTAATTTGAACGAGATATTTAATATGCAATTACGACATTGAGGGTACCTGAATTGTTAGGCCGAAATCTATGACACAGAGCTTCAGTCGGTCTAGAAATTGTTCGAAACCTTTCCTTGATATGTAGCTGAATCTATGCATGTCCAAATCTATCTCAAAGTAGCCATCTCCCTGTAGATTACGCAAAAAATAACAAGATAAAAGCAGTTCGAAACTTTTGCATTAAGCACATATGATAGGGGATTGTTAGCCGGGCTTGTTTATTCTATTTGTAACACCATTACTGAGTGCATCACGAAACACATCTTCAAATAATAAAGATGGACTTAGCTCACGGATACCTTTATAATGTTCAGGTACTAATTCAAATTTTTAGTACTTTGGATGGAAAAATCTCTTCTCAAAACTTTATATTTGTAAAAATATAAAGTCTGATGATAAAAAAACAATATACATGTGATACCCTGATAGTGCTATATCAGATGGGAACAGAAATGTGTTTGAAAATATAAGAAACCTTAAACTATAGTAATAATAATTGAGCTTAAGCATTTTGGGCTAGTGATTTGGACACAACAAGTTGTTATTATTAATAAGTCGAATCATTACATTTGGTATTAGAGCCGGTTCACCAACCGGAAGTACGAGGCGGATCTCACATCGCCCCGTGATTTTGGGTTATGTGTGTAATTAGACTGATGAGAATGTTAGGGCCTAAACGAGAGAAGTCTGTGATACTCATATCATCCTACATCCAAGGTTCGAAGTGCCGTGGCACGGGGGCGTGCCGCTCGCCGCCTGGCACGGTACAGTACCGTCACGCTTGCGTGCCGACACGTGGCACGCTTGCGTGCCGATGGATACGCATGACCTCCCAGTAGCACGCTCTGGCACATTTTTTTTTTTTGTTTTTTTTCTTCCCAATAAGCTCTTATAATATTGTTTTGAAATATTTAGTCAAAAAATTATGAATATTGGCTATATATAGCTTACTATACTCACCAATTAACATATTGATATTTTTTTTATATATAAAGTACAATGGAGTTTTTTTTCAAAATAACCCTCTAAAATTTTATAATTTGCGAAATAATCTTATCAAAATTTTATTTATAAAACTAACTCTATTTTTGCCATATCAGCTTGCCATATAACCGCCACATACAAAAGGCTCACCGCCTTCTAAAGACGGTGGACCGCCTTTAGCTATAATTTTCATGATTAAGTTAATTTCAAACAAAATTACTGAGAGATACGTAAATAAAATGAAAATGTGGGTACGAGTCAGATTTTTAAGAGATTTAGGTTGTTATTGTAAAAAGATAAGATAAAATGAGAATGTGGTAACGATTAGATTTTTAAAATATTTAGATTGTTATTATTCATTAACTAATATAAGAAGGAAAAGAAATAAAAAATATTTTTAATCATAAAACCTAAATCTTTAAAAGATTTAGATTGCTATTAGTTAGTAAATAATAACAACTTAAATCTCTTAAAAATCTGATTTATAACCACATTCTCATTTTATCTTATCTCTTTACTTTTTATATTAGTTAGTAAATAATAATAATCTAAATCTCTTAAAGATACTCACATTTACTAACAACCTAAATTAGTTAGTAAACAAAATAACCTAAATCTCTTAAAGATTAAAACAAAAAAATAAAAAACATGTACCCTACAATATGTGATTTTTTAAAAAAAGAACAAAAAAAAATACTCCACGCATGTGATTTAAAAAAAAAAAAAAAAAAAAAAAAAAAAAAAAAAAAAAAAAAAAAAAAAAAACCTTCCGTGCCGCTCGGCACGGCGATACCCCATGGGTATGGCCGTGTCTCAAGCGATACCCAAGGGTTTCGCTCGAGACGCGGGGGGGAGGGGGGGGGGGGGCGATACCCCCCCTATACCGTGCCCCCATTTGAGGGGCACGGTACGTGCCGGGCCGTGCTGAGCGGCACTGCCGGCTCTTGATTTTTTGCCTACATCAGATGGAAAAAGAGTTATGTTTGAGAATATAAGGAATCATAAACTCTAGTAATAATAATTAGGCTTAAACATTTTGGGCATGAACCCAATGAGTTATTATTGCTAGTGAGTAACTTGGCCATCGAAATTCTAATTTGTGCCGATTTCAGAGCCGAGATAACTTACAACACCCTCGCAACCACTAGAGGCCAACCAGGATGGTTTGACCAGCCAGCAAGGTTCGTCCACCTACATAGACATCAGCCCTTAAAGGGAGTAGAAATGTGACACCTCCATAATTTGAAATAGTCCTATATATATATATAAGGTACAATATGACTAAACCTGTTAACCCACTTATAATATTTTAGACAATGACTAGGCATAAGAGATTACAAGGGTTAAGCGTGCTAGGACTAGAATAGTTCTAGAATGGGCGACACCCTGAGAAGCAAGGGATGACATTTGGTATCAAAGCCGGTTCACCAGTCGAAAGTGTGAAGCAGATCTCACATTACCTGATGATCTTGGGCTATGTGTGTGATTGAGTTGACGAGGACGTCATGGTCTAAATAGGAGTCTGTGACACCCCAATAGTCCCACATCAGTTAGAAACGAGATTGTATTTGAGAATATAAGGGACCATAGACTTTAGTAATAATAACTGGAGTTAAGCATTTTGGGCTAGTGGTTTGAACCCAACGAATTATTATTGCTAGTAAGTCGGATAGATACAATACAGCTAATAATATCTAAACATCTTAGATTAGAGCATGGTTGCTTACCAAGTAAAACTCATGCTGAGGACGAGAGAGCACAGGCTTCTCATTGTATGCATGCATGACCTTCCTCTCTGCAGCACTTAAAGGGAGTTCATCCAAATTAGCTACACGACCAAGTATTTTCAATCGTTCCCGAAAAGGAACAGTTGTATCCATGGGAAAGGCCTTCACTCTTTCAACTTCATCATCAATTAGTCTCTGCTTTGAAAGAAAGACCAATCAGCATTAAAGAACAGATAGCAAGTTCATAGAGCTTATATACACATTAGGGCCTCGTTTTAGTATCGTGTTTGTTTTTTACTTTTCAAAATAAAATTTTGTATATCAAAAGGTGGAAGAGTGGCTAGTAGATTGCTTGCAATTCTTGGCAACAAAAAATAAAAATTTGACTTTTTTTGCTTCCAAAATTTTTTTAAAGAAATTGTCATCTACCACTTGATCGTTAGTATTGTAAGGTAATCAACTATAATAACAAAAGAAAACTCTTTCTTCCAACACATTAAATTATATAGAATTAGTGTTTAAAAGATTTTTAAAAAAGGAAACGAATCCAAACTGAGGCCTAAAGTTTTACATTAATTAAATAGGAGCTCTAGAGCTGCACCTTGAAAAGAAAGAAGTAAAATTAGAGGAATTTAATTAAATAAATAACTATATTATTAAACATCCATATTCGAATTTAAAATGCTCGACACTAGAACACTGTTTGAAATGCTTACAAAACTAAAACTACAAGTCAGAATAAAAGCAGGTATAGGGAAAGCATTAAGGAGGACAATACTTACTCTGAGACTGTCTAGAAAATGAGGTGGAAGGTCTTTTGCATAATCTTCAGCGAGCCGAAAATATAAAACAAAGCTTATTCCTTCACCATCTGTTTCATTTTGGAATATGGAAGCAGGATACAGAGGAATCTGCAAGAATTACAAAACTTTTTATGTCAAATGAATACAAGAGTGATAAAGGAAAAGAAAACCTGTACCCAGAAATCGAAAATCTACACATAAGAGTAATACTAAAGAAAAGGTATACAAAGCAAACTAAACAGTGAATCCACTGCCCAGAAGTAACTTCAAGAGACAAAGAAACTATAAGTATTCAAGATTTTGCATCAAAATTGAGTTAAGATTCATTCCACATTTAGACAAACTTGTGAAGCATCCTTACGTCTTTTACCTTGTTCTAGAATAGCAGAATGAGCTTTCATTACTACTGCAGATTATTTGTGATTATGAAATATAAACAAGCAACCAATCACAAATATAATACCAAGAAAACTTCGCTAACAAGACAATAACCCTTCCAATTTTTGGTTTGCTCAGTAATATATATATATATATATATATATATATATATATATATATATATATATATGGAATTGAGCTCCTATGCATTTAAAAACACCCAGTCATCGGTACTTGTGAGTTTTTGGTCCTTCGACAAAGGGATATGCAGTTAGGATGATAGTGGTCCTCTAAAATTTAGTGAGTGGTTGGTGAAATGGCATGATCTAAGAGGTGGAATTGATTAAAGGGATAGATCTAATGGTGGAAAACTTACAAGCACCAAGTGCTTGGTGCTTTTAAAAGCACCATAGCCGGACTCTATATATATAGAGAGAGAGTAGGGCTTATATACTTTCAAAAGCACAAGCAAAAATATGCTTGTGAATTTTTTATCATTGGATTTACATTGAGATTTGTGCTATTTACTTTTTCTCTCTCTCTTTAGTTAACTTTATAAAAGCACAAATCTCAATGCAAATCCAATAGTAAAAAATTCACAAGCATGGATGGGCTTGTGCTTTTAAAAGCATATAAGCTCTACTCTATATAGAGTAGGGTATATATATATATATATATAAAGAATCAAATTGTGACTAGATTTTCCTTTAATTATGTTTCAGTTTGGTCTTTATAAGCATGCTTCAATATGTTTTTTGCTTTGGTTACATGTCTTATGAAACAGAACGGGCCAATGTCTCATGGTTTTTGGTACATAAAGTATAAACATAAAACAATGTCTTGCAAAAATAATGTGTTGCAGAAGAAATTATGTACTTTAATCTAAGCATCAGCTTATATAAGCACAAGTAATTCTAAACCTTGTTAGAGGGTAAGCATATTAAGGTAAGCAATTTTTGAAGCTGCATTTACAAATAATACCTGAACATTAACTACAAGTAGAGGAGGAAACTTGCTAGGTGTATTTGGAACCGGAAGTTCCACGAATCGACTAATGTGATTAATTTTCTGCTGACATAAGAATACATCCACACCAAATGGGTAATATGCTGCACAATTTGGAGCGAACTCTTTCTTCTTATCCCTGGAATATGAAAATCAAATTATAAAATGATACAGAATATTGGCATATTCTCTCATATATGTTTACATAAAGCCCAAGGGCTGAAATTTGTTATTTACCTAAAATAATTTGCTCCCCGAACTCGGAAGCTGCAAGGCTCGATCCATGACCAGCTATCACGAATTTTCTTCTCCACGGAGCATAATGGAACTTGTGAACCGGCAATTGGCCTTTCGAGGAAGGTCTTCGAAGAAACTTAAAGAAAAAGGTGAAAAAAATAGAAGAAATCAGCACATTTACTCTGACAAAGTACTTTCTCGCTGCCTTCTATTTGAAGCGTGGAGATATTGTTGTAACATATAAACACATAAACATATAAAAATGCTAATTTTGACTAATTCATTAATATATAAGTTAGAGCAATACCACCTATACACCTGAAAGTGAGTGTAAATCTTACACCCTCCCCATCCAAATGCTAGATTTTTCACACTAGTCTTATCACATTCCTATATTTTTTAATACTAAAAACCCAAAAGGGTTGTCTAAACCATTCGATGGGCGGGTGCAAGATGTACATGCAAAAGTTGGGTGTACATGTAGCATTCTCTATAAGTTAACCTTAATAATGTCCTCAATATGCAATATCAACAAGAGGTTTGAAAAAAAAGAATGACAATTAAATACATGTAAGATACTCAAAGTACTATGTTTCAATGTGTAAACTCTGACTTAGTTGTGCTATCAACTTCCACAATAAGAAGGTCAGGGCAGATTAATGTTGAAAGAATACTACGGAAAAGGAAAATGCTAAGGCAGTGTTTGGTATTGTTGGCTTTTTTTTTTTCTCAAATACAAATTCTATGCAATAGAATGTACTGGCGGATGGTTGAGTGCTTGAAGTCTAGAAGTCGATACATCTGTTATATTTGTTTGACAAAACAAAACAAAACAAAAACTTAGGAGCAACTTCTCTCTCTCTCTAGTAACTTTCTTTGGTTTGTTTGTTTTTCTGAAGATGTCTTTCTGCATCCACCAGGGTTGCATTAGCCTACAATGATAAGAGAGTGAAAGTCCATACGCCGGCACATCCAACATATAGAATTATTGTTTATAAAAACAGAAAAATAGCAACAATACAAACAAGAGCTCAAATTAATACTTGATAAGATTTTCTTTTATTGACTAGGCATTATCTGCAAATGTAACACATTAATCTTATGAATAAAAAGGAAAGCCTCGCGAAGCAACTATTATACAGGTTGTTAGAGCACTATATATTTTGTAAGCAAATCAACAATCTGCATTCATAAGAAACAGAGGTCGAAGAAATGCAAAGAATTATTTACAAGTACCAAAATAGCATACGACTAGCATTAAATTCCCAAACTAACATAGCAAAAATATAAAATCATTTTCAGCATTAGTGTAGTTCAACTTGAAACTAATCAAGATAGTGTGCCTTCAATTATCAATGCCCAAAGAATTTCCAAAAAGGTTTAGAGTTTAGGGTTTACATTCGAGGAGTAGAGAAAACATTGAAGAAGAAAGAAAACACCAGGTACTAAGTTGTTACAGCTGAAAAAACTGAAAACAAACTGAAGTCCGGATCAAACTTCAGAAACTAAATTTTAAACTAACCTTTCTTTTTGAAATGTAAGATCATCTACACGATAATCAGTGTAAACCCTAATGGACTAGAGTAGTTATAATCTATGCTTGTGCAAAACACAAATGTACGAATAACAAGAGACACTTGAGACACTCACGTGGAGTTACAGAAGCGTGGCCTTCCCCAGCCTTCTTCTTGAATGAAATCTTCAAAGAAGGCAACTTCATAGAGTTAATCGGGCTCGAGCTAAGAGGTCTCTTCTTTTCGGTTATCGAAGCAGTAGACACAAGGCAGGGCAAGCAATTGTTGGGCAAAATGCCACAATTGTGTAGTATTCCCCCCTCGCCCCCGCTACTAGCTTCATCCACGGAAAGGCTCGCAATATCGTCATGGCCCCCACAAGGCTTCACTCCATTCTCCAAACTTCCTTTCGACTGCTCACCTGATTTCTGGCTCTTATGGTTTTGGTCGGTGGAAGGGTTGAAGGGCGTACTACTGTTACCGCCTCCACTGTGGATATCTTTGGACAATGAAGTACTCAACACGGCGTCACTCTCTGAGCCGTTCAATGAAAAAACATCTGCAAAGCTTTCACAGCATTTAACATAGTTTCGATGAAACAGAAAGTTGCTATAAACCCCAAAAGGCTATTCTAAGCTTCCAAAGACAAGGTACTAAAAGCAAGATTCACCACATACCATCCTGTACACTGTGGAAATCATCCTCGCAGTCTGATTCAGTACTCGCAAGAGAATCGAACCATGCTTCCTCGATGCTCCCTGATAGGGCTGTAAAGGTTTCCAAACTTAGATCATGTCAAACTTTGCAAATAATAGTACTGCTACAGACATTCTCAAGGTTTCCAAACTTAGATCATGTCAAACTTTGCAAATAATAGTACTGCTACAGACATTCTCGAAGGTCCCCTCAAATGTCGTTGATCTGCCGGAATGCATGCAGGGCAGTGTGCAGTACATTAAAAGAGACACCCAAACCATAACTTCTTCGCAAATTGACAGAGAAATCATAAATAATGCAGGCACAAAAATTTTAAAAAAAAAAAAAAAAAAATAAATAAATAAAAAAGCAAAATTTATGATGAATGATGCAAAATTTGCATGATTGGGGAAGTACAACCCCAATTTCTATATTTCATGTTAATGTGCTTGGAGGAAAATACCAAAAACTAAACCCAGGTAAATACTAAAACTGAAAAAACAGGTAGGGCACACAACTACAACAACAAAATCCGATCCTACAAAAAAAGATAAACAGATAAAGACTAAGATCATCAACTCGATCTCTTCATTCAAAACGGCAGCTTCGATCAGATCGATTCAAGCTCAACATTTTTGGTTCAAATTTCCAAATTTGCCTAATAAATTCAATGATCCCATGCAAAATGAAGAAAGAGTCGAAAAGATCGCGACGTTGTGAGCAAAAAGATCACAATGCAGCACAAACCAAAAACCCAAAAAAAAAAAAAAAAAAAAAAAAAAAAAAAAAAAAAAAAAAACTTCCATCTCAACATCAAAATTTGTCCCCTTCTGATTCCACAAACTAACCGGTCAAAAAAAAAAACCAACACGTGATGAATCGAAGCAAGAAGAAAACGAAGAAGAAGAGAGGGAATCGATCGATGCGACCTCGGATCGAAGGATTGCTACAGGAGCAATGATCGGCGCCTCCTCCCTGGGCCTCGGCCTCGTCGATCGTCTCCATCGAGCTCCGCCCCTCCGCCCCCGCCCCCGCCCCCGCCGCCGACGCCGACGCCGACACCCTCTTCCTGATTCCCCTCCGCCGCCTCCGCCGCACGCCACCGCCGCCGCCGCCGCGGGGCTTTCGCCCCACTCCGACGCACGCGTCGGTCCTCGACACGCACCCCCCCATCGACAGCTCCCTCCTCCGCTCCGCTTCAGTAGAGAGAGAGAGCGAGAGAGAGAGAGAGGGAGGGAGAGAGGGAGAGAGAGAAGAGGATGATGCGTTGGGGTCTGCGATGGCGTGTGCTTGGGAATGAGTCGCGCTTTTCGAACCCGCTTCGAGAGAGGTGGCGTAGTTAGGGGTAAGCGCTTTCCGATATCGCGGAGCGGCCGAGGAATCGGCGACTCGGAAATAGGGGGAGCCGCACACGTTGAATTTGCCGCCCTGGACCCGGTACACCACGTTGTAAAATATAAAATATACATTCCAAATAAAATATACAAATAATATTTTTTAAATATAAATACAGAAAAAATAAAAACATCCAACCAACACTTAACTTTTTTTTTTTTTTTTTTTACTCTTCTCCTATTACTAACTTTCACAAATTAATATTTTGTCTCCTACCAAATTTTTGATTTGATGTTTTGAGCACCCAACTTCAGGTTTCATCGATGTTCTATCTTTTTCGTAAAATTTATTACTAAATATACATTATTTTAAAAATAATTTTTTTTATAATCAATAAAAATAATTAGGTCATTTCTCTCTTTTTGTTAACCCTATAACTTTCTAAAACTATTTCTAAAAAATTTTAAGATAAAATATATATTTTTAACATAACTAGATATATTTTGTATTTAGCCATCTACTTCTCTAGTTATTTAAAATATTACTTATAAGAGACAGCAAAATTGAGTTTTTGCTAAATTTTATTTTATTTTCAAA
>CM054932.1:24206305-24211305 GCA_029168755.2 Tillandsia fasciculata
AAAATTTAGAATATTTTTTGATTCGCCAAATTAAAATGGTATCTTAATTTGGAATAAATTAGACATCCAATAACGAAGAATATATGCTAAATTGAAGAGCACCAACCCACTAAATATTAGTTTCTTATATACATTTTTTTAAATTTTTTTTTTTTTACGAGAACTATAAAATTAACAGAGCATAAATTTTTATTGGTATAGCACATTTTATAAACCCCATCATTTTTATCATGTGAATGATGTTAAGTGCCCAACAAATCTACTTTATGATTTTGTTCTATTAGGAGCAATATTTTTCTAAAATAAATAAATAAATAAATAAATCTTATTCTTACAAAGTAAGATGTGTAATAATCCAACTTGATCATAGTTATATTATAATTAATTGTTACTAATTTTATAAAAATAATATTTATCGATGACAACGCAGAAGAAGAAAAAAAGGAGAAAATTTAAAAAATATATTTATTTTTTTAGAGAAAATAAATAAAAGCACTAATATCCACGTGTCACATTTTGATTAGTCCAATCTATTATTAGCCCATATTGATCTTGCAATTATTTCTCTCATAATAATTGAATTAAAAGAGATTTAATTACACTTAATGCACTGTACTGTAGAATTGCCCTTTTTTAAATTTGTTACATGGTTTTTTTTTTTTTTAAAAAAAATAAAAAATAAAATAAAAAATCAAAGACATCATTAAACTATTATTTGTTTACCATTTAAATTTATTTTCATTTACTATTTTGTACTATTTTTTATCATCATTAATTGTGTCATTTCTCACCAAATTTTTTTTATGTTACTGTACAAATCTACTGTTTAAGATAGAAGCTACCAGCTTTATTCAAAGTCACTGGTGACATCATAACAAAAAAAACAAAACAAAAAAAAAGCAAAATGTGCCTCTAAATAGAGACATTGAAAGATTCTACCAAATTAATTTTTATTTAGTTTTCTATCTATTTTCTAATTCTTTTTTTTTTTTTTAATCTTTATTATCAAAAACGCGTGGAATATATATATATACTTTGCTACTTTCAATTAGTGTTGATTTGCCAATTTTTATTGAAATGAAGATCGGAATGATAATTCTTTGAATTTTTCGAACCAAACACTAACAATTAGGGGTGGCAATCCAGCTCGCTGTTCGTGAGCCAGCTCGTGTTCAGCTCGAAATGAGCTTGAGATCGAATCACTTGTTTAGTAAACGAGCCGAACACGAGCCGAATTTTTCAGCTCGTCTAATAAACGAGCCGAACACGAGCTGGGTCAGCTTGCTCGTGTTCGGCTCGATAACTTTACTATTTAGATTTTAGGCCATCAATTTTTTGTGAATTTTAATTATTAGATTAAAATTTTAATTTTTTTATTTTTTTCAAACTTTACACCTAATAGTATGAATGAAAATCAAACTTGTTGTTCGCGAGCCAGTTCGTGTTCGGCTCGTTAATAAACGAGCCGAACACGAGCCGAATTTTTCAGCTCGATATTTAAACGAGCCAGCTCGTGTTCGGCTCGTTTATTAAACGAGCCGAACATGAGCCGACCCCAGCTCGCTCGTGTTCGGCTCGTTGACACCCCTACTAATAATAAAAATGAATCATTCTAATTTTCATTCCAAATGCTCTTAAATCCTTCCAACCAAACGCGCACTTAGTATTTTTGTAAATTAATAAACCTGCTAATCAAGCTTTGAACTTTTGCGATCACCTCTCCTAAACTTGGATAAATTAATAAATAGTTCAATATACCTTAATTTTTCGTTAAGTAAAATTATTAAATACTAATAAGTTGTTCTCATTCAATGTTTTGTCCATGGGCAAAAGTTTGGAAATATCGTGAAATTAAAAAAGCGCCTTTATTCTTTAATTTGTAATGTTTTAATTTTGTCCGCTAGATCTGCTTCACATCGGGCCCTATCATTTATTTAATTTATTAAATTATTTAACAAAGTTTACAAAAAATTATAAAAAAATATAAACTCATCAGAGGTTTCCTCCCAAAATAGAAATGTTTAGGGTCAAAACATTTATTTCACACACACACACACAAAAACTATTTCAGGGATAAGTATAAAGTACGGAACTAGTGTAAAAAAGCGTTTGGAATGGTTCCAGAAATAAGAGATATTGTATTTGGTATGAGAATGAAAAATAAAAAGAATAAAGGGTTTTAATTAAGATAAATTATCTTTTTGTCCTCAAACTTTATTATGTAATAATGATGTGAGAGATAGTGCCTCGGTACACGTGAGAGGGTATTTAAAAAAAAAAATAAGAGGGTGGTTAGGAAAAGTGAGAATAATAATTATTACTTATTCTAGTTGTACCGGAACAAGCTATACTTATTGATTTCTGGTGCATTTGAAAGAATAAGAATAATATCCTTCCTATTCTCGGTTCTATACCGAATCCAAACGGGCCATTACCCCCGTTTGGTTCTTCCAAACGTTTTTTATGATTTATTTTATTTTATTTTTTTTTATTTCAAAGAAAATTAAAATTTTATTTTATTTTTTTCAAATAAATAAATTATTTTTACTTAAAAAAAAATAAAAATACTATTTTTTTATAAACAAAATAAAGTTTTTTGAAATCAAATGTTTGGAAAAATGGACGAGAATTTTTCCATGAAAACTTTTGTTTTCCAAAATTTTTATTTGTACTGGTGAGTGGTGTTTATACTTTAGTATTTGTTAAATAAAAAATTTAATGGTTTGTTATGATAAGACAATAAAATAAACATTTAGATTTAAAAAAAAAAAATCTCTTAATTTAAATTTCTAATTCTAAATTTTGTTAAAAAAATAATTTTATGATTTGATACTCGAGGTCACTATTTGAAATCTAATTATTTCATAATTTCAACTAATTTATTTTAAAAATAATAAATAAATAAATAAATAAATATCATATAATATTTCTCTCAAAAATACCACTAATATCTTTCCCTCAAAAACACTTACTAAAATAATTTAATAAAACATTACTAGTATCTTTGGAATAGCACTGTTTAGAGTTTAATATCAAATCTTTAATAAAATTTAAAAAATAACGAATCATTTTCCGTCTTTTTTTTGAGAAAAAAAAAGTAATAAATAATTTGCCGTATAATTAACAACTTATTCATATAATTCTAACAATCTTACAAAAATTCTCGCAATCCATATAATTTTTTTTTATAAATAACGATAATAATCTGAAGTCGGTAAATAAGTATCTATTTTTCTCAATTTTCGTCCAGTATGGTACCGAGCCGATAAGAACAGAATTAATTAGTTGATCAAATAAAATTTTAAAAAATTATTTAGCGAATTGAAAAAAAAATAAAAAATAAAAAATTACTTTAAAAAAATATTTACCTAATATTTGGCATAGTGAAAGGTTGGCTGGAGGTGGCTTTCATCAACAGCACTCCGAAGTCCTAACAGCCATTTAATTATTTATTATAATTTATAATTTTGAATTAAAATAGGAGGTAAGTTGTAATTATTAAGACTATTTGGTACTGGCCTACTGCAGGCCAATAGTATCCTATTATAAAAATTGATCCTCACCTAATTAATTAATAATACCAATTAAGCACTTCTAACTTCTAATTAAATGAAATGGCCCCAGAATTAGGGACTGAGTGTGACACCCCCGAAATTTGGATTAGTCCTATATATAAATGATATAATAGGACTAAATCTCTTAACCCGGCTGTAGCATTTTGGATGGTAGCAAGATCCAAGAGGTTACGAGAGTTAAGCGTGCTAGAGCTAGAGTAGTTCTAGGATGGGTGACCCCCTGGGAAGTGGGGCGTCACAGATGGTATCAGAGCCTTTCATCAGCCGGAAATGTGAGATGAGTCTCGGCTGAGCCAGGGTTATATAGCGGGTAGAGCGAGGCTCCCCGGCTAATGACCGTTGTGTGGGTGGAGTGCAGCTCCCCACAAGGTCGGCTAAGGCTAGCGAGATGAGTCTCACATTGCCTGGTGCTTGTGAGTGTGCTTGAGCCTGACGTAGACGTCAGGGCTTAAAGGGGGGAAGAATGTGACACCCCCGGAATTTGGATTAGTCCTATATATAAATGATATAATAGGACTAAATTTCTTAACCTAGCTATAGCATTTTGGATGGTAGCAAGATCCAAGAGGTTACGAGAGTTAAGCGTGCTAGAGCTAGAGTAGTTCTAGGATGGGTGATCCCCTGGGAAGTGGGGCGTCACACTGAGCTTTCATACTTTTTCTTAAAAGCATAAGCTATATATTAATGCTATTATTATTATTATTATTATTATTATTAATGTTTGTAAATTTGTAATTTTTTTCAGATAAAATAGTATGATTTAAAAAATAAAATTAATTAAATGATGGTTTTAAAAACAACTAGGGTAGTTTAGTCGTAATTTTTTTTTTTTGAAAAAGTTATTTTTGTAGATTTGAGAAAAATTAAAGTGTTTTCAATTTTCGCCGATTTTTGGCAGAAAATAAAAACTCAAGCTACAAAAAAAAAAAATTCACTTATTTTTTTCATATTTTTACTGAACTAAACAAATATGGATAAAAAATTTTTTTTTTTTAATAAATCAAATACTACAAAAATATAAAATAATTTTTTTATAAAAAATAATTTTTTATAATTTTGCATACAACACCCCCTACACTCCCTAAATAAGCTAATGGTTTCTCACCACCAC
The DNA here is from genome assembly GCA_029168755.2 of Tillandsia fasciculata. Classification (NCBI taxonomy): domain Eukaryota; kingdom Viridiplantae; phylum Streptophyta; class Magnoliopsida; order Poales; family Bromeliaceae; genus Tillandsia; species Tillandsia fasciculata. Next base: position 24,210,992 of record CM054932.1, read on the forward strand.
TCCAGCTAAAGTTTAATCATCACTGATGATGATTCGTTTCACGTGGCTAATAAATTTTATCAGGAAAAAGTGTATAAAAAGGACCTTTTCTTAAATTAACTTTAAGAAAATTAAAATACATTATAAAAAAATAAAATATTTTTTGAATATATTTAAATTGTCCTTACTTAGTTTATAAAAAAATAAAATAAATTTTGAATATATTTATATATATTATTTTAAAAAAATATTTTTAGTATATATTCTAAAAAATAGCGAATCGAATAGTGACGAAATCAGATGGAGTGAGAGGATAAATGCATCAGCTTTAAATT
>CM054932.1:24216305-24226295 GCA_029168755.2 Tillandsia fasciculata
AATCTTTTGTCATTTTTTCGTTTCTTTTAGAATTTGTTTGCTTTTCTTTTCATTTAAAATAATAATAATAATAATAATAAGGGAGCAGAAGTGGTGGCGTTGACCGGTCCCATAGGAACCGGCATTCGGAGGAAGACGCCACTTGTGAAGACCGGAATCTTTGCGAGTTGAGTTACTAGTGGATTGGTAGCTTGTGGGCACATTTTGGGTGTGTTAGAGTTGTCGGCGCGCGAAGAGGACGTAAAAATCGGATCTAGTGCGAAAAACCGCATAATGGGGATGTACGGAAGTGCTGTGGTTGTTATATTTATGGTTTGGAGAGCTTTATTTATACTTTTTCGGTGTGTCGCGGGATCCTCGGTTCACCAAATGGATGAAAAAAATGGACTCAGTGCGAAAAACTATGCGAAATACACTATTTCTGGGTATTTTTGAGTTAAAATAGTGTTTTCGTTGTATGGGCAGTGGTGGACCGGGCTCTCACGCGGCCAGTTCACGGGAGAAGACCGGCCGGTGCAGCGCGGTGCACGGCGGCGCTACACCAGGTCCAGGCGACCGGGGTGCGCGGCCGGTGCACGCGCGGTGCACCCGCGCATGCGCGCTTGCGCGTGGGCCGGGCTGCTCTGTCGCCGCGCTTGCGCGCCTGCTGTCAGGCGGACCATTTAGTCCGACCCCTCTTGCACCGGATCGGGTGCAAGGGGGATTGGTGTGAGAGGGGAGTTGGTGAAGGTGTTTTGGTGCACCTTAAGTCCAATGTTGGAGCTTGTTAAGCCTATTTAAGAGGGCTATTTGACTTGGGACACCTCTTTTGGACTTCATCTCCCTCTTAGCTGCTAAGGAGTCCAAGAAGCAGCCTTCATCTTCTTCTTCTTCATCAAGGAAACACCATTGTTGGAGCTTGATCATTGCTGGTTTTTGGTTCCACTTCATCGCATTTTCATCCAGGAGGTCTCCAGAGCAGTGGGAGTGGAATTTTGGGGTGATTTTTGTGGGGTTCTCTTCACAACTTCAAGATCTTCAACTTTCATATTGAAGAGGGGAGCTAATTAGAGCTCTAAGTCAGGTGAATTTAGTTATATTTGAAGCATTTGTTTTCAGTTTGGGATTCTGAGCACAGGTAGTTTTTTTTGCTCCCCTGGGATGTACAAGTAGAATTTTGAGTTGGTTTTTGATGGAAAATTTTTAGGATTTAAAGATCTTCAACTTTTGTATTTATTGAATCCTCAAATTTGGACATTAAAATAGGTAAGTAAAGCAGCATCTTTGGGGATTTTTGTGCACAGCTGGGATTTTGGATCTAGTTTGAGTCATGCTTGGTGTTTTTGTTCCCTAGGACTAAAGGATGTGGACTTTTGGCTCATTTTTGTTGGGAATTCACCAGGACTCAGAGACCTACAATTTTCGTGTTGAAAAGGAAGGCTAAATCTTGCTTCTAGCTTGGTAAATTTCATCATCTTTGAAGCTCTTTGTTCAGATGGTAGTTTTGGGCAGCATGTGGTAATCTTGGGATATATTTTTCCCTCTTTATGAATGGTGAATTTCAGTTGGGGTAATTTTCTAGACTTCAAGAGAAATAATTTGATACCTTACTCTTGAAATTTGGACAAAAATTGATATACCATCTTTAGTCCTCTTTGCAGTACATTGTTGCATAAAATCTGCATGTAAGTTGGGAATGGCTTATGTAGTAAATTGAGGGTTGGCTATAATTTCGTGGTTAATATTGGTTGTGGGGGTTAACTCAAATGGATAATTGTAATCTCAGAAGCATGATGAACAATTTCTCTTTTGGTTTCAACCAGTAATTATGTTTTGTTGCCATGTGGTGTGTCCACATTGGCCGGTTCTAATTTGACTCAATCCATATGAGATGTGGATTATGTTTATCCTTTTGTGTTAAGGATAAGATCGGGATTTATCCTTATAGGTTAAGGATAAAAAATAGGATTTATCCTTATGGGTTAAAGATAAGGATATGTTTCTTATAGGTTAAGAAACATATCTTAACCCATATCCTAACCATATTCTGTTTATCTCTACGTGAGAAAGAGAATATTCTAAAGAGTCCTAATAATCTACAAATAGAACCCCTTCCCTCATACGTTGAGATACACAATATACGATACACAAGAAGAAAAATAATTTTCTTCTTCCTCATTCTCTCTCTACGTTCTCTCTGGGTTTCCACCTTCGTTCCCGGGTTTTTAGGGTTTTGGAGTGTGGACATAGAAGAGGACTCTGGTAGCCCTCTTCGCATCCGATCCGATCTGCGCATCTGGTCTGCAACCAGGAGATTCGTGGAGAGTCAAGAATCACCAAGAAGACAAGGACGATCCAAGAAGGCTGGTAAAACAAGCTAGCTGATCCAATTTCGGTTTCTGGATACGTTGGCTATCCAGTTTGTAAGTTTCCGCTGCCCCATAAAACCAACAAATGGTATCAGAGCCATTTGCTTGTTTTCGCCTATTGATCTTGCCTGTGTTTGCTTGATTAAAAATTTAAAAAAAAAAATGTTTCGTTGATCATATTTTTCGTAGATTAGTTCTATAATTTTTTTTTAGATTCTTTTTCTATGTGAAATCGAATTAAATAAATAAATAAAAGATGAAGATAAAAATTAAATTAGTTTTAATTTTTTATTCCTTTATGTTGATCACGAAATATTTTTTTATTTACATATGTTGTAAATGACCTTTTTTTTTTTTTATTATTTACATATGCTGTAAATATTTTTTTAAAAAAGATAATGAAAAGAAAACTAAATTAGTTTAGTTTTTATTCTTCAAGAAATATTTTATTTACATCAGTTGTAAATAAATATTTTTTATTTTTTATTTTATTTATTTTTTTTTGTGCTGTGTGCATTACTTAAAAAAAAAAAAAATAAAATAAAAAAAATTAGGCAAACGGGCCCGGCCCGGCCTGTAGCCCCGAGCGGGTGCGGGCCCCGTGCGCTGGGTGCGCTGGGCCCGGCCCGGCCCGCCTCTTCTGCGGGCGGGCGCCGGCCCATCGCGCTGGGTGCGCGGGCGCTGGCCCGGCCTGAGTGGCGTCCTACAATTTTTTTAGAAAATAAGTTTTTTAATGCTCCTATGTGGTGCAATTTTTTTTTTATGTGATTTCTTTTATGCTCCTATGTGGTGCGAAATATTTTTTTACCTGTGGAATTTAGATATGCATGTGTTGTATCTTGTGTAGATTTAAATGCTTGTGTAGCTTATTATTAATTGTGTATATTTTGTGCATATAAGTACTTGTGTTCTTTCGGTGTTTTTCCACAAAATTTAATTTTTAGAAAAGCGGGTTCGGCTGTGTGCAGCATTCCTTTAGAATATATTTTCTTTGATGTACATCTTTGTAGTGATGTAGTAGGTTTTATTTCTGCAAATGTGATGTAATAATTAAGGTCGTGTAAGAGGAATGTGTTTTGCACACCATCGACGTTTTTCAATTAAATTTTGGCACAAGTACTTATTTTATTATTTTATCTGTGTGATATGAATTATCTAAGATAAGTTCTTAATTTTTTTTTTTTTTAAAAGATGTGTTCTTTTAATGGATAAGTTCCGATTTTTGAATAAGTTCAAAATGAAAATAAGAAAAAATTAATAAGATTGAAATTTCTTGAACCGACACTGGGGTGATGATTATGAGCCTAGCGAAATTTCGATCCCATTGTGAAGGAGATATTTTTTCAATCTTGTTAATTTTTTTGAAATATGTGCCTAATGTCCAAACCTGTTTTTGAATGTAGTGAAATGGCTTCCAAAAATGTTATAGCTGACCTCACGAGGGGTGATAAGCTAAACGAAAAAATTATGATATATGGCATAGAAAAATGCAATACCTGCTTAATGAACAAGGAGTTCTTGAAACTCTCTCTGTCAAAAAGACCGTGCCTCTAGATAACTCTACTGCAGAACACCCAGCATGAGCAGGATGTCTATGATAAATGGTTCAAAGGAGGATCGTACTGCTCGGTATACTATGTTGTGTGCCATGCAGGATGACCTCATTGGACAGTTTGAGACATTTGAGACTGCCAAGACATGTGGGAAAATCTGAAGATTGCTTTTGGGCAAACTTCAGTTACGAGGCTGCGTGCCCTAAATCTAAAGTTTCAGCAGTACATTAAGGACCCGAAGCACTCAATGGTTGAGCACCTTCGTGTGATGAGCACCATGATTCGGGACCTTAAGGCTGCTGGAAATGAGCTCACCGATGAGCAACAGGTTCTCGCGGTGATTCGTTCACTGCCGGACCCTGAATGGTCCCAGATGAAGCTCCTGATGACGCACAGTGAGGGCATTAAAACGTTTAATGACATATCACGTCATCTCGAGCTTGAGGCAGAACGCTGGATGCGAACCGTTCTGTCGCTCTTGGTGCACGCTCAGAAGCGCGGTGGGATTGCACAACCAAGCGCAAAAAGCGTTACAACAATGGAGCGCAGAAAAGTAAAAATCAAATTCCACATGGTGGAGTTGGGAAGCGCGACAGAGGCAAGCGCGCTGGCAGTAGAGATGTTGCGAAGCTAAAATGCTATAACTGCAAGAAGGGTCATTTCGCTCGGGATTGTTCTGAGCCGAAAAAGGTAACCCTACCACTCTCACACTGTTTTGTTTGCTCTTGCTTAGTGGCTAATTCTCTTCCCGATTGGATCGTGGATACAGGAGCAAACAAGCACGTAGTGCGTGATCGAGCGGGATTTGTAGATTACCATCGAGTACCGACTGGCACACAATTTGTCACCCTTGGGAATGGCTTAATGGAAGAAGTTATTGGAGTTGGTTCGTACCAACTCAAGTTGCGTGGTGGCCGCACCTTACTTCTTCAAGATGTGCTATATGCACCCGGTATAAGATGTAATCTATGTTCAGTTTTAGCTTTGCTACATTTAGGCTATTCTTTTCATTTTGACAGAGACCGCCTTGACATTTCCTTTCATGGTACTTATTTGGATATGGTACATTAATAAATGGTTTCTTTAAGTTAGATTTGGAGGATGATTCGTTGCTTTTGCTTTCTTCTTCTATCTCTGTGATGAATCCGTTAAATGGCATGCCAGACTAGGCCATATAGGTCAAGAAAGAATGAACAGACTGGCTCGAGTAGGCCTTTTGGGGTCTCTCGCCAAAGTTGACCTATCTGTGTGCGAGCCTTGTTTGGCTGGGAAGGCATGTAGAAAGCCTTTTGGTAAGGCTACTCGTGCCTCTCATCCTTTGGAGCTGATCCACTCAGACATTTGTGGGCCAATGAATGTGAGGGCCCGGCATGGTGCGTGCTATTTTTCACATTCATTGATGATTATTCCCGTTATGGCTATGTGTATTTGCTTTCTCACCGTTCTGAAGCTTTAGATTGCTTCAAGCGCTTCGTAGCGGAGGCTGAGAATCAAATAGAAAGAAGTGTAAAAGTGCTTCGCACTGATCGAGGACGTGAGTACTTGTCTGATCAGTTCAAGACTTACTGTGAGCAAAAGGGCATCTTGAGACAGCTCACTATTCCAGGTACTCCGCAACAAAATGGTGTTGCAGAGCGAAGGAATCGTACTCTACTGGACATGGTTAGACCTATGATGGCGCATGCTCATCTTCCTATAAGTTTTTGGGGAGATGCTCTTTTGACTGCTGCCTATATTCTTAATCGAGTCCCTAGTAAATCAGTACCATCTACCTCATATGAGTTGTGGAGTGGTAGAAAGCCAAGTTTACACTACTTTCGCCCTTGGGGTTTAGCTGGATATGTTCACAACCCCTCACATAGATTCGGAAAACTTGGCCCTAAAGCAAGCAAGCATGTGTTCATCAGATACTCTGAAAATTCGAAGGGCTATGTGATGTATGGTGAACACCCAGATGGTGGGATGACCGAGATTGAGTCTCGTAATGTGGAATTCCTAGAGAAGGAATTTCCAAGCATTGGTGAAATGCGAAATGACGTCGGATTGTATGAGTTACAAGACGATGCTATCCCATCTTCTGGTGAGGGTGATCGATCACTTCCCGAAGTCGCTGAAGGAAGTGGTAGCGATCCTCCGGCTAGTGGGAGTGCTTCTATGAGTGGGAGCATACCCTTGGAAGCCGAGAGTTTAGGCCTCAACTGCGTAGAAGTGAACGTGGAAACATTCCCCGTCGACGTTTTGAGATCGAAGGGAATATTTTCATGTGCACTCCGCTCGATGATGATGAGCCTGCTTCTTATGTAGAAGCGCTACAATCACCAGCTTGTAATGAGTGGATGGCTGCTATGAGAGATGAGATGGATTCCATGAGCAAGAACCAAGTATGGGAGTTGGTTGACATTCCACCTGAGCGCAAGTCTATTGGAAATAAATGGGTTTTAAAAAATTAAGCGCAAGGTGGATGGATCAATCGATAAATATAAGGCTCGGCTCGTGGCTAAGGGCTACAATCAAAGGCAAGGGGGTAGATTACAACGAGACATTTGCTCCCGTTGTGAGATTTGCCTCCATACGTGTGATTTTAGTCTTAGTGGCTCATCTAGATTTGGAATTGTTCCAAATGGATGTCAAGACAGCTTTCCTCAATGGAGGATTAGCGGAGGAGATCTACATGGATCAACCTGAGGGTTTTGTACTCGAAGGTCAAGAAGACAAAGTATGTCGTCTTAAAAGGTCCATTTATGGTCTCAAACAGTCATCGAGACAGTGGTATTTCAGGTTTCATGAAGCCATCATCTCTATCGGTATGTCCATGATAGAGGAAGACCACTGTGTATATGTCAAGAAGTCGGAGAAGGGAATTTTGTTTCTCTCTCTATACGTCGACGACATACTATTGGCTGGGAATGACATCGAGTTGATCAATCCACTAAGGAGTGGTTATCTTTCAATTTGAGATGAAAGATATGGGTGAGGCGAGCTATGTGCTCGGTGTTAAGGTCATCAGAGATCGCTCTAGGAGACTTCTTGGTCTGTCTCAAGAATCTTATATTAAAAGGGTCTGGAGCGGTTTAGGATGCATCATAGTAAACCCGTTGATACTCCAGTGGAAAAGAATCACACTTTGAGTCTTGATCAGTGCCCTAAAACGGATAAAGAAAAAGAGCAAATGAGTAGGGTTCCTTATGCGAGTGCGATTGGCAGCTTGATGTACGCTATGATGTGTACTCGACCTGACATATGCTTCGCTGTTGGCTTGGTAAGTCGTTACCAGAGCAACCCGGGACCTGCTCATTGGCAAGCGGTCAAGAGGATCCTTCGATACTTAAGGGAACCAGTGATCTCGTTCTATGCTTTCAAGCTGGGGACTTGAGATTGAAAGGATATAGTGATGCTGATTGGGGCGGTGATAGAGATGAGCGCAGGTCCACTTCAGGCTATGTGTTTATGCTTGGAGGTGGGGCAATTTCCTGGTGCAGTAAAAAGCAGAGTTGCATTGCCTTGTCTACCATGGAGGCGGAGTATGTTGCTTGTTCAGCAGCCGTTCAGGAGGCTGTTTGGCTGAGGAGATTTCTCCAGCACCTCGACATTGTGACTCGAGCTGACGAGCCTGTTGAGATGGTCTCTGACAGCATGGCTGCTTTGGAGTATGTGAAGGACCCCAAGTATCATGGCAGGACCAAGCACATTGACATCCGTTTTCACTACATTCGAGAGATGATTAGGCTAGGCGAGGTCACTCTTAGACATATCTCCACCACTAGGATGGTGGCTGATCCGTTGACCAAGCCGATAGCTAGGGATATGTTCCTGACCCACGTTAGGAGTTTGGGTCTTCGCAGGTTATGAAGTATGGACATTATTGAGACTTTTGTATCTTACGCTTTTCTTAATGAAAATGTGTTTTTCTTTTATGTATGATTGCGTAATTGATACTAGTAGGCACATATTAGCATAAGTCACCAGGCTCAGGTCAGCCCACTCACACGGGTGATCGCCCTGGCACTAAGTGGTGAGCAGGATGAGACTAAATAATCATATTAAACTTTAGTAGTTGTAATATGATTGCTTTGTTCATATACGTTATGAATAAAGTGTTGATACGATTTGAAAGTCGCCTTAATTAGTTTAAGATGAGACTCTTGGGAGTTGGATATGAGAATTCTTTTGTGAAATTCCATATCGAGCCTGTATAGCAGCCGAACCTAAATACTTGGGTTAGAGAGATGACCTGAGTTGTATAGTGGTTAGATGCCTTAGTGTGCCTAGACCAAGGTTCGCATGGCGTTTTAGAGCGTGACACGACCCATGGGTGGGAGCTCCGCCATGGCATACATATCATACTGTATGTGATTGTCGACCAGTTAGTAGAGTGGCATAATCCTTCCCTCTATGTCACTGTGTGAGCACTAACCCATTTTTATGCCCTCGACTTAGAACTACATTATGAAGTAGAGGTCCAAAGTAACTAACTTAGCGTGTATCTCAGGGTCATGAGAAAATACGATCTCGCGGAGCATGTCTAGTAAAGTGCTTGGACCGATACAGATTAATGTGAGGGGCTGAGGAAGATGTTTCGATAGCACACCATGAAAGTCTTGTGACTCATTGCCCGGGCGGTTATCTCGGTTGTGTTACTTGAGATAATCATGAGTACAAGAAATATTGTAGGGTCAAGTCCTGTGATTACAGGAGGGAGATTTGTGATACTTGATCCGTGTGTGTTGAAACGTCTGGGGCATATACGTTTTTTAGTCAGTGATGTGCTATGTTAGTTGGGTGGTGGACTTAATATAGCACTCCTGCATTGTGATTTTTTCATCTGGTCGCACGCTCCATTACCCGTATGAAGAGTAGAATGTATATGAGAGAAAATTGGCCAATGTGGCCAAGTGGGAGATTGTTGCCATGTGGTGTGTCCACATTGGCCGGTTCTAATTTGACTCAATCCATATGAGATGTGGATTATGTTTATCCTTTTGTGGTAAGGATAAGATCGGGATTTATCCTTATAGGTTAAGGATAAAGATAGGATTTATCCTTATGGGTTAAAGATAAGGATATGTTTCTTATAGGTTAAGAAACATATCTTAACCCATATCCTAACCATATTCTGGTTATCTCTACGTGAGAAAGAGAATATTCTAAGGAGTCCTAATAATCTACAAATAGAACCCCTTCCCTCATACGTTGAGATACACAATATACGATACACCAGAAGAAAAATGATTTCTTCTTCCTCATTATCTCTCTACGTTCTCTCTGGGTTTCCACCTTCGTTCCAGGGGTTTTGGAGTGTGGACATAGAAGAGGACTCTGGTAGCCCTCTTCGCATCCGATCCGATCTGCGCATCCGGTCTGCAACAGGAATTCGTGGAGAGTCAAGAATCACCAAGAAGACAAGGACGATCCAAGAAGGCTGGTAAAACAAGCTAGCTGATCCAATTTCGGTTCCTGGATACGTTGGCTATCCAGTTTGTAAGTTTCCGCTGCCCCATAAAACCAACATGTTTAAATTGGTATGTGTAATACAGTTGAATTTCAGATTAGGATTTAGTTCTTGGAATTTTGGGACAGCATTGATGCAATTGTGGGATGAGCTTTTTGAAAGAGTTAAGTTGGCTTTTTGTAAACACCTATTGGCATTTCTATGTTAATTGGGAACTTGAAACTCAAGTTGTGGGCTGTGGTATTAGAGATTCATGAGACATACATAGCAGATTTTGAGTTCTTTCACCATCAGTTCGAGTTGCTGGAATTCTGCGAGTTGCTGAAAGTCTGCGCAACTAGTAATGTTTTCGTATAACTTTCTATCCGCAGGAGTTTGAGGCGATTTCAGGTTTGTTGGAAAGCTGAGAACGTGAGGAGTGTGCTCGCCAAAAATCATATTGATCGGGATCGGATCAGCAAGAAAAATAGGTGGGTTGTAGAGCATATCGAATTGAAGCCTACAAGTCGACTAACCAAAAGTGCAACCTTGTGTGATGTTTATGATCTATAGTTGGGTTTAATTATGCTTTTATTTCAGTGTCTTATTGAGAACTATATGATCATGTGTGAGAATTATGCCTTGACATATGGACATATAG
>CM054932.1:24226395-24228895 GCA_029168755.2 Tillandsia fasciculata
CATTTAAATTTATTTTCATTTTACTATTTGTTACTATTTTTTTATCATCATTAATTGTGTCATTTCTCACCAAATTTTTTTTATGTTACTGTACAAATCTACTGTTTAAGATAGAAGCTACCAGCTTTATTCAAAGTCACTGGTGACATCATAACAAAAAAAACAAAACAAAAAAAAGCAAAATGTGCCTCTAAATAGAGACATTGAAAGATTCTACCAAATAATTTTTATTTAGTTTTCTATCTATTTTCTAGCTATTCTTTTTTTTTTTTTAATCTTTATTATCAAAACGCGTGGAATATATATATATACTTTGCTACTTTCAATTAGTGTTGATTTGCCAATTTTTATTGAAATGAAGATCGGAATGATAATTCTTTGAATTTTTTCGAACCAAACACTAACAATTAGGGGTGGCAATCCAGCTCGCTGTTCGTGAGCCAGCTCGTGTTCAGCTCGAAATGAGCTTGAGATCGAATCACTTGTTTAGTAAACGAGCCGAACACGAGCCGAATTTTTCAGCTCGTCTAATAAACGAGCCGAACACGAGCTGGGTCAGCTTGCTCGTGTTCGGCTCGATAACTTTACTATTTAGATTTAGGCCATCAATTTTTTGTGAATTTTAATTATTAGATTAAAATTTTAATTTTTTTATTTTTTTCAAACTTTACACCTAATAGTATGAATGAAAATCAAACTTGTTGTTCGCGAGCCAGTTCGTGTTCGGCTCGTTAATAAACGAGCCGAACACGAGCCGAATTTTTCAGCTCGATATTTAAACGAGCCAGCTCGTGTTCGGCTCGTTTATTAAACGAGCCGAACATGAGCCGACCCCAGCTCGCTCGTGTTCGGCTCGTTGACACCCCTACTAATAATAAAAATGAATCATTCTAATTTTCATTCCAAATGCTCTTAAATCCTTCCAACCAAACGCGCACTTAGTATTTTTGTAAATTAATAAACCTGCTAATCAAGCTTTGAACTTTTGCGATCACCTCTCCTAAACTTGGATAAATTAATAAATAGTTCAATATACCTTAATTTTTCGTTAAGTAAAATTATTAAATACTAATAAGTTGTTCTCATTCAATGTTTTGTCCATGGGCAAAAGTTTGGAAATATCGTGAAATTAAAAAAGCGCCTTTATTCTTTAATTTGTAATGTTTTAATTTTGTCCGCTAGATCTGCTTCACATCGGGCCCTATCATTTATTTAATTTATTAAATTATTTAACAAAGTTTACAAAAATTATAAAAAATATAAACTCATCAGAGGTTTCCTCCCAAAATAGAAATGTTTAGGGTCAAAACATTTATTTCACACACACACACACAAAAACTATTTCAGGATAAGTATAAAGTACGGAACTAGTGTAAAAAAGCGTTTGGAATGGTTCCAGAAATAAGAGATATTGTATTTGGTATGAGAATGAAAATAAAAAGAATAAAGGGTTTTAATTAAGATAAATTATCTTTTTGTCCTCAAACTTTATTATGTAATAATGATGTGAGAGATAGTGCCTCGGTACACGTGAGAGGGTATTTAAAAAAAAAAATAAGAGGGTGGTTAGGAAAAGTGAGAATAATAATTATTACTTATTCTAGTTGTACCGGAACAAGCTATACTTATTGATTTCTGGTGCATTTGAAAGAATAAGAATATATCCTTCCTATTCTCGGTTCTATACCGAATCCAAACGGGCCATTACCCCCGTTTGGTTCTTCCAAACGTTTTTTATGATTTATTTTATTTTATTTTTTTTTATTTCAAAGAAAATTAAAATTTTATTTTATTTTTTTCAAATAAATAAATTATTTTTACTTAAAAAAAAATAAAAATACTATTTTTTTATAAACAAAATAAAGTTTTTTGAAATCAAATGTTTGGAAAAATGGACGAGAATTTTTCCATGAAAACTTTTGTTTTCCAAAATTTTTATTTGTAATGTGAGTGGTGTTTATACTTTAGTATTTGTTAATAAAAAATTTAATGGTTTGTTTGATAAGACAATAAAATAAACATTTAGATTTAAAAAAAAAAAATCTCTTAATTTAAATTTCTAATTCTAAATTTTGTTAAAAAAATAATTTTATGATTTGATACTCGAGGTCTCTATTTGAAATCTAATTATTTCATAATTTCAACTAATTTATTTTAAAAAATAATAAATAAATAAATATCATATAATATTTCTCTCAAAAATACCACTAATATCTTTCCCTCAAAAACACTTACTAAAATAATTTAATAAAACATTTCTAATATCTTTGGAATAGCACTGTTTATAGTTTAATATCAAATCTTTAATAAAATTTAAAAAATAATGAATCATTTTCCGTCATTTTTTGAGAAAAAAAAAATGATAAATAATTTATCGTATAATTAACAACTTATTCATATAATTCTAACAATCTTACAAAAATTTTATAAATAACGATAATAATCTGAAGTCGGTAAATAAGTATCTATTTTTTCTCAATTTTCGTCCAGTATGGTACCG
>CM054932.1:24236395-24264183 GCA_029168755.2 Tillandsia fasciculata
TATTAAGAGGGCTTATTTGACTTGGGACACCTCTTTTGGACTTCATCTCCCTCTTAGCTGCTAAGGAGTCCAAGAAGCAGCCTTCATCTTCTTCTTCTTCATCAAGGAAACACCATTGTTGGAGCTTGATCATTGCTGGTTTTTGGTTCCACTTCATCGCATTTTCATCCAGGAGGTCTCCAGAGCAGTGGGAGTGGAATTTTGGGGTGATTTTGTGGGGTTCTCTTCACAAACTTCAAGATCTTCAACTTTCATATTGAAGAGGGGAGCTAATTAGAGCTCTAAGTCAGGTGAATTTAGTTATATTTGAAGCATTTGTTTTCAGTTTGGGATTCTGAGCACAGGTTAGTGTTTTTGCTCCCCTGGGATGTACAAGTAGAATTTTGAGTTGGTTTTTGATGGAAAATTTTTAGGATTTAAAGATCTTCAACTTTTGTATTTATTGAATCCTCAAATTTGGACATTAAAATAGGTAAATTAAGCCATCTTTGGGATTTTTGTGCACAGCTGGGATTTTGGATCTAGTTTTGAGTCATGCTTGGTGTTTTTGTTCCCTAGGACTAAAGGAGTGGACTTTTGGGCTCATTTTTGTTGGGAATTCACCAGGACTCAGAGACCTACAATTTTCGTGTTGAAAAGGAAGGCTAAATCTTGCTTCTAGCTTGGTAAATTTCATCATCTTGAAGCTCTTTGTTCAGATGGTAGTTTTGGGCAGCATGTGGTAATCTTGGGATATATTTTTTCCCTCTTTATGAAATGGTGAATTTCAAGTTGGGTAATTTTCTAGACTTCAAGAGAAATAATTTGATACCTTACTCTTGAAATTTGGACAAAAATTGATATACCATCTTTAGTCCTCTTTGCAGTACATTGTTACTAAAATCTGCATGTATTGGGAATGGCTTATGTAGTAAATTGAGGGTTGGCTATAATTTCGTGGTTCTCATATTGGTTGTGGGGTTAACTCAAATGGATAATTGTAATCTCAGAATTATGATGAACAATTTCTCTTTTGGTTTCAACCAGTAATTATGTTTTGTTGCCATGTGGTGTGTCCACATTGGCCGGTTCTAATTTGACTCAATCCATATGAGATGTGGATTATGTTTATCCTTTTGTGTTAAGGATAAGATCGGGATTTATCCTTATAGGTTAAGGATAAAAAATAGGATTTATCCTTATGGGTTAAAGATAAGGATATGTTTCTTATAGGTTAAGAAACATATCTTAACCCATATCCTAACCATATTCTGTTTATCTCTACGTGAGAAAGAGAATATCCTAAAGTCCTAATAATCTATAAATAGAACCCCTTCCCTCATACGTTGAGATATACAATATACGATACACAAGAAGAAAAAGAATTTTCTTCTTCCTCATTCTCTCTCTACGTTCTCTCTGGGTTTCCACCTTCGTTCCCGGGGTTTTGGAGTGTGGACATAGAAGAGGACTCTGGTAGCCCTCTTCGCATCCGATCCGATCTGCGCATCCGGTCTGCAACCAGGAGATTCGTGGAGAGTCAAGAATCACCAAGAAGACAAGGACGATCCAAGAAGGCTGGTAAAACAAGCTAGCTGATCCAATTTCGGTTCCTGGATACGTTGGCTATCCAGTTTGTAAGTTTCCGCTGCCCTAAAACCAACAATTGGTATCGGAGCCATTTGCTTGTTTTCGCCTAAAAGATCATGCCTGTGTTTGCTTGATTAAAAAAAAAAAAAAAAAAATGTTTCGTTGATCATATTTTTCGTAGATTAGTTCTACAATTTTTTTTAGATTCTTTTTCTATGTGAAATCGAATTAAAATAAATAAATAAAAGATGAAGATAGAAATTAAATTAGTTTTAATTTTTTATTCTTTTATGTTGATCACGAAATATTTTTTTATTTACATATGTTGTAAATGACCTTTTTTTTTTTATTATTTACATATGCTGTAAATATTTTTTTAAAAAAGATAAAAAGAAAACTAAATTAGTTTTAGTTTTTTATTCTTCAAGAAATATTTTTATTTACATCAGTTGTAAATAAATATTTTTTATTTTTTATTTTATTTATTTTTTTTTGTGCTGTGTGCATTACTTAAAAAAAAAAAAAAAAAAAAAAAAAAAATTAGGCAACGGGCCCGGCCCGGCTGTAGCCCCGAGCGGGTGCGGGCCCCGTGCGCTGGGTGCGCTGGGCCCGGCCCGGCCCGCCTCTTCTGCGGGCGGGCGCCGGCCCATCGCGCTGGGTGCGCGGGGCTGGCCCGGCCTGAGTGGCGTCCTACAATTTTTTTTAGAAAATAAGTTTTTTTAATGCTCCTATGTGGTGCAATTTTTTTTTATGTGATTTCTTTTATGCTCCTATGTGGTGCGAAATATTTTTTTACCTGTGGAATTTAGATATGCATGTGTTGTATCTTGTGTAGATTTAAATGCTTGTGTAGCTTATTATTAATTGTGTATATTTTGTGCATATAAGTACTTGTGTTCTTTCGGTGTTTTTCCACAAAATTTAATTTTTTAGAAAAGCGGGTTCGGCGTGTGCAGCATTCCTTTAGAATATATTTTTCTTTGATGTACATCTTTGTAGTGATGTAGTAGGTTTATTTCTGCAAATGTGATGTAATAATTAAGGTCGTGTAAGAGGAATGTGTTTTGCACACCATCGACGTTTTTCAAATTAAATTTTGGCACAAGTACTTATTTTATTATTTTATCTGTGTGATATGAATTATCTAAGATAAGTTCTTAATTTTTTTTTTTTTAAAAGATGTGTTCTTTTAATGGATAAGTTCCGATTTTTTGAATAAGATTCAAAATTAAATAAGAAAAAAATTAATAAGATTGAAATTTCTTGAACCGACACTGGGTGATGATTATGAGCCTAGCGAAATTTTCGATCCCGTTGTGAAGGAGATATTTTTTCAATCTTGTTAATTTTTTGAAATATGTGCCTAATGTTCAAACCTGTTTTTGAATGTAGTGAAATGGCTTCCAGAAATGTTATAGCTGACCTCACGAGGGGTGATAAGCTAAACGAAAAAATTATGACATATGGCACAGAAAAATGCAATACCTGCTTAATGAACAAGGAGTTCTTGAAACTCTCTCTGTCAAAAAGACCGTGCCTCTAGATAACTCTACTGCAGAACACAAGCATGAGCAGGATGTCTATGATAAATGGTTCAAGGAGGATCGTACTGCTCGGTATACTATGTTGTGTGCCATGCAGGATGACCTCATTGGACAGTTTGAGACATTTGAGACTGCCAAAGACATGTGGGAAAATCTGAAGATTGCTTTTGGGCAAACTTCAGTTACGAGGCTGCGTGCCCTAAATCTAAAGTTTCAGCAGTACATTAAGGACCCGAAGCACTCAATGGTTGAGCACCTTCGTGTGATGAGCACCATGATTCGGGACCTTAAGGCTGCTGGAAATGAGCTCACCGATGAGCAACAGGTTCTCGTGGTGATTCGTTCACTGCCGGACCCTGAATGGTCCCAGATGAAGCTCCTGATGACGCACAGTGAGGGCATTAAAACGTTTAATGACATATCACGTCATCTCGAGCTTGAGGCAGAACGCTTGGATGCGAACCGTTCTGTCGCTCTTGTTGCACGCTCTGAGGAGCACGGTGGGATTGCACCCAAGCGCAAAAAGGGTTACAACAATGGAGCACAGAAAAGTGAAAACCAAATTCCTCATGGTGGAGTTGGAAAGCGCGGCAGAGGCAAGCACGCTGGCAGCAGAGATGTTGCGAAGTTAAAATGCTATAACTGTAAAAAGAAGGGTCATTTCGCTCGGGATTGTTCTGAGCCGAAAAAGGTAACCCTACCACTCTCACACTGTTTTGTTTGCTCTTATGCTTTAGTAGCTAATTCTCTTCCCGATTGGATCGTGGATACAAGAGCAAACAAGCACGTAGTGCGTGATCGAGCGGGATTTGTAGATTACAATCGAGTACCGACTGGCACACAATTTGTCACCCTTGGGAATGGCTCAATGGAAGAAGTTATTGGAGTTGGTTCGTACCAACTCAAGTTGCGTGGTGGCCGCACCTTACTTCTTCAAGATGTGCTATATGCACCCGGTATAAGATGTAATCTATGTTCAGTTTTAGCTTTGCTACATTTAGGCTATTCTTTTCATTTTGACAGAGACCGCCTTGACATTTCCTTTCATGGTACTTTATTTGGATATGGTACATTAATAAATGGTTTCTTTAAGTTAGATTTGGAGGATGATTCGTTTGCTTTTGCTTCTTCTTCTTCTAATCTCTGTGATGAATCCGTTAAATGGCATGCCAGACTAGGCCATATAGGTCAAGAAAGAATGAACAGACTGGCTCGAGTAGGCCTTTTGGGGTCTCTCGCCAAAGTTGACCTATCTGTGTGCGAGCCTTGTCTGGCTGGGAAGGCATGTAGAAAGCCTTTTGGTAAGGCTACTCGTGCCTCTCATCCTTTGGAGCTGATCCACTCAGACATTTGTGGGCCAATGAATGTGAGGGCCCGGCATGGTGCGTGCTATTTTCTCACATTCATTGATGATTATTCCCGTTATGGCTATGTGTATTTGCTTTCTCACCGTTCTGAAGCTTTAGATTGCTTCAAGCGCTTCGTAGCGGAGGCTGAGAATCAAATAGAAAGAAGTGTAAAAGTGCTTCGCACTGATCGAGGACGTGAGTACTTGTCTGATCAGTTCAAGACTTACTGTGAGCAAAAGGGCATTATGAGACAGCTCACTATTCCAGGTACTCCGCAACAAAATGGTGTTGCAGAGCGAAGGAATCGTACTCTACTGGACATGGTTAGGTCTATGATGGCGCATGCTCATCTTCCTATAAGTTTTTGGGGAGATGCTCTTTTGACTGCTGCCTATATTCTTAATCGAGTCCCTAGTAAATCAGTGCCATCTACCCCATATGAGTTGTGGAGTGGTAGAAAGCCAAGTTTACACTACTTACGCCCTTGGGGTTCAGCTGGATATGTTCACAACCCCTCACATAGATTCGGAAAACTCGGCCCTAAAGCAAGCAAGCATGTGTTCATCAGATACCCTGAAAATTCGAAGGGCTATGTGATGTATGGTGAACACCCAGATGGTGGGATGACCGAGATTGAGTCTCGTAATGTGGAATTCCTAGAGAAGGAATTTCCAAGCATTGGTGAAATGCGAAATGACGTCGGATTGTATGAGTTACAAGACGATGCTATCCCATCTTCTGGTGAGGGTGATCGATCACTTCCCGAAGTCGCTGAAGGAAGTGGTAGCGATCCTCCGGCTAGTGGGAGTGCTTCTATGAGTGGGAGCATACCCTTGGAAGCCGAGAGTTTAGGCCCTCAACTGCGTAGAAGTGAACGTGGAAACATTCCCCGTCGACGTTTTGAGATCGAAGGGAATATTTTCATGTGCACTCCGCTCGATGATGATGAGCCTGCTTCTTATGTAGAAGCGCTACAATCACCAGCTTGTAATGAGTGGATGGCTGCTATGAGAGATGAGATGGATTCCATGAGCAAGAACCAAGTATGGGAGTTGGTTGACCTTCCACCTGAGCGCAAGTCTATTGGAAATAAATGGGTTTTAAAAATTAAGCGCAAGGTGGATGGATCAATCGATAAATATAAGGCTCGGCTCGTGGCTAAGGGCTACAATCAAAGGCAGGGGGTAGATTACAACGAGACATTTGCTCCCGTTGTGAGATTTGCCTCCATACGTGTGATTTTAGCCTTAGTGGCTCATCTAGATTTGGAATTGTTCCAAATGGATGTCAAGACAGCTTTCCTCAATGGAGGATTAGCGGAGGAGATCTACATGGATCAACCTGAGGGTTTTGTACTCGAAGGTCAAGAAGACAAAGTATGTCGTCTTAAAAGGTCCATTTATGGTCTCAAACAGTCATCGAGACAGTGGTATTTCAGGTTTCATGAAGCCATCATCTCTATCGGTATGTCCATGATAGAGGAAGACCACTGTGTATATGTCAAGAAGTCGGAGAAGGGAATTTTGTTTCTCTCTCTATACGTCGACGACATACTATTGGCTGGGAATGACATCGAGTTGATCAATACCACTAAGGAGTGGTTATCTTTCAATTTTGAGATGAAAGATATGGGTGAGGCGAGCTATGTGCTCGGTGTTAAGGTCATCAGAGATCGCTCTAGGAGACTTCTTGGTCTGTCTCAAGAATCTTATATTAAAAGGGTTCTGGAGCGGTTTAGGATGCATCATAGTAAACCCGTTGATACTCCAGTGGAAAAGAATCACACTTTGAGTCTTGATCAGTGCCCTAAAACGGATAAAGAAAAAGAGCAAATGAGTAGGGTTCCTTATGCGAGTGCGATTGGCAGCTTGATGTACGCTATGATGTGTACTCGACCTGACATATGCTTCGCTGTTGGCTTGGTAAGTCGTTACCAGAGCAACCCAGGACCTGCTCATTGGCAAGCGGTCAAGAGGATCCTTCGATACTTAAAGGGAACCAGTGATCTCGTTCTATGCTTTCAAGCTGGGGACTTGAGATTGAAAGGATATAGTGATGCTGATTGGGGCGGTGATAGAGATGAGCGCAGGTCCACTTCAGGCTATGTGTTTATGCTTGGAGGTGGGGCAATTTCCTGGTGCAGTAAAAAGCAGAGTTGCATTGCCTTGTCTACCATGGAGGCGGAGTATGTTGCTTGTTCAGCAGCCGTTCAGGAGGCTGTTTGGCTGAGGAGATTTCTCCAGCACCTCGACATTGTGACTCGAGCTGACGAGCCTGTTGAGATGGTCTCTGACAGCATGGCTGCTTTGGAGTATGTGAAGGACCCCAAGTATCATGGCAGGACCAAGCACATTGACATCCGTTTTCACTACATTCGAGAGATGATTAGGCTAGGCGAGGTCACTCTTAGACATATCTCCACCACTAGGATGGTGGCTGATCCGTTGACCAAGCCGATAGCTAGGGATATGTTCCTGACCCACGTTAGGAGTTTGGGTCTTCGCAGGTTATGATGTATGGACATTATTGAGACTTTTGTATCTTACGCTTTTCTTAATGAAAATATGTTTTTCTTTTATGTATGATTGCGTAATTGATACTAGTAGGCACATATTACCATTAGTCACCAGGCTCAGGTCAGCCCACTCACACGGGTGATCGCCCTGGCACCTAAGTGGTGAGCAGGATGAGACTAAATAATCATATTAAACTTTAGTAGTTGTAATATGATTGCTTTGTTCATATACGTTATGAATAAAGTGTTGATACGATTTGAAAGTCGCCTTAATTAGTTTAAGATGAGACTCTTGGGAGTTGGATATGAGAATTCTTTTGTGAAATTCCATATCGAGCCTGTATAGCAGCCGAACCTAAATACTTGGGTTAGAGAGATGACCTGAGTTGTATAGTGGTTAGATGCCTTAGTGGTGCCTAGACCAAGGTTCGCATGGCGTTTTAGAGCGTGACACGACCCATTGGGTGGGTGCTCCGCCATGGCATACATATCATACTGTATGTGATTGTCGACCAGTTAGTAAAGTGACATATATCCTTCCCTCTATGTCACTGTGTGAGCACTAACCCTTTTTTTATGCCCTCGACTTAGAACTACATTATGAAGTAGAGGTCCAAAGTAACTAACTTAGCGTGTATCTCAGGGTCATGAGAAAATACGATCTCGCGGAGCATGTCTAGTAAAGTGCTTGGACCGATACAGATTAATGTGAGGGGCTGAGGAAGATGTTTCGATAGCACACCATGAAAGTCTTGTGACTCATTGCCCGGGCGGTTATCTCGGTTGTGTTACTTGAGATAATCATGAGTACAAGAGATGTTGTAGGGTCAAGTCCTGTGATTACAGGAGGGAGATTTGTGATACTTGATCCGGTGTGTGTTGAAACGTCTGGGGCATATACGCTTTAGTCAGTGATGTGCTATGTTAGTTGGGTGGTGACTTAATATAGCACTCCTGCATTGTGATTTTTTCATCTGGTCGCACGCTCCATTACCCGTATGAAGAGTAGAATGTATATGAGAGAAAATTGGCCAATGTGGCCAAGTGGGAGATTGTTGCCATGTGGTGTGTCCACATTGGCCGGTTCTAATTTGACTCAATCCATATGAGATGTGGATTATGTTATCCTTTTGTGTTAAGGATAAGATCGGGATTTATCCTTATAGGTTAAGGATAAAGATAGGATTTATCCTTATGGGTTAAAGATAAGGATATGTTTCTTATAGGTTAAGAAACATATCTTAACCCATATCCTAACCATATTCTGTTTATCTCTACGTGAGAAGAGAATATCCTAAGGAGTCCTAATAATCTATAAATAGAACCCCTTCCCTCATACGTTGAGATACACAATATACGATACACAAGAAGAAAAATGATTTTCTTCTTCCTCATTCTCTCTCTACGTTCTCTCTGGGTTTCCACCTTCGTTCCCGGGGTTTTGGAGTGTGGACATAGAAGAGGACTCTGGTAGCCCTCTTCGCATCCGATCCGATCTGCGCATCCGGTCTGCAACCAGGAGATTCGTGGAGAGTCAAGAATCACCAAGAAGACAAGGACGATCCAAGAAGGCTGGTAAAACAAGCTAGCTGATCCAATTTCGGTTCCTGGATACGTTGGCTATCCAGTTTGTAAGTTTCCGCTGCCCCATAAAACCAACATGTTTAAATTGGTATGTATAATAAGTTGAATTTCAGCTTAGGATTATGTTGGAATTTTGGGACAGCATTGATGCAATTGTGGGATGAGCTTATTTGAAAGAGTTAAGTTTGGCTTTTTGTAAACCTATTGGCATTTCTATGTTAATTGGGAACTGAGAAATCAAGTTTGGGCTGTGGTATTAGAGATTCATGAGACATACATAGCAGATTTTGAGTTCTTTCACCATCAGTTCGAGTTGCTGGAATTCTGCGAGTTGCTGAAATTCTGCGCAACTAGTAATGTTTTCGTTATAACTTTCTATCCGACAGGAGTTTTGAGGCGATTTCAGGTTTGTTGGAAAGCTGAGAACGTGAGGAGTGTGCTCGCCAAAAATCATATTGATCGGGATTCGGATCAGCAAGAAAATAGGTGGGTTGTAGAGCATATCGAAATTGCAGCCTACAAGTCGACTCAACCAAAAGTGCAACCTTGTGTGATGTTTATTATCTATAGTTGGGTTTAATTATGCTTTTATTTCAGTGTCTTATTGAGAACTATATTGATCATGTGTGAGAATTATGCCTTGACATATGGACATATAGATAGGCCATATCTCTTTTATTCATGTTATACTATTCATGCTGTAATTAAACTTAGGAGAAAACATTTTCTTTTCTCTTATACTTTTATTGCTCGGGTTAGAGAGTAGGGATGGAGATAGTATAGCTATTTTGTTGAGTCAGGTGGGATAGCACCAGATTATCGACTCGGGTTTTGTTTCAGCAACCGCGGATTGTGAGCGGTTGGACCGATTAGTGTTATGCATCAGTTGGGGCTGGGTTTTGCATTTGTTGATAGAGTGAGTCTCCACTTTGAGCATAGTGTCGATTTTTGCCTGCTTGACTGAGATAGTTGACAAAGATACTTTACAGAGATACTTGATATGGGTTACTTATTGACTCGAGCGGGTCGCTCCCCTCGAGTGCCACTCCGGAGTAGGCGAGACCGGTTGATGCCCCGGGGAGAGAGATTGATATTTGAGTATGATTACACACCGTTGATACATGGTGATGACGCCACGTCGTTGATACATGACGGTGGGGGTTCTAGTGAGGTATGGACCGTGTTGTTGTACCGGTGATGAGATTGATTTATACAGGCAAGTCTGGGCCTATACAGGACCATTTGATTGGGTTATACTTTGGCAGTCATCTTTCCATGATGCATATATATATATATATATATATATATATATATATATATATATATATATATATATATATTTATATATATATATATATATATATATATATATATATATATATTATTTGAGATCATACAATTGAGGATATCATGTAGCTCAGTAGTTGTTTTCTATGAGTTATGCATGTGTCTATTTGAGATCATACAGTTGAGGATATCATATAGCTCAGTAGTTGTTTCTATGAGGTGTGCATGTGTCTATTTGAGATCATCCAGTTGGGGACATTATTGGTACACGAGAGTCGTAATACATTCATTCATGCATACTCTTGACATTATTCAGTTGGTTTTGAGCATAGTAGAGTAGTTTCCTTTTCAGCTATTGCTATTATTCTTCTTACTATCACCTACTTTGCCCTTCCGGTAGACTCGGTGGGTAGGTCGGAGGTTCGATGATTTACCCACTGAGAACTGCTGTTAGTAGTTCTCACACCCGTTGTTGCTCCCCAGTGATCTCTTCTGGAGCAACAGTACTGGCAGAGCGCGGCAAGGGAGTCGCGGACTAGATAGAGCCCCACCCTGATGGTTCTGATAGAGTTTGCCCTACAGTTTATTTATTTCTTTCAGTCTTTTTATATACCCAGGCTACTGTATTTTTGGTCTGGCTGGAGCCAGCTTTATGTATTATGTCAGTCCCAGTGTTGTATTTATTTTGAGAGTTGTAAATTGTTAAGAATTGTATTTATATTGCTTAAGAGTTGTATTATTGGAGTTATCGTAGACTTGTATGATGTTGGTATTTGGAGTTGTATATGTGGATGTTGTTGTTAGTAGTGGAGTTGTACTTAGTGTAGATTTTGGGAGTTTTAGTTGGTTAGTATATCTTTATAGTTGGATTTTGGAGTGATTATATTTAGTGGTGGTGTGGAGTTGTATTACTATTTGTTGTGAAGAGTTTTGTGGATGGTTTATTGATACAGTAGTCTTTATTCATTTCTCGCTCTGTGCCATTTTTTGTGGCTATACATTCTCTTGTACACTACACTTGGTTGTTTGAGTTATTGTATCACTTCGTATATGTGGGAAATACTGCATATACGGCGGATCTGTTGTCGCACTCGAGTTCTGGTTTACACTCGGGGCGTGACACCACCGCCACCGCAACCGCATTAGGCACCCCACACGGTGTCGTTTAGTGCAACCTTTTGGGGCTACACGTGGTACCCCTGGTTGGGGCTTCAACCCGGAAAAAAATATTCTTGTTATTATTATTATTATTAAAGGGAAAAGAGAATATATATTTTGTATTGTGACTCATCATTATAAAAGAAATCTATATCAAAAGTATGTATAACGTATGGTTTTTGTTATATATGATTTTGTACTACTCATTTATTTATTTATTCATGACTGTAAAGTAGTGTGCTTAGTTTATTTTTTATTTTAAACACGCATACGGTGATCATGAAAATTTATAATAGTGTTTATATAGACTACATACAGTTTATAAATTTTGAGTCACATAAAGTTGTATAAATTATTTTTTTTTATATATATACTTTCCACTGCGTTTAGGAATAATATGAAATATTGGGTCATTCGATGTCATATAAAGATTTTTGAGATCAACTATGTTTAGAAGTAGCCACAACATTCTACTCATAGTATATGATCGTTTATGGTTGTCACGCCCCGGGTGTAAACCGGAACCCGGGCCCGTCTACAGATCCGCCGTGCACACGGTATTTCCCGCGTACATGAAGCGCAAAACCTGCTCAGATATAAGAGATAATAATAAAAGAGCAATAAAAACAGAGCTGAACTAAAACTAATACATCTCAGACTGAAGCTGGAAATAAAATACAATACATCTGTATAAATGATACATCAGTCTCTCCCAGCTAACCAAAAATAAATACAACCTGCTGACAAAAGCCAGTCCCAAATGTAAAAGTACAACCGTCTGAGGAAACATGGGTACACCAACAGTCCAGCTAACACGCTCATCCTGCCTAGAGATCTATCTACTCAGCCGTCCTCTCTCCTCGACCCGCCGCTGAAAGCCCAGCAGCACCCGCAGAAGACACTGCAAAATAAGGGAGAAGAAAAAGAGGAAAGAAGAATGGAGGTGAGAACTACTAGTAAACCAGTAGCCTCCCCTAGTGGGTAAAACCTCAAACTCTGACGCACCCACTAGGTCTACCAGAGGCAAAAGGAAAGAAGAGTGGTAAGAAATGAAACTGCTGAAAAAGGGAAATCTACCACTACTATGCCTCTAAAATACAGTCCTAGACTGGAATAACCGTAAGCAACAATAACCAACCGTCCCAGATGAACCCAATCTGTACCGCCCTCATCATCGGGCAAGTAAGCCGCGCCGATGTGATAGCAAAACTCCTGCTGCCGCCCTCATCATCGGGCAAATAAGCCGCGCCGATGTGATAGCAAAACCGTCAATAACTGTCTGGCCCCGGCCTCCGGAGGGGATCTCGAGGGGAGCGACCCACACGAGGAAAGCATCACCGGGCAATAACCGCGCCGGTGTAATAAGTATCAAAAGCAGGACTGGTTCACAACTATAAAGCCCCAGTGGAACACATCCCTCCACTAAAAAGAAAGTGATCCCCAATCTGATGCACAAATGAACATCCGGTCAATCGCCCAAAATCCGCGATCGCCGCAATACCTCACAATCCACAACCAGGTCTCACAACCGACCTCCGGTCAACCGCCCAATATCCGCGGTCGCCGGAATAACCCACAAACACAATCATGTCCCACATCCGACATCCGGTCAACCGCCTACTATCCGCGGTAGCCGCTATAATCCCCCAATCCAAAATCGGGTAAAATAATATGTATCTGGTCAACCGCCTACTATCCGCGGTTGCCACAAAACCCTCTAGTCCATAATCATGCCCTATCACCGATGTCCTATAACCGACATCCGGTCAACCGCCCAATATCCGCGGTCGCCGCCAAAACCCCTAATCCACAATCCAGGCCCCGGCTACACTATCCCAAACCCCTGCTCAACCCGAGCAACAAGAACCACCTGACTCACAAAAAGGAGAAAAGAAGCAAACAAGGTTTCTCCTAAGTCAAGTTCCAACATGAAAGTGTAGCGATAAAAAATGGCCTATCTAGATGTCCATACAAGCATGCAAGTGTTCTCAAGGAAAGATAAAGAAAGGGTGACAATAATGGTTCCACATGTGTATCAATTAATAGCTCCGCATAGATATAACCATCATGCTAAATCATTATCCAACCACACATGTCTAAAATCCACAATTTTCCCTCACCTACATCATCCACCTATGCATGTCCCAAAAGATCCACTCCCACAAGACATTTCATTTTATCCAAATATGAAAGTAAATTCTACATGCAAGGTTAAGTGCCAAAACTATATCCATTCAAGCATGAATAAATCCCAACCACTATCACATAGCCACAATAGTATTTTCCATATGATAGGCTCACAATTATATTACTTTAAGCATGCATGTCCAAATAAAGGGATCACTCTAATATTCCTAGTGAGCATGTCAAAATAGAGGTAAACAACAACCACCCACCTTGATCGCTAATTCCAAGTCCAAATAGTGCTCTCGCCTAAACCGATAAGCAGCCGCGATCACTGTACAAAATTCCCAAAAGAACATGCATAATTAATCATACAATGCTCCAATAAAATCTGTCCAAATACATAGTCCAATGTTTCCCTGTTTTCACCTGCGAAAAATACTTGGAAAAATTCCAAGAAAATACTGTCACGATCCTCGCGACGAACCCGTCGAAACGAGTACCTGCACGCTCAAAACCGAGTTTCGGGCATCAAGATAAAAATCCGACAAGGTGACCCTCTCAAAAATAATCCTGTACAAAATCTGTAGCAATAATTTCTGTACACAGAGATTTTTCACCTTCGAAAAATATTCAGAAAAATCTGAGAAAAATCCAGGAGATTCCTTGCGAAATGTAGATAAAAAACGCCTTTTGAATCACCCCAATCCAATGCCTGTGCGCAAAGATATTGCAGAAACACTGTGGCGCTATCCAAAACTCCGCCCAAGAAAATGAGGTCACAAGATGATCCGAAAAACCCATGAAAAGCTCGGAATAGGAAAATCCAGTAAACATGGGAAACGTAGCCCTACCTGTCGTGAAGAAGATGGCGCAAGAATCGTTGGAAAATACTGCCGGGGTAGCTCGGGAGAGTCCATGCAATGAAATGCGACGAAGGGGACCACAATTGAACGAGCGTCGCGCCGAGCCGTAAAAATAGAAACCTTGGGATGCGTGCCGCAGAAAAATCTGGAAATCTGCAGATAGAACCAGCTCTGGGAGAGGAGGATTTCTTGTGAAGGTCGCACTGTGAAAAGAAGAACAGGGAAGGAGCTCTCTGCAGTTGAACTCGGCCTATTTATATGCTGGAAGAAACAAATCGGAAAATGACGCATAAGTCCCCACTTCCGGGTGCCCGGTCTTTTCGGGCCGCTAAAGTGTTGGGCCCGGCCCAACACTGTGCGGGCCCGAATCGCTCCTGGGCCTCCACGTCCACCCCGAACAGCGGACACCAAGATCCGCCGCTCACACCGCGTCGCGTGGCCCATGCGGAGGTCGACACGTGGCGGCCCACGCGCGGGAACCGCGCGTCAACGCGCCCGCTGCGCGCCCACGTGCGCGCCTGGCACGCCGCCTGGCGCACCTGCCAGGCCGGTTCCCGAGGCGCCTCGGTGCGCACGGTGGACCCCGCCACCTGAGCCAGCCAACCAAAAATCGCCACGTGTCCCCCCGGTCCATGAACCGCCCCGCACCACTCCGTGAACCGCGCTCACAACACCGACCAATCCAAACACGCCACGTGTCCCGGTCTTTGGTGCACGCCGGCCCGTGGACCGCGTGCCTGCCCGCGCGCCTCCGCGCTGCGCGCGCTGCCCGCGCTGTTGCCCGCGACGCTGCGCCGCCTTGCTCTGCCGCTGCCCGCCGTGCTCCGCCGCTGCCCGCCGCCGCCGCCGCCGGCCGTCGGCCACCGGAGTTACTGTTCCGGCGTGAACAGTAACCAGTTGCGCAAAATATCAAGTAGGTAGTCCATTTTGACCATTTTCGCGCGCTGAATCCGAATTTGATGTCCGTTTTGCCAAATTCCAACTCTAAAAATTGCCGAATGCACCCGGAAAGGTATTCTTTTGTCCAAACTTCGCGCTGAGCCCAATTTTAATATCCGTTTCGCGCGAAACCACTTTCAAGGATCCGACAGAGTCAACCGATCACCCACGTGATCCATTCAAGCTCGAGGTCCAACACTTGTGTCCAATTTTGCACAAACACTTCCAAACACAGTACAGGCTTCTCAGAAGTCACCAATGACTCTACCACAGCTCTGCAGAGATCCAGGTCATCACATCCTCCCCCACTAAAAGAAAGTTTCGTCCTCGAAACTAAAGTCATTCCTCAATCCGGAACCTCAACCAAGTAGAGGGGGGTAAATATCCAATCATCCACCACTCAAGCTCCCAAGGCTGTCTAATACCTCCTCCAGAGACGCGATACAATCCTCGGGTCTCTAACTGGAACAAAATAAAGGCGGGCACTCCAGGAAACCGCACCACCTCAACCAAGTACAGATGGGCTAACCGCTCGAGCTACCAAGTAGTCTGCATCGGTACAAGCATCCGCTCCTCCCAGGGCCTCAGATAATCCAACCACAAGTCCATCGGCACACAAGCTCGATCCAAGTACCTCTGTACTCCCGAGGTATCCAATATAAGTCCCCCAACTGATCCGTAGCCTCTAATCTCTAATCCAAACTGTCGGGATGTAGAAGCAATTCCCCAACTCTCCGGCATCAACACACAGCCATATGCAGTCGAGAAAACCAGTTTACAAATCCACCTTCAGGAAGACCCGGGACCCTTACAGCTGGTAAATCAAATCCTCCAGGCTCGACAAGGGTGCTAGCTCCAGATGGTCACTTCATCTAATTCCCGGGGATCCACGCAAAGCCGAAGTGAACCAACCTTCCACAACTCGAATAGCACCGGCGCCCCCAAAGGCGACACACTCGGTCTGACAAAATTCTCTATCCATCGAATCCGGAGTTGTGTCCTCAACTCCCAAACTAGTGACATGCTAGACAACTCCGATAGGAGAACAGTCGGGAACTCGCAACCAAATGGGGTATCCCGAGTCCCGGTGCCGCCGCAGGCCCCTCAACCACACCAGCCAAAAAGGCTACGCATCCACTGCGAAACCTCCGCCTCGCTCACGAAGTCAAAACCATAGAGGCGAAGATAACCCTCAAGCAACCCAAGTACACCAATACCTCCGGGCCTGGCTCCCCAAGAAAACTGTCCTCGCGGCATAATCAACCGCCGCGAAAGAAAACCGAACCAGCCAGCCCAACAAATACCACAGCACCATCCCGCAGCTGAGTCGAGACCATCAGGTCTACCGGCAAAATCCAGGACTCAAGCTGCACCGGGCAGGACCAACAGCTCTCCTCCACGTGCCAAGCGCGATCGAAAAAATAAGCCTCCCAAGCACGTGGTGACCCTCCAACCCTTACCCAAGCAATGAAGCAAAAGCATTACCCACCAAGAAGGGAAAACTCCCGTATCAAAAGATACGAACCCAAGAGCCCTGAGCAACTCAAACCTACCACCACACCGACCGCTGTAACCAATGTGCTCTGACAGTCTTGAAAATCCACTATCCTGAAAAAAGAAATCGGGAATGCCTCATCCAACTGATCTGTCCTCCATCACCCGGCGCCAAGTGCCTCCAAGTACTCTCTATCCCCCATCGAACAAGACCCTGTCTCCAAAGCCTCCATACTCAATCCCACGAATCGGAATGACTCATCCGCCAAAACTGGCTCACTCGATCGACGCAATCCCACAGCTTACCGGCTGTCAACTATCCACCCTGCCTCGGTGCCTCAACACTAAACGTCGGCACGGAGGGGGCTACTCGCTACTCCGACAACTGTGCCACTGCTCCGACAACTGTGCCACTGCGCTGCTCCGACAACTGTGTCACTGCGCTGCTCCGACAACTGTGTCACTGCGCTGCTCCGACAATTGTGTCACTGCTCCGACAATTGTGCCACTGCGCTGCTCCGACAACTGTGTCACTGCGTTGCTCCGACAACTGTGTCACTGCGCTGCTCCGACAACTGTGTCACTGCGCTGCTGATCTGCCCCCCAACACTACTACCCTTCGGGTCCGGAGCTCTCAGACCCCAATCTGGGTATCCGGCCCGAAACAACCAGCCAGACCCAACTGCCGCACCAAGGTGCACCCGGGTCAGGGCCCAACGTCGGGGAGACACCGCTCACCACGACAAAACCGCAAATCAGCACACCCCAACACTCGACCCAATCTAGCGAAAGTCAAAGACATCCCCCTATTTTTGTAACTTTATGTTGTCTGCAGCCAACATAACTGTCCAACAAAAATAGGATATGTCGATCCCTCTTCACTCACAGGAAGAGTCAAATAAATAAATCACCGACTTTCGCAAAATGTCGCGTCTCTCACGCACTAACATCCTAGGGTCCGCCCAAAAGCCTAGGGTTTCCTAAGTCCCAACTGACCTATCCCTAAGCTCTGATACCAACTAATCTGTCACGCCCCGGGTGTAAACCGGAACCCGGGCCCGTCTACAGATCCGCCGTGCACACGGTATTTCCCGCGTACACGAAGCGCAAAACCTGCTCAGATATAAGAGATAATAATAAAAGAGCAATAAAAACAGAGCTGAACTAAAACTAATACATCTCAGACTGAAGCTTGAAATAAAATACAATACATCTGTATAAATGATACATCAGTCTCTCCCAGCTAACAAAAAATAAATACAACCTGCTGGCAAAAGCCAGTCCCAAATGTAAAAGTACAACCGTCTGAGGAAACATGGGTACACCAACAGTCCAGCTAACACGCTCATCCTGCCTCGAGATCTATCTACTCAGCCGTCCTCTCTCCTCGACCCGCCGCTGAAAGCCCAGCAGCACCCGCAGAAGACACTGCAAAACAAGGGAGAAGAAAAAGAGGAAAGAAGAATGGGGGTGAGAACTACTAGTAAACCAGTAGCCTCCCCTAGTGGGTAAAACCTCAAACTTTGACGCACCCACTAGGTCTACCAGAGGCAAAAAGGAAAGAAGAGTGGTAAGAAATGAAACTGCTGAAAAAAGGAAAATCTACCACTACTATGCCTCTAAAATGCAGTCCTAGACTGGAATAACCGTAAGCAACAATAACCAACCGTCCCAGATGAACCCAATCTGTACCGCCCTCATCATCGGGCAAGTAAGCCGCGCCGATGTGATAGCAAAACTCCTGCTGCCGCCCTCATCATCGGGCAAATAAGCCGCGCCGATGTGATAGCAAAACCGTCAATAACTGTCTGGACCCCGGCCTCCGGAGGGGAACTCGAGGGGAGCGACCCACACGAGGAAAGCATCACCGGGCAATAACCGCGCCGGTGTAATAAGTATCAAAAAGCAGGACTGGTTCACAACTATAAAGCCCCAGTGGAACACAACCCTCCACTAAAAAGAAACTGATCCCCAATCTGATGCACAAATGAACATCCGGTCAATCGCCCAAAATCCGCGATCGCCGCAATACCCACAATCCACAACCAGGTCTCACAACCGACCTCCGGTCAACCGCCCAATATCCGCGGTCGCCGGAATAACCCACAAACACAATCATGTCCCACATCCGACATCCGGTCAACCGCCTACTATCCGCGGTAGCCGCTATAATCCCCCAATCCAAAATCGGGTAAAATAATAGTATCTGGTCAACCGCCTACTATCCGCGGTTGCCACAAAACCCTCTAGTCCATAATCATGCCCTATCACCGATGTCCTATAACCGACATCCGGTCAACCGCCAAATATCCGCGGTCGCCGCCAAAACCCATAATCCACAATCCAGGCCCCGGCTACACTATCCCAAACCCCTGCTCAAACCCGAGCAACAAGAACCACCTGACTAAAAAAAGGAGAAAAGAAGCAAACAAGGTTTCTCCTAAGTCAAGTTCCAACATGAAAGTGTAGCGATCAAAAATGGCCTATCTAGATGTCCATACAAGCATGCAAGTGTTCTCAAGGAAAGATAAAGAAAGGGTGACAATAATGGTTCCACATGTGTATCAATTAATAGCTCCGCATAGATATAACCATCATGCTAAATCATTATCCAACCACACATGTCTAAAATCACAATTTTCCCTCACCTACATCATCCACCTATGCATGTCCCAAAAGATCCACTCCCACAAGATATTTCATTTATCCAAATATGAAAGTAAATTCCACATGCAAGGTTAAGTGCCAAAACTATATCCATTCAAGCATGTATAAATCCCAACCACTATCAGATAGCCACAATAGTATTTTCCATATGATAGGCTCACAATTATATTACTTTAAGCATGCATGTCCAAATAAAGGGATCACTCTAATATTCCTAGTGAGCATGTCAAAATAGAGGTAAACAACAACCACCCACCTCGATCGCTAATTCCAAGTCCAAATAGTGCTCTCGCCTAAACCGATAAGCCGCCGCGATCACTGTACAAAATTCCCAAAAGAACATGCATAATTAATCATACAATGCTCCAATAAAATCTGTCCAAATACATAGTCCAATGTTTCCCTATTTTCACCTGCGAAAAATACTTGGAAAAATTCCAAGAAAATACTGTCACGATCCTCGCGACGAACCCGTCGAAACGAGTACCTGCACGCTCAAAACCGAGTTTCGGGCATCAAGATAAAAATCCGACAAGGTGACCCTCTCAAAAATAATCCTGTACAAAATCTGTAGCAATAATTTCTGTACACAGAGATTTTTCACCTTCGAAAAATATTCAGAAAAATCTGAGAAAAATCCAGGAGATTCCTTGCGAAATGTAGATGAAAAACGCCTTTTGAATCACCCCAATCCAATGCCTGTGCGCGAAGATATTGCAGAAACACTGTGGTGCTGTCCAAAACTCCGCCCAAGAAAATGAGGTCACAAGATGATCCGAAAAACCCATGAAAAGCTCGGAATGGGAAAATCTAGTAAACATGAGAAACGTAGCCCTACTTGTCGTGAAGAAGATTGCGCAAGAATCGCTGGAAAATACAGCCGGGGTAGCTCGGGAGAGTCTATGCACTGAAATGCGACGAAGGGGACCACAATTGAACGAGCGTCGCGCCGCGCCGTAAAAATAGAAACCTTGGGATGCGTGCCGCAGAAAAATCTGGAAATCTGCAGATGGAACCAGCTCTGGGAGAGGAGGATTTCTTGTGAAGGTCGCACTGTGAAAAGAAGAACAGGGAAGGAGCTCTCTGCAGTTGAACTCGTCCTATTTATATGCTGGATGCAACAAATCGGAAAATGACGCATAAGTCCCCACTTCCGGGCGCCCGGTCTTTTCGGGCCGCTACAGTGTTGGGCCCGGCCCAACACTGTGCGGGCCCGAATCGCTCCTGGGCCTCCACGTCCACCCCGAACAGCGGACACCAAGATCCGCCTCTCACACCGCGCTGCGTGGCCCATGCGGAGGTCGACACGTGGCGGCCCACGCGCGGGAACCGCGCGTCAACGCGCCCGCTGCGCGCCCACGTGCGCGCCTGGCACGCCGCCTGGTGCACCTGCCAGGCACGGTTCCCGAGGCGCCTCGGTGCGCCACGGTGGACCCCGCCTACCTGAGCCAGCCAACCAAAATCCAACACGTGTCCCTCCCGGTCCATGCACCGCCCCGCACCACTCCGTGAACCGCTCTCACAACACCGACCAATCCAAACACGCCACGTGTCCTGGTCTTTGGTGCACGCCGGCCCGTGGACCGCGCGCCTGCCCGCGCGCCTCCGCGCTGCCCGCGCCTGCGCGCTGCCCGCGCTGCTGCCTGTGACGCTGCGCCGCCTTGCTCCGCCGCTGCCCGCCGTGCTCCGCCGCTGCCCGCCGCCGCCGCCGCCCCCGCCGGCCGCCGGAGTTACTGTTCCGGCGTGAACAGTAACCAGTTGCGCAAAATATCAAGTAGGTAGTCCATTTTGACCGTTTTCGCGCGCTGAATCCGAATTTGATGTCTGATTTGCCAAATTCCAACTCTAAAAATTGCCGAATGCACCCGGAAAGGTGTTCTTTTGTCCAAACTTCGCGCTGAGCCCAATTTTAATATCCGTTTCGCGCGAAACCACTTTCAAGGATCCGACGGAGTCAACCGATCACCCATGTGATCCATTCAAGCTCGAGGTCCAACACTTGTGTCCAATTATGCTCAAACACTTCCAAAACACAGTACACGCTTCTCAGAAGTCACCAATGACTCTACCACAGCTCTGCAGAGATCCATGTCATCACAATGGTATTTCATAAAATGACATTAAATTTAAGGTTAACCCGAAAATTCATACAGATTCCTAATTTATTTTTAATAGTTATTCAATGTCATATAAAGTTATTTATGTTTTTCATTATATTTGGGACTAGCCACAGCATCCTGCAAATAGAGAAGAACACATAAGAATTTTTGACATTAAATTAAAAGTTAACTATTTATTGCAGTCAAATAAAATTATAATTTTCTTTTATTTTTATTTTGACTGGAATAGGATAGTGGAATGAATTTCTAAATAACAAGTTTTCTTATACCCACAGGTAGAGAAATCTAGTTATTTAGGAATTAATTTTCCACTAGTTTTATTATTAAAATAAATAAATTCTATGCATGTAGCGCCTCTATCCACAGGAAGGTTGAATTTATCTAATTAAAGATTATTGTCTCATAGCATGCGATAAAGTCCATTATATATATATATATATATTATATATATATTATTATATATAATATATATATATATATATATATATATATATATATATATATATATATAATTTATTGTTGCAGCTTCTTCCTCTACTGCTTTTTTTTAGTGATGTTTCTCGTATTCCTATGCTTACTCGGGATAACTATTCTGATCGGAAAGGAAGCATTCTTTTTTTACTTTGGGTTATATGGATCTTGACTTAGCTCTGCGCATTGAGGAGCCTAAGGTAGTGGGGCCAATAACTCCACAGCAGGAATCCGCACAGGATAAATGGGAGCGATCTAACTGCTTAAGCTTGATGCTTATAAAGTCTAGAGTGTCAAAAAGCATAAGGGGATCAATTCCAGAATGTGATAAAGCCAAGGATTACCTAAAGGCCATTGAGGAGCAATTTGTTAGTTCCGATAAAGCTTTGGCTAGCACGCTGATGAAATGACTTTCGAACATCAAATACGATCGAACCAAGGGTGTGCGTGAGCATATCATGGAGATGCGGAACATAGCAGCTCAACTAAAAGCTTTAAAAGTTGAGATCTCCGACGCCTTCTTAGTCCATCTAATTCTAAACTCATTACCGTCTGAGTTTGACCCCTTTAAGATCTCCTATAACACACATAAAGATGAATGGTCAATAAATGAATTATTGACTATGTGTATTCAAGAAGAGGAGAGACCTAAGCAGGAGAAGCCGGAAATTATGACAGAATCTGTCAATTTGGCTACTCAGCACAAAAGGGGAAAAGGAAAAAGTGTCTCCAATTCCAAGAAGCCAACACAATTGCCAATAAAGAATTATGGTAAGAAGGATCAATGTTACTTCTGTAAGAAAAATGGGCACATGAAAAGGGACTGCTTGAAGTATAAAGCTTGGCTCGAGAAGAAAGGTATTGAAACTATCTATATTTGTTATGAATCTCATTTAGTTAATGTTCCTAAAAACACATGGTGCATTGACTCTGGCACTATTGTACATATCTCAAATACCATGCAGGATTTTCACAACCTAAAGATGCTAAAGCCAAATGAAAGAATTTTACTTAGTGGAGAAGGAAATAAATCTCAAGTTGAAGTTGTAGGAAACTATATTTTAGAACTTACCACTGGTTTTATACTTGAACTTGAGGATACTTTTTATGTTCCTAGATTTTCTAGAAATTTAGTTTCTATTTCTAAACTGAGAAATAAAGGTTTTAAATTTTTATTTGAAAATAAATCTTCTACTATCTTCTCTGATAATGTTATTGTTGGCAATGGTTATTTGGTAGATGATTTGCATAAATTCAATTTGAGTCAATCTTTTGAGAATAACTTTAATGTTAATCATAGCATTGGTGTTAAAAGGAATATTCTTAAGGAAAACTGTTGGAAAAATCCGGTACTCGCCCCGGTACCAGATTCTCTGAATCCGCAATCCGCTTCGATACCGTAATCCGCTTTGGTACCGCCTAGAGTTGGGATTCCGCAGCGGAAACGTCAAATCGGATTTTTACCAAAAACCCGTCCTCTCAATATAACTGGAATTAGCACAATCACCAAGTAGAAGAAAAACAAAACAGAAAATATGCGGATGAAATAAGATTCATTAATTAAGAAAAGAATTACACCGACTCCTCTTTTCTTCTACCTCCTGAATCTCTATCACCCTTCTCTCGTCTTCTATAAACCTAGAAGACTCACTTCTCTCGTCTTCTATAAACCTAGAAGACTATGGATGTGGCTAAATCCTAGCCCCCACCACCTCCTTGGGTGTTACCACCACCGTGGATGTGGATACCACTACATGGGTGTGGCTAAATCCTAGCCCCCACCACCTCCATGGGTATTACCACCACCGTGGGTCTATCTATCTTAACACCACATTAAAATAATAACACATATGATATATTTATAGCTTACATCAAAAGCTATCCAAATCCTAGTCTAAATAGATAATTAATATTTAAATCTTAACAAACTTATCTCTTTAAGATTTAAATATTATCTTAATCCAACTAGGATTCAATTACAAATCTAATCAAATCCTAACAAATCTCCACCTTGATTTGATTTGTAATCTTCAATCGCTACATCGAGCTCTCCTTCGCTCCACCTTGAGCGACTGCATCTCCGATCTCGCTTTTGGACTCTCTAGCTCCACCTGAAGCCGAAAAATTATATACCTTCGAGTCCAACACGTCTAGCGAAATCAAATTGTGATCGTCTCCCGTGATGATCGGTAATCCAGTACTCTGATGTTGATCTCTCCTGAGGATCGCCAACCTTTAGCTCTGATACCAATTGTTGGAAAAATCCGGTACTCGCCCCGGTACCAGATTCTCTGAATCCGCAATCCGCTTCGATACCGTAATCCGCTTTGGTACCGCCTAGAGTTGGGATTCCGCAGCGGAAACGTCAAATCGGATTTTTACCAAAAACCCGTCCTCTCAATATAACTGGAATTAGCACAATCACCAAGTAGAAGAAAAACAAAACAGAAAATATGCGGATGAAATAAGATTCATTAATTAAGAAAAGAATTACACCGACTCCTCTTTTCTTCTACCTCCTGAATCTCTCTCACCCTTCTCTCGTCTTCTATAAACCTAGAAGACTCACTTCTCTCGTCTTCTATAAACCTAGAAGACTATGGATGTGGCTAAATCCTAGCCCCCACCACCTCCTTGGGTGTTACCACCACCGTGGGTGTGGATACCACTACATGGGTGTGGCTAAATCCTAGCCCCCACCACCTCCATGGGTATTACCACCACCGTGGGTCTATCTATCTTAACACCACATTAAAATAATAACACATATGATATATTTATAGCTTACATCAAAAACTATCCAAATCCTAGTCTAAATAGATAATTAATATTTAAATCTTAACAAACTTATCTCTTTAAGATTTAAATATTATCTTAATCCAACTAGGATTCAATTACAAATCTAATCAAATCCTAACAAAAACTCCTCTTCGTTGTGGCACAAGCGTTTAGCTCATATCTCTTTAGAGAGAATAGAGCGATTGGTGAAAGAAAAGATCCTAAAAGATATTGACTTTACCGATTTTGGTACTTGTGTGGAATGCATAAAGGGAAAGCATACCAACACAAATACCACTAAAGGTGCTAGAAGGAGTTCTGAAATTCTTGAGATCATACATACAGATATCTGTGGACCTTTTCCTATTCCTTATTTCAATGGTCAAAGATATTTTATCTCATTCATTGATGACCACTCTAGATATATGTATCTCTATCTCTTATTTGAAAAAGCTGAAGCATTCAATGCTTTCAAAGCTTATAAGGTTGAGGTAGAGAAATAATTGGATAGGAAAATCAAGATTGTGAGGTCCGACAGAGGGGGTGAGTACTATGGAAGACATACGGATAAGGGTCAAATGACCGGTCCATTTGCTCAATTTCTCAAAAGTGAAGGCATCATTGCACAATATATGATGCCTGACACGCCTCAACAAAATGGCGTTGCCGAAAGGAGGAATAGAACACTTATGGACATGGTAAGGAGTATGATTAACAACTCGTCTTCCATCATCTCTTTGGAGTGAAGAATTAAAGACAGCGGTATATGTTTTAAATAAGATTCCATCGAAGGTTGTTTCCAAAACTCCTTTTGAGTTATGGAAAGGGTGGAAGCCTAGTTTAAATCACCTGCATGTATGGGGATGTCCAACCGAGGTGAGGGTTTATAACCCACATATAAAGAAGTTGGACTCCCGAACAATCAGTGGATACTTCATTGGCTATGCGGTAAACTCCAAGGGATTCAGATTTTATTGTCCAAATCACTCATCCAAGATAATTGAGGCCAGGAATGCCAAGTTTCTTGAGGATTCTGAAGTTAGTGGGAGTGTTGTTCCTCAAAAGATGAATTTTGAGGAAATAAGGGATTCAACTGGTTATCCATCAAAAGATGATGATTTAGTTGCTCTTCCAAGAAATCAATATGACCATATTGGAGACCAACCAATCATAAAGCATGAAAATGCTGAACCAGTTGAACCTCCTCATGAAGAGCTTTTCCAAGAGGAACAGACAATTATAGAGCCAGCTGCACAGCATAATGAAAACCTAGAGGGAGTGGTTGGCGTAAGAAGATCCTCAAGGCAAAAGAGATCGACAATTCCTGATGATTATGTAGTCTATCTCCAGGAGTCTGACTATGATGTTGGGCACCATAAGGACCCATGGACGTTTTCAGAGGCCATGCAGGGGGATAAATCCTCCTTTTGGTATGATGCCATGAAGGAAGAGATGAAATCTATGGCAGAAAATAGAGTTTGGGATCTCGTTGTGTTACCGCAAGGAGTCAAAGTCGTTGGCTGTAAGTGGGTCTTCAAGACCAAAAGGGACTCTTTAGGTAACATAAAGTGATATAAGGTCAGACTTGTTGCCAAAGGTTTCACTCAAAAAGAATGCATTGATTATCATGAAACCTTATCTCCGGTATCTAGGAAGAATTCATTAAGAATTATCATGGCTTTGGTAACTCATTTTGATTTGGAGCTACATCAAATGGATGTGAAAACGACATTTCTAAATGGGGATATAGAGAAAATAGTCTACATGCAACAGTCCGAAGGTTTTAGCACAGATAAGAACAGTCACCTTGTTTGCAGACTAAAGAAGTCTATATACGGACTAAAACAGGCCTCTCGTCAGTGGTATATCAAATTTTATGATATAATTACTATATTTGGTTTCGTAGAAAATATTGTGGATCAGTGTATATACCTTAAGGTCAGTGGAAGTAAATATATTTTCTTAGTTCTGTATGTGGATGATATTCTGCTTGCAGGTAGTGATTTAAATTTGCTTAAAGAGACCAAAAATTTTCTTTCTAAGAATTTTGAGATGAAGGATATGGGTGAAGCTTCTTATGTCATTGGCATAAAGATTCACAGAAATATATCTCGAAGAATTTTGGGTCTATCTCAGAAAGCCTACATCGAAATAGTTTTAGAAAGATTTAATATGGCAAATTGTGCACCTACAGCTGCACCTATTGTGAAAGGTGATAAATTCAATCAGAAACAGTGCCCACAGAATGATTTAGAGCGAGAGCATATGAAGAGCATACCCTATGCCTCTGCAGTAGGGAGCTTGATGTATGCGCAGGTCTGTACCAGACCTGATATAGCGCATGCAGTAGGGATGCTGGGCAGATACCAGAGCAACCCTGGCCTTGATCATTGAAAAGCTGTGAAAAAGGTTATGAGACTTCGTCACAGGCTTTATGGCTGAGAAATTTTATCTCAGATTTAAGAGTTGTCGACTCTATTGCAAGGCCCATCAAGATTCATTGTGACAACTCTGCTGCAGTGTTCTTTGCTAAGAATAGTCTAATTACAGATCGCAGCAAACACATCGATATAAAGTTTCTTGCCGTGAAAGAATACGACAAGAAGAATATAGTGGATATCAAACTCATTGGGACTGAGATGATGATCGCTGATCCTATGACTAAAGCATTGCCGGCAAACAAATTCAAGGATCATGTTGATCGTATGGGTATCATGAGTTCATTTACAGTTTAAATTTTTTCTTCTTGTATAAAGACTTCAGTGACTATTTTTATTTGAATAAGAATATTTTGCTTTGCACATTTATGCGCATAAAGTTATATTTGTACATTAAAGTATTATTGTGCATTAAAGTGGGACTCTGAGTTGAACTAATAGTAAGTTCATATAGATATAACTCATAAAAATATTTAATTAAGGAATACATACTTTTGATACATAGAAGGAAGTGCTCATTTTGAATATGACTGCTATGATCAAAGTATTATTATTTCTTAGTTGAGTGGGAGATTTTGACTGTATAATTTGGTGGGTATCTAATAAAGTTTTATATCGCCTATACTATCACGCCCCGGCGTCGAAACTGCGACCCGGGCTCGCCAACAGATCCGTCGCCCATACGGGAAGCCCCGTATAGACAAAGCGACTAACCTGCAACAGATCAACTACACTATACAGATATCAGAGCTGAAAAGTAAACTGCTGAAAAAATAATACAAACTCCTCAAATATTCATGCCAGGCTCTCACAATACATAAGTCACTCCAAAAGTAAAACTCTCAAAAGTAAAAATATACATGATACTCCCAAAATCACTGACAG
>CM054932.1:24264283-24344654 GCA_029168755.2 Tillandsia fasciculata
CTCAACAAAATGGCGTTCCGAAAGGAGGAATAGAACACTTATGGACATGGTAAGGAGTATGATTAACAACTCTTGTCTTCCATCATCTCTTTGGAGTGAAGAATAAAGACAACGGTATATGTTTTAAATAGGATTCCATCGAGGTTGTTTCCAAAACTCCTTTTGAGTTATGGAAAGGGTGGAAGCCTAGTTTAAATCACCTGCATGTATGGGGATGTCCAACCGAGGTGAGGGTTTATAACCCATATTATAAAGAAGTTGGACTCCCGAACAATCAGTGGATACTTCATTGGCTATGCGTAACTCCAAGGGATTCAGATTTTATTGTCCAAATCACTCATCCAAGATAATTGAGCCAGAATGCCAAGTTTTCTTGGGTTCTGAAGTTAGTGGGAGTGTTGTTCCTCAAAAGATGAATTTTTGAGGAATAAGATTCAACTGGTTATCCATCAAAAGATGATGATTTAGTTGCTCTTCCAAGAGATCAATATGACTATATTGGAGACCAACCAATCATAGAGCATAAAAATGCTGAACCAGTTGAACCTCCTCATGAAGAGCTTTTCCAAGAGAACAGACAATTATGAGCCAGCTGCACAGCATAATGAAAACCTAGAGGGAGTGGTTGGCGTAAGAAGATCCCTCAAGGCAAAAGAGATCGACAATTTTCTGATGATTATGTAGTCTATCTCCAGGAGTCTGACTATGATGTTTGGCACCATAAGGACCCATGGACGTTTTCAGAGGCCATGCAGGGGGATAAATCCTCCTTTTGGTATGATGCCATGAAGGAAGAGATGAAATCTATGGCAGAAAATAGAGTTGGGATCCGTTGTGTTACCGCAAGGAGTCAAAGTCGTTGGCTGTAAGTGGGTCTTCAAGACCAAAAGGGACTCTTTAGGTAACATAAAGCGATATAAGGTCAGGCTTGTTGCCAAAGGTTTCACTCAAAAAGAATGCATTGATTATCATGAAACCTTATCTCCGGTATCTAAGAATGATTCATTAAGAATTATCATGGCTTTGGTAGCTCATTTTGATTTGAAGCTACATCAAATGGATGTGAAAACGACATTTCTAAATGGGGATATAGAGAAAATAGTCTACATGCAACAGTCCGAAGGTTTTAGCACAGATAAGAACAGTCACCTTGTTTGCAGACTAAAGAAGTCTATATACGGACTAAAACAGGCCTCTCGTCAGTGGTATATCAAATTTTATGATATAATTACTATATTTGGTTTCGTAGAAAATATCATGGATCAGTGTATATACCTTAAGGTCAGTGGGAGTAAATATATTTTCTTAGTTCTGTATGTGGATGATATTCTGTTTGCAGGTAGTGATTTAAATTTGCTTAAAGAGACCAAAAATTTTCTTTCTAAGAATTTTGAGATGAAGGATATGGGTGAAGCTTCTTATGTCATTGGCATAAAGATTCACAGAAATATATCTCGAAGAATTTTGGGTCTATCTCAGAAAGCCTACATCGAAATAGTTTTAGAAAGATTTAATATGGCAAATTGTGCACCTACAGCTGCACCTATTGTGAAAGGTGATAAATTCAATCAGAAACAGTGCCCACAGAATGATTTAGAGCGAGAGCATATGAAGAGCATACCCTATGCCTATGCAGTAGGGAGCTTGATGTATGCGCAAGTCTGTACTAGACCTGATATAGCACATGCAGTAGGGATGCTGGGCAGATACCAGAGCAACCCTGGCCTTGATCATTGAAAAGCTGCGAAAGAGGTTATGAGACTTCGTCACAGGCTTTATGGCTGAGAAATTTTATCTCAGATTTAATAGTTGTCGACTCTATTGCAAGGCCCATCAAGATTCATTGTGACAACTTTGCTGCAGTGTTCTTTGCTAAGAATAGTCGAATTACAGATCGCAGCAAACACATCGATATAAAGTTTCTTGCTGTGAAAGAATACGACAAGAAGAATATGGTGGATATCAAACTCATTGGGACTGAGATGATGATCGCTGATCCTATGACTAAAGCATTGCCGGCAAACAAATTCAAGGATCATGTTGATCGTATGGGTATCATGAGTTCATTTACAGTTTAAATTTTTTCTTCTTGTATAAAGACTTCAGTGACTATTTTTATTTGAATAAGAATATTTTGCTTTGCACATTTATGCGCATAAAGTTATATTTGTACATTAAAGTATTATTGTGCATTAAAGTGGGACTTTGAGTTGAACTAATAGTAAGTTCATATAGATATAACTCATAAAGATATTTAATTAAGGAATACATACTTTTGATACATAGAAGGAAGTGCTCATTTTGAATATGACTGCTATGATCAAAGTATTATTATTTCTTAGTTGAGTGGGAGATTTTGACTGTATAATTTGGTGGGTATCTAATAAAGTTTTATATCGCCTATACGGTCACGCCCCGGCGTCGAAACTGCGACCCGGGCTCGCCAACAGATCCGTCGCCCATACGGGAAGCCCCGTATAGACAAAGCGACTAACCTGCAAAAGATCAACTACACTATACAGATATCAGAGCTGAAAAGTAAACTGCTGAAATAAATATATACAACTCCTCAAATAGTACATGCCAGGACCTCACAATACATAAGTCACTCCAAAAGTAAAACTCTCAAAAGTAAAAATATACATGATACATCCCAAAATCACTGACAGTACTAGTACATCACCAAAAGGGTACATCTACTCTCACTGGAAGAAGACTGGTATGGATCTAGCTCGCGACTCCCTTACCTCGATCAGCAGGATCAGCAACTGGAGCAGCAGGAACTGGAGTAGAGGTTCCAAGGAAAAAAGTCACCACGGCGGGTGTGAGAACTACATCCACAGTAGTTCTTAGTGGGTACCGCCAACAAGCCCGACGGTCAGCCCACTAAGTCTACTAGAGGCATAAAGTAACAAATGCAGTACTGAAAGTAAAGGCTGGAAAATAACTCTACAGCTACTATGCCTCTATCTAAATGCTCAAGGAGTGGAACAGATGGAAACATGATGCATCTACTATCTCTCATATATAATCACCCAATCTACACTGACTGTTACATAGGGTCTAGTCAAACCTGCGCCTACCTACTGCCGTTACATCAAAAGAGGACCAGACTTACGTAGGGTGTCCGTGACTGCCAAAACTGGCCCAGCCAGAGGGACTGCGTCGACAAGTCGCGATAGCAAGTAACAAGCCCAACTCTGGAGTGGCACTCGAGGGGCGCGACCCTACCGAGGAAAGTATTTGCGCATCTCTGTCGAGCTCAAATGTGGCTCATGCAAGCTATAGTCCAAATCCACGGTCACCAAGATCGACAGTAACCAACAATACCAACTCTCACTCACAGGCTGGAAAACCACACAGCCGGGACCCACCGTCGACTCAGACGGCTCCCAAAAATAAAACACTGATCTAAACACTGCTACCAGACTCCACTCGGCCCCCAGGCGCGAGTGTAATATGCATCCCACAACAACCCGACCACTTGGCCCACTATCCGGGTGAGGAAACTCTAAGTCCAGGTAAAATAATAGATAACAGTGTGGGAATGTCTAAAGCATAAATAACCTAGCCCAAGTTGGAGTTTTCTACTAGTCTGGTTAAACATGTAGCATATGACGGGGTGCTAGGTCAATGTAATGTACCGAATTTTCGGCACATAAATAAATGTAAATAAAGGTGGTATGAAATACTAGTGTTATGAAAGTTGGGGAAGTAAGGAATATTTGGATGCGAGTTGGGCCCAATCGGGTTAAAATGGAGAGATCTAAAAATTTATTGGAGAAAGGGGGCCCAGATTTTTAGTGGAAAATTACAGTGTCGGAAAATTCCGAGAAAATTACGGGAGCCCCGTAAATATGTTTTAAGACCACAGAAAAAGTTTCGCGTT
Organism: Tillandsia fasciculata; assembly: GCA_029168755.2. Taxonomy (NCBI): domain Eukaryota; kingdom Viridiplantae; phylum Streptophyta; class Magnoliopsida; order Poales; family Bromeliaceae; genus Tillandsia; species Tillandsia fasciculata. The sequence goes on from CM054932.1 coordinate 24,268,173, forward strand.
GATCGGATACCCGATAGTGAAAACGGGCTCCGCCAACAGTGTCGAAAAAATTCTGAGAAAATTTGGGGAGCTTCGTAATTATGTTTTAAGGTCACAGTAAAAATTTCGGGTTAATCGGATACCCGGATTGCGAGAACGGGGTCCGCCAATGATTCTGGATACAGCGAGGCTTTTGGTGGCCCAAAAATGGCCCAAAGTGAAAATTTAAATTTTTCTGTGGTAAATTAAGCTGAAACGAACCCGCCTGTCAAATTTGGACGGAAACGGACGAAAAATGGACAGAAAACGGACGAAAACGGATTTTCGAAACGACGACGGCGCGCGGCTCGAGGAGTGCCTGCTGCGCAAGGCAAGCAGCTGGCGCTGCGCCTTTCTGCGCGGCAGTGGGCGCGCGCACCTGGTGCGCGCCCCTCTTGTGTGGTGGACCGCCACATGGCGGTTCCCCATTGGGGCCCCGTGGACCCGGTCCACAAGCCTCCTTTCCCTCCCTTTTTCCTTCTTTTTCTTTCTTCTTCTTCTTTCTCCCCCGCAGACTTTCCTCTCCTTCTCCTTTTCTTCTCCACGAGACGAGCTTCAGAGAGAGCTTCGTGAGGGAGAGAGAGAGAGAGAGAGAGAGAAGAGAAGAAAGAAAAAAAAAAAGGGGGGATTTCGTGGGGTGCGTCGCGCTGTGGATCTCGTGGGCGGCGCGGCTTACGAGGTAACGTTATTTTTACGGTATTTTTGGCACAATATTTATGCCTCCTTTGGGTATGGATTTGACCCCATTATCGTGTTGCGTGTTAGGACCGAGTTATACTGCGCCGTTTTGTTGCGCAGACTGTCGGGGACAATTTTGGCACGCCTCGTTTTGCGTGCCAATTCGAGGTACGTGCTCCGTTTTACGCACAGATTGAGTTGTTGTGCACGATTTTACATGCAGTTTGTAATATTATACATCATTTTTCGTACAGAGATAGAAAAATATGCACCGTTTTGCGTGCAACCCTACAGTTAAACTTGCACCGTTTTGCGTGCAGATTATTTTATCGCGCACCGTTTTGTGTGCAGTTTATAGTATTATACATTGTTTTTCGTGCAGGGGTAGAAAAATGTGCACCATTTTGCGTGCAACTTTACAGTTAAACGTGCACCGTTTTGCGTGCAGATTATTTTATCGCGCACCGTTTTGCGTGCAGTTTATAAAATTATACATCGTTTTTCGTGCAGGGTAGAAAAATATGCACCATTTTGCGTGCAATTTTACAGTTAAACGTGCACCGTTTTGCGTGCAGATTATTTTATCGCGCACCATTTTGTGTGCAGTTTATAATATTATACATCGTTTTTCGTGCAGAGATAGAAAAATATGCACCGTTTTGCGTGCAACCCTACAGTTAAACTTGCACCGTTTTGCGTGCAGATTATTTTATCGCGCACCGTTTTGTGTGCAGTTTATAATATTATACATCGTTTTGCGTGCAGAGATAGAAAAATATGCACCGTTTTGCGTGCAACCCTACAGTTAAACGTGCACCGTTTTGCGTGCAGATTTGAGGTACGTGCATCGTTTTGCGTGCCAGTTGTGTTGTCGCGCATCGTTTTGCGTGCACTCTCTAATATTATACATCATTTTTCATACAGGGTTAGAAAAACGTGCACCGTTTTACGTGCAACCCTACAGTAGACCGTGCACCGTTTTGCGTGCAGATTCGAGGTACGTGCACCGTTTTGCGTGCCGGTTGATTTAACGCGCATCGTTTTGCGTGCAGACTAAAATGACGCACACCGTTTTGCGTGTGGATTTTTAGTGACGTGCATCGTTTTGCGTGCAGGTTTGGTGGACGTGCACCGTTTTGCGTGCAGACTCGAGAGAAGTGCATCGTTTTGCGTGCAAGCTCGAGGAGACAAGTGGAATCGCGCGGAGACCAATTGCAAGTGTCTACAAGCAATTGGGTACACTACAAGGTGGGGAATTCTGCCGAAATTGGGTGACCTCTCCCCTTGCTCCTTTGCTTTTCGATTTGAAGCATGATAGTAGCCTGTTAGAGGCGTTAGGTAATCATGATTATGATTGTTGTGTAGATGGATTCAGATGGAATAAGGGCAACTGTTGGTTGCCAGAGATAGAGGAATAGATATGTGTGTGTGTGCAAATTGACACAGAGATAAGTGCAACTGTTGGTTGCCAAAGATACTTGATGGATATGCATGCGTAGAAGTAATTACTATTTGATGAATGAAATGAAATAATTGCATGTATGAAAAGATTTGTTGATTATGAGTGTGATCATGTTAGGGTATAACCCTAGGAATCATGTGGCATTAAGGAAAAGGACATGTTGGTAGTAAGACTAGGAGAAAACCTAGATTTAGGGTTTAACGAGTGACATCAACTTAGGAGTTATCCTAGGGAGGACGAGTGGCATGGTCTTAGGTGATAACCTAAGGACACTGGATAGAGTGATCAACATAGAGTCAGAGAACTCTAGGGTGTATATGACATGGAACTTAGGTAAAGAGAACCTAAGGAGAACTAGTGTTCAACATAGAGTCAAGGAACTCTAGGATGAGTATGACATGGATCTTAGGTAAAGGAAACCTAAGGTGAATTAGAGGTCAGCATAGAGTCAAGTTGACTCTAGGATTCAGTAAGGAATCAAGAGAATGGAACAATGGATCAAATGTGGAGATATGAAAGGAAAAACAGGAAAGTAGAGTCATGTAATTCTAATATAACAGTGGAACATGCAATTAGAGTCAGTGTAACTCTAAGTTAATAGTGGAACAGGAAAATAGAGTTAAGTTAACTCTAGGATTCAATGAGGAATCAGAAAAGTGGGATAAGATCCCAAGGTTAAAGAGTTTAACAAATATAACCCTAGAAAGTCATAGGGTGTCTGGGCAAATGGATAATAACTTTAACTTCAATTTGAGTTAAAGAAATAAAAGAGAAATGTTTAAGAGTCCAGGAGACTCTCTAGTTATCCTTATGGCAAGACCTAGGATAAGAGGTAAATTGTTGTAAAAAGGCAAAGTTTAAAAGCAAGCTAAAAGTGGCTAAAAAGTATAAAGAGAATGTAAATGGCGCCTTCGAATTTGAGACTCGTCAAGTGGAGCAGGACTCCCTGGGCAGTGACCCGTCGGACGAGGTACTTTCGAAGGGCTAAAAGTGAAAGCAAGGAGCTAAATGCTCGAAGAAAAGAGAAAGTAAATTGCCAGTGGCAAAATGGGAGCTATAAGCTCGAATAAGAAAGGAAAGCAAGTGTTCAAAAGCAAAGAGGCTAAGAACTAAAATAAAAGAGAAAGAAAAAAAGAAGAAAGAAAGAAAAATTAAAGATAAAACGGGCGTACCTCCGGGGCGAACGTACAACGGTCAGGAGTTGGACAGGGTCCCTCTCCGGGCAGCGACCCGTATGACTGGTAGATAGAGTACTCTTGTCAGAGTTGGGCAGTGACCCTATCGGGCAGTGTCCCGTATGACAAGTCCCCCCGGCAGGACGGGGTAACACTTGCGAGTGTTATCGGCAACCTTAGAAATCTTATCTTATGGTAGCAAGACTACCGGGCTCGGGCCCGTTGGATAAGAATTTCCAAGGGTTAACTTGAACTAAAGCACCAGAATCTAAAGAATAAAGAAAAATAGAGTGGCCAGGGTGGCCGGGTTAGTTGAACCCAGTATACAGCGGCATAGTGGCCGAGTTGGTGCTTAGCAGCCTAGTGTGGCTAGACAGAGTAGTGCTGGGTCGATGGTTGTACACAGATAGTGTAGTGATATATTATTGCATAGCTGCATATTGATGTTGAGGATTTTAGTTTCCTAGCACACTATTATTATTGCTTCCATTGGACCAAGTGGTGTAGGACACTTTCTCTCGGTGGTTGAACCCACTGGGAACTCTGTCGGAGTTCTCACACCCCTTGGGTGACCCCCCACAGGTTCGGGAATGGATGCAGCGGTCGAGACAGATCCGATGCAGACGACAGCGAGGCATACGACAGGGGCAAGAGCCCAGCAGCATAGAGACCTAGAGGGTCTAGCAGAGGTACCATTTTTATATTTCTTGAGTGAACCTTGTATGGTGAGGAATTATGTAAAGAAAATGTAATAATTTATTTGCAAGTTCAGAATTGTAAAGTGTAATAAGTTTAATTTATGGTTCACTCCTGTATGCTTTCATTTCCGCATTAGTTATTGAATGAAAGTTTTAAATTTATAGTGATTTTTAGTACTCTGATATTGAGCTTCCGCATACACTTGTTGTGTTATTATGGATGTTACCGTTCCTTTCGGGTAGAAAAAGGTTTTACCCGATTGGCGGGTCTGTTGGCGTGCCCGAACCGTACAAATTGGCGGACTCGGGGCGTGACAGTCAAGTTCCAAAGATAGCATTTAATTTAACATATTTAGGAAGCAATAAATCAATATGATCATCATAGCAACACAAGGAATATCAATTCTCTCTTACTAGCATGCTTCCTAATACACTCACAATCATGCATGTTTCCTACAATATAGAATTAATGATCAGTCCACCGGTTTTGAAGACGAAGCAACCCACCTGAAAGTGCAAATCGATCCAAAGTCCAAAAAGGTTGAAACTGCACGGGGACAATCCTCAGATTTCCGCAATGCCAACGGGTCCAAAAACACCCAAAAACACCTCCTGGGTACAAAGATATAGTCCAACATTACAATCAACACAAAATTTCTAAGTGTACCATCTGCTGAAAAATTCAGTCCCAAAGAAGCTTAATTATCACATGCGAGATAAATTCCAAAAATTCCAATAAAAATATGCCGGCGATCCTCACGAAGCGTAGATGTCAATCGAGTCCTCACACGTTGAAATCCGATGGTCGAGTGCAGAGATAAAAATCCAACAATGTGCTACTGTCCAGGAAAAACCACCAGCAAACCAGGGGCTTAAAGATGTACCAGAAACCCCTAAAAAAACTCAAATCTGGAAGAAGTGGAAATACAAAAATCGTAGATTTACCTCTCGTGAATCCGACGCCGCGAAAATCGCCCAAAAATTTCGTCGGAGTAGCTCTATGGACCTCGTGGACCGAAACGCGACGAAAATGGGCCACCAACGAAAGAACGTCGCACTGCGCTAACTCGCCGAAGACGTCGATGCCGCGGCCTCCAAAAATTCCGAAACTCCTTCGCAAGATGCAAAATAAGATGAAGATCAAACTCACTTTAGGGCTCAGAGGCAAAAGAGCTCGGGAAAAAGGGGTAAAAGGCCCAAGAACTCGGCCTATTTATAGGCCCTCACCAAAAAGTCCATAAATCCACCCTTATTGGGCTTTTAGGCCCAGATTTTGGGCGCTCAGAACTTTCGGGCTGCTACAGTGAGCCCAAAAGACGCCCCGGCCCGGCCCACGATCAGCGCCCGAATCCTCCTGGCTCCGACGCATGTCCCGAACAGCGGACAGCGCGTGCGGAGCCAGCAGGCTTGCGCCACGTGGCCCCGACCGCCGAACGTGGGGCGGTGGCGCCCCCACGTCGGCGGTCACCTGCCCCGCCTGCTCCCCCTGGCGCGTGGACCGCGCGCGCGTGAGTCAGCCACTCCGAGGCCGCCACGTGGCCCGCCCTGGTCCATGCGCCAGCCGGCGCGTTTCCATGGACCGCGTCGCGAGAGCCCGCTAATCACAGGCTGCCACGTGGCCCCCGCGCCCGGTCCATGCACCAGCGCCAACTCTCTGTGGACTGCACCGCGTGCGCCGGCCAATCCGAGGCTGCCACGTGGCACAAGGCCGGTCTACGGCTTCCCCCATGCACCAAAATGCGCAGAAAACTTTCGGGAGTATGTTTTTGGGCATCCGAACTCCGAAAAAGGCAAGTAAATAGCTGATTTTCGATGTTTTTTCGCGCTGAATCCAAATATGACCTCGGATTAACCTAAAGCCCTTTCTAAATTCCGACAAAAATAGTCGGAAGGCAGGCTCAATCCCGAAGCCTCACAGAGTCCGTCCAATGCGTCCATTTGATGCGTTGCGGGTCCGACACACCAACAATAGGTGTTCTACATTATGGGTCATGGGAAAAGCTACACGGGGATCGGGGCCACTACATATACAGTATTGAATATATCACTAGGCCAAGTAGGAGAATGTTGATGTGGCCTACGTAATTTATTCAATGCGATCTTTAAAGATATAGTCAATCCAATCGGTTAGGATGTATCTGGACACATCCTTGATGGACGGACGTGATTAAAACATCCTTACATTCGGTTATATATATATATATATATATATATATATATATATATATATATATATATATATATATATATATATATTACATAACGGGAGTCCCGGTCTAACCCTAATCCAAATTTTCTGTGACGGCTCTATCTCCGGGGATAAGGAAATAGACAGGAAACTTTTCACTTTTTGCAGATTGCGCACGAGGACGAATCGAAAGGAAGAACCGTCGTCTACAATCAAGCTTAGAAAATTAAAAATCATGGCAGAAGGTACGATCTAAAGTTTAATTTGATTTTACATATATATATATATATAGTAGAGCTTATATACTTTTAAAAGCACAAGTCAAATCACGATTGTGAATTTTTTACCATTGAATTTGTATTGAGATTTGTGCACTTGTACTTTCTCTTTCTCTCTCTTTACTTGACTTTACAATTGCACAAATCTCAATGCAAATCTAATGGTAAAATATTCACAAGCATAATTTGGCTTGTGCTTTTGAAAGTCGATAAGCTCTACTCTCTCTCTCTCTATATATATAGAATTAGACTGAAATACTATAGGAACGAGTCATTGGTACTATCAATTTTTTAGTCTTTAGATTAAGAGATGTGCGGTTAGGATGATAGTAATTTCCTAAGGTTTAGTGGGTGGTTGGTTTAATAGTAAACATTATAGGGGACCACTATAATCCCAATCGCACATCCTTTCATCCAAGGGCTGAAAATTTGGTAGCACCAATTGTTTGGTGTTATCGATAGCATTCCAACCGGACTATATATATATATATATATATATATATATATATATATATATATATATATATATATATATATATATATATATATATATATATATATATATATATATCGTTGTGCTGGAATACTATTGGTAGAAAATGAGTTCCGTTGCAACCGATTTATTTCGATGATAGAGCTTTCAAATTAACAATCGGCACCGTGGAACATGATCTATACGATTTGAAGTATTTAAAAATCAAATTTTAAAATTTTGATATTATTAACCTAATGATCAAAGAATTATAAAATTTGTAATTTTAATAGTCGATATGAAACGTTTTCTCATTTAACGGTGTAAATAATTCTAAGTTAATTAAATTTTGATTAGAAAATTTGTTACACTACTTAAAACATGATTTATACTCTGAATCTTGATTACAAGACTCCCCTCATCACTTTTTGAAGGATATTCATTTTCAGCCGTTAATTTTTGTGTCTGCTTGATGAACAAGAGAACAATGTTGAAAAAGTATGAAAATTGATTTCTGAATAGTTTAAATGATTTAGATCATATTTAACGATGCCGATCGTCGATTTGGAAGTTTTATCATCGAAATCAAAATGATAGCGACCAAGTCCGTTTATTATCGACAGTATTCCGATGCATCTCTCTCTCTCTCTCTCTCTCTCTCTCTCTCTCTCTCTCTTTCTCTTTCTATATATATATATATATATATATATATATATATATATATATATATATATATATAGTTCGGTTATGGTGCTTGTAAAAGTACCAATCATTTGGTATTTGTAAGTTTTTCACCGTTAGATCTATCCTTTTAGTCAATTTCATCCGTTAGATCATATTATTTCACCAACAACACATCTTTTCATATATTTTTAAAAGTATAGAAGCTCAATTATATATATATATATATATATATATATATATATATATATATATATATATACTTAATTTTAACTTTAATATGCTTAACTCCTATTATTATACTACTTATTATAGCCAGATAAGAGGTTTAACCATATTACATCTTATAAATAATAAATAGAATTAATTTCAAATTCTAAAAGTTTCTCATATGATAAGTATGTATATAGGATGAGAATAGAAGTTAGAGTTTCAAATGGCTAATAAATTAAGAGTACTGCTACATGTACCTAAATTCTAAATTCTATTATTATACTCTAAATATTAATTATTAAATCTCAAACATCATTATTAAATTATAAACACCACCATTATATCCTAAACTCTAACCTGCCACTGCCAACAATTAAGTAAGATACTTCAAATTAAGAAGGGTGCCCATAGTAGTATTTCTCAATTAATAATGTGTAAGTACTAATTAATTTTGAATTATTTTTTATTAAATTAATCTTTGCGATCAAATGGTAACTGAGCTGGGCCTAAGCCTACTCCTTTGCCTCCTCGTGTCTTTAGTTAGTACACTACCATAGTTTATTTAAGAAATAATTGTCTGAGTAACTCTGAAATCTAAAGAAATATCTGATTTATCTTTCTTAATTTTTCCTTTCCAATATACCCCTCATACGTTTTACTGTTATTAAAAATATTCCTACCGTTTTCCTTTGTTAAGTTAACTAGGGTTAAACTAGAGTTAAATAATAATCGGAGTTGAAAACTATCAGACATACCTATTTTGCCCGGGTTTAGGATTTAGGGTTTTAGGGTTTAGAATTTTTTAGGGTTTTAGAGTTTAGGGTTTAGGGTATATTTGAAAGGGCAAAATGATAATTTCACACAGATAACGGCAGCTCCAAACGGTACACTAACAGAGTTTAACTTCAGAGGTATTTTGGAAAGAAGTTGGAACGTAAGAAAGGTAATTTTAATATTAGCCTTCTAAGAGGGGTAAATCTGAAAACAGAAAAATTTTTAGGAGTATATAGAAAATTGCCCCTTTATTTAATGGTTAATTTCATACGAACTTTTGTAAATATATTAAATAGCTGCATATATATATTTTAATAAAGTTTGATTTTTTATATTTATTTTTTTAAAAATTCAAAATTGTTCATATATGTCTCTATCGTTAATCTCCGTTAGAAAAATATAGTTAACCATAGATTAAATATTTAATCTTGGTAAGTTAGTGAGGTAAATTTATCTTTTTATATATCTTTTTAGACATCTTTATATTATTTTAAAAGTTAAAATTTTTAAAGAGACATATTTGAAAAGATAAAAATGGCATTCCATATATATTCTGTTAAAAAATAAATAATAAATTAATAGTAATAAGTCAGAAAAATATATATGAAAAACTTAGAACTTTTGAAGGGATAAATACGAAAAGTTAAATTTTGTAGGAATATATCTGCTATTCGATATGTTTAAAGAAAACTGTATGAAATTAATCCTTTATTTAATTTCTATCGTATATTTGAATAGAAATATTAGGATTAATTTTGAACTGTTTTCACTATATTGAATTGTTGGATAACATATTCAATATAAACACAATAGTTACTAATTATACAATTCTTTACGTAGATCAAGTCCTATTTTTGGATGAGAATTATTTACAAAACAACAATAATTTTTATGACACTTTAGCTCTTTTGCAGATAAAATCTTAATAACTTTTAATTTTGATAATCACATTTTTCTTAACCTTATCATTTTGGTAGAATGTTGTGCATATAATTTTGTAAGATTTTATAATATAAAAAATATTTTTTTCTCTTCTATTTTGATAATTAAGCATAACAATCGAAAAATAGATTGAATCGAACTTCAATTCTTTTTTTTTTCTTTTTTTTTTTTAACATTAGAATGCAAAAAAGATATAAATTGTTTTGTGTTTTGAAGCTTTATAAAACTATATACAATACATACGACCAAAATAATTAAATATTTAATAACTATAATTGAAGTTAGGGATTTATTGAACTATTTAATAAAGTTTAAGTGATTGAATTATATATTATCAAAATTAAAAGTTCAAATGCATGTTTATTGAAAAGTTAAAGTTGAGCAGATCTTTATACCTTATTTCCTAAGATAAATTTCTAAGGGGGCATTTGGATCGGATTATGTAAAATTACTGAGCATTTCAACATATACTTATCATGACATGATGCATCTAATATTCATGGTATGTATGTATTCCTAAGCAAAATGTTACTATAAATTGTAAATATTTTGTGTACAACGGATCGATCTGATCCATTGAACAACACACAATTCAAAAAGGCTTGTGGGACCTATGATCACTTCCTATATTGCGAACTATTTTGAGCTTGGATACATTAATTGTTGATGGAATTTTGCTTTTCCTTTTTGTGTACATAAAGAAGGAAATGGAGCATCCCAATGTTGTTCTCTCATCAAATATTTGGAGTGTGAACAAAGCATGAGTCCATTAAATGCTTTGAATTAATGGGTGTCATAATAATAACAATAGATTAATGTAACAAATTAGAGTATTCATTTAGCACAAGCATCTTAACTTTGTTATTATTGGGATAAAATTATAAAACATACTTAGACATATCATTAATATATCTATTTTGTGTGATCTAAATTAAAACATCTGAGTGAGTGAGTGAGAGAGATACTGGTATTTTTAGATACGACTTATTTTAAGTTTCACTCTCTAGTGGTTTATAGTTTTCTTAAATTTTTGATCATCTAATATTCTAATTCAGCTCTTTTCCACTCTTATCTCAACTATGAATGCAATTTTTTTTTTATAATTTCGCATGCAGAATTTTTCTTAATGTACAAGATAATCTCTCTGCTCGTTAATGATGAGATCAATTCAAATGGTTCAGATTGATTCCACTGCTAATAAAGCAACGTAATCATTCCTTGAGTATGGTTCAGATTGCTATAGGAAATATGCTTAGCAAAACTCTTTTGAAAGAAATTTTGTGGGAGCTTTTGAGTATGATAGGGAAAGATTAAGAATTCATTGTGAGAGGTAGCAGTGGAGAGAGAGAGAGAGAGAGAGAGAGAGAGAGAGAGAGAGAGAGAGAGAGAGAATTAAGGTTAGCGCTAAGATGCAGGGTAAGGAGGTACAAAAATGGTCTTTTCCAATTACAATTCAATAGTTCGAAATTTAGGAATATGAATAAGGATGTGTTGTTTATCACGAAACCATACTACACAAGAGTAACGGAGTTCTATTCATATGGCAGAATTCGACATCACGCGCGAAGTCGTAAGTTCACGTCGTATACAAATTTACTGTCCCGCAAGATAAAATAAGCGTGCGGGACATGTGGTCCTGACATAAGCCCAAGATTCTAGCGTCGTTCAAACATCAACAATTTGTAGCTATATACTGACTCGCTCGCGACTTCAGTTCCGAACTTTCGTAGAAATAAATACGCACTATGTCAGTAATTTTAAATTTTCAGAATAACATGTGATTCAACAAAATAAGCAAAAGGCTTTCTAAACTATACGATTGTAAATATTTGTTTTCTGCATAAGTTAAGGTAGATTTTTCTAGAAATAAATTTATTTTCCAAATTTCATGGCATATTCATGTTTTTGTTTTTCTGATTTTTTTTATAAGCAAACAAAAATGCTAATTTTCTATAAAATTTGGAAAGAAGCTTTTAAAAAAAACTAGTTTTTCTTGCAAAAACAAACAAAAATCTAATAAAAAAAATTCAGGGAATTATTTTTTCTAGAAATTATTTTTTCTACGAATTTGATTCCTAGGAAAGACATGGAAAAAAATATTTCATGAGAAAAGCTTTCCACGAAAAACTCTTTTTCAAATTTTCACCCATTTAATTTGAAGAAAAACAAACATTTATGAAAAACTTTTTTTCATATTTTATGAAGAACAAATACTTTTGATTTTCAATAAAAAAAATAAGAAAATAAATAATGAAAAATAGATTTCTAAAAATAATAAATTATTTTTTCTTGAACCAAACGACCAGAAATTTTTTTTTTAAAAAAAAATAATAAAAAATATTTTTTCTTGAATTTTTTTATTTTCATTATTTTCCAAAAACCAAACAGGCCCTAGAAGCTTCTAGAAGCTTGTAGTGTGACTGTGACTGATGTGATAAAAATCTCTCTCTCTCAACCTCTAATTAAGAGGATGTTTGGCCTAACTAAAAAAATAATTTCTATAAAATTAATTTTAATAAAAAGCTATAAAATATCTGATGGAGTTCATATAAGAAATAATTTTTTAAAAATAATTTTATCAAGTTATTTTGCAAATTTTTCTTACTGTTTACAAATAATAATTTTTTTTTACTAAAATTCATTTTAAAATGTAAATTTAAAATTTAAAATTTAAAATTAAATTTAAATCTAAAAACATAATTAGATTTGAAAATAAATTTTAACTACTACTAATTTTGAAGCTCTAAAATCAAAATAAAAATTTTTGTAAGAGTTATTACATAAGGCTCTATTTAAAAAAAAAAAAATTTATTTATTTTCAACTTTAAAATTAACAATGCTAGGTGTACATCCCTTTAGGGGTATACATCCTACACCCCACCTCATTCTGGAGTGAGTATTATTCCATTCGTTACATCGAGTGAAATTCACCCCACCCCAAAATAAAATGAGGTGTAAGATATATATCCCTAAAGGGGTGTATACTTATATATACATCCTTTTCAGAATATAGAGCAGAGGGCCCCACCCACCCATACGTGGCAAACAGTTTAATTGAAAAGGGTATATATAAGTGTACACCCCATGAGGGGTGTACATTCTACACACCACCCCATTCTGAAATAGAATAAATTTTACTGGTCACATCGAAATGACCAAAATGTACACCTTTTATGGGGTGTACACCTAGCAAAGCCCAATCAAAAAATAAGACAGCATGAAATTACAACACAAAAAAAAGGACAGTAAACTTGGCTGAACATATGACATTTGTATTTATTTATTGGCTAAATTACAGAAAACCTCCCTATAATATACCGCTTTTCCACTTTACCCCCTGTCTTTAAAAAGCCTATATTTTGCCCCCTCGTAATTTCGAAATTATTTTTAGGGGGCAACGGGGTTAAAAAAATAATGCAAAATGACGATAATGCCCTCACGTATGAGGAGAGAGAAAGGGGATGAGGAGAGAGAAAGGGAATGGAGAGAGAGGAGGGGAGAAGGGTATTTTCGGTATATTACCTAAAAAATTGACGGTCAACTCACGGTCAACTGACGGTTGGGGGTAAATGCACAATTCCATAATTACGAGGGGGCAAAATGTAGGCTTTTTAAAGACAGAGGGTAAAGTGAAAAAACGGTATATTATAGAAGGGTTTTCTATAATTTAGCCTTATTTATTTATTTATGTATAATAATTAGACTGCCTTGACGACAAACTGACTCCAACGCAATCTTCCACATGTCAATCGATGGGATTGGAAATATTTGACTGCTGCCTATCTTTTTCGAACCCCCCATGCATTTCTCAAACAAGTCCGTCTAACAACAATTAATAGTAGAGCAATGCTCCTAAGAATATTCAATTTTAAAATATAAAATATATATTTTATTCATCTAAAAAAAAATATTTTTATTCGTAATTTTGAAATGACAAATAAAATTTATTTCATCCTAAAATAAATAAAATACATAATATACACTCCAAATAAAACGCTAACAAAATTATTCAAAAACAATACGTGCCGGTCCTACTATTTAAAATAGTCCTACATAAATTAAACTTTTTAACCCGACTATACTATTTTAAGTGATGATGATTAAACTTAAGAGATAAAAAAAAGTTGAGTATGCTAAAACTAGAAAATTTTTAAATTAGACGAGCCTCTAGAAAGTTGGTGAAGCGCCACAGTCGAGATATCAAAGCCAATCACAAGCCAAAAATATAAAATATAAAATGCTCGATTAAGCCAGCCACAATCATACAACGGATAAACATGACTGTTGCAAATAAAACACGGCTCCCCACAAGGTCGGCTACTGCTATCGAGATAAATCTCCTATCATCTGATACTTATGAGTATGCTTAAATCCGACGAGAACATCAGAGTTTAAAGAGGAAAAAAATATGACACTTCTAAAATTTAAAATAATTCTACATATAAAATAAAATATAGGTAAACTTTTCAACATTAAAAGTAATAAAAAAGTTAGAAGTCTTAGGAGGGGTGAGACCCCCCCTGGTAAGTGGCGCATCACACAGTTAGAAAAACAGAGAGTAGAAAAGCTTCGGAACCTGCAATTACTACAGCAAATTCAGTAGTAACCATACAGTAAATGGTGGTAGATATCCCGAAGTTCCAGCGATCTAACATTACAGGAGGAAACAAGAAAATCTAAACATTACAACTGAACAGAGAAGAAACAGGCTTAACCTGTAATAGTAGATCCTCACCATACAGCAGATAACTATAGCTTGATTAATAGAAGAGCAAGCAGAATAGGCAGCAGAAGCACCACCATTACCTGCATTAAGGTCACAGTTAGAAATCGAACATAGTTAGGGCCTTTTGAGAAGGTGTCGTCCAAGCACAGCCGCTTTGATGCTTCCAAGGCGAGTTTGGTATTCAGGGACAACACGAATTGGGGAGGAAGAATGTGGAGATGTAATTATCCGTTTGCCATGGGACCTAAAAGTCATATCCTAACCGAATCAATGCAATTTGCATGACATGCTATCACACGCGGGAACAAATGGAAAATATTTTCCCATCGTGCTTTCTCACCAGAAAGAAACTCTAAACGAACTTTGGACAGTCTAAAGCAGCAAAGTGGGTTTATTTGGACCCTTCTAAAGCATCGAAGGGTGCATTCGGACAACCCATTCCTCAACTCGAACATAGCAGAAAATAGAGTCAGTATTAGGGTGGTGGTGTGGAAAACTCACCAACACCGAGCTAAACCTTGACTTGCTATCACAAAAGTGGATTTTCCTGTATAAGCCCATACAATATTGTTATGCAGAGCACATATAAGTTAGTATGACTCTTCACAGAAATGACAAACCTTTTATTTAGCAGCCCTGAGGACACGCAAGCCTTTTTTATTGCCTCCGTACGCTTATGCGTAAGAGTGGCATTCGGATCTTTCTCATCAATCTACAAAAAAAGTAGTAGCCGAAACTCAGGGTTAATACTGTTGACTCCGCTAAATGCAGCTAATAGAAACTCAAAAGGAAGCTAATAAAGAGCTGATGGATGTTAAATGTTGTAAACTAACTGTTGAGTAGTATTCTGAAGCATATGAAGTTGGAACTTCGGCAATAACATCAAAGAAAACAAACTCTGACTTTTCGTGGTAAAGGCAAGTTAATAACCTATGATGAATGACTACAGGAAATTCTGTCTGCGGGAAAACATGACATTTAATTTATCAGTCATCGACTCAGACTGTGTAAAGCACTTGACGGACATTCCTCGGCCCAAGGTGGGTTTCTACTCAAATGGATGGACAGTGCCAGAATGGATGCCTTCCGCCTAAGGCGTGCTATTAGAAAATTGTCACAGTTTAAAGAACAAGTATATCACGTCTTTATTTCTTCGTCATTTAATTTTCTGATCCGAACTTCCCAAAAATTTAAATAAATGATAGTTGGATAAGTTAAGAACAAATGGTACTTAAATTTCTCAGTTAACTTCTATACAGAGATTCAATAATATAATAAACTGTTTAAAGAATATACCTTAGACTCGAGCAAAGAAGAAAACTCATAGAAAGCACCATATATATCTGACATATCATTTGTTTGATCGATCACCCTTGCAACCAGTCCTGGAATGGAGCAATATATAAAAAACAATAGGGAACACAGCCAAATTTCAATTTCATACTAAAAGAAGGACATTATACTACACTGCATGTTAAAAACACAGAAAAACCATCAAATTATTATGAAACAGTATGTACCACGTTACTATGACTGAAGAAATAACATGGAACTGCAATAACAACCTAGAAATTTCATACCTCTTCCATCCACAGTGAATTACTAGTTAACCTTAATTAACATATCAAAAAAACATCTATTTTAAGTGCCTTAAATGTCACTATCATGGGAGGAAGTAGTAAAAGAATGATGCCACTCATTCTAATAGGAATCTTCCTCAAAACAAAGTTATATGGACGAACGCTCCAATCCTTTTGGCAAATGTTATCATATTTGATATCTCTATTATTGGAATTTCCAAGTGATGATATGAGAAAAAAACAATAAATATCTGGTAATCAAACTAATAAACAAAAAAAGAAGTAAATTAGATATTTATTAACCAGAAAAACCTGGACATATCCAAAAAGATTAGTAATTCCAAGTATATAACAACTGCAGTATTTTCTTACCACGTCTCATTTTGACCACTCCTTTAAAGACCTCCACATTATTGTAACATAAAGCTAGCGTTCCAATTGCCATTATCTGATACCATAAATAAGAGTAATCAACAAGGATTCTCGAAAGAGATGCAGTACTTCTTTCAGACAATAAAAGAAACTCAAATTAAAGGAGCAATAATTTTGGGGAAGTTGAGAAAGAAAATATAAATTCAAAACAGAAAGCAAAGAATCGTTGAACATTTAGCATGAAAATAGAAGGAAATAAATAAGAAAAATACGAAATAAAGTTCATTAGGTAAAATTTTGTAACAACCATCATAATATCATATGAATATTAAGAGTGATCTCCCTGCCAATAATTTGGGATTCATTGGAGAGAACAATTGCAAACATGCATTAGTTAAGTACATGTTTGGCCTGACTTCTGAAGCAAGTCTCTTATCAACAAAAAGAAGAAACTTGTATTTTATTAACTTAAGAAGCAATCACAGATCTTTAACTTTGTAGTTCACATATCAAAGCACCGATAGGCGCTACCCATGAAACTGCATGTCTCATGCCGCTACACATAAAATGGTGTATTTTCAATTTGAAACTACTTTTACCAATTACCAAATCATTTTTTACTCAAGCTTTTCTTCAATGGTAGAAGATTTTGAGTTTGAGAGGCATCCCAATTTAATCAAACATGAGAAAACAAAAAGGCAGGATTTCAGCCTATGGCATGCATTACATGGGGTAGGATATGCTACCTACCCCCTTTTACAGTATTGATAACTTATCAGCATGATGCATGCCACTACCTACCGAGTAAGACAAGCATGCTCCATAAATCATAGGTTCTGTTAGATTCGGTTACTTTCGTAATTTATAAGAATAAGGACATCGGAATCTGCATTTTGCTTTGTTCTTTTACTACTTTTTTTATAGATAACCTCCCCTGCAACAAAGTTTTGGGAGAAATTCTTATTATTAGAATGTGTGATGATTCAAACTTCATCTGAAATTTTCTAGACCAGTTAGTATCTAGACATTTCCTAATTGTAGCTGTGGGGATTCATTCTACAAAGAAGAAACAGATATCTTTGCCAACAACCATGCACTGCATCAATAGCAATCACAATTTTACAATTGCAAATTACTTAACGTACTGAAATTTCATGATACTATTTACAGTAGAATGCTTTTGAAATCTTGTAGTAAGAACAAGGTTGATCAGCAAAAGAGAATAAACCGAACCATTGGTCAAAACTCAAAAGGTTACAAAGAAAACACATCATGTCATTTCTTGTGTTTTGTCTACTAATTAATTCTAAAACAAACAAGACAAAGAACTTTTGGAAGAATATTGGTCTAAGTGCACATAGCAACACTTCTATACTAATAAGAGTAGGCTGTTTTCCCTCTTGTGCAGGGTAATTGTTTTTAACGTGGTTGTTTTTATTTCATTCGAACAGGATGAACATTAAGGCAGTATCACCTTAGGTTACTGAATGGGAAGTGATTATAAATGTGCTGCCAGTTAGCAGAACAAGGATAACACTGGGAAAGATGTAAGTTAGCTTCAGTGAAGCTTCTGCAGGTTAATTCAAAACTTTCCATGTTACTTCCGTTAATGTATTTTTTATTTTTGGCCTTCCTGAATAAAAGTTCAGTACAATTGTCGACTGGAACCGTTAATTTTCCCGTCTCTGTTCCATCCTCCCTAACGCAACCACCTAAACACCTAAAAGTGAGTAAAAATTCTGTACAAAAGAAAAAAGAGAGAGTTTACATCAATGAAACAGAAATAGATGTCAGAATGAAGGAGGAAAAAAAAACCAGAAAGCACATCTAGTATTTCAATATCACAAACAAGAACACCAATAAAGTGTCAGGCACATTACTCAGCGAACAAGCCTAAGCATCTAAGATACCTGAGGGATGGCGCAAAACCTAAAGATGGATAGATCCTTCAAAGAAGACATGTACAGCAGGCAGTCCTCCGCATGCATCAGAGCATTGGTTACCATGTCATTCAAGCATTTCACTGACTGTTCGAAGTTCTCCTCACACTTGAAATCCTGAATCATGTATTAGGATGGAAAAGAGTGAGAGGATTACATGTGTTGAAATAAAAAGAAAACAGTAAATATTGTTCGTAAAAAAGACAGGTAAAACAAGGAAGGCAGCAAGCGTTAAAAATTATGAGAATGGAAATGGAAGCTAAGATGCTCCATCAACCATCAAAAGAATAGTTCAAGAAACACAAGAAAAAAGAAAATCCGAATAGTCAAAGAGCAAAGTTGACACACCTCAAGTTTGTTGGCATATTTACTCCATATTTCTCGAGGCCAGAACATGCGTGACTTTGGAATTTCATTTATGTCTTCCAAATAATCCCGAATTATATTTGTTTTCTGTATTTAAGAGGGTTGACAAATGCTTCTAGTTAGTTATCAGGCAGCAGTCTGCAGTAGCTCAACATCATATGAAAATTCATTATTGACTTAAAAGGTTCAAAGATACCTGCAGAAAAAGACCCATTGAATTGCTAAGTGAATCTGGAGACAGATCTTCAGATCCAGAAGCATGAAAGAGCTTAGAGAGTCCTAAACCTACAAGCCCTGCCACATAGTGGCAATATTCATCATAGTCGTCGATTGTTTCAACCTGCAATGTGAAAAAAAAAAAAAACTAGTATTCAGTTTAGTAGGGTAATCAAGTTCGAATGGGCATGGATTTCTAAAAAACAATACACAAGAACTATTACATGCGCATGCGTAAGTCTTGCCTAGTAGTTTTCCTACAAGTAATTAATAATGTGCGCATCTATTGTGCAAACAGTTGGAATCGGCAACACCAGTTGATATCACAATCTAGCCAGCACCTCTAGCACCTTACTGCACCAATCATAAACGTCCTACTCTTCGATGGAATCATCATGAAGTAATGAATAAACTGCGAGTGAGAAACATAAACAGCCAATCTGATGACGCAGTGAATATGAGACAAACTACCATATTTTGCTTATATTATAATACATTCTGTGGACTAATTACATGAAGCCTCTATGACAACCAGCAAACTGACTTTCTTTTACATCATCATTCACATTCGTGGACACTACAAACAAAAGGTTAAATAAAGGTCAGTCTCAGAGCTATAACAAAGAAGATACATTCTACTAAGAAGTTCAGGCACCAAAAAGACTGTATGCTACAATTGTCATTAGCAGATAAAGTATGATGAGACAAGTGGCATGGCCCTTCACAAAGTTTGCAACTACATGTGACCATCCAAGACTTTCAACCACCAAAAACTTTCGTTAGAATTGACAAATGCACGTCATGAAAGAAGACGACCTCATAGACCAAAATTACCAGCTTCTGACTAGTTGAAGTCTGATATACCCATTCTGATTACACATAAATTAGCTAATAAATAGCAATCTCTCTATAAGCTGAAATCACAATAAAAATGAAACAAATATCTCTCTCACGTACAAACAATTGAAGCGAATTACAGAGTGTCTATTTGTAACACATGCAAAAACATCTAGTGAAAGGAAAACATGCTTATAAACTTCTTTTACAATCACTTTCGAAGTGATTATAGAAAAGTGTGCCACCTATTTGTTCTTTAGCAGGGGAGACATCAAAATGATTATAGTAATAATGATGAAAAAACTTTGTTAACTTCTTTAAAACTAAATTACAACTACTACAGATTCTGCTCTCATAAGATGGATAATTTTCTGGGCTGTAAAATGTTTGCTGAATACTAAACGACAAACCTCTTTGCATATAAATTTTGCCATTCCTGCACCCATTCTCCTGGTGATATCTTCAATTGCCTCTTGATAACTGAATAGTCGTAAATGCACTATCAGTTACAATAGGATAAAGCAAGTGACATACATTGGAGAAGAACAGTGTTTCAAATTTAAAAATAAAGTTAAAGCCATAGATGGAAACGATATTGTATGCAAGTACTCTTTCTACATCTCAAGGACAGTTAGAGCAACGCACTCATCTCCCCAAGGTGCCAACAGATGTGAAGAATTCAGTACAACGCTACCATTGTAAAGGAGAAAGTTAGTGCCCAGAGAATCTTCTGTCAGATTTTGTATCTAATGGTAAGTCAGCAACAAGCAAATCAAACGCACATGTTGCACGAAGCAACACCCGAAGTTAACAGAATTTATTTCATCCTTCATGTTGGATTCTGTTTGGAGTAATAAGTCACCATGGCTCGTATAGCTCGGCAGATGTCTAAGTAACTTTTTTTGTGTGGTCACGAGTTCCAATGAATTCTTCAAGCTCAATCTGTTAAGATTTTTCTATAGGTATCTTTGTTTGCCACTATTCTACTTTTAAAAGAACTATTAGACAACGTCTTCTAGTTGAAAGACTAATACTGCAAAAGATATGATAGACAGTAATAGCCATCCAATGATCCTAAATTAATTCAGACCTCTCCTGCATAGTCGTCACTAGGTAAGGAGCTTACATTAAAACATTGATCTACAGGCTAGTAAAAATTCATGAAGTTTGCTAATTCTTTCACGAGCATATCCAACATTTATTTTTGCAATAGTTAACCTTATATTATCACAAATTCTTTAGAAATTGACTAATAGTCTCTACTATAATTTTAGTTAGATTAAGCTTAGCAAAAAACAAAGTACTTGGTGCTACAAAGTATTTCAAGAAACATTAAAAAGAGAGAGATTTAGTCAAAGAGGAAACCTTTGACCAAGCTCTAAGAAAGCCGTTGAGACAAGGTGAAATTTGTCCATCAGTACTTTGTAGTCCTTTGTTCCACCTAACAAGAAAAACGGCATTTAGAGCAGTAAACATCCAAAGTTTTCACATATTCTCTATCCTGTTCTCAAATACTAAATACCGCAGATATAATTGCATCCAAGAGAGAGTAATTAAAATTTCAGAAGTAACTAAAACATCAAATAATGTATAAATACTAGATGAGTGGAACTATCTTATTTGTTGATTAGAAGCAATATGCTGAGAAGAGGATCAATTAGGTACATAACACACCTTTCCGCCCAGTCATATAAAGCTAAAAAAATAATAAGATAATCATCCAATATTAATAATTAGACACATTTGGGCACCATTGATCCAGCTTAGACAATTTTAGGTTACTTGGGGAGTAGAGGAGGGATAGTGGTAAATTTCCTCCCTATCTCGCCAGCTACAATGGGGAGCTAACTTCCACGTGGCACTAGGCACCCCAAGCAATCCCTTGGGTTGCTACCTTCCAAGGATAGCATTTCCATGGGGCACAATGGAATTGCACTACCCCAGGTTGCAACCCTCTTTAATTGCTAATCCTGATTATCTCTAACAAAACACAATGGCAATAGTATCTAGAATAGGACTTTCCCTTCAAACAAACAATTCAAGAGTAAAAAGACAAAGTTGGATCTGTTCCAAAATTACTTCTTAAGACATTCAGTCTCAAGATCCGATAATGAAAGGACATAAAATAAGAAATGTCAGTCCCAATATCCGATAATGAAAGGACAAAAAAAAAAAAAAAAAAACGCTAAAAGTTTACATGAAATTGCAAGATTCTTACATGAGAAATGCCAGCCACGATCGTAAATGTGACGATAGAAAGATTCCAGTATTGGCAATTTGATCTCAGAAAGTATGCTAGTATCATCCTCTGCAATATATTAAGATTTTTTTAAAAAAACTCACTCTCTGTCACTCATGAAGGTGAGATACAGAATTAATACAATATATTATAGAAATTTATTGTCTAATAATCTGGCATAAGAAAAACAACTAAATCAGAGTAATTTTATACAATCAAATGTCTCAGCCAGTGCTGAAAAGCACTGTAATTTGTTGAAAAACATATTTGCAAGGAAAAAACGTAAAAATAAATAAACAATTAACTATTCAGATCAGAGCAAAAGAAACAAGTTTAGGTGACTTGTTAAATTTGTATCAACTTGGTTTCATAAATCAAATTTAATAAGCCAGTCGGACTTAATTTATGAGCACTTGAGCAGTAGAATATTGAAGAAACAAAAGCAAAGCATTCAAGAGACATAGATCTGGCAAGTAGGAAGAGGAGATGATTGTAGAGAAAACAGAGTAACAGAAAAAGAAAAAAAAAAGAAGGACAGAAACCTTGGACGAATCTCTAGATGTTGTGGTTGCTTATTTTACTTTATAAAGTAATCATTACAAATAAATTAGATCATTTATGCACTACCTTTATTAATTAGAAGTTTACTCCTTTCTGAAAACAAACATATGTGCATAAGAGTGGTTATTACATTAGTTGGCTCGAAAATCTGCTTTTGTCTTCTGCAAATGTCCATGTGATGTCATTTAAAAAGAACATTTATGCTGCTGATGTTCCCTGTATATTATTTTTGAGCTTATGGTGTGAGAAGAAAATGCAAATTTACCTATAGGCATATTTACATGCTGTCCATATACACATATTTGTCTTCATGTACACATCGAAAGTATTTCTAATAGTAAATACAGGAATGAATTAGTTTATCAAAGTATTCCCAGCAATACTCCAGTACTATCATATTGAAGAATATACGACCTAAAAAATAAGATAACCAGACCAACAAAATGAAAAATACATAATGACAACTATAAGGTAAAAACGTACAGAACTCATATGAACTATGGACCATTTTAAATCGGCCGCCCAACCTATTAAAATTTTGATTTTAAAGCCCAGCCTTTCAATTTATTTGATTTGAGTCGGCCACCGGTACTTTGACTTCAAAATTTAAGTTAATTACTTTATGAATGCATAGTTGCCAGAATTGCACGAAATATACTAACTAAACTTGTAAATATAAACGACGCATTCCAAGTTTGAAGTCAAAATGCCGTTAACTGACTTAAATCAAACAAATTGAAAGGTTGGGTAGTATAATCAAAATTTTGAAAGGTTGGGTGGCCGATTCAAAATTGTCCGTAGTTAAAGTTAGTTCTATAAGTTTATACCTAACTATAACACACAAGAGAGATGAGGGGACCAACCAACAGTATCAAGAGCTCTGAGAACCAGATAGAAGATGCAAACCTACACAAAAAGAGATAAAGTTACAATAACTCCTCACAGTTGCTTTTTGGCTGCTAAAATGAAACAAGAAAAACAAGAGGAAAAGATGCAATCTCAGTCAAATAAGATGTTATATTAGGGCAAATCAGCTACATTTTTATTTATTTCTAATGATTTATCAATAAATCCCCCCAAAATTTGAATTTTTAACTTGATGCAGCTACAAAGAAAACAACTCCGGTACCCTCACAACAAAAGGCCTCATTTTTCTTCATGCTTCATTTAGGAATTCATAAGCCGACATCATCATTCATGTTTTAATCCACTTCTTTTTTACCAAAATCGACATTAACCTCGATCGATCGACCGACCTAATTTAGACCTAAACAACCAAACACAATCGCAAATCACCAATCCCCCTAGAACAAAACCAAATCCCCCCCTCTCTCTCTCTCTCTCGCATGACGAGAGAGAGAGAGAGAGAGAGAGAGATCTAGATCGAACTGACACGATAGGAGCAATCGCAACAGGATCGATGATTCGTAAATGGATGGTCGGATTAGTACGGCATTGCGGAGTTCGGGGCCGAGTTGCTGGATGACGAGGGCGAAGCTACGGGAGACGCGCTGGAGCATGGTGTAGGAGAAGGCCCAGTGCTCCTCCGCGGGGATCTGCTTCTCGATCCGCGCCGCCGCCATCTTCAGCTTCACCAGCGGGTACAGATCCTCCGGATGCTCCATGATCGCCCCCAACATCCCCATTCTCCTCGATCTCTCCCTCTCTCTCTCTCTCTCTCTCTCTCTCTCTCTCTCTCTCTCCTCCTCCTCCGCTCCTCCTCCTCCGCCTCCTCCTCCTCTTCTCTATCTCTCTCTCTCCTCTCCTCCTCCTCCTCTTCTCTCTCTCTCTCTCTCTCCTCTCCTGCTCTCTCTTTCTCTCTTTCTCTCTTTCTCTCTATCTATATATATCTAATCTGATGGGATCTTGTTTTTTGTTTTTTATTTATTTATTTTTTATTATTATTATATTATTTCAGGAGATTTTGAACGGAGACTATGGACGCCATGTGGAGGCGATGATATTCCCCTGCACCCGGTGTACCGTACACTTCATGCACCGTATCTGTCACCTTTTGGAATGTTTGGAGACCAAATTATTTTCGGCCATAAATATTTATTTTTATTATTTAATTTATTGTAAAATAAGTTTGTTATAATTTTTGAATAATTAAAAAGCAATCACGAGAGAGAAAAAAATGAAAAAATAATACAAAATTAACTATTGTAATTTTGTTATATTTTTTATCTGTTCGTGTGAAAATTTTCAATAAAATAAATATAAAAGATATAATACCTACGATTTCAATACCAATAACCTTTTATTAAACAAACAGCAAAAAAAAATTAATTTTCACGCAAGATTCAACTCTACTAAAAATTATTTTCAGTATTTAATTCAATTTTCTCTCTCAAAAAAGAAATATATATATATATATATATATATATATATATATATATATATATATATATATATATAATTCAGTTACAAACAAACAAATAAGACATCAATGTCTACCTGTTTAAAATAATAGAGCAATTGGTAGTTGGACTATAAGATTCCGAATTGTATTCCACTCAAATTGTGACCATTTAATTCAAGTTGAAAATTAAGTTATAAAAAATGTTGGTAAAGTTATGAAAAGTGTAGGAACCCTTTTAAGTCGAGTACCCAATCTTTCAAAATTTAATTTTACTATTTAACTTTTTAGTTTGTTTCATTTTAGTTAATTAATAACACTATGATTTCAAATTTTAAATGCACCATTTATCTTTACAGATGTAATTAATATACTTTATGCAATTCTTGTAACTATAAGTTTATTAAAGTAAACAATTAACTTAAATTTTAAAGTCAAAATATTATTGACTTATTTAAATCAAATAATTAGAAGACTGAATAATAAAATTAAAATTTTAAAATAATAGATAGTTAACTTAAAATAATTTATGCTTTAGATATAAGTGCATATATTTTTACCTTTTTATGATTATTAAGATATGGAACTTTCAAAATTTTTTAAATAACACTTATTAATTTGATTCAAGGATTTTAACAATAATTAATTGTTTTCATGTGTGGTGTATGATACATACTTTACACCCGGTGCAGGCAACAGGGGAAATTGTAGGAATTCGAGATGACAGTCGAAGCATCACCACATGCCACTTTTATTTCTATTCAAATTTTATAATATTTTTTTAAAATTTCTCTATATATTTTAGATTTTTAAGTATTAAAAGTTATTATCCATTTAATTATTAGATGAAAGAAAAATTGATACATGTTGATATTAAGGGCCTTTGGTATTGAAATTATTTTGGGATAAAAAGGATATTTTTTTTTTTCCAAATATATCAGAAATTATGAGAATATTTTATTTCAGTATAACTAAAATAAATGAGAATTACTGTTTTCACTCTTTCCAACCATCCTCTTACTTTTTCCTTAAATATTTTCTCACGTTTTCCAATGCACTATCTCTCAGCTCATTATTATATAATAAAGCTTGAGAGCAAAAAGGTCATTTAAAACAACTAATACTTTTTATTCTTCTTATTCTTCATTATCATACCAAACATAAAATCTCTTATTCCTATACTCATTCCAAATGTTTTTTAACACTAGTTCCGTACTTTATCCTTATCCGTGAAATAGCTAGTTCTGTCTTATCGCGTTATCAAACGGGCCCTAAATGTCACGATTATAATTTTATTTTTTAAGTTATGCTTGAAATTATAAAGTGATTGCGCTATATGTACAATAAAAAAGTATAATAATAAAAATATTTTTTATTAATATTTATTTATTTGAAAGGAAAAATTATATTTATTTGATTTTGTGAAATTAATTTTTTGAAAAAAAAAAATTTACGACTAGGTAAACACGCAAAAAAAAATAATTTTTGATATATTTTACTGCCAACCAAACACGCCCATAGAGAATCCAATGTGAGGCATGATTGGATTTTATTTAATTTGTTAATCTCACTATCATTTTATTCGAAACGAGACGGTACCGAAATAAATTTTTCGCAGATTTTTGACATATAAGGACGAATTTAAAGAAGAAAGAGGTCTTCCACCTTCCTATTTTTTAGTAGATTAGAATGAATTGAGGGTAATTTTTTATTTATTATTATTTTTTTTTTTTGACTCTCGCTTACCACCTCATTCGGAGTCTGCTCGAGATCAAATTGAAAATAATTAAGTCAGCTAATGTCTAACTCAAAATTAAAATAAGTTGGTATAATTTAGTTTGATGTGAGCTTAAAATTAATTTGGAATGACTCAAAATTATTTTGAGTCAATTTGAATTAAACTTTAATAAAATATTAAGATTATATATAAATAATATTGTTATTAATTTATTATTATTGATGCTTATTTTTGCGCTTTGATGTACTAATTAATTAGTATCAAAATTTAAAAATCATTATAACAAATAAAGTAAAAGGTGAATTTTAAATATCCCACTCTTAACGGGTTATTCAAGGATAACCCGTTAATAGATATTCCCTGGGACCAGTGGAATTGCTTAATTCCGCTGTTTATCCCAGGGACAAAGCTCGAAAAAAATCCCCCTTCGTTAATGCCCGCGCACCCACCTTCCTTCTCCCGAATCGCCCTTCGTTAATGCCCTAACTTCCTCATGTCGGACGCCATCTTCTTCCGAGCTGATCCTAGTGGCAAAAGGTTGGAAAAAATGGTTTTCTTCGTTAATGCCGCACACCTACCTTCCTCCTCCCACATCGCCCTTCGTTAATGCCCGATCTCTTGCTTCCTCGTGTCGGACGCCATCTCCTTCCGAACTGATCCCAGTGGCAAAAGGTTGGAAAAAATGCTATTCTTCGTTAATGTCGCACACCTACCTTCCTCCTCCCACATCGTCCTAGATGAGGGTACTAGGTGAGCAATATAGATTCAGGGATGAATGATTTGGGAGGCGGTAGGGAAGCTATTGCATCCACCATTTTTTTTCCTGGGGCCTTTATTACCTGAGCCAACACATATATCAAACTTGTACTTGATAAGCTGTTTTGTTATGCAGTTTTCTTATCTAGTTTTCTTATTTAGTTTTGATTTACAGTTATGCAGTTTTGTTAGTATGCAGTTTTGATTTACAGTTAAACTGCAGATTTACAGTTATGCAGTCTTTCTATTATGCAGTTTTTAATATACAGTTACAGTTAGACAGTTTTTCTGCTGGAATTTCTTAGTTTGGTTACATAGTCTCCTATATGACATGATTCTTGCTTCCCTGCAGTTTCTTACTTTTACAGTTATGCTGGAATTTCTTAACCTAATGTTATCATTTTGATTGTGCTGGAATTATGCTGGAATTGTGCTAGAATTGTGCTGTAATTGTGCTAGAATTGTGCTGATCGGTAGTGATGAGCAATATAAATTCAGGGGTGAATGGTTTGGGAGGTAGTAGGGAAGCTATTGCATCCACCATTTTTTTTCCTGGGGCCTTTATTACCTGAGCCAATACATGTATCAAATCTGTACTTGATAAGCTGTTTTGTTATGCAGTTTTTTTATCTAGTTTTGATTTATAGTTATGCAGTTTTGTTAGTATGCAGTTTTGATTTACAGTTATGCAGTATTGTTATTATGCAGTTTTTAATATACAGTTATACTTATTCAGTTTTTTCGATACTCATGATTCTTGCTTCCCTACATAGTCTCCTATATGACAAATAAGCCTATTTACCCTGGAATTATGCTAGAATTGTGCTAGAATTGTGCTGTAATTGTGCTGAAAGTGCCTTATTATGCTGGAATTGTGCTGATTTGCAGTGATGAGCAATAGAGATTCAGGGGTGAATGGTTTGGGAGGCAGTAGGGAAGCTCTATTGCAGCCACCATTTATACATGGGGCCTTTATTACTTGAGCCAACACATGTTATCAACTTTCCCTCTTCAAACCTGCAGTTATGTACTTAACATTTCTCCAACATTTAATGAAAATTGAGGCGAGGGACAATTACAAGGTTCATAATTTTCCTACATTTATGTAATTAACTGATTATGTACTTTACCTGCAGTTATGTAGTTAACTGATTGTGCTGTAATTGTGCTGAAATTGCTTTATTGTGCTGGAATACATCCCCTGAAACTTAATGCTGAATCTCTATAGACAGTTTTGTTAGTTGACTGGGATATATCCTATGAAACTTAATGCTGAATTTCTATAGGCAGTTTTTAACAAAACTATAGGATGTACATTTATGGGAAAATTAATGCTGAATCTCTATTGCTCATCACCTGAAACTTAATGCAGTTGTTAACCTGCAATTTTTTTGTGATTGAATTGTGCTTCAATTGTGATGGACTCCTGTTATGGAGAAAAATTATCTTACTCAGCTAATTAACTGGTTAAATACTCTCCTATATGACATGTTCTTAATTAAATGGTTTTTTCTTACCTGAAAGTCTCCTATTGTGCAGTTTCTTCTTCTTAGCTTGGTTATTGTGGTCTCATATAACTAGTTTGTGTTGGAATTGCTTTTTTGTGCTTGAATAGTGCTAGAATCCTGTTATGCAGTGCTGTTATGTTACTCAGCTAATTAACTGGTTACATACTCTCCTATATGACATGTTCTTAATTAACATACTCTCCTATACTCTCCTATGCTGATTTTAATTTGCAGTTTCCTATATGACTTGATTGTTTTAAACCTGCAGTTATGTAGTTATGACGATATGTAGTTAACCTGCAGTTATGGTTCTTTTGTGTTACAGTTTTGTTAACTAGTTTGTTCTTCATTATTGTGCTGAAATCCTGTAACATATCGAGTTGTTCAAACTTGTGAATTGTTGGGAGGCAGTGATGAGCAATAGAGATTCAGGGATGAATGGTTTGGGAGGCAGTACGGAAGCTATTGCAGCCACTATTTATACCTGGGGCCTTTATTACTTGAGCCAGCACATGTTATAAGTCTTGCCATAATTTTTTGTTCTTAAGACCAAGTTCATGCCTTCTCAATTGGACTTGCATAACAGTGGTGTGTTTTTTTTTTTAGCCATACTACTTGAGTTTATAGAGATCAACCTTTTGATATAATTGGATTATAAAAGTTGCATTTGGACTACGTGTAGTCATGGTTGGAGCAATCAATTGAGAAAGCTTTTGGAATTCTCAAAAGGCGATTCAAGGTACTTCGACAAGCAACACCGTATCTATATAAAGTGCAGCGTCGCATTGCACTCGCATGTTGTGTGATATACAATTTCATCAAGAGGCACCAAGGGACCGATAGGTACTTCAACATACAAATAGACCCATTGCCCACGGACGACCACGAAAATGAATCAGCACCTTCTTCTGGCCCAGATGAGTCTCGGCAAGTTGATGCCCTTCGCATAATGATCACAAACCAATTGTGGAACAATAGATAGGAGAAAATAAGTAAATAATGCAAATTTTAGATTTTAACTTATTTCTCTACATGTTGAACTAATTTCTCATTTCTTCGCATATGTTGTATCAAGTTATTTCTCTTATCTTCGCCCTCTTTCTATCAACTTGTTTCTCTTCTCTTCATGTTGAACTAAATTTGTGATGTTGTTTGCTATTTGCAATTGGAGTATTTCTGTAATATTAGAATTGTTACATTCATTCATTACTATTGATGAGTTGTTCAAAGTTAATTCAATTTAAAAACTTTGTTTCATTTCAATGTTGAATTAGATTGTTGCATATTTTCAATATAATGTATGCTATTTATGTTGTATTACAACCTACAAGTATATAGTAATTTTTAATTAGTATTGTATTTTGTTATAATATTTAATTATGTGTAAATAAAGAATTCATTATAAATTTCAAAAAACTTCGACTCATTTAAATATTCTTTAGATTGTGCTGAAATGATTGAGTTTAATTATGAAGTCTTCAAATGTTTCTAAACTCACAGTTTTATTTATGAATATTAAATTAACATAAAATTTAAACCAACAAAAAATTTTATTCATGAGTTTACTTATGAAAAAATGCTAAGGACAAAATTGGTATTATAAATTATTAACCATCATATTTTTTACTATTCTTATTTATTCTAAGAAATAAACCAAACATAATTTCAGCTATTCTTAAAGATAACAGCTTTACAAATCAAATATTAATTTTCTTTTATTCATGACTATTCCGGAATAACAAGCTATATCAGGGATAAAAATATTTATCTCCAAGTTCATAATCCCTGAATCAAACGGTACCTTAAATAACACTTATTAATTTAATTCTTGTCTTGAGAATTTTAACAATAATTAAATTAAATGTTTTCAGGTGTGGAGGAATTCCAGATGGCAGTCGAAACATCACCACATGCCACTTTTATTTCTATTTAAAATTTATAATATTTTTTTAAATGTCTATATATATTTTAGATTTTTAAGTATTAAAAGTTATTATTCAATGAAGGGGGACCGGCCGTGGGGTTACCGAGCACACCTCAACCCACACAACACACGAGCGCAGCGGAAACAGAATCTTTCGTAGATGAAAATAGGCGAAAACGATTGTAGAAAACAAACACGAGAATAACTAAAGAAATCAAATAAATAAGGGAATGGAAGGACACAAGAATTACGTGGTTCGGCCAATAATGCGTCAACCTACGTCCACGGGCAAAACCACCTCAATGCGTTATTCGATTAATCCACGGCACAAAAGTACAAGGAGCAAAATTGGATTACAAAAAACTCTCTCACGGAGGCTCTCCACGTTTTTCCTCTCAATTAGGATTTTTCAATGAAGCCCTAAAAAATAAAAGATGAATCGCAAGAGTTAATATAACTCTAAAAACCTAATTCTAATAGGAAACGATCTCCACCGTCCATCCGAGATTTTAAATCACTTCTAGTCGTCGTCCATATTCTCTTAAGAATTATCTTTAAGATATTCCTAAATCATCCCTAATCTTTAGGAACAAGATTGGATCAAATCCATATGGATTCGAAACATGATTTTACATAATCCAACAATTCTCCCACTTAAAAACATATGCCGAATTTCATAAAACACAAAATTGAAGATCTTGCCAAATTCCCACTCTCCTCATGTAGCTCCAAGACCGAGAGAAGTCATACTCCAATTGAACTTCTCTCGAGTCACCGGTTTCGTTAAAATATCCGCTGGATTCGCATCTGTGTGAATTTTCAACAATGAGATAAAACCCTCATCCACCACATCTCTCACGAAGTGATAACGAATATCAATGTGTTTCGTCCGAGAGTGAAACGCCGGATTCTTCGCCAAGTGTATTGTACTTTGACTATCACAATTTACTCCCACCACATCTTGCTTCACTTTTAATTCTCCTAAAAGTCTTTTTAGCCAGATAGCTTCCTTACAAGCATGTGTCATTGCTATGTACTCCGCCTCCGTCGTCGACAAAGCGACTACCTACTGAAGCTTCGACTCCCAGCTAATAGCACCACCGCCCATGGAGAAAACATAACCCGTGGTAGACTTTCTTTTGTCTTTATCTCCTGCGAAATCTGCATCCACATATCCGACGCACTCCAAACCCGCAGAACCATAACAGAGTGAGAAATCCGCAGTACCTCTCAAATATCTGAGAATCCACTTCACTGCATTCCAATGTTCACAACCTGGATTCGCCATATACTGACTCACTGCTCCCACTGCTTGAGCAATGTCGGGTCTCGTGCACACCATGGCAAACATAAGGCTCCCTATTGCCGATGAATATGGTACCCGAGCCATGTCGGCCTTTTCTGCTTCCGTACCCGGTGATTGCTCGGCCGACAATTTTAAATGAATAGGAAACGGGGTAGAAACTGGCTTTGCGTTCTGCAAGTTGAAGCGCCGCAGAACCTTCTCCACATAACTCTTCTGTGAAAGCCAAACTTTCCTATTCTTTCTCTCCCATAGTACCTTCATCCCGAGTATTTGATTCACAGTTCCTAAGTCCTTCATATCGAACTCACCGGCTAACTGAGTCTTCAAGATAGATATCTTGCCCTTGTTATTTCCGGCGACCACCATGTCGTCGACATATAATAACAAAATACAGAAGCTCCCGTCATTATAATCGCAGAAATATGCACAATGATCCGCTTCAAGCCTATCAAAACCCAAACTTATAATGAAGGAATCAAATCGCTTGTACCAACACCTTGGCGCCTGTTTCAAGCCGTACAACGATTTGTTCAACCGACAAACCAAATACTCCTTGTTTTTTTCGACAAAGCCTTCCGGTTGCGACATATATATCTCCTCCTCCAGGTCACCATGCAAGAATGCTGTTTTTACATTCATCTGCTCGAGCTCCAAATCCATGACCGCTGCGATCGCCAAAACAACCCGAATAGTGGTAAGACGAACCACCGGTGAGAAGATCTCATCGAAATCGATTCCCAGCTTCTGAGCATATCCCTTCACCACCAATCTTGCCTTGAACCTCTCCACATTCCCATCTGTATCCTTTTTCACCTTAAACACCCACCGACATCCAATCGCGTTCCTTCCCTTCGGCAAATCAACAAGTTCCCAAGTCTTGTTCTTCCGAATTGACTCCATCTCCTCCTCCATCGCGCATTGCCACTTCTCAGCGTCAGTCGACTCACAAGCCTCCTTATACGAAGTCGGCTCATTTTCTTTCGCTAAAGCAACATATGCACTAACATGGTTTGCAGAAGGAATAAATGAAGTAATATAGTCATTATACCTCGCAGGAGGTCTAATAACTCTACTAGGACGCCCGGAATCCGCTGGCGACTCTACCGGTGAATTTGTATCTTCGGATGATTGCGGAGATTCCAAGTCAGGTTCATCATCAACCACTTCATCATCCTGTTGTGCTTGCTCAACTTGCACCTCATCGCGCGCTTCAAAGAGCTCAATTGGAATCATAGCATTATCATCTTGCTTTTCCTTGGTGCCTTGAAAGGACCCTTCATTGAAGATAACGTCAGGACTTATGACTATTTTGTGGTTAGTAGGGTCCCACAATCGATACCCCTTAACACCTTTCGCATAGCCAAGAAATATACACCTCCGAGAGTTCTTATCCAATTTTGACCTTTTCTCCTTTGGTATCCACGCATAAGCATCACATCCAAAGACACGAAGATAGGAGTAATCAACGGACTTGCCGCTCCAGACTTCTTCAGGAATTTCCAAACCAAGTGATTTTGTCGGCGCTCGATTAATCAAATAATAACCCGTGCTCACGGCTTCCGCCCAAAATCTCTTGTCAAGTTTTGAAGTACTCAACATGCTACGGGCCCTCTCCATGAGTGTTCTATTTAACCTCTCTGCTACACCGTTTTGTTGCGGTGTACCGGATACCGTGAGATGCCGCTTAATTCCATGCTCAATACAAAACTCATCAAATTCTCTTGAACAATACTCCCCTCCGTTATCAGAATGTAGGCACTTAATTTTTAAATCCTTTTCATTCTCCACAAGAGTTTTGAACTTCTTAAAAGTCTCAAACACATCGGACTTTCGCTTTAGAATATACACCCAAGCCTTCCGAGAGTAATCATCAATAAATGAAACAAAGTAAGAACATCCGCCCAACGAAGTATCGGGCGACTCCCAAGTATCCGAATAAATCAACTTGAGATGCTTCTTACTTCTTTGATGTGATAGAGAAAAAGACAACCTTCGTTGCTTCCCGTAGATGCAATCTTCACAAAAAACTAATGGCGCGGACTTGTAACCTGAAAGAAGTTCACGGTTGGATAATACCTGCAATCCGCGCTCACTCATGTGTCCTAAACGGCGATGCCACACCGTTGAAAACTCCACCTTTACGCTTGCAACAACCGCTTCTCCCACTTGAGTCTCACCCACTAATCTATAAAGGCCACCTACTTGCTCTCCTTTCATCAACACCAAACAACCTTGACATACCTTCAAGTGATTTTTCTCGCCGATGAATTTAAACCCTTGTTTGCAAAATTTTCCAAGTGATAGAAGACTTTTTCGAAGTGCAGGAACATGTCGAACATTAGAAACCGTCCGAATAACACCATCAAACATCTTGATCCGAACGTCTCCCACTCCAACCACCGGACATGCCGTGTTGTCACCCAAATAGATAACTCCACAATCCCGTGACTTATAAGAATGAAACCACTCCCTATAGGGAGTCATGTAGAATGACGCCCCCGAATCCAAGATCCAATGATAAATAAGCTCGGATCTATCCAATGCGACAAACGCATCTCCGTCTTCTGAACTAGCTGACTTAGCATCCGCTTCAGCTATATTACCTTGAAAATTATTTGAATCGGATTTGCCATCAACTCTTTTAACCCGACAATCTTTCTTCACGTGCCCCAACTTTCCACAATTCCAGCACTTTACTTTCTTTTTGCCCTTGGATTTTGATCTTGACTTTCCTCGATCACCATACTCCCTCTCGAAAGGTCTTCCCCGTGCTATCATAGCCTCCCCCGAAGAACTTCCTTGGCTAGACTTCCGCCTCATCTCCTCGGTAAGTAATGATGCAACAACCGACTCCATCTTAAGGGTTTCAATATGGCTCAAGTTCATAATCAAATTATCCCCAGTTTCCGGCATCGAACAAAGTAAAATACTTGCTTTTTCTTCTTCATCAATTCTCACGTCTAGGGCAGCAAGTTTGCTCACGATAGAGTTGAATGTACTTAGATGTTCTTGTACCGGTGCCCCGTCTTTCATCTTTAGATTGTACAATTGTCGCCTTAAGAAAATTTTGTTCACCAATGACTTTCCTTCATAGAGATTTTTTAATTTATTCCAAATCCCTTTTACGGTAGTCTCGGTCTCCACATTGAATAACACCAAATCATCCAGTGCCAAATATAGGTTTGCCAAAGCCATCTTGTCCTTCTCTTGAAATTGTTTATCCGTCATCCCTTCCGGCTTATTCTCTATTCCTTGCAGGGCGATCTCACAAGCATCTTTAATCAAAACTGCTTGCATCTTCAGTTTCCACAACGCAAAGTTCGCTCCATCAAATCGAGAAATCTCATACTTTGTCACTGAAACTTTTCCCGCCATCGTTTCACCGTCAACGAACTACGAATAACCAAACGCTCCGATACCAATTGAAGGGGGACCGGCCGTGGGGTTACCGAGCACACCTCAACCCACACAGCACACGAGCGCAGCAGAAACAGAATCTTTCGTAGATGAAAATAGGCGAAAACGATTCTAGAAAATAAGCACGAGAATAACTAAAGAAATAAAATAAATAAGGGAATGGAAGGACACAAGAATTACGTGGTTCGGCAAATAATGCGTCAACCTACGTCCACGGGCAAAACCATCTCAATGCGTTATTCGATTAATCCACGGCACAAAAGTACAAGGAGTAAAATTGGATTACAAAAAGCTCTCTCACGGAGGCTCTCCACGTTTTTCCTCTCAATTAGGATTTTTCAATGAAGCCTAAAAAATAAAAGATGAATCGCAAGAGTTAATATAACTCTAAAAACCTAATTCTAATAGGAAACGATCTCCACCGTCCATCCGAGATTTTAAATCACTTCTAGTCGTCGTCCATATTCTCTTAAGAATTATCTTTAAGATATTCCTAAATCATCCATAATCTTTAGGAACAAGATTGGATCAAATCCATATGGACTCGAAACATGATTTTACATAATCCAACATTCAAGTTAATTATTAGATGAAAGAAAAATTGATACCTGTCGACATTAAAATTTTATTTTTAAGTTATGCTTGAAATTATGAAGATAAAAATATTTTTTTATTAATATTTATTTATTTGAAAGAAAAAAAATTATATTTATTTGATTCTGTGAAATTAATTTTTTGAAAAAAAAAATTTATGACTAAGTAAACACGCAAAAAAATAATAAGAAAAATAAATTTTGATATATTTAACTGCCAACCAAACACATGATTGGATTTTATTTAATTTGTTAATCTCACTATCATTCTATTTGAAGCGAGACGGTACCGAAATAAATTTTTAGCAGATTTTTGACATATAAGGACAGATTTAAAGAAGAAAGATCTTCCGTTCTATTTTTTAGTGGATTAGAATGGATTGAGAGCAATTATGTATTTATTATTATTATTATTATTATTTTTTTTGACTTTTGCTTACCCACCACATTTGGAATATGATCGAGATCGAATTGAAAATAATTAAATTAGCTCATGTCTAACTCAAAATTAAAATAAGTTGGTATAATTTAGTTTGTTGTGAGCTTAAAATTAATTTGGAATGACTCAAAATTATTTTGAGCCAATTTGAATTAAACTTTAATAAAATATTAAGATTATCTATAAATAATATTGTTATTAATTTATTATTATTATGCTTACTTTTGCCCTTTGATGTACTAATTAATTGGTATCGAAATTTAAAATCATTGTAACAAAAAAGGTAAAAACTTAAAAATAGAATTCAAATTTGCTACATATCAATCTAAAGATAATATTTATGTATATATTACTTACTTTCAAGCAATTGAGCCGGGGTTAAAGTTATGTTAGGCTCGTTTATTTTTCATTTTGGGAGAGGGAATTTTGAGAGAAAAATATAGTATTCTAACCGTTTTGATTATTATATATATATATATATATATATATATATATATATATATATATATATATAAAAATATAATTTTAATTAGAAATATAAAATAATTATATTTCAAATTTGGGACCTTGAGTATTGCAAGGAGCCTACCGTGACGCGAGATTGTTTGGATTTGAATTAAATGAAAATTTTTTTTTAATAATAAACTTTTTATTTCAAATTTGGGATCTTGAGTATTGCAAGGAGACAGGTGCAGAAAGTGAAAAAGTTTTGTGCCACAAATTAAAGTAAACTCTAATTTGTCGTACTATATTTTAGCATATTTTTATTTTATTATCTGATAATTTAAAAAATTATACTTAACTATCTTATGATTAGAGGTATTTTTATTTTATCCGTTCTATAGTTCAAACGTAATTTTATTTATCTGTTACTGTAAGGTCATATTATTAAACATGTTACCATCCTATCCGGAGGGAGCGGTTTTTTTTTTTTTTTTTTTTATGAAATAAAAATAAAATTATAAAATAGTTAAATATAATTTTTTGAACCAACGCATATTGAACATTAATAATAAGTGGGAAAAAAAAAATATTGTAGAAGAGACCTCCTAAGCGTTAGCTGTTTGGCCGGTCAACAGTTATCTCTGACTTTTAATTTTGACAAGTCACCTTAAACTCTATGCTTCTTTAATTAAAATTATTGATTTTGTTATATGCTTTGCCTTGTGTATAAAGCTTAAAAACACAAAATAATTTATTTTCTATTTTAATATATGAAAAATAAAATATGCTATGCGACAGAGGTCAGAGTTAGTTGAGATTAATTAGGTCGAGTCACAATCGAAGCTCATGAATATTATATCTGCACGCTTTAAATGAATTAATTATATATTTTTAATAATTTAAATTTTTAGAATTAATAATTAGCGTCTGTGATCCGACAATATACTACATGCAATCAAAATAAATATATAATCAGTAATTTTGACTGAGGAGAGATGCTTATTGAATTATTTGGTCAAGTATAAGGCGAGATTGAAATGAATAAAAAAAAAATTAACTAAAAAATCATTATGCGCATAAAATTTTTCTCCGCAAATACACATCGTAAAAATATTGGACCCCACTCTTGCAAGTTTGGTTGAACTGCACGATCCAATTGTCACATCATTATGGATAATGTTTATCCGAAAATTAAACAGTGATTTGATCGCAATAAATGAAGGTGGCAAAAATTTTTTAATGGTACTAGAGATCTGAGAGGCAGGGCCCTTGTGCTAAAATTGAAGGGACTCTGTGGGTGCTACAACAACAGGGAACAGAAGTGTGGGAGTACTTTGGAGGTGGCGTGATAAAGGTATCCTCACACTCAAGTCGACTTATTCGTTCCTAAACAACGGGAGGGTTTTGGACTCCACCGCCTCCTGCTTGTGGAGGCTACGAATACTGACTAAAGTTAAGATTTTTATCTGACTCGTCTTGAATAATCGATCGCTCACGACAGATAATCTTAAAAAAAAGGAATAGACCGGTAATAATTTCTGTGTGGTCTGCGGATCACGTTTCGAGACGGCCGACTATCTATTCATGAGGTGTGTGTTCTTACGTTTTGCGATTGGGATGGACGACGAGGCCGTTAGTTTCTAGGAGCTAGCGGCCAATGTTAGAGGGGCGTGGGAGAAGGAAGTCCGGTGGAGGCGGCTAAGGTTCTTACCTATTTTTCAGCAAACTGGTGGGTGATTTCAAAATTAGAAACAAAATTATTTTTCAGCAGTCCAATTTCGACCCCCTCTCTGCTCTTACGTGGGTCAGAAGTGAGCTTGCACAGTGGGCAGATCTGTAAACATGATTTTTTTCTTTTTTTTTTCCCCCTTTTTTTTTTTTTTCGTTTTCGTCGCTTTTTTCTTGAAACCTTGGTGTCTCACTCTTGTTGCCTAATTCATGTTCTTATTGAATAAAGTGGGTAGCTCGCTATCATTTTCTCAAAAATTAAACAGTGAAATGGGCATCTTCCACAAGTTCATAAGGTCCCAATCAAATGAAGATAATCTAAAGCTTTTTTTGGGTCAATTTAGGGGTTTAGATAGAAAAAAAGGGTTAAAAACTTAAATAAACTCATCTGCCACATATCCCAGAGTCAATGAGAGTTAAACAAGTAATATAATGTAGGTAATGTAAGACAAAAGGAACAGCTAAAAGAATTTCTCAAGTTTCATCTTTGAGAATCTCACAATGTTTTTTCGCTTCTTAGTTTAATTTTAAGAGCTTTTTCTTATTTACCGCATTATACTATTCTAAATTTTTTAATTTTATTTTATAATTATCAAAATACCTTTCTAAAACTCTAAAAACACTCAAAAAAATGATAATATTTGAAAAAAAAAAAAATAGAATCAATAACGATATTTTGATTATTCAGCAATAAATAAAATATTTTAAAGTTTTGAAAAATATATTAAATATTATTCCTTAATTTTATTTATGGTTAATTTTTATAAAAATGTAAAACAAGTAAAAGAATGGCATAATCCCATCAAACAATATATACATTGAAATTCTTTTATTAATATATTTAACATACACCTTTTCTTGGTACAAGAGAGCCTCAGTATATTTAAAACCACACAAGCCTAACTCACTCTCTCTCTCTCTCTCTCTCTCTCTCTATATATATATATATATATATATATATATATATATATATATATATATATATATATATAGAGTTTGGCTATTATATCATCGATAACATCAAATATTTAGTGCTACCAAATTTTTCATCGTTAGATCAATTCCTTTGATATTTTCAGCCCTTAAATCATACTATTCAACCAACCACCCACTAAATATTAGAAGACCACTATTATTTTAACCATATATTTTTTCATTCAAGAATGAAAAACTTAATAGCATTAATGACTTAATACTATTCTGAGTAGTAGTATATATATATATATATATATATATATATATATATATATATATATATATCCCTCAAGCAATTAATAAAATAAAATAATAAAATAAAATTGAACTAATATCCTCAAGAATTTTATTTTTTTGCTAAAACAAATATACTTATTTTTTTGAGAGAAAGGTAGCATGTTACCCGCTTCGTTTATTTTTGAAATAAACTTAGCTGAAAATATAAAGCAATTAAGCTTCGAACTCGGATATCAAATATCAACCACTAAATCCTTTTGCCACTTGTAGCAAGGAAAGGTTGATAAACAAATATACTTATTAGGGTTCATTTGGTGGTAAAATTCATCTAATATTATTTGGCAAAACAAAATTAAGACAAATATATATATATATTTAGAAAAAAAAAAATATTATAACTGTCTTATTGTGATATGCACAACATAATAACATATACCAAGAAAATGTTTATTTTGAGAATTAGATTGCTACATTAAATATGATTGAGATTTGATTTTATTTCCTTCCATATCTGCCAACTGCGAAATTAAGCATTGACTATTAAAAGAAATTAATATCAAACATTGACATGACTCCCGCGGCATACTTAAATAAATAAATAAATAAATATATAAATAGAGGAGACAGTTCTGCCAAGTTGTTTATAAAAATATTAATCATTTGATATTTATAAATTTTTCACCGTTAAATTTATTTTTTTAATCAATTACATTTTTTAAATTATACTATTTCATCAACTAACTATTAAATTTTAAGAATTTACTATCATCCTAACCATTCACTTTTTTTATCCAAATGTCAAAAATTTACATGCCTCAATAATTTGGTGTTTTAAAAAATAAAAAATCTCTCTCTCTCTCTCTCTCTCTCTCTCTCTCTCTCTCTCTCTCTCTCTCTCTCTCTCTCTCTCTCTCTCTATATATATATATATATATATATATATATATATATATATACTGTGTATATAAAAGTGATTAAGAAATTACAGATAGAATCCTAAAAGGAATAAAAGAATGTGCCAAATAAAAAAAAACTAAAATTTACATTTTTTTTCTCATTTTTTTATTTATTAAATATTCATATATTATTTCAATTTTTTTTTATATTTTTAAATTATTTCAAACTATAAATAAATGAAAACAAATTAAATTTTAAAAATAAATTACAAATCAAAATAAATCAAAACAAATCAAATTTAGAATTAAAAATAAATCGAAACAAATCAAAATTTAAAAATAAATTAATTAAAAAATAGAATCAAGCCATCGAAACAAAAATCAAATTTGAATTAAAACAAATCAAAACAAATAAAATAAATATTTTACATTGCTTTTTTACTTTTTAAATTTAAATGATTTGACTCTATACCTCTATATATATATATATATATATATATATATATATATATATATATATATATGAAAGCAGTTAGTAACCGATATTAAACAAATCAAATTTAAAAAATAAATTAATTAAAAAAATTAAAATTTGAATTTAATTTCAAAATAATTTTGACTTAAATAATTATATTTGAATTAAAAACAAATCGAAACAAATCCAAAAAAATCAAATTTATAAAATAATTTAAACAGTCAAATTTAAATTTAATTTCAAAATATTTTTTTTCTTTTAAATGAATATTTTTAGATCTTTTATTTTTTGGCAGGAAAAAAGTAGATAGAATTGACATACAAAACTCTAAATAAAATAAAAGAATATTTCATAAAAACATATCCAAACAAATCAAATTTAGAAAATAAATTAAACAATTAAATTTAAATTAAATTTTAAAATATTTTTTCCTTTAAAATAAATATTTTCAAATTATTCTATTTTTTTTATGAAAAAAAGCAGATAGGAACTGCCAGAGAGAATTCTAAATAGAATAAAAGAATATTCTATTCATATTATAGAAAACAAACTAAAAATAAATCAAAGTAAAAATCAAATTTAGAAAATAAATTAAACAAACAAATTTAAATTTAATTTCAAAAAATATTTTTTAAAATAAATATTTTTCAAATTTTTTTTATTTTTGGCGGAAAAAAAAGCGAATAGGAATTGACAAACTAAATTTTAAATAGAATAAAAAAATTATCTTTTGATTAAATCTTCAATACATTAAGAATTCATGATTTAATTATATCATGACTTCAATAATTACTATAATATTTTATAGCTAAATATAATTTTTTAATAAAAAATTATATTTTTAATTTTTAAGATAAATATAATTGGTGGACTCTTTTTGTATGTTTTAAATTTTCTATATCTATTTGATTAGAGAGAGAGAGAGAGAGAGAGAGAGAGATTTGAGAGTAGGATTTTTGAATTCAAAATTAATGATGCTAATCTTAATTTAAATAGTTTAAAGTATTTTTATCAAAATTTGAATAAATTTTAATTTTCGATACCATTAAATTACAAACTCGTCATAGTAATTATTAAAAAATAATAATTTTGAAATGACTTGATTATAAAGTAAATTATGTTAAAAAAATTTAAAAAAAATTGAAAAAAATTTAAATATCTTAGATCAATTTTTACGGAATAGATCGTTGATTTGAACACCCTAAGATCGAAAATAAAATTATAGTACTGGAGCTTCGATACTATTGATACTCTCTCTCTCTCTCTCTCTCTCTCTCTCTCTCTCTCTCTCTCTCTCTCTCTCTATATATATATATATATATATATATATATATATATATATATATATAAGTACAAGTTCAATTATATTTATAATTTTTTTATCATAAAATTTACATTGAAATTTGAGCTATTGTAAAGTAAACTAAAGAAAGAGAAAGAGAAAATACATGATACCCCAATAGTCCCATATCAGATAAGAATGGAGTTGTGATTGGATATATAAGAGACATGGACACTAATAATAATAACTGGGTTTA
The DNA here is from genome assembly GCA_029168755.2 of Tillandsia fasciculata. Taxonomy (NCBI): domain Eukaryota; kingdom Viridiplantae; phylum Streptophyta; class Magnoliopsida; order Poales; family Bromeliaceae; genus Tillandsia; species Tillandsia fasciculata. Next base: position 24,310,922 of record CM054932.1, read on the forward strand.
AGCATTTTGGACTATAATTTGGATCAAACGAGTTATTAGGTCGGGTCGTTACATTTGGTATTTCTCCCAACCACCCACTAAACCCTAGGGACTACTATCATTCTAACCACACATCTCTCTCTCTCTCTCTCTCTCTCTCTCTCTCTCTCTATATATATATATATATTTAAAAGTACAAGTTCAATTATATTTATAATTTTTTTATCATAAAATTTACATTGAAATTTGAGCTATTGTAAAGTAAACTAAAGAAAGAGAAAGAGAAAATACATGATACCCCAATAGTCCCATATCAGATAAGAATGGAGTTGCGATTGGATATATAAGAGACATGGACACTAATAATAATAACTGGGTTTAAGCATTTTGGACTATGATTTGGATCAAACGAGTTATTAGGCCGGGTCGTTACATTTGGTATTTCTCCCAACCACCTACTAAACCCTAGGGACTACTATCATTCTAACCGCACATCTCTTAATCCAATGGCTAAAAACCTAATAGCACTAATGACTTAGTACTATCGATAGCATAGTAGCCTAGTTATATATGAATCCGGCTAGAATACTATCGATAGCACCAAACAATTGGTGCTATTAAGTTTTTAGCCGTTGAATTATAGTGATCCCCTAATATTTTTACTATTCAACCAACCACCTAGTAAATCCTAGGGGACCACTATCATCTTAACCACATATCATTTAATCCAAAAACTAAAAACTTAATAGCACCAAGTGTATATATATATATATATATATATATATATATATATATATATATATATAAAATTGAATTTCTATATTTTTAAAAGTACAAATCATTGATGCTTATAGGTTTTTAGCCTTTATATAAAAAGATGCGCGGTTAGAATGATAGTGGGCTCCTTAAATTTAGTGGATGGTTGATGGAATAACAAGATCTAACGGGTGAAATTGATTAAAAGGATAGATCTAACGGTGAAAAACTTACAAACACCAAGTGATTGGTATTTTTACAAGCACCATAGAGTTCGGCTAGAATGGTATCGATAGTACCAAACAATTGGTGCTACTAATTTTTTTTACCATCCCTTGGATTATACTATTCAACCAATTACCCACTAAATCCTATAGGACCACTATCATCATAACCGCATATTTCTTAATTCAAATGTTAAAAACTTGATAGCACTAATAATTTGATGCTATTAAGTTTTCTACTCTCAGATCAATCCCTTTGATCATTTTCATCTCTTAAATTTTATTATTTTTCAACCACCCATTAAACCTAAAGGGCCCACTATTATCTCAACCGCATATTTTTTAATTTAATAATTAAAAACTTAATAGCACGACTTGATGCTATTAATAGCAGTTCAGCCTAATTCTATAAATATATATATAGAAAAATATTCTAAAGACTAATTTATAAGAAAAATAATAATAAGACATACGAATAATAATATCAACAGTATTTGAATAGATAATCAGCTTAATATTTTTTTTCTTTTATAGACTGTTACAATCAACTTCTTTATTAAGTAGCTGATTTGAAATGGGCACTACTACCGTATATAATATTTTATTTTGAAATTAGATTGCTATATTAAATATGATGGAGATTTGTGTCCTTCCATACCTGTCAACTGCCAACTGACCCATTGAACATTGACATGACTTTTCTGCATATTTAAATAAAAAATTAATTGTGTACTGCTTCTCTAAACATATCATATATTTTTATAAAATTTAATTTTTTAAATTTAATTTTTTAAAAATTTAATATTATTTATATATATTTCCATCATCTATCTCTTAAAAAAATTTAATTAATTATAGATTAAATACTTAATCTTGATTAGTTAGTGAGATAAATTTATTCTTTTACTCTTTCAGATATTTCTGTATTATTTTTTAGAGAAATATTTTTGAAAGGACAAAATTATCATTTCATATATAATGTGTTAAAAAATAAACAGTGAACTAACGATAATAAACCGGCGAGATATATATAAGGAAAAGGCTACCTGTATACCCCATTAAGGGGTGTACATCCTACACCCCTTAATGGAGGGGTTGGATTAAACCGTGCATCCTATCACCCTTAATGGAGGTGATATTGTCACTCTCTATTTATTTGTGTTTCTTTTTTTAAAATAATTATGAATAAAAAATTTAAAAAAATTTAGAATTTAAATTAAAAAATTAAATGTAAATTAAAAAACTAAATTTGAACAAAATTAAATTAAAATTTTTCCACCAAGTTAAAATTTAAATTATACTAGTGCCAAGAATGTCCCATGAGAGTGAGACATAATCTGAAAATTAAATATATATTTTTACAATTTAATAATTGTAAAAAATAATTTAATTTATAATATTTAAATTTTAAAAATATTTAATTTTATTACAGTTTATATATTTTTATTTTATTTTATAATAAATTTTGAAATGAATAAAATATAAAAAATATTTAAATTTAAAAGAGTACCGGTACGCAAGAAAGTGTACCGGTACAAAAAAAAGTGTACCGGTACGCAAGGAAGTGTACCGGTACGGAGAGGAAGAGGGAGTGAGAATAAAAGATTTAAAAATTCCATTCAATCCTGGCCGCCCACGTCGCGGGGTGTATGATATACACCCCGAACGTGGGTGTACTCCTAGCAGCGCTCTATATATAAATAACGTAAAACTTTTGAAGAGACTTTGATAAGAAATTTTTAATTTTGATAAAATTTTTTTTATTAATATATTTGATAAGAAATTTATATATAAATAACGTTAAAATTTTTTTATTAATATATTTGATAAGAAATTTTAGCATTATATGATCATTATATATAAAATTTTTCTTTTCAACTATTAATTTTGAGTTTTCTGAATCATTAGATAAAATATATTAAAAAATTATAAAATTTATTTCCCAAACACTTTCAATATTTTTAATATTCTAAATCAAATTTAACGAATCAGATCACCGATTCGAAAATGACTTAACAGCACAAGTCCACCGTGCTTCCGAAAGCTTCTAGCATACAAGCTGTACTGCTTATATACTTTCAAAAATATAAACTTATCCATACTTATAAATTTTTAACCATAAAATTTATATTTGAATCCGTCAATTAAGGAAAAAAAAAATATAATTATACAAATTTTAAAAATTTTATGATAAAAAATTCACAAGCATTAATAAGCTTTTATTTTTGAAATTACATAAACTCTACTCTCTCTCTCTCTCTCCACACACACACACACACACACACACACACACACACACACATATATATATATATATATATATATATCGGCAGCAGTAAATTTACTGGAATACTATTCGTTAGCAGTAAATTATTTTTCTTCCAACTTTTAATTGGGATGCAAAATATAAAGTATATGCATAGATTTTTATGTGTATTTCTTTAATTGTGAATTTATTCATTTTATTTATAAAATAAATAGTAATTATTTCATATTATTATAGTATATAAAAGTAGAATATGTATTTTAGTATTTTATATTTACTTGTACTTGATTAATGTTGTTGTTTGTGAATAGTTATTATTGATATATATTTTGTATTTTTGTTTGCCATTGTTATAGGATTAATTTTATGTAGTTGGTAAGTAATTAATTGATTTATCACTAATTTTGGTGACTCATATATAAAACAAAATGTACCATCATATATGTGGTTTTCACAATATAAAAACAAACCAAGAATAAATATATATATAAAAAAATGACAATTTTTCATATATTTTTCTTTTATTTTTTTGTATGTTGTTTCTCTGTAATACAATTAAAATATAATTTATGTTCATGAGGTCCATCATTGTCTTTTGTAGTAATATTGTATACTGATTTTATAAAATTTAGTGTTACAGTAGGGGTCTATATATAATTTAAAAAAGTCCACAATGATCTTCAAATACATAAAAAGCAAGAGACACTATAAAATATCATGAATCATAAGCATGTAAACCAACAAGTTCACTCGAATAACATGTGACAAAATATTTTAAGCCCAAATAAATGGTTAGAATTATAAGTAGCCATTCTCTTTTCATGTGAAGAGGAACTCTGGGACGAAATAATTCATTCAACAGTAAAGTAAAATTGATGGTAACGCTTCAAACGGTCCCATAAGAACGTTTGCGTGGTAATAACACTACCTGATGAGTATCGAAATATAGCAACACCAATGGCTAGTGATCTAGTAAAGAAACTACAAAGGATACATTGTACATGGCTATAAAATACCTGCAGTATCTCATCGACCGATGTTTCAGCTCCGTCTATTCGTGTACCAGCATACATATCCTATAAAAAAAACATGCATTAGTGTGCCTAATTAGGTTAGTAAATTTTATTATAGTGATGAAAACTTTTGGGTGCATGTGATATGCATAAAATGAATGCAAGTAGTATCTTATAAAGCATCTGCCATGACATCTGCTGTCTTAAACTTCTAACGGTTACCAAATAAAAGCCTTCATATGATCTTAAATATGTTGCTCTCCAAGATATATGATAGTTACTTAAATAATGACAAAGAATGACCTCATTTCTCAAAGATTAAGTACGTAAGTTCATACGCAGGATAACCAAGAATATGTCTGTATCACCATTTCTTATTTCTAACCCTAAGTCAGACCTGAATGTACTCTATTATGGTTACACGAGTAATGGATGTTTCAACTTGTGACATCTTTTTACATTCCATAATGCTTGTGCCATGGTGAGAAACAGTGATTCGATAGGAAACGTCCGTGACAAGATTGCAAAAGTAGTCTTTGGCTGAATCACAAATTTAGCGAAAATTTGATCCTTATTTCAGTTACTTTCAAAGAATTTTATTTCCATAATTTAGTTCCCGAAGTGTGTGCCCTGTATCAATCTTTTAATCCACATGTCCACATGATGCGATGTTCAAAAAAGTGAAATTAGTTACTAGCGAGCAGCCAAAGTATCACATAGCGCTAAAGTGATATACTGATATAACAATATATTAAAATCCGTGATATTAAAAATAAAAGCACATAGAAGAACTAGGAAATATGAGAGAAAATATACAACTTCTGATGACATGCTTAAATATAACGTAGGATAATTTGACATCACACATGAAAGTTTGCAGTAACTTACTCATAGAATATGCAAGTACATAACAATAAATAACGGAAATAAATAACCACCCCAATATATATGTAATTTTATATTCAAGTGTGCGAGTAGCTAATCATAAATATGCCAAGTGCTAATCCTAGTTATATTTGCTTAAAATCATCAATAATAGGACAACTTATGTGCTTATTATTCGATGCCTACACCAAGTGCTAAGAACCCATAATATGTTTTGTGCAACTCAATACCAAATCACTGCCCTTATCATTAACAGAACTAATGGCACTTCTTTTAAGCTTGTTTCTAAGTCTGATACTTCCTGACAGATAAGTAACAGAAGGAAAAAGTTATTTGAAAAAAGAAAGTTAAATCATTGTTTCTTCGAAATTTCAAGAGGTCACTAATGTAAAGATAAATCATCAGAAGGAAAAGCGGCACACAGTACAACTAAGTTACCTTTTGCCGGGTATCCACATATGCATATCTTCTAGACGCCTCCATTCATTAAAATTGAGTGAAAATGCTCTGGAATGGAAAAAAAAAATTCATATTAATTGGACATTCGTAGAGCATAAAACAAGACAAAAATAATTCTCAGAATTTTTTTTTGCAGAAATGGGGCAATATTTCTATTAATCATATAAAACAGAGACAAGTCGGAACACAGCACAGCCCTGATATTCCAATTTGTGAACAGCGGCAATAAATTTAGCAGGGCACAGATGAAACGAACTAAAACATAAATGTACATTAGTCACTAGTAAACAAGCTACTCTACAATCCCTGTGCTGGCAGAAAAGATTATCTTTTCTGCCGAACATTCCTAGCCCTGTGAGTCACTTGAAAACAAGCTTCTGCTGATTATCTTCTGCCGAACATTCCTAGCCCTGTTTCTGGGCAATGTTATCATAGGTTGTCGTCAAAGAGCTTACGCAGATAACCTAATTGCTTTGCCCACGAACATCGAAGGCTATGACATTATTAATCACAGAAATTTTTCTTGACGTTACCATTAATATGTTTAATATAGTAAAATATTTTATTGTGACACGCACTACTTGCTTAGCATGCCACATCATTTATGCAGAAAACACACCTATAAATGTTAAGTTTGACGGGTAAGAAACACATTATTTTATAAAGATATACACTTGTTATTTAATATTCCGCTTATTTATGCACTAATACTATGTAACTACAACCTCATATGCAATTTCAATGCTTCAATAACTCATAATATTAGATCAGAACATCTATCAAGGATGAAAGTTGAGATCACTAGACTATAGATGGTTTTCTCCCCTCCTTTTAAAGGTTAATTGACCTCCTCTAGTAACTTCATGAATTTGTCTGAATCCTATGTAACCAATGTTTTCTCGCAATGCATATAAATTGTTATAAAAGATTTATTTTCAGTAGTCCTACATGCTAGTATTTTCAGTAGTTTTAGCATTAGCATGCAAATGAACCAAAGATGAAATTGACAATAATTTTAATTCCAAAAAGCCGCTAAAGTCCTAAAAGCTCAGGCATCTCTGGTCTTTTGGGTGATCAGAGCAATGTACCAATGGTTTAGATAGGAACATATCCAAAACTGACAGAATATGCATAGCAAGAGAGAAAAGACTATATATTGGAACGAAGTAGAATGAAAAGACAGAAATATTCTAGAGGTTCAAATTATCTGTGCGAATAAAATGAAGAGAACAAGTGTTTCCTATAATAGCAAAATAATATGTTTATAGCCTTTAAATACAAGTATGACCCCTATAGAATATATGTCATGTGGTTAATCATCATAAGATGCTTCCATTCTAATCAACACAAATTTAAAAAAATGTGATTCTCGGAAAGGGGAAACAGAAAAAAGAGATATGAAAAATGCTTAATACATGTGTATACACTGATTTTCATCATCAGACCAACATTAACCTTGACTTCTATCACCCATGAATTCATAATGCAAGTGTCATCCAAATGCATAATTGAGAAAGCTCATATAACAAGTTTTTGAATCTGGGCCAGTTAAGAATGTTTTCCTCCCAGATTAGAGCCATAAAACACACCATCCTGTATCCCACAGATATCCCTCGAGTGTCCAAAATACTTCTCTAGTTGTTAAGAAATAATGGATACTCTTATTTAATATTTGACACATATCATGTATGTACCGGACGCGTATCAACATTCAATATGTATCCAATTCGGACACAAAAGCTAAAATGAAGTATCTGTCCTTCATAGAAGGAAGATTAGCAGACAAATGAACGGGTTATAATTTCTTTTTTCAAACTTAAACTCATCCGGCTCATCAAGTGAAGTAAATTTTTGTGAAATTAAGCAATACGGCAAAAGAATGCAATCAACAAAAAACATATATTAAACTCAACGAATACTAATGTGGCAATTCCAACCGTTACTACAAAGAAAACCTAAAAATGCTGCCTAACTCCCCATTTTATAAATTGGGAGCAGTAAATCCTTCGCATCCTCCAGCCCTCAACTATATATAAACCCAAAAAACAACACTATAGGGTCATTATAAACTCCCACCATCCTCTTACAATAGTACCTTGCAAAGCTTTTTCCCTATGATTTGCCTTCACATCTGTCCTATCACTGAAACCAAATTGCAAAATATGGTTTAGCTCCGATCATGTGCAAAATGCTCGTCCCCAACCTTTCCAAAAGCATCCGATCTACTAAATTTTGCATATTCCAAACATAAAGTGCAATAACTCCTTTATAGCCATCACCTACTTTTCGTATTGCATTTACCGTGCATTGAAAATCCTCTGATCATAAAACAAACACAACTAACCGGTCACTCCGCGGAGGATCTATTATGATGTTTTCCTTTTTCCAGCAAAAAGGGGATCCAAATATAACATATAACCTAAAAAGAGCCATTTATCCATTCGTAGGTTATTCAATGGAAACGCCTATAAACAAAAAAAACCTAACCTTAGCATGCCAACATTGGACCACAAAAACTAGATCCAACCTAGCAACAAATAAAACCAACATGAACAAAAAGGCAAAAGCCTACAGGAACCCCCCAACTATCGGCCATTTTCACAAAGACCCCTTATTTTTTTTGATAGACACCCTTTATCTTATGTTTCTTTGATCTGCAATATTTTCATCAACTAAATTATAGATTTTATTGCATTTAACAATGATTTTGTTAAATATAATTGTTCTGAACATGATTTCTTTTAGCTAATTGATTTCTTTGTTTGGATGGAGAGAACAGGAGAGGAAAAAAAAAAAAAAAGGAAACAGAGTGATAATCTCAAAAAAATTACTCAAATAAAACCAACCAAAAGTTATTATGTTCCAAAAAATTTCGAAGTTGCAGGTTCTACTTCAAATGTTCAGAGTAGAGCGAGTCTCCATAAATTTTTGAACTAACGAAAATTAGCAAAAAACAATACAAACCAAAAGAAGAAGGGGGGTGGGGGTTGGATTCATACCCTAATCCACTCCGCGCCGGCGGCGATGGTTCGGTCGAGGAGGAGGAGGAGGAGGGAGCGATTGGCGCGGCAGGAGTGGACGGTCTCGAACTGGTCGACGCTGAGCTTCCTGGTGATCCACCCGACCTCGAAGTAGATGTAGTTGGAGGGAGGAAGGTCGACCTTGATGGTGTCGACGTCGAACCAGATGAGCAAGCGCCGCACCTGGATCCCCTTCAAGTCCTCGATCCCCCCGTACTTGACCACGCCCGTGACGCGGGGCGCGTAGTAGACCAGGTACTCGAAGTCGACGTAGCAGGGCCCGGCGAGGTCGACGACGAAGCTCCCGTCCGAGGCGAGCGAGAAGGAGGTGACGCTGTCGGGGAGGAGCCCCGGGGGGAGCCCGAACTTCGGTAGGAGGTCGAACACCGTCGTCCCATTCGATGAGGGCGGCGCCGCCGCGGCGAAGGCGGCGGAGGTGGAGGTGGCGGTGGCGGCGGAGAGGAGGAGGAGGAGGAGGAGAATGGGGAGAGGGAGAGAGGAGGAGGAGGGCATTGTAGTTGTGGTCGGAGAAGATGAGGGTTTTTTTCTTTTTTCTTTTTTCTTTTTTCTTTTTTCTTTTTTTTTTTGGAGAGAGAGAAACAGGGTAAGAAGAAAAGGGAGGCGGTTGGAATTTACGTGGGAAAGAGCGAGGAAATGTCGTGACAGGGTTTCTGCTATGGGGTTTTTAGTATGTCAGATTTTTAATTAGTTAATTAATTAAAAAAAATAAAATAAAAATACTATTTATACGTATATTTTATATCCATCTATTTAAGGATTACTATCTTATCTATTCTTTTATTTTGCAAATAATTCTATTAAAATTATAAGAAAAAACTCTAGTGGTATTGTAATAACAGTAGATTTTAAATTTTGAAATTTAAAATAAATTTAACTTTCTAGAAATTTAAAATTTAAAATTTTTAAATTTTTAGGAGTGTTCACGATGAAATGACTAACCTAATCAACGAAATCCGATCACAACAAAATAAAATCTCTACCTGAACGGTCTCGTCGAACTGAACGTTGTGGTGAAGTCCGATTTCAAATTCGGCAAAACGAAACTACGAAAACATGCAAAAAATATAGTTTTTATATAGTTGTTTTTTTTTTTTGAGAATAAGAAACACGCTACATGCTTCATTCATTACGCGAGTGAACTAAGCTACAAGAGTGAGACAACCGGGTCTCTTGTGAGCCAAAAAAAAAAAAAAAAAAAAAAAAAAACGGCGTGGTGAATACTCGATCACAGCTGCTCCTCCCATATCAGCACATCTCTATTAACCCACCTTACAGCACAAAGAGGGTTCACATTGACGTGGTGAAAATTCACTTTATTTTTGATCGCCCAAATCACCGACCACGATGCCGACAGAAAAGTTAGCATCTTAGATTGCTCAGGAGCGACTCGCCAAACTCGAACGGGCATAGACGGATCAAGATTTTCCTATTTTTCGAAAAAAGGAGTCGCTTTTGTTAACGCAGAAAGGTCGGCAAGAATAGCCTTCTTTTATCTGCGGGCCTCCGGCCATTGGTAGCACAGGGGAGAGTTAAAAAAAAGAAAAGAGTGCAGGGCCAGGAAGCAACCATCCTTCACACCTTTCTCAATTCAACCCTCCCCGTATCTGTCCATTTCTCCCATACGCCCCCCACATCCTCATCATCTTCCCCAATCCACAATGCCCCAGTGCTCATCCCCAATACAAACTGCGCAAACACACATCTCACGAAAAGATGATCTATTGTCTCTTCTTCGCATCCGCAAAGCACACAGAGCGTGTTTCCCACCCATCCTCTCTTGCTCAGGTTATATGTCGTAAACAGACGTCTTTTGAGTACTAGCCAAGTGAGAATCTGCACTCTCAGCGGCATCCGGGGCTCCATAGCGATTGGGCATACACGTCTCTAACACCCCCATCACTAAGCATCGAATAAGTCGATTTAACCGTAAAAAGACCCTTTTCGTGCCACCGCTAGATCACTCCGTCGACCCCTACTCCCAGTGTGATATCCGCCAGTAGCTCCTTTAGATGTCGAACGCCTCCTGTCCCCCTCAAACCCCCCCGGTGCGGACCACCTGAGAATTTTTCACCATCTCCATCCACCGCTCCCGAAACAAATGCCGACTAATAATGCTTTCCGCGCCACCTCGGTGAACAACTCAGGAAAAATGGATTTCGGGGTCATCTCACCACACTATCTATCGGACTAGAAGCTGATAGATTTACCATTTCCGAGACGGTAGGAGACCCCCCCCCCCTTATAGTGGCCCTGGTTCCCATGCAACGTTCTTCCGATGAATCCACTGTTAGAACACCTAGTATTGGTGTATCTGGCCCATGGTGCATCAATGGGATGCCACAGATGGACTCTGTGAGATATCACTTGCTGTGTTGGCCTTCGGCTGGGTTTGCTGAAATTTCTGAAAGGAATTAGACCAAACAGAGGTTGGAAATGGATTCAGCACGGAAAAACGCTTGAAAACGGCTATTTGCTTGTTTGATTCTGAGTCCGGATGCCCAAAAGGGGCTCCCGGAAGTTTTTCGCGCATTTTGGTGCATGGGAGGCCGTAGACCGACCTGGTGCCACGTGGCAGCACCGGATTGGCCGGCGCACGTGGCGCGGTCCACGGAACTTGGCGCTGGTGCATGGGCCGACGCATGGGACACGTGGCTGCTCGCGATTGGTGGGCTCTGTCTGCGCGGTCCACGGGGACTTGCGGCCTGGCGCATGGACCAGGGCGCGCCACGTGGCAGCCTGCGAGTGGCCGGCTCACGCGCGTGCGGTCCACGCGCCAGGGGAGCCGGTCGGGGCAGTTGGGGCAGGTGGCCCGCGACGTGGGGGCGCCACGTGGCGCCCCGCGGTTGGCCGGGCGCAGCCGGCCCATGCCCCGCTGTCTCGGACACGCGGCGCCCCGCGATTCGCGGGCGCGCGTGCGCCGGGTGCAGGGGAGAGCCACGGGACACGTGGCGGCTCCAGGATAAATCGGGCGCGCACAGTGTTGGGCTGGGCCCAACATTGTAACCGCCCGATTTATCCAGGCGCCCGGAAATTGGGCCCGAAAAGCCCAATAACCCCTTTTTGTGGGCTTTTCGTGGGAGGGCCTATAAATAGGCCCTTTCTTCTCCTTTTTGGGGCTCTTCCCGACTCCCTTTGCTTTTCCACCCTTAAGCAAAAATCTTTCTTATCTCCTTTTGCATCTACTGAAGGAGTTTCGGATTTTTTCGAGCGCGCGAACTCGACGACTTCGGCAGCGAAGCGCAGTGCGACGATTTACTGTAGGAGGCCCGTTTTCGTCGTACTTCAGTCTGGGAGGTCTACAGAGCTACCCCGACGATATTTTTGGACGATTTCTGCGGCGGAGGTTTCACAAGAGGTAAATCTACAACTTTTGTGTTGGATACTTTTTCTAGAACTGAGCTTTCCTTGGGGATTTGGGTACGGATTTAACCCCCTTTGCGGCTGATGAATGGTTTGGATAGCACCTACTTGTCGAATTTTTATCTCCACAACCGGACATCGGATTTCGATGTTTCAGAACTCTATCGACATCTACTCTTCGCAAGCATCGCCGTCATATTTTTATTGGAATTTTTGGAGGATGTTTTTTAGGTGAAATTTTCGCATTGAAGGGACTGTTCACCACAGATTTTTAGAACTTGGAATTTGTGTGGAATAAAGTGTAATTTGGAATGTGTTTTGTACCCAGGATATTTTGAGCACTGCTACCGTGCTGTTGGCTTGGTGGATTTTGTGATCTAGCTGTTTCTGGGCTTTCTTAGCTGTACGACTCCGGACAGTTAGCGCGTTCAGGTGGGTGACTTTGTTTTCAAAATCTATGGACTGCACGCTAATTCTATGTATGTAGGATCATGCATGCTAGAAATTGAATCAAATAGCATGTGGAAACTGTATGTTAGTACTCATGTATATCAGTTGTTGAATCTTGTGATCTCATTGTGATTCCTACAACATGTTAATTATTGAAATCTTGGAACTTGACCTAGCACCCTTGTCATATGTATCATGTTCAGCCAGACTGTAGAAAAACTTCAACTTGGGCTAGGTTCTTTATTGCTCTAGACATTCCCACATCACTTTATTATATTTGTCATTCTGGACTTAGTTTTCTCGCCTGGGTTGTGGGCTGGGAGGTCGGGTGATTGTGGGATGCATTTGCACTCGTGTCTGGGGACCGAGTGGAGTTGATAGCAGTCTGTAGATCAGATTTTTTTTGGGAGAGTGATAGTGATGGTAGATCTGGGTTCTTGGGAGCTGTCAGAGTGACAGTGAGTCTCAGCTGTGTAGATTCCAGCCAGTGAGTGAGACAGTGATTTGTTGGTCATAGCCGATCTTGTTGATCGATGATTTGGATCATAGCCTGCAGGAGCCACATTTGAGCTCGACAGAGATGCGTGGATACTTTGCTCGGTGGGGTCGTGCCCCTCGAGTGCCACTCCGGAGTTGGGCCTGATACTTCTATCGCGGCTTGTCGATGCGTGTGTCCCTCTGGCTGAGCCAGTTTTGACAGTCACGGACACCGTCCCTCTGGCTGAGCCAGTTTTGGCAGTCACGTACGTCCTACGTAAGTCCGGTCCTCCGGGATGTGACGGCAGTAGGTAGGCGCAGGTTTGACTAGACCCGATGTGGCAGTCAATTTAGATTGGGTGATCTGAGATGAGGGTTAGTTGTGGCATACTGTTCTTTCTGTCCTACTTCTTGAGCATCTAGATAGAGGCATAATAGCTGTAGATTTTTCCTTTTCAGCTTTTCTTTACAGTACTGCATATGTTACTTTATGCCTCTAGTAGACTTAGTGGGCAGACCGTCGGGCTTGTTGGCGGCACCCACTGAAAACTACTGTGGGATGTAGTTCTCACACCCGTCGTGGTGTCTTTTTTCCCAGGGACTTCTGCTCCGGTTCCTGCTGCTCCAGTTGCTGATCTAGCTCCTTCTGACCGAGGTAAGGGAGTCGCGAGATAGATCCATTCCTGTCATCCTAAGAGTGAGAGTAGATGTACCCCTGTATTATTTTGGAGTGTGTTCTGTCGAGTGACTTTGTAGTGAGGTATCGAGTTGTACCTTTCTTTTCTGCTGTTCTGAGAGACTCCTGTATTTTTGGTGAGGATGGTCTGTATATTTTAGAGACGTAGTTGTATTATTTTATGTCTTTTACTTCAGCTTTTACTTTTTCAGCTCTGATATCTGCTAGTATAGATGTTTCTTTGCAGGTTTGTCGCTACGTCTATACGGGGCTTCCCGTATGGGCGGCGGATCTGTTGGCGAGTCCGGGGCGCAGTTTCGACCCCGGGCGTGACACCCCCCCCCCCCCCCAGAGCCTAAAGAGCTCTTTGAGCTTGACGACGTCTCTCCACCATTGTGAGGTCGGCCTGAACGCTCTCACCTCCCCCAGAGGTTTTCTCTTTAAGTAATAGATCACCCTAATAAGTTTATTCCATTGTAGATTTGGTGCTAGAAAAAACCTCCACCACCATTTGGTCATAAGGGCGTCGTTCATCAGACTAAGGTCAAGGACACCCAGTCCACTATCCGACTTACTCTTACAAACATTCTTCCACGCTACTAGCCGCCCCCTTCCATAACTGTGCGAGTCTCCAAACCAAAAAAAAATCCCTTCTAAGAGCTTCAATCCTTTTGATGACCCAGGTAGGAGCTTTGAAGATTGAACACATATAAATGGGCATGTTGGCTAGGACAACGTTAACCAGAGTAAGCCGACCTCCTCTTGAAAGAAGCTTGGCCTACAAACCGTCAATTCTTCTCCGAATTCTATCAATGACTCCCCTCTAGTCCTCCTTTCTAAGTTTCTTAATAGACAGTGGCAGCCTAAGGTAGTTCAACGGAAATTCTCCAACTCGGCAATTCAAAAAATTTTCCAACCTAGCCGCCCTGTGTGCATCCCTGCCAGTATAGAATAGTTCCGATTTGTCTTTATTAACTTTAAGTCACGAAGCGCACTCAAAAAGGCACCATAGAAATTTAAGGTTCCTCATGTATCTCTTTCTCGTTTCACAAAAAAAAAAATATATCATCTGTATATTGTATTAACGTGATCCTATAGTCGTCAGACGGCCCTACACCCCCAATAAGGTTATTGTTGTCGGCTTCTTCCGTCATCCGTGCTAGGCTCTCCGCCACCAACAGAAAAAGATAAGGGGATAACGAGTCCTCCTGTCTTACACCTCTCTTACTTATAATCCACTTAGTCACCTCTCCGTTCACCAACACAACTACTTTGGTGTTTTCGACACACTACCGTATCCACCCACCCCATTTTTTCCCAAACCCCCACCAATCCAAGACCTTGTGTAGGACGGCGCAATTAATTCTATCGTACGCCTTCTCAAAGTCCACTTCCACCCCGACCCCCTCGTAATTAGTCTTGCTTCCCCAACCCACAAGTTCTGAGGCCGTCACGAACGCATCCGCGATGTTTCGCCCTTTAAGAAAGGTGGACTGGCAGGGTGAGATCAAGTTGAGTAAGACCAGCGTTAACCTATTGGCCAACACCTTCAAAATAATCTTCTGAATCCCATTTAACAGACTTATCGGTCGAAAATCGTTTGCCTTCAAGGCCCCTTCCTTTTTAGGAATCAAACAGATGAACGAGTAGTCAATAGGGCCAGTAAAGCAACCCCCATCATACAGATCTGAAAAAATATTTTCAATATCATTTTTTAAGATCTCCCAGAATGCTCGGTAAAAACAGATTGAGAACTCGTCAAGGCCTGGAGCTTTGTCACCCCCTAATTGAAATGCCATCTTCCTGATCTCTTATCCTAAAATGGATGGAGTGTAAGATATACACATTTTTTTGGAGTGTACAAATAGGATTTTTCCCCTTTGAATATTGAAATTTTCACTTTTCCTTCTTGACTTTTAAAAACCTATATTTTACCCCTCAAAATTTTAATTTGATACATTTAATCCCAATTCGTTAGAGTTTCATTACTATTTTATTTATATTTATAATTTATATCAAAATTATTCTTTAAAAATAACAGAAATATATTACAAAATTTTAAAAAATTTATAAAATATACAAGAATAATTTAGTTATTTCTTCCTCTTTATTAATGTCGTAATCCTCTAAAAATATTTTTTTAATTTTAAGGAGACAAAATCTAAATTTTTAAAAGTAAAATAAAATGGTTATTTATAGAAAAATTTTCAGTATTTAGCC
This sequence comes from Tillandsia fasciculata, assembly GCA_029168755.2. Lineage (NCBI taxonomy): Eukaryota > Viridiplantae > Streptophyta > Magnoliopsida > Poales > Bromeliaceae > Tillandsia > Tillandsia fasciculata. The sequence continues at coordinate 24,326,728 of CM054932.1, forward strand.
AATTATAAATATATTAATTATTCTTTATTGTACACCTTGACATCATGCTGGACAAAAGAGAAATATTTTGAATGAACATAATATTTCATTCACCGTATTTAGAATAAATGATTCATTTATCACATATAAAAAATATATTTTAAATAATTCAATATATGACCCCTTAATTTTCATGCCCTCACAAAATATATGTTTTAAATATGATAAATGAATCGATGTATTCAATTGTCATATTCATTCAATTTCTAAACACAGTGAACGAATCACCAAATTTACTTTACAATCCAACATAGCACTTACATGTATAATATAGAGTTTTTTTGTATTTACAAATTTTTTAATATCAGTTGTCAAATAAAATACTTTGATAGGACTAAATGCCAAAAAAAAAAAAAAAAGTTATTTCAACTGTGATATTATTTAGAAAGTAGTATTTTTTATTTAGAAAAGCAAAATACTATTTGTACACCCTAACTATTGTATGGTGTACATATTTCCTTATGTAGATCCAAGAGTTTACATGATTTTTCAGGATTTTAGTAAAAAAGAAAAAAAAAAAGTATTTATACAAAATCGGTATGGTGTAAGATTTACATCCATTTTGGATGTTTGACAATATAAGTAGAATAGCTAAATAAAAAATAAAAAATAAAAAAGGTTGATCCAACTTATCTAAAAATTATGATATATATGTTACACTGTAGTATAGATTGTATAAGTAGCATTGCTTTTTTAGAAAATGCTATATGTACACTCTTTTGGATGTTCAAAATCAGAACTGGGCGTCTGCTAAGGAGTCCAAAACTTCATATCTGCATTCAAAATTTTTCGGGCATTCAGAATTTGAATACGAAACTTCAACTACCACATGCCACGTGTCACAATACTACGTTATACCCGAGGGAGATCACCAACACACTTCCGAAATGTTATAGTAACTTTCGGACGTTTGAAAAAATTGGTATGAAATTTTGTTTAGGAATACAAACGGGGCAAATCCGGAGCCCCGCCCCAACTATCAAAAACCCGCTCCGCCTCTCACCACAAATCGGGTCAAAAGATTATCTCATAATCCGCCCCGCCTCATAACCTGCCTTTCGCCGGCGCCCCAAATCTACTCCGCAAATTAATAATATTTTTACAAGTTATAATATTATTAATATTTTGTAAATATAAATCAATAAATTTTTTCATGGTATTGAATAATATTATTAAGTTATATATAATTAATAACATCAATTAACAAAATCAAAAGTATCGATCAAAATTAGTAACAAATTTTAAAAGTTTCAAATACATGCATATTAAATAAAAAAATGCTACTAAAATTACAACACAAACTTATTTATAGTTAATTTTTTTTATAAATAATTATTTTTTAGAAATATTTTTTTAAAATATAAACGTTTTTTGCGACGGATTCAGAGCAGATCAAAATTTTTTTCGTTTTCTGGTCCTAATCCGCCTCGAATTATAAAATTCATCTTGTTTTCTACTCCGAATCCGCCTCGGATTATAAAATTCACTTTATTTTCTACCCCGAAATCGCTGCACATCTGGATGCCTGAAACATAATTCGGGCATCCGAAATCTATTAAAACTTCAATTTCAACAAGTTTCGTGGTTTGAATCTTTTTTCGCATCCATTTTGTGCCAAAACGGCTTTCACTCGTCTCCACGCTCTACGGTACTGGAACAATACACATAAAGTAAAAAAAAATTATTAGCTAAATTAATATGGTAAGTTCACTATTTATTTTTATTGATATAAATTATGAAATTATATGAAATAATAGTAGGTGTCAAATAAAACTCGAACTCAGAACCTTTAACTCTAATATCATGTAAAATTATATAAAATAATTATTATATTCTAAAAATTTAAATTATTAGATAATAATGTTTATATATTTTATATTCACCATAAATTTTAATTATTTTTAAAAATTTTATTAAAAAGATAATTTTATGTGCACATAGATATGCATTCCCATTACCGTGGAATCTATGACTAATAATAAAGGTAAGCTACAAAAGAACAAACAGTATTGAAATTAAAAAGAATACGAAGAAGTGGGCCATGCTTATGAACACAAATTGACACACACGTTTATCACACAAATGCAACGGAACATGTTCGCACTAATTAATAGAGCTAAGCCCACAAAAGATTTCATGTCCTTTTGGATTATGATGTTTGCATTATGTTAGTAAATATATTAAAAATTAATAAATAATTAATGAATATACTCATGTATTGCGTTGGATATATATTATTATATAATAAAAATTATAAGTTTTTTTCAGCGTTACGATTATGTCAAAAACCTTATCAAATGAAGGATCTAAACATAAAAATATAAAAATCGAAAATATAGAATGAAATCGAAGGAAACGGAAGGGGAATCACCATAGGATCGGCGTATAACTCAACGATGACGAAGGGGTGATTAGAGACGGTGTCGGCGAAGTTGGAGGCGTCGAGGGTGAGTACTGAAGAGGGCTTCGCCTCCTTCGCCGTCGCTAGAGTTAGATTCAATATTTAATATAATAATAAAATGATTGAGAGGGGAGAGAAAAAAAAGACAATAGAGGGAGAGGAAGAGGTGAAGAAAAGAGTCACGTCAAATAAGAAATAATATCCTTGCGTTGTCTCGTTTTTTCGAATTCGTAACTTCCGCCGCATTCTAGATTTTTTAAATCGTTGCTTCAATTCCCCAATTATAATTAATAAAATATTTAATTAAATTTTTATTAGATGAAGAAAAGAGACATAGAGAGACGAGGGAATATGTACGATAGGAAAGGAGGAGGGGGGAGATGAGGGGATGTCACGCTTCGAGACCACCTATTTGGTCGGTAAGGGGACGAGCGCAGACCCGGCCAACGGACAGTGTTTTTTCTATCCACCCAAGGCATCACATCTAGTATAATTTGAAATGTTCCTATCCAAAACCGAATTCATATAAGAATTGTGAAAGAAAAGTATAGAAAATATAAACAACTAATTATTACAAGCATTCGTCTCATGCATTCACACGCTTATATTTTTCTTTTCTTTTTCTTGTACAATCTACAATACTATTATATTTATATCTTTTTAGAACCCAAATATTATTACAATTTTATTCTCTTTACATTTTACCCTTAGCTGCTTGTTGCTGGAGGGATTTCTATCTGGGTCTCAATCTGGTAGGGCGCTATCTACTGAGCTACGCTCTCAACCTGTGTTACTGCACTGCTCGCTAAAGGATTTGCAAAATGTGGGCTGAGCACTATAAAAATAGTTCCCAATAAGTACGGTCACCCAATTGAGATGCTCAACCCACCAGATCCAAAGGAGGCAAAATAAGTATATAAATAGATAATCTGCTAGAATATAAAGCTACACTATATGCTACATGACCATATGCTATACCTCATGCACAATGCGATAATAAAATCTAAACCAGCGAAAAACTACACGTCTACTGCTATTTCACTATCTAGTACTATCCACATCTAGCCTAAGGTTACTTTACCTTAGCCAAATTCCGACTCGGTTTTGAGTCAATCCATACTTGTAATTTTGACACCACCCTGACCCTAACCTCGCCGCGAGGTTGCCGTATGTCGCATCCGCCTATGGCTGCACAATCACCATTCCTTATTGGCCTCGTCCCGGGGTTGCCGTACGTCGCATCGCCCTGACTCACAATCATAGAGCGGCGAATAGCTGGGTACGATCATATTATTTTAACTATTTATTTACTGTGCATATTTTTCTATTTTTAAGTTAATTTTTTGGTTCATGACTTTTTCCAACTCATTTAGTTTTATACGCATTTATATTCCACGACTTATGTTCATTGACACTAGGTCCAATGATCTCGCCACCTAAGTTCACTTGACCAGTAGGTTCACTTGTTTTCAACCTATGTTTGATAACACTAGGTTCTATACTTAGTTTATCCAAGTGGCTAACTGTAGTAGCCCCGATCCCCGTGTAGCTTCTCCCATGACCCATGATGTAGAACACCTATTGTTGGTGTGTCGGACCCGCAACGCATCAAATGAACGCGTTGGACGGACTCTGTGAGACTTCAGGATTGAGCCTGCCTTCCGGCTATTTTTGTCAGAATTTAGAAAGGGCTTTAGGCTAATCCGAGGTCATATTTGGATTCAGCGCGGAAAAACGTCAAAAATCGGCTATTTACTTGCCTTTTTCGGGGTCCGGATGCTCAAAAATGGACTCCCGAAAGTTTTCTGCGTATTTTGGTGCATGGGGGAAGCCGTGGACCCGCCTTGTGCCACGTGGCAGCCTCGGATTGGCCGGCGCACGCGGCGCGATCCACAAAGAGTTGGCGCTGGTGCATGGACCGGGTGCGAGGGACACGTGGCAGCCTGTAATTGGCGGGCTCTCGCGACGCGGTCCACGAAAACGGGCCGGCTGGTGCATGGATCGGGGCGGGCCACGTGGCGGCCTCGGAGTGGCCGGCTCACGCGCGCGCGGTCCATGCGCCAGGGGGAGCAGGTGGGGCAGGTGACCGCCGACGTGGGGGCGCCACGTGGCGCCCTGCGATTGGCGGGCGCCACCGGCCCACGTTCGGCGGTCGGGGCCACGTGGCGCAAGCCTGCTGGCTCCGCACGCGCTGTCCGCTGTTCGGGACACCCGTCGGAGCCAGGAGGATTCGGGCGCTGATCGTGGGCGGGGCCGGGGTGTGACGCCCCACTTCCCAGGGGGTCACCCATCCTAGAACTACTCTAGCTCTAGCACGCTTAACTCTCATGTTCCTCTTGGATCTTGCTACCATCCAAAATGCTATAGCCGGGTTAGAGATTTAGTCATATTATATCATTTATATAGAGGACTAATCCAAATTCCCCCCCTTTAAGCCCTGACGTCCACGTCAGGCTCAAGCACACTCACAAGCACCAGGCGATGTGAGACTCGTCTCGCTAGCCTTAGCCGACCTTGTGAGGAGCTGTACTCCACTCACAACGGTCATTAGCCGGGGAGCCTCGCTCTACCCGCTATATAACCCTGGCTCAGCCGAGACTCATCTCACATTTCCGGCTGGTGAATGGCTCTGATACCAACTGTGACGCCCCACTTCCCAGGGGGTCACCCATACTAGAACTACTCTAGCTCTAGCACGCTTAACTCTCATGTTCCTCTTGGATCTTGCTACCATCCAAAATGCTATAGCCGGGTTAGAGATTTAGTCCTATTATATCATTTATATAGAGGACTAATCCAAATTCCGGGGGTGTCACACGGGGCGTCTTTTGGGCTCACTGTAGCAGCCCGAAAGTTTCGGGCGCCCAAAATCTAGGCCCAAAAGCCCAATAAGGGTGGATTTTTGGACTTTTTGGTGAGGGCCTATAAATATGCCGAGTTCTTGGGCCTTTTACCCATTTTTTCCGAGCTCTTTTGCCTCTGATCCCTCAAGTGAGTTTGATCTTCATCTTATTTTGCATCTTACGAAGGAGTTTCGGTATTTTTGGAGGCCGCGGCATCGACGTCTTCGGCGAGTTAGCGCAGTGCGACGTTCTTTCGTTGGTGGTCCATTTCCGTCGCGTTTCGGTGTCATGAAATAGTTAAAGTTATTTATTTTGTATTTTATACATAATGGGTTTACCTGGACCAATACATGATATTCTTGTTGTATTTCTGGGGTCAATTCTTGTATTAGGGGGTCTGGGGGTAGTATTATTTACCAATCCAATTTATTCTGCCTTTTCATTGGGATTGGTTCTTGTTTGTATATCCTTATTCTATATTTCATCAAACTCCTATTTTGTAGCTGCCGCACAGCTCCTTATTTATGTGGGAGCCATAAATATCTTGATCATATTTGCTGTAATGTTCATGAATGGTTCAGGATATTCCAATAATTCCTATTTTTGGACCATTGGAGATGGGGTCACTTTGATGGTTTGTACAACTATTCTTTTTTCACTAATTACTACTATCCCAGATACGTCATGGTACGGAATTATTTGGACTACAAGGTCAAACCAGATTATGGAACAGGACCTAATAAATAACGTTCAACAAATTGGGATTCATTTATCAACAGATTTTTATCTTCCGTTTGAACTCATTTCAATAATTCTTTTAGTTTCCTTGATAGGTGCAATTACTATGGCTCGACAATAAGCAATAAAAATACTTAACTTATAATAAACCACACGAGGTGAAATGAAAATTTATTTTTGACCGCAAGATAACAAAATAAAAATAAGCTAAATCACATAGGAGCAATTTGAAGTTCACCTTATAAATTAATTTGAAAGAAAATAAATATCTGAATTAGTAATGCAGCTGATTTTGCAAAACCTAAAACCAAACCTGAATAAAAATAGAAACTCGAAACTATGTCCGAACCTGGCCGGTAATAAAAAATTCCAAAATGGAAACTGCCAGGTTGAAAAGCCAAAAATGCACACTCAAAACAGAGAAAACTAAATCGCACTATTTAACATACTAAATATTACATTAAATAATTAATATATATTAATTATCAAAATAAATATCTAGAAAAATTATATTATATATGTCGGATCGTTGACGCTAACCATTAATCTCAAAAATTACGCAATCAATTTACTTAAAGCGTACAGACACAGTGCCAACGGACCTCGACCGAACTTAATCCACCTAAACGTTAGATCTATTATCGGGTCTCTTATCAGGTCTATTGTGGACCGCAGCCTTACTCAATTTATTGAGTTCACCCAACTCAACTTATTAATCTCATGTACTAATGAGTTTTAGTATAGGGCAAAAAATTAAATATATTTTTAACCTATAAATAAATAACCAACAATATACATATATATATAAATAGGGGCAATTTCTTACGTACCCCTAAAAATTTTCCTGTTTTCAGATTTACCCCTCTTAGAAGGCTAATATTAAAACTACCCTTCTTACGTTCCAACTTCTTTCCAAAATACCCCTGAAGTTAAACTCTGTTAGTGTAACGTTTGAAACTGCCGTTATCTGTGTGTAATTATTATTTTACCCTTTCAAATATACCCTAAACCCTAAACCATAAACCCAAAACCCTAAAACCCTAAACCCTAAAATCCTAAAAAATCCTAAACCTAAACCCTAAAACCCTAAACCCTAAACCCTAGAACCCTAAAAAATCCTAAACTCAAAACCTAAAACGCTAAACCCTAAATCCTAGAACCCTAAAAAAACCCTAAACTCTAAACCCTAAAACCCTAAACCCTAAACCCTAAAACCCTAAAAAATCCTAAACCCTAAATCCTAAACCCTAAACCGGGGCAAAATAGGTATATCTGATAGTTTTCAACTCCGATTATTATTTAACTCTAGTTTAACCCTAGTTAACTTAACAAAGGGAAACGGTAGGGGTATTTTTAATAACGGTGGAACGTATGAGGGGTATATTAGAAAGAAAAAAATAAGAGGGGTAAATCAGATATTTCTTCATATTTCAGGGGTACACAGGCAATTATCCCATATAAATATATTCAATTATGATAATTAATAAAAGTGTAAAGTATGAACATATATACTTATAGGTTTAGATCTAATAGATTTAAATTTATTAGTCTAATGAATTTCATTTAATATATCACATTCTTGGGTCACTTAACTTTGTATTGCTCAAACTACACTAATTAAATTCTAATTAAGGAGTTGTGTGTATTATTATTATTATTGTATATGAGATTATTAAAAGGCTCGAAATCGATTCAATAATCTCAAAAGATTCAATTAAAAACTCCTGAGGATTCAGTTAATGGGACTGAAACTGATTTAGAAGAACACATATATATATATATATATATATATATTGGAATCAGATTTAATATTTCTGGACATTATCAACTGAAATTTTCAAACTTGTTTCTCTATTTATAAAAAGTGAGAGTAAAATGGTAACAGTTGGAATAGCACGGCACTAAAGGACACAAGAAGATCGATCTGTCTTATTTGTCTACGTTCCTGCAACCTCTCACATATTTGCAACCTTTCACATGCAGTACCATACCATATATAATAGGCGACAATTATTTTTTGGCAATGTTAGTTTCGCTCACTATTCTTGGATGTGGCTTTTTTCTTTTTCTGAACTGTAAGTTGTAATTGCTAAGGTTGCTATGGGGTCTGTTTATTAGTAGTGGTAGCAGTTGTTGTCGTTGGTGTTGTCTTGAATTTGGATCTCCCATTTTGGTGACACCCAATTGCTTTGTTTGGGGGTTATGTGTTACAGTTCCTTTTTTATTTTTCTTTTGGGATGATCTCTGGTTGTCTTTTGGGATGATCTCCGGTCGAACTCTGTAATCAAATAGGGTTTTATCCTGTTTAATCAAAAAAAAAAAATTATTATTGGGTACGGTGCAGTGGTGAAACTGTACGTTACGTTGTTGTTTCTTTCCTGGCGCCGTCGTTTAGTATTTGAGCTCAGGATCTGAGGCCTAAGGAGTAGGGTACCAACTCGAACATGATTTGTTCTCGCATTCTCAACTTGTGGCTCAAGGCCTTGTTCGCAGGATTTGATGTTTCGAATTAGCATCCAAATAATTTATTCCTATCGTTTGGTGTTTGGTTAGAGGGATTGACATTTCAATCATTTATATTTTGTGCTCTTAAAATTTTTAAAATGTTTTTGAAAAGTTACGAAGTTAATGGAGAGAACGAGTTGATCAAATAATAATAATTTTTAATATATTTTTGTTATTATCAATTATCTTTACGGCAAGTGACAAAGTATTTAGTAGTTGATATTCGAGGTTGAGTTTGAAGCTAAATTGCTTCATATTTTCAGCTAAATTTATTTTAAAATAAACGAAACGGATAGCATACTACCTTTATCTTAATATATATATATATATATATATATATATATATATATATATATATATATATATAGAATATTTTTTATATAAATTGTAACAACTTTGAATTTTTGAAAATATAAACTGTAAAAAGTAAAAAATTTAAAATTTACATAATTTTTTTTTTTTTTTTCTTTGCATTTTAGCTTTCCAATTTTTGTTCCGATGGGAGTTTAATCCCCCTAATTGATTCCTCCTATAACGGTGAGAATCAACTTTGATTCTGGAAGGAATTAAAAATTTTATTTTATTTTCACTAATAATTATTTGAATTCAAATATTAATTATTATAAAATTTAAGCTATTGTTTTGTATTTAAATTTGAATTATGAATCCGAAATTAAAATTTTAATTTTTTTAATTCAAGTTTTAATTTTAATATAAATTTGACATTTAAATTTAGAATTTAGGACGTGTTTGGTTTACACTCATTCCACAAACATTACCCTGCAGCAAAATTTAGTGCTAACATGGCAGACATAATTTATTGTTGATGTGGCGAATTACGTCAGATTCAGATTCAGATTCGACAGTCTTTCTGACATATGGGGATCAGATTGAGTAAATTGATGAACGACAGAGATTCAATTCCAAAAATCAAAAGGTCCGAGATAGAAATTAAAACTCTTGTGGGGCAAATGTTGCAATTAATCTTTTTTACAAACTGTGTATTGAGCATTCGCAGTGCAAAATTAGAGCACTACAGAAAGTAGTAAGTGTACAAGTGAATCTGTTGAGTAAAACAGTCATAAATACGGACCTCGACAGGGGCAGAGAGAGAGAGAGAGCATCACATCACATCACATCACATCACATCACATCATCACAAGGCAGAAGGACTGATAGGAATTACGCCGGTGGCAGATACGAGAGCATCAATAGGAGCATCGCTGGGGTGACGGGGATCACCCCCTCCTCCATTATTTGCGCTGAGTACGCAAGCGCAACTGCATGCATCACAAAACCAAGCGTCGCAGATGCGTGATGGAAGTGTAAAACTACAAATATTATAAGGAAATTTATTCGGTGTCTCATTATCAGATTCATAGTATAGCTTTCTGTTGAGTTCCGAAAAGCAGCAGGGTGGCGGATGAAGAAATGGGACAGCAAAGTTTTAGGCAAATTTAACATAAGCGAAAAAAAATTGAGAATCAACATTACCGAGAAGAGGCTGATTCCAGTTGTTCTCCGTGGCGAGTTCCTGGTATTTCTTTAGGAATGCATCATAGTACCTTCAGAATTGCGCCCACACATGACAACTATGCAAGTTGATATAAAGTTCATGAAATGTAAGCAATAACGATAACTATTCTTTGAGAAGTCAGACTATAATAATCTAATTAAAAACTCTTCTTTTTTTTTTTTCCTAGAAAAAGGTTCTAAACAATCACAGCGAATCTCCTCGACGGCGAACACAAAATTGTATAATCTTAATCAGTAAATTGTGTTTCTCATAATTCTATGTACTATTCACGAAATAATGCAACCAAAGACCTTCGAGGTACTCACAAGGTGGATAGAGAGCATCAGAGATCATCAAATAAAGAAGGAAGAAAGAACATAAAGAGCAAATCAATCAATTAAACTTATCTGACCTAAAAGCATAATGTATTTGAAATACGCAATATGCTCATTTAGTTCAACATTTCGTGGTCCACATAATTTGACTAGAGATCGAATCAAATTCTAATTTGCAAACAAGCATGACAACAATGATTTTCTCAATGCCATTCCAGCTAGGCATACTTTTGTCTAAAAGGGTAGCATCAGGATATTCAGGCCTATGATTGTGAGCAAAGCTGCGGGCGCCGCTGGCTCCATTCACTCATTTTTAAAAAATTTATGCCTTTACACACAGCAGAAGTGGTAAAGTAGGATAAAATTAACAATACTGAAAAAACAAAGTGGTCTATCATGTATCTGCCAGCCAAAGCAGAAAAATCAGAGCTGGGCTGCCCCAATTGTAAAAACCCACCCCAAAGATAAAAATTACAAAGAGGCTCAAGACTTGAATTTTCAGCTGTTAGACTGATCAAAACAATAAAAGTGTTGAGCACATATATTAAAAACACCATTCTTTAGTAGCTGAAGCAATTAGAGAATAACAGTTGTTTCGCATAATTTAACATAGTTCGAGTCCCTCGAAGCTCCTAGCATAATTTAATTTCCTTCCATTCAATTTAAGCCCACGTATTGAGCCTATTAATAAAGTCTCGAGCCCAGAAGTGAGGAGGAGTGTTGAATTTACAAATTAAAAACACTGTTTTCTCTTAACTTAAGCTATTGGAGAATAACAGTTCTTACACATAATTAACAAAGAGCTTGAATTTTGACTTGGCTTTTCAGATAAATTGAAGGGTTATATGCAGGTTTTGAATATTGAAGGAGGTATAGTGCCATTCGAAAGATAAGGATATGCTCAAGCAGGAATAAATGTGCTAAACTAGAGCAAGGCAAACATTCAGGTTTTGAATATTGAAGGAGGTATAGTGCCATTCGAAAGATAAGGATATGCTCAAGCAGGAATAAATGTGCTAAACTAGAGCCAGGCAAACATTTCGATTGTGGCAGTCTCATACCCTGAAAAGATAGTATCACTAATAAACATGGCAGAGTTAATTGACGCATTTTATTAAAACCAAGTTACAATAAAGGCACACTTTGGATGGGCGGGCACGAGCGGTGTGGTGTCCGAGCCGATGTCGAAGGAGGCGAAGCGTGCATTTTTGCCCTACCCAAAGTGGAAGCTCTTCCCTGACATCTGCGGAGAATACCTTACTTTATCCGCAGCAAGAGAAGTAGCTCTTTTCGAGCTGCCTTATCTGCTCTTATCGGGCTTACAACCCGCTCATTCCCTTCTTGTCCCCTTTTTTACCCCTTTTCAAGCGGTGCTACAGGTGGAATAAGAGTTGCTCGAGAAGAAGTTTTCCAGCGCTTATTGATAAAAAGATTTAGGATAGAGCTTGGCTAGTTACTTCCATTTAGAATAAATAATATAAATAGAATCTAGGTCCTTTTTTTTCAAGGACTTGCGTAAGGCACTAGCTTTGCCAAACCCTAGTTCTATCAAACCAGAAGGGCTTTCGGTAGCCTTCTTTCATTTCCGAATTTGCTTGCACCCCAACTAGATAGGCAGAAGCAATAGAACTCTCTTCCTTTTCCTTTTTATCTTTCGCCAGATATTTTAATCATAAATAAAATATCTATCTTTCAGAGGTTCACTAAAAACTTGACTGTTGGCCATTTCGTCTCTATCTATGTCATTTCGAGAGATCTAAAGAGGGTCATAGCTTACTCAACTTGCAGTCAATTAGGCTATATGATCTTTGCTTGCGGCATCTCTAACTATTCGGTTAGCGTCTTTGATTTTCTTTTTCAAATAAAAAGACAGAAATAATCTGTACTTCCAGTTTTGGTATTTTTGGAACTCTTTATTAACATACTTGCAGTTTGAGCTGAATCAAAAGCTATTAAAAACAATAAGAGCTGAACACAACTGTCATTAGCAATGCTAATCAAGATTCCATAGGGTATCGATTTGAAAGGCACCATTTCCATGAAATCTTCTGGCATATTTTCCATCTAAAATAGTAGCAACAACAATAACTGAGCCTGATATGCCAATCCCAACTTTTTCAGATATGTCAGGACTCATGTTTATCTCTGTTTGGGCAAAATCCTTTTATTGATACAAGGGCCATCATATTTTAATCCCATGCCTTTTTTCTTGCATATGGGCCAAAGTTGAAATCCTCAAAACCTAAGAGAAACATGTATGTTCGACTTTTAAGAGGCATGAAGTACAAGTGCGCTAAGAAAGAAAGAGATGAACTATACACTGTAGCTAGACATTTTGATAACAAAAGATGAAACAGCTTTCTTGACGACCACTGTGCTCTACCCAAAAATAGCAAACAATAGGTATCCTAGGATGAATCTGTGTAGAACATTCCATGTTTGTTGTTTGGTTTCCTTTTGCTAAAACTATGGAAAAATGTAAAGCAGTAAGCAAATTCAACAAAGTATCTCGCGTTTTCTCTAAGTAATTAGATAGTGCTAAATGAATGTGTGTTACCGCTACAATGATAAAATGTTTGGGACATGGAACTTACCCTCCACCACGACCTAGTCGTCGTCCGTGTCTATCAAATGCAACTCCTGCATGAATATCAAAAATAAATACTCGACTTTAAATTGCCAAGGCTAACATCAATCAGGGAGAAGTTGAAAATTTACCAGGGAGAAGGAAGAGATCAACAGGGTTTGCTGCCAGCATAACTACAAACATTGAAACTCGTCAAATTCAAAGCATTAAGATTCAACTACTCTTACAATCTAAAGATATTACTTCTAAACATATGGGAGGAAACTAAGGTGACAATAAAGTAAATTACTCTTCTTGTTTAGTAATGATAAAGATCAGACACAAAACTTCTTAGTATTATGTAAGTGTGTACAAAAGGTTACAAAAGGCCTAAATAGTTTTTACTCTGGCTTCATAATTTCCAGCCCAACTGGTCCTTAACTTTGGTTTCATATTGTATAATTGAAAATCCTCTAAAAGTTTCAAAAAGAACAAAATCAATATTATCTCAAAATATTTTGAAAAATCAACGACATGTTTCGTGCTATTTCTACAAAGCAAGCAAATTATTACTATATTCCCAAATATCAGCAAGATCAAAGTATGATAACAAAGAAAAGAAAAGAAAAAAGAACCACAGATGAACAAACAATATTCAGACCTATAAACCATGGAGGTGACTGTCGAAAATGTGGTCATCGAATTTAAATTAGAAAGGACAGCCCGGTGCTTAAAACTCCAACTATCGTGGGTTTGGGGAGGAAAAAATGTATGTAAAGCTGTTTTTAGGGAGTTTGCTCATGCAACGTAAACCCATAGCCCAAAAGCCCTACATGGTCATAGAATTTAATAGCTCAAAAAGAAACAATGTGAACAATAAGAGAGTATTACAGTATCAATGTTTAGATAACCTATTTATTAAAACCGATCTGGTAAATATAAACTGACAATGTGAACAACTGATAATGATATAACACACAATTAATACCATGAAACTAGTGACATCATTACCTTTAAAGCATTTGCTGAAATAAAAATTGATTTGTCAGTCTCTCGTTCAACTATTTTTCAGTGTAGAAATTTCTAGACAAGCATTGATCAAAAGCACTGCTTAAATATATCAAAAGCTATTTAAAGTTTGGAGATTGTACCATCTTCATTCTGATTTCCATTAGCATCGACTGGAGACGGTTCCAGAATATTCATTGAATTTGCTACTAAATCTTCAATACTGGAAATTTTCAGCATCCGCATGTTGCTATTTTTGTCCTCGATCCGTGGAACATATAGCTCTTTCTTAACCTGCGTCTGATGTCCTTGACTTGGAAGTGAATAGTAAGAACAGAAAATCAACAGTGTACGAATATGCGTACTTAGCTAGATCTTATAACAGATAAGCAGTTGCAGCAACATGGACAGTTAGCCATATTAAATTCTTCAATTATCAAAAACTGTAGTTTTTGTACTTAAATCATGTGATAAGTTATCATGGCTGAGAATGTACATATGTAAATCAGTAAGGTTTGAAATTGTAGTTTTCTGTAATGTTTTCAGCATAGCTTTCTAACTAGCAGTTAATGCTACAGAAGTGCCAACAGTGTAAATACTAAAATCCACTAAGAACTCAAGTCAATCATATGATGTATCTTTAAGCGTGCCTCAACAACATTTCTTATTCAACTTTTTGCCAAGTATAGCTGTCACGAGTAAAGGAACAACCGTATCTAAAGAGATCTTTAACTCGAAGAGAAAAAACTAAGGAACATTAGGATTACTACAGAGAAATCCTCCACAAAAAAAAGGGTGGGGGGGTTGTGCGGTGTGTGTGTGTGCAGGCCAGCAATGCTTATTGTTATAGGTACTACAGCAAGAAGCTTATCCAACTGCGAATGCGTTTTTTTTTTGTTGGGGACCAATAACTGCAGCAGCAGCTGGTCGATAATGTGTGGCAGCATATCATAAGAAATGATGGTAGGGGAGAGATGTTTGAACTGAAGCATCACTCTATACACAAACTTTTGTTGGTTGAGCAATAAAGAAAATACAAAAGCATTCACTTTGCATGCCAACATGCTTATAGATATAAATAAGTATGCCAACATGCTTATAGATATAAATAAGTATAAAAGATGCAAACCAAACTAGACCGCCACTTTAAAGCACCGATTCCCATGCCAAAACCAAAAAAACCTAGTAATGCTAAGAGGGTCGAAATCATTATAACAGCAATATTTGCCCATAAATAGATGTCTAATTTTTCAACAATGTGGATCAATTGCAATTTGCATTCCTATGTTCAAGCTGGTAGAGGATGGAATGCAAAATGTATAAACTTTTAACACCAAAAGATTATTTGATGCCAAGTTAAAATTAAGGCCAGTTTGGCATCCAGGCCCATCTGACGTTTTTGGATAAAACGAAGTTAGGGCGAAAGCATATATTGCTATGCTTCTCCATTCATGGGCACAGATAAAATGATTCACGATAAAACAGAGATCAAAATGCAGTGTATATAGTACATAAATAGCCCTCAGCATTGGGATCCAACGTTAATTGACTCAAAATGTAGTTTCAAATGAAGACAATTATTATCCTTAATTACCTTTAGGGCATGTTTGGTTTGAAGTATTTGAGGCTTGGAATGGAAATCGGAATAGATCATTCCCATTGTTAGTGTTTGGATTGAGGGATTGGTATTCTAATTCTCATTTCGGAGGGATTCGAATACCTCAAGGCTTCGTTTGGTTGTGGGATAAGAAAGAACTAGTTATTCTAGGGATAAGTATAACGTTGGGAACTAAGTGGAACTATTGTAAAAAAGTGTTTGGTTGGATATTAGATTAGTTCCAGCGATAAGAGAATTTGTGTTTGGTATGATAATAGAAAATAAGAGGAATAGAAAGTAATGGTTGTATGAAATGACGAAATTGCTCTCAACCATTATGATTTTTTAAAACAAATAAAAATTTTACTTTTATGATTTTAAATATTTGATTTAAGATATTTATTAAAATTTATATTTTACTTGTATATAAAAAAAAAAATTATTAACGAATTTTAAAATTTTGAAAATTTATAAATTTTCAAAAATTCAAAATTTTGTATATAAAAATTGGTATAAATTTTAAAAATTTTAAAAAAATTTAAAATTTAAAATTTATTAAAAATTAAAGTTAAAAATTTTTAAATTTATTAAAAATTAAAGTTAAAAATTTTAAAAGCTATAAAATTTAAAAATTCTCTAAATTTAAAAATTTAAAAATTTATAAATGTTAAAAATTTCAATTTTAATTGTCTTAAAAAAATTGCAACGGTAGGAGCATTTTAATTTTTGTAAATTTAAAAATTTTTATAAAAAATTTGTATAAATTTTAAACAATTTTTTTAAAAAATTAAAATTTTAGATTTATTAAAAAGTAAAGTTAAAAATTTTAAAATTTATAAAATTAAAAAAAAATAATAAATTCTAAATTTTATAAATTTAAACATCATAGCATTCAAAAAATTTTAATTTTAATTTTTTTTTAAAAAAAAGAGGTGGGAACACGGTTGGAAACCGAACCTTGTTCCCACCATCAGGGGAAACTGTAGTTCCCCTCTTTAAACGGGCTATCCCAGCTAAAAAGCTGGGATAGCCCGTTTAAGGGGGGGGGGGGGGGGACTTTCCCCCTCATTTTGATTTGGTTTGGGAGAATAAGGGGGATATCCCTCTTAACCTGGTACCAACCGCTTCCCAAAAGTGACTTCCACCTCTATGGTGGGAGTCAACTTTGATTTCCGGAGTGATTACGAAAAGATTTTATTTTTCACTAATAATTATTTAAATTCAAATATAAACCATATAAATTCATTAGATTAAATCATAATTTCAAATTTAAATTCAAAATATAAAATTAAAATTAAAATTTTAATTTCTTAAATTTTAATTTAATAGTTCTAAATTTAAATATTAATTTTGACCTTGAATTTGAATTGTAAATTCATATTTTAAATTAAAACTGTAAGTTCACATTTTGATTAAAAATTTGAATAACAAATTCAAATTTTTAATAAAATTTTAATTTTTTTGAATATCAATTTGGACATGATTCCAATTCCGATTCCGATTTCGATTCCTCTTATAAACCAAACAAATTGTTGTTTGTATCATTCCGTTTCGATTCCGATCCATTTCCATTACTATTCCAATTTCGATTCCTCTTCTAAACGAAACGTGCCCTTATTGGACTCAACATAAACCTAATTGAACGAAAATGAAAATTCTCTTGCATCTAGATTTCTAGCGCATATTGATGTTGATTAGTCTCATCTCCATATGAAAATCACTTTATTGCACCCATATAATATTTTGAGAAAAAAATGAAAAAGAACATATATTTGAGGATGAAATTCCCAAGGCATTTGTCAGTAAAACAGAAGAGAAAATGAGCTTATGTCATGTATCTTACAGGTTTTCTAAGTTGAACCTAAGATCAAAAGGTGCAAAAATGTTCTGATGATTATGACCAAGTACGAACTATGAAAAGATCTGAAAACAACAAGTAACAAAACAACTAAAAAAATTGTTCATCAGCAGGTGACAAGTAAGCATACCAGCATCTGGAGATCTTAAAATTTCTCCAAGAATTCTTGATGTATCAACTTCGCGTAAAGATTGGCAACTTATATAAGCACACAATCTTGTGCTGGACTTAAACCAAGAAGAGTTCAAAACAATATTCTGAATGGCCAAATCTGAAAAAACAAAGACAATTTTTCACATCAGTAAATGTGAAATAACTATTCTTAAAGAACGACATTTTAATCTTCTACACAACACTTTGCATCACATATGGGTGGATTTTGACCACATGCATGTGGACTTTTTAAAATATGGAAGGAAATTAAGCAAGACTGAGAGCCTAGTGAGGTTCAAACACACAGGAATGTTGGCTATTTATTTATTGATTAAAATATGTTCAACTTTCTGTCCCGTGACAATAGG
>CM054932.1:24344754-24385663 GCA_029168755.2 Tillandsia fasciculata
AAACTTGTTTCTCTATTTAAAAAAGTGAGAGTAAAATGGTAACAGTTGGAATAGCACGGCACTAAAGGACACAAGAAGATCGATCTGTCTTATTTGTCTACGTTCCTGCAACCTCTCACATATTTGCAACCTTTCACATGCAGTACCATACCATATATAATAGGCGACAATTATTTTTTGGCAATGTTAGTTTCGCTCACTATTCTTGGATGTGGCTTTTTTTCTTTTTCTGAACTGTAAGTTGTAATTGCTAAGGTTGCTATGGGGTCTGTTTATTAGTAGTGGTAGCAGTTGTTGTCGTTGGTGTTGTCTTGAATTTGGATCTCCCATTTTGGTGACACCCAATTGCTTTGTTTGGGGGTTATGTGTTACAGTTCCTTTTTTATTTTTCTTTTGGGATGATCTCTGGTTGTCTTTTGGGATGATCTCTGGTCGAACTCTGTAATCAAATAGGGTTTTATCCTGTTTAATCAAAAAAAAAAAATTATTATTGGGTACGGTGCAGTGGTGAAACTGTACGTTACGTTGTTGTTTCTTTCCTGGCGTGGTCGTTTAGTATTTGAGCTCAGGATCTGAGGCCTAAGGAGTAGGGTACCAACTCGAACATGATTTGTTCTCGCATTCTCAATTTGTGGCTCAAGGCCTTGTTCGAAGGATTTGATGTTTCGAATTAGCATCCAAATAATTTATTCCTATCGTTTGGTGTTTGGTTAGAGGGATTGACATTTCAATCATTTATATTTTGTGCTCTTAAAATTTTTAAAATGTTTTTGAAAAGTTACGACATTAACGGAAAGAACGAGCTGATCAAATAATAATAATTTTTAATATATTTTTATTATTATTAATTATCTTTACCGCAAGTGACAAAGTATTTAGTAGTTGATATTCGAGGTTGAGTTTGAAGCTAAATTGCTTCATATTTTCAGCTAAGTTTATTTTAAAATAAACGAAACGGATAGCATACCACCTTTATCTTAATATATATATATATATATATATATATATATATATATATATATATAAAGAATATTTTTTATATAAATTGTAACAACTTTGAATTTTTGAAAATATAAACTGTAAAAAGTAAAAAATTTAAAATTTACATAATTTTTTTTTTTTTTTTCTTTGCATTTTAGCTTTCCAATTTTTGTTCCGATGGGAGTTTAATCCCCCTAATTGATTCCTCCTATAACGGTGAGAATCAACTTTGATTCTGGAAGGAATTAAAAATTTTATTTTATTTTCACTAATAATTATTTGAATTCAAATATTAATTATTATAAAATTTAAGCTATTGTTTTGTATTTAAATTTGAATTATGAATCCGAAATTAAAATTTTAATTTTTTTAATTCAAGTTTTAATTTTAATATAAATTTGACATTTAAATTTAGAATTTAGGACGTGTTTGGTTTACACTCATTCCACAAACATTACCCTGCAGCAAAATTTAGTGCTAACATGGCAGACATAATTTATTGTTGATGTGGCGAATTACGTCAGATTCAGATTCAGATTCGACAGTCTTTCTGACATATGGGGATCAGATTGAGTAAATTGATGAACGACAGAGATTCAATTGCAAAAATCAAAAGGTCCGAGATAGAAATTAAAACTCTTGTGGGGCAAATGTTGCAATTAATCCATGGAATTTTTACAAACTGTGTATTGAGCATTCGCAGTGCAAAATTAGAGCACTACAGAAAGTAGTAAGTGTACAAGTGAATCTGTTGAGTAAAACAGTCATAAATACAGACCTCGACAGGGGCAGAGAGAGAGAGAGAGCATCACATCACATCACATCACATCCTCTCCAAGGCAGAAGGACTGATAGGAATTACGCCGGTGGCAGATACGAGAGCATCAATAGGAGCATCGCTGGGGGTGACGGGGATCACCCCCTCCTCCATTATTTGCGCTGAGTACGCAAGCGCAACTGCATGCATCACAAAACCAAGCGTCGCAGATGCGTGATGGAAGTGTAAAACTACAAATATTATAAGGAACTTTATTCGGTGTCTCATTATCAGATTCATAGTATAGCTTTCTGTTGAGTTCCGAAAAGCAGCAGGGTGGCGGATGAAGAAATGGGACAGCAAAGTTTTAGGCAAATTTAACATAAGCGAAAAAAAATTGAGAATCAACATTACCGAGAAGAGGCTGATTCCAGTTGTTCTCCGTGGCGAGTTCCTGGTATTTCTTTAGGAACGCATCATAGTACCTTCAGAATTGCGCCCACACATGACAACTATGCAAGTTGATATAAAGTTCATGAAATGTAAGCAATAACGATAACTATTCTTTGAGTAGTCAGACTATAATAATCTAATTAAAAACTCTTCTTTTTTTTTTTTTCCTAGAAAAAGGTTCTAAACAATCACAGCGAATCTCCTCGACGGCGAACACAAAATTGTATAATCTTAATCAGTAAATTGTGTTTCTCATAATTCTATGTACTATTCACGAAATAATGCAACCAAAGACCTTCGAGGTACTCACAAGGTGGATAGAGAGCATCAGAGATCATCAAATAAAGAAGGAAGAAAGAACATAAAGAGCAAATCAATCAATTAAACTTATCTGACCTAAAAGCATAATGTATTTGAAATACGCAATATGCTCATTTAGTTCAACATTTCGTGGTCCACATAATTTGACTAGAGATCGAATCAAATTCTAATTTGCAAACAAGCATGACAACAATGATTTTCTCAATGCCATTCCAGCTAGGCATACTTTTGTCTAAAAGGGTAGCATCAGGATATTCAGGCCTATGATTGTGAGCAAAGCTGCGGGCGCCGCTGGCTCCATTCACTCATTTTTAAAAAATTTATGCCTTTACACACAGCAGAAGTGGTAAAGTAGGATAAAATTAACAATACTGAAAAAACAAAGTGGTCTATCATGTATCTGCCAGCCAAAGCAGAAAAATCAGAGCTGGGCTGCCCCAATTGTAAAAACCCACCCCAAAGATAAAAATTACAAAGAGGCTCAAGACTTGAATTTTCAGCTGTTAGACTGATCAAAACAATAAAAGTGTTGAGCACATATATTAAAAACACCATTCTTTAGTAGCTGAAGCAATTAGAGAATAACAGTTGTTTCGCATAATTTAACATAGTTCGAGTCCCTCGAAGCTCCTAGCATAATTTAATTTCCTTCCATTCAATTTAAGCCCACGTATTGAGCCTATTAATAAAGTCTCGAGCCCAGAAGTGAGGAGGAGTGTTGAATTTACAAATTAAAAACACTGTTTTCTCTTAACTTAAGCTATTGGAGAATAACAGTTCTTACACATAATTAACAAAGAGCTTGAATTTTGACTTGGCTTTTCAGATAAATTGAAGGGTTATATGCAGGTTTTGAATATTGAAGGAGGTATAGTGCCATTCGAAAGATAAGGATATGCTCAAGCAGGAATAAATGTGCTAAACTAGAGCAAGGCAAACATTCAGGTTTTGAATATTGAAGGAGGTATAGTGCCATTCGAAAGATAAGGATATGCTCAAGCAGGAATAAATGTGCTAAACTAGAGCCAGGCAAACATTTCGATTGTGGCAGTCTCATACCCTGAAAAGATAGTATCACTAATAAACATGGCAGAGTTAATTGACGCATTTTATTAAAACCAAGTTACAATAAAGGCACACTTTGGATGGGCGGGCACGAGCGGTGTGGTGTCCGAGCCGATGTCGAAGGAGGCGAAGCGTGCATTTTTGCCCTACCCAAAGTGGAAGCTCTTCCCTGACATCTGCGGAGAATACCTTACTTTATCCGCAGCAAGAGAAGTAGCTCTTTTCGAGCTGCCTTATCTGCTCTTATCGGGCTTACAACCCGCTCATTCCCTTCTTGTCCCCTTTTTTACCCCTTTTCAAGCGGTGCTACAGGTGGAATAAGAGTTGCTCGAGAAGAAGTTTTCCAGCGCTTATTGATAAAAAGATTTAGGATAGAGCTTGGCTAGTTACTTCCATTTAGAATAAATAATATAAATAGAATCTAGGTCCTTTTTTTTCAAGGACTTGCGTAAGGCACTAGCTTTGCCAAACCCTAGTTCTATCAAACCAGAAGGGCTTTCGGTAGCCTTCTTTCATTTCCGAATTTGCTTGCACCCCAACTAGATAGGCAGAAGCAATAGAACTCTCTTCCTTTTCCTTTTTATCTTTCGCCAGATATTTTAATCATAAATAAAATATCT
This sequence comes from Tillandsia fasciculata, assembly GCA_029168755.2. Taxonomy (NCBI): domain Eukaryota; kingdom Viridiplantae; phylum Streptophyta; class Magnoliopsida; order Poales; family Bromeliaceae; genus Tillandsia; species Tillandsia fasciculata. The sequence continues at coordinate 24,348,952 of CM054932.1, forward strand.
ATCTTTCAGAGGTTCACTAAAAACTTGACTGTTGGCCATTTCGTCTCTATCTATGTCATTTCGAGAGATCTAAAGAGGGTCATAGCTTACTCAACTTGCAGTCAATTAGGCTATATGATCTTTGCTTGCGGCATCTCTAACTATTCGGTTAGCGTCTTTGATTTTCTTTTTCAAATAAAAAGACAGAAATAATCTGTACTTCCAGTTTTGGTATTTTTGGAACTCTTTATTAACATACTTGCAGTTTGAGCTGAATCAAAAGCTATTAAAAACAATAAGAGCTGAACACAACTGTCATTAGCAATGCTAATCAAGATTCCATAGGGTATCGATTTGAAAGGCACCATTTCCATGAAATCTTCTGGCATATTTTCCATCTAAAATAGTAGCAACAACAATAACTGAGCCTGATATGCCAATCCCAACTTTTTCAGATATGTCAGGACTCATGTTTATCTCTGTTTGGGCAAAATCCTTTTATTGATACAAGGGCCATCATATTTTAATCCCATGCCTTTTTTCTTGCATATGGGCCAAAGTTGAAATCCTCAAAACCTAAGAGAAACATGTATGTTCGACTTTTAAGAGGCATGAAGTACAAGTGCGCTAAGAAAGAAAGAGATGAACTATACACTGTAGCTAGACATTTTGATAACAAAAGATGAAACAGCTTTCTTGACGACCACTGTGCTCTACCCAAAAATAGCAAACAATAGGTATCCTAGGATGAATCTGTGTAGAACATTCCATGTTTGTTGTTTGGTTTCCTTTTGCTAAAACTATGGAAAAATGTAAAGCAGTAAGCAAATTCAACAAAGTATCTCGCGTTTTCTCTAAGTAATTAGATAGTGCTAAATGAATGTGTGTTACCGCTACAATGATAAAATGTTTGGGACATGGAACTTACCCTCCACCACGACCTAGTCGTCGTCCGTGTCTATCAAATGCAACTCCTGCATGAATATCAAAAATAAATACTCGACTTTAAATTGCCAAGGCTAACATCAATCAGGGAGAAGTTGAAAATTTACCAGGGAGAAGGAAGAGATCAACAGGGTTTGCTGCCAGCATAACTACAAACATTGAAACTCGTCAAATTCAAAGCATTAAGATTCAACTACTCTTACAATCTAAAGATATTACTTCTAAACATATGGGAGGAAACTAAGGTGACAATAAAGTAAATTACTCTTCTTGTTTAGTAATGATAAAGATCAGACACAAAACTTCTTAGTATTATGTAAGTGTGTACAAAAGGTTACAAAAGGCCTAAATAGTTTTTACTCTGGCTTCATAATTTCCAGCCCAACTGGTCCTTAACTTTGGTTTCATATTGTATAATTGAAAATCCTCTAAAAGTTTCAAAAAGAACAAAATCAATATTATCTCAAAATATTTTGAAAAATCAACGACATGTTTCGTGCTATTTCTACAAAGCAAGCAAATTATTACTATATTCCCAAATATCAGCAAGATCAAAGTATGATAACAAAGAAAAGAAAAGAAAAAAGAACCACAGATGAACAAACAATATTCAGACCTATAAACCATGGAGGTGACTGTCGAAAATGTGGTCATCGAATTTAAATTAGAAAGGACAGCCCGGTGCTTAAAACTCCAACTATCGTGGGTTTGGGGAGGAAAAAATGTATGTAAAGCTGTTTTTAGGGAGTTTGCTCATGCAACGTAAACCCATAGCCCAAAAGCCCTACATGGTCATAGAATTTAATAGCTCAAAAAGAAACAATGTGAACAATAAGAGAGTATTACAGTATCAATGTTTAGATAACCTATTTATTAAAACCGATCTGGTAAATATAAACTGACAATGTGAACAACTGATAATGATATAACACACAATTAATACCATGAAACTAGTGACATCATTACCTTTAAAGCATTTGCTGAAATAAAAATTGATTTGTCAGTCTCTCGTTCAACTATTTTTCAGTGTAGAAATTTCTAGACAAGCATTGATCAAAAGCACTGCTTAAATATATCAAAAGCTATTTAAAGTTTGGAGATTGTACCATCTTCATTCTGATTTCCATTAGCATCGACTGGAGACGGTTCCAGAATATTCATTGAATTTGCTACTAAATCTTCAATACTGGAAATTTTCAGCATCCGCATGTTGCTATTTTTGTCCTCGATCCGTGGAACATATAGCTCTTTCTTAACCTGCGTCTGATGTCCTTGACTTGGAAGTGAATAGTAAGAACAGAAAATCAACAGTGTACGAATATGCGTACTTAGCTAGATCTTATAACAGATAAGCAGTTGCAGCAACATGGACAGTTAGCCATATTAAATTCTTCAATTATCAAAAACTGTAGTTTTTGTACTTAAATCATGTGATAAGTTATCATGGCTGAGAATGTACATATGTAAATCAGTAAGGTTTGAAATTGTAGTTTTCTGTAATGTTTTCAGCATAGCTTTCTAACTAGCAGTTAATGCTACAGAAGTGCCAACAGTGTAAATACTAAAATCCACTAAGAACTCAAGTCAATCATATGATGTATCTTTAAGCGTGCCTCAACAACATTTCTTATTCAACTTTTTGCCAAGTATAGCTGTCACGAGTAAAGGAACAACCGTATCTAAAGAGATCTTTAACTCGAAGAGAAAAAACTAAGGAACATTAGGATTACTACAGAGAAATCCTCCACAAAAAAAAGGGTGGGGGGGTTGTGCGGTGTGTGTGTGTGCAGGCCAGCAATGCTTATTGTTATAGGTACTACAGCAAGAAGCTTATCCAACTGCGAATGCGTTTTTTTTTTGTTGGGGACCAATAACTGCAGCAGCAGCTGGTCGATAATGTGTGGCAGCATATCATAAGAAATGATGGTAGGGGAGAGATGTTTGAACTGAAGCATCACTCTATACACAAACTTTTGTTGGTTGAGCAATAAAGAAAATACAAAAGCATTCACTTTGCATGCCAACATGCTTATAGATATAAATAAGTATGCCAACATGCTTATAGATATAAATAAGTATAAAAGATGCAAACCAAACTAGACCGCCACTTTAAAGCACCGATTCCCATGCCAAAACCAAAAAAACCTAGTAATGCTAAGAGGGTCGAAATCATTATAACAGCAATATTTGCCCATAAATAGATGTCTAATTTTTCAACAATGTGGATCAATTGCAATTTGCATTCCTATGTTCAAGCTGGTAGAGGATGGAATGCAAAATGTATAAACTTTTAACACCAAAAGATTATTTGATGCCAAGTTAAAATTAAGGCCAGTTTGGCATCCAGGCCCATCTGACGTTTTTGGATAAAACGAAGTTAGGGCGAAAGCATATATTGCTATGCTTCTCCATTCATGGGCACAGATAAAATGATTCACGATAAAACAGAGATCAAAATGCAGTGTATATAGTACATAAAATAGCCCTCAGCATTGGGATCCAACGTTAATTGACTCAAAATGTAGTTTCAAATGAAGACAATTATTATCCTTAATTACCTTTAGGGCATGTTTGGTTTGAAGTATTTGAGGCTTGGAATGGAAATCGGAATAGATCATTCCCATTGTTAGTGTTTGGATTGAGGGATTGGTATTCTAATTCTCATTTCGGAGGGATTCGAATACCTCAAGGCTTCGTTTGGTTGTGGGATAAGAAAGAACTAGTTATTCTAGGGATAAGTATAACGTTGGGAACTAAGTGGAACTATTGTAAAAAAGTGTTTGGTTGGATATTAGATTAGTTCCAGCGATAAGAGAATTTGTGTTTGGTATGATAATAGAAAATAAGAGGAATAGAAAGTAATGGTTGTATGAAATGACGAAATTGCTCTCAACCATTATGATTTTTTAAAACAAATAAAAATTTTACTTTTATGATTTTAAATATTTGATTTAAGATATTTATTAAAATTTATATTTTACTTGTATATATAAAAAAAAAATTATTAACGAATTTTAAAATTTTGAAAATTTATAAATTTTCAAAAATTCAAAATTTTGTATATAAAAATTGGTATAAATTTTAAAAATTTTAAAAAAATTTAAAATTTAAAATTTATTAAAAATTAAAGTTAAAAATTTTTAAATTTATTAAAAATTAAAGTTAAAAATTTTAAAAGCTATAAAATTTAAAAATTCTCTAAATTTAAAAATTTAAAAATTTATAAATGTTAAAAATTTCAATTTTAATTGTCTTAAAAAAATTGCAACGGTAGGAGCATTTTAATTTTTGTAAATTTAAAAATTTTTATAAAAAATTTGTATAAATTTTAAACAATTTTTTTAAAAAATTAAAATTTTAGATTTATTAAAAAGTAAAGTTAAAAATTTTAAAATTTATAAAATTAAAAAAAAATAATAAATTCTAAATTTTATAAATTTAAACATCATAGCATTCAAAAAATTTTAATTTTAATTTTTTTTTAAAAAAAAGAGGTGGGAACACGGTTGGAAACCGAACCTTGTTCCCACCATCAGGGGAAACTGTAGTTCCCCTCTTTAAACGGGCTATCCCAGCTAAAAGCTGGGATAGCCCGTTTAAGGGGGGGGGGGGGGGACTTTCCCCCTCATTTTGATTTGGTTTGGGAGAATAAGGGGGATATCCCTCTTAACCTGGTACCAACCGCTTCCCAAAAGTGACTTCCACCTCTATGGTGGGAGTCAACTTTGATTTCCGGAGTGATTACGAAAAGATTTTATTTTTCACTAATAATTATTTAAATTCAAATATAAACCATATAAATTCATTAGATTAAATCATAATTTCAAATTTAAATTCAAAATATAAAATTAAAATTAAAATTTTAATTTCTTAAATTTTAATTTAATAGTTCTAAATTTAAATATTAATTTTGACCTTGAATTTGAATTGTAAATTCATATTTTAAATTAAAACTGTAAGTTCACATTTTGATTAAAAATTTGAATAACAAATTCAAATTTTTAATAAAATTTTAATTTTTTTGAATATCAATTTGGACATGATTCCAATTCCGATTCCGATTTCGATTCCTCTTATAAACCAAACAAATTGTTGTTTGTATCATTCCGTTTCGATTCCGATCCATTTCCATTACTATTCCAATTTCGATTCCTCTTCTAAACGAAACGTGCCCTTATTGGACTCAACATAAACCTAATTGAACGAAAATGAAAATTCTCTTGCATCTAGATTTCTAGCGCATATTGATGTTGATTAGTCTCATCTCCATATGAAAATCACTTTATTGCACCCATATAATATTTTGAGAAAAAAATGAAAAAGAACATATATTTGAGGATGAAATTCCCAAGGCATTTGTCAGTAAAACAGAAGAGAAAATGAGCTTATGTCATGTATCTTACAGGTTTTCTAAGTTGAACCTAAGATCAAAAGGTGCAAAAATGTTCTGATGATTATGACCAAGTACGAACTATGAAAAGATCTGAAAACAACAAGTAACAAAACAACTAAAAAAATTGTTCATCAGCAGGTGACAAGTAAGCATACCAGCATCTGGAGATCTTAAAATTTCTCCAAGAATTCTTGATGTATCAACTTCGCGTAAAGATTGGCAACTTATATAAGCACACAATCTTGTGCTGGACTTAAACCAAGAAGAGTTCAAAACAATATTCTGAATGGCCAAATCTGAAAAAACAAAGACAATTTTTCACATCAGTAAATGTGAAATAACTATTCTTAAAGAACGACATTTTAATCTTCTACACAACACTTTGCATCACATATGGGTGGATTTTGACCACATGCATGTGGACTTTTTAAAATATGGAAGGAAATTAAGCAAGACTGAGAGCCTAGTGAGGTTCAAACACACAGGAATGTTGGCTATTTATTTATTGATTAAAATATGTTCAACTTTCTGTCCCGTGACAATAGGTCCAGAAGACTAATAAGTCAGAGTTAGGTGAGCCCGCTAAGTTGAGTAGGATTGCAGTTCATAATAGACCAAACGGCAAGAGGCCTAACAATAAATCCAACGTTCAGATGAATTGAATCCGTGAGCGTTGTGATTGAGCCCTTAAGTGCGATGGGTGCACCATTCCTATCAGCACGTGCTTTTGGAATAATTGATTAGCGCTCTCAATCCACAAGAAACTCTCGCCCTAAAACTATGTCAAACAACCATTTTTGTCTTTATAAAAGCTAAAGGTAGAAGAGAACAGGAATCTAACCTTTTTAAACTCAAAAGTAACACAAGACACTTCATTTTCTTCCAAGACCATAAACGAAGTTTCCTTTCTTCCTCACTTCATAGCTTTGGCAAAGTTCCTCTTTTATTACATTTTTATAACCAAAAGTTATACATATATATATATGATTGGACGCGCCTGCAAATAGATTTTCATATTCTTGTCATTGTCGGGCAACAAGCTTGTTGAGCAAATGGGAAAATGCGCTCAATGTTTTCCGAACCGTACCGTTTTCTATTAGATCGATCGATCTGAAGGATAATACTACTGAATGTTTACACTGTGCACTTTGATTCATCTGATATCTTAGATGCTAAGACTATATCCCCGAACCATCATTTTCCTTTCCGATATCTAGATGCTAAAACTACAAAGATATTCATGCATCCAAGCAGCAGGGTGAAAAGTGATCAGTTTCAAAAAGGAAGGACCTTCTTGGGCGCGGAGGGAGGGGGAGAAGGCCTTGAGGACCTTGCGGATGTCGGACCGGAGGGCGCGCTTCTGGTCCGGGATGGACTTCGCCATGCCGGCGGCGACGGTGATGGCGGCGACGGTGGCGGTGGTGATGGCGGCGGAGGGGGGGAGAGCGGGGGATGGAGAAGGGGGAGGAGGGGAGGAGAGCGTGGGAAAGATGTGGACCATCTTCACTAGTGATCTTCCCCTTTTAAAAATTAGGTTTAGCAGGGCGGGGTCTCCTCTCCTTCTGATTCCCATCATCATCATCATCATCATCAACATCTCATGTCGACGATTCGATTCGCTGCGCTCGTCTCCCCTTCCTAAGGCCACGTTTGATTTCGGGATATAAAAAGAAGCGACAATTTTTTATATACCCCTTTACCCCTTTTAGAAAGATAATATTAAAACTACTCTTACGTTCCGACTTATTTCCAAAATACTTCTGAAGATAAACTCTAGTATACCGTTTGAAGCTGCCATTATCTGTATGAAATTATCATTTTACACTTTCAAATATATCCTAAACCCTAAACCCTAAATCCTAAACCCTAAACCCTAAACCCTAAAATCCTTAAAAAACTCTAAACCCTAAACCCTAAACCCTAAAATCCTTAAAAAACTCTAAACCCTAAACCCTAAAACCCTAAAGTCTAAACCCGGGTAAAATAGATATATCTGATAGTTTTCCATTCCGATTATTATTTAACTTTAGTTTAACCCTAATTAACTTAACAAAGGAAAATGGTAGGGGTACTTTTAATAACGGTGGAACGTACGAGGGGTATATTGGAAAAAAAAAAAATAAGAGTGATAAATCAGAAATTTCTTCAGATTTCAGGGGTACACAGGCAATTATTCCTAAAAAGAAGATAAAAATAGCTATTTCGATTAAATCAAATTATTCTAAATAATTTTAAAATAATTATTTTATTTATTTTTTTAAAAAATAGAGCTATTCTTATAATTTATTTATTAAAGATAATTAAAATAATATAAAAAATATGATTATATTATATATAATTTTATAATATTTTAAAATAATAATAATTATTAGTAGTACTACTACTATTATTATCATATTATTATATAATATTATATTATTTTTATTTTTTTATAAATTTATTTATATTATATGTTATTCTAAAATAAATCATATAATTTAAAATAAAATATTATATAAGTTAATAAATATATTAAATATATATTATCTTTAATTATTTATATATAATATTTTTAAAGTATTTTTATATATTATTACTAAAGTATTTTATACAATAATATTGAAATATTTTATATAATAGTATATTTATAATAGTATTAGATAGAATATTTTAATTATTTTATAATTAAAAAATTTATTATTTTTATATATATTATTTGTGACATCCCAATAATTTCACATCGAATGGGGATGGAGTTGTGATTCGATATATAAGAGACATGAACATGAATAATAATAACTAGGCTTAAATATTTTGATATATGATTTGGGCCCAACGAGTTATTATTGCTAGTGGGTTGGATCGTTACATTTGGTATCAGAGCCAATCACCAGCCAAAAGTATATGACGAGTCTCGGCTGATTCAGGATCTGAATGACAAGGCTAGTGAGACAAGTCGCATATTTGGTGATCTTGGATTGTGTGTGTGATTTGACTGACAAGAACGTCAGGCCTAAACAGAAGAAGTCTCACATCGGATGACACTAGTAATAATTAACGGGCCCAACAAGTTATTATTGCTAGTGGATCGGGTCGTTACATTTGGTATCAGAGCCAATCACCAACCGAAAGTATGTGACAAGTCTCGGATGAGGCTCGGTCTAAATGACAGGATTAGCGAGACAAGTCTCATATCGCCTGGTGATCTTGGGTTATGTATGTGTTTGGGTTGATGATGACGTCATGTGTAAACGGGGGGAGTCTGCGACACTCCAATAGTTCCACATCGGATGGAAATGGAATTGTGATTCGGTATTGTTGAGACCAAAATTTTCGCCACTTAAGGAAGCGACACATGGCGTATGCTGTCAGCTAAGAACATCAGCCGAGGAAGGGAAGGGTCAACCGAAGAAGAATCTGTGTCCCGATCCGGACCGATCTCAGTCGCGTAAGAATGCAGCACGCGATGCATGCCATCGGCTGAAGACATCAGCCGATAGGAGAAGCAGCCGACAAGAAGATTACCACCTCATCCGGAAACAATTTCGGCCAAAGAGGGACATCAAACCGCCGCGGTCAAACGACGAAGAAAGTGGAGTCAAAGTCAACCTTCGGTTGCCCAAGCTGAAGAAGGAAAGACTCTGAAAAAAAGGGGTGCGAGATTGGGGCGCGAACCTCGTAGCTGACTCCGGAACGGTAAGTGGCGTCCAGCATAGGAAAGCGCAAAAATCACGCTCCGGCACGCTAATAAGAGGATGAACCTGGACGGAAGAACGTCTATTATCCTATTTGAAAAAGTTTCGACTTAGAAGGAAGTTGTCGAGGACTTCACGGTGACTTCCCCCGAATCCCGTTGATATTTCAAATCGGCGCCTGTAAACATGGTTCGAGGAGTGTATAAATACCCGAACCATCGAAGAGAAAGGAGTCCTGCAATCTCGTAAGCCAGGACCATCCCCTACTTTTTCATATCTTTACTGCTTTTCTAGATAGATTTACCGCATTTTCTAGGAGTAGATTGGTTACCTGTTACTCTTGTAACACCCTTTTTCCACTCAATATAATCCTCACATTCGACTCCTTAGCCGTTTATTTTTTTTGCACATCTTTGCCTCTCTCTCAATCTCCATATCCTGATTCGGTTACTTTAAGCCGGACGGTCGCGAGAACTATTTGAGAAGCACCCGGCCGAGCAGATCCCTCCTCGATCCGATCGCTTGATCCTATTGGCACGTGGCGCATCACATCTAGAGGGTCAACAACCCCCCGGGGCCGGCCGATGATTGACGGTCAGCGCTACATTTTCGGCCCCAACAACTTAAGTGGCTCGCCCGGTGGGACCCCCAGGTAACTCTTACCTTCTCCCGCCATTACAATGTCAGAAGTCAATAGTACCAGTGGCTAGTCGACTCAACCGGAGCCGACCCTGTTAGAATTACTCGAGCAAATGGCCCGAATGATGAGATCCCTTGAGAGAATCCAGTTGTCTCTTGAAATGAGTGCCTAAGCCTTGGACGCGACGGCCGACCTCACGGCCTCAGATGAGGGTATCGCTCGACTCGAGCAATTTTTAGCCTGGAACGAACCAAGCCACGGAGGTCCATCGGGATCTCCACCAGCTCTACCGCCGCCAGTATTAGTGTCACGCCCTGGCGTCGAAACTGCGACCCGGGCCCGCCAACAGATCCGCTGCCCATACGGGAAGCCCCGTATAAACGAAGCGACTAACCTGCAAAAGATCATGCTAACCACTATACAGATATCAGAGCGAAAAAGTAAATTACTGAAATAAATACATACAATTTCAATATAGTACATGCCAGATCCTCACAATACAGAAGTCTCTCCAAAATAAAACTCTCAAAATAAAAGTACAAGATGCATCCCAAAATCTTTGACATTACTAGCATATCACCAAAAGGGGTACATCGGCAGGTAGGGATCTAGCTCGCGACTCCCTTACCTCGGTCAGAAGGATCAGCAACAGGAACTGGAGAAGAGGTCCTTGGAAAAAGTCACCAACCATGGGTGTGAGAACTACACCATCACGTAGTTCTCAGTGGGTACCGCCACCAAGCCCGACGGTCTGCCCACTAAGTCTACTAGAGGCATAAAGTAAAAATGCAGTACTGAAAAGGAAAGGCCGGAAATAACTCTATAGCTACTATACCTCTATCTAAATGCTCAAGGGGTGATATAGATGAAATATGATGCGTCTACTATCTCTCAAAAATACAATCACCCAATCTACACTGACTGCCACATAGGGTCCAGTCAAACTTGCGCCCACCTACTGCAATTACATCCACGGAGGACTGGACTTATGTAGGGCATCCGTGACTGCCTAAAAAGGGCCCAGCCAGAAGGACCGCGTCAATAAGTCACGATAGCAGAGTAACAGGCCTAGCTCCGGAGCGGCACTCGAGGGGCGCGACCCCACCGAGGAAAGTATCCGCGCATCTCTGTCGAGCTCAATGTGGCTCATGCAGGCTATAGTCCAAATCCACGATCAACAAGATCGACAGTAACCAACATCACATCTCTTACTCACTGGCTGGAACTCCTCACAGCTGGGACCCACCGTCGACTCAGACAGCTCCCAAGACAAGTACTGATCTAAACACAACTACCAGACTCCACTCGGCTCCCAGGCACGAGTGTAACATGCATCCCATGACCACCTGACCACTCGGCCTACTACCCGGGCAAGGAACTCTAAGTCTAGGTGACAAGAATAAATGTGGGAGTGTCTAAAGCATAAATAAACTAGCCCAAGTTGGAGTTTTCTACTAGTCTGATTGACATACATCATATGACAGGGTGCTAGGTCCAATTTCAATAATAACATTGTTAACACAACAAGGAAGCATTAGCTGATATGATCTCAATAACAATACAAGAAAAATATCATCTCTCTCTCTAACATGCTTCCTAGCTTCTCTGGCAATCATGCATGCATTCTATTTAATAGAATTAGAGAACCGTCCACCGATTCTGGAGACGAAGCAACCCACCTGAAAGCATGCATTGATCCCAGGTCCAAATGGGCTGAAACTAAACGGGGATAATCCTTAGATTACCATGATTCCAACGAGCCCAAAAACACCAGAAAATTCCTCCTGGGCACAAAGATACAGTCCAAACACCGCGGTAAGTAAAAATCCCCACGATCACAAATCTGCGGAAGGATCAGTCCAAAAGAAGCCAAATTGTCACATGTGAGATGATCTTCAAAAATTCTAATAAAAATACGGCTGCGATCCTCGCGAAGCGTAGACGTCGATCGAGTCCTCCCGGGCTGAAATCCGATATCCGAGCACAGAGATAAAAATCGAACAATGCTCCGTTGTCCAAGAAAATAACTAGCAAGAAAGGGGTTCAAAGATGTTCTAGAAATCCTAATAAAAAACCCAAAACTGAGAGAAGTGGAAAACACGAAAAATGAAGATCTACCTCTCGTGAAACCGACGCCGTGAAAATCGGCCAAAAACACCATTCTGTCAGCCTTGGGGAGCTCGCGAAAGAAGCGTCGACGGAAAAAGCTCGGTATCCAAGGAGCGTATAAGCTCGCGATGTCGAGAAGAACGCAGATGGCACGCCTCCCAAAAATCTCGGGATCCCAAAAGTCGAAGAAGACTCGTAAAGGAACCTCTCTGTCGAAAATGGGCTGAGAAATTGCAGGGGAAAAGCTTAAGAATGAAGCCCAAAGGGGCTATTTATAGCCCAAGCCCACCAAAAGGGAGGCCTCGGATTCGGGCGCAAGAATCGGGCGCCCGAATCCGGCCCCGCCCAAGTACTGTGCGCGACTGAAACGCCCACAACGCGCCACGTGTCCCGTCCGCGCCCCACGCACCCTGCGCACAAGCGCCCGCCAATCACGGCGTGCCACGTGGCAGCGCGGTCCACGGCGGGGACCGTGGGCCGCGGTTCACGGCGGCCCAGCCGGGTCGCTGCGCCCGCCAATGTGCGGGCGACACGTGGCCTGGCGGGGTCCACCGTGACCCGCGCCCGACGCGAGACACGCACTGTTACGCGTGCGTTGACCCGCCAATCCGCGCTCGCCACGTGGCACTTCGCTCCGTTGGCTGCTCCCGGTGAACGCCAAGTGGGCCGTGGACCGGCCCACCCGAGAAATCGGCCCGTTTGGCCCGTTTCGCCCGAAAATAGCCAATTTTCAACGTTTTCACGCGCCGAGTCCGTTTTTGGCATCCGTTTGACGCACAACGGGCTCGATACACCAATAATAGATATTTTCTCACCGCGGACCACCCAGACAGGTCGTACGGAAAAACCGGGACACCACAATCGGCGCAGACGATTCTGGCGGCACCAGCAATGATGGCGGTATAGCAGGTTGCGACCCCCACAACGCCACAGCCCCTGGGGGCAGTACAGCCGCAGACGACCCCGTACTAGGCAGGGACTTGGCCGATGGGGTAGAACATCGGCCATCATCAAGAGAGCTATTACGGGATTCCTCTTCCTCCCCCACTGTAGCTCGTCCAGCTGCAGGTTGGGGGCAAAAACGGTGGGCAGGTCCCTCCACATGGACTGGTTCAGTATCAGACCAGCCATTAAGGGCCGCCACCTCCTCCAACACAGCCAGCGACTCTGGTACCCCAGGCGGGGCTCGCCGAAATAATTGAGGGCAGAAATGGCTGGCAGGTCCTCCCGCCGGGACCGCCTGAGAGTCAGGCAGGCCAATATGGGCCGCCAACACCACCGACGCAGCTGACAGCCTCAGTACCTACAAAGGGGTTCGCCGACATCCGCACCCAAGTGAATGAGGTAATTCGCAATACCTCCGAAACAAAGGTCGAGCCGGTGCCTCGGTCATTGATGAGGGAAGGTGGATCTTCGAACAAAGAGGCCGAAATATGTATGGCCGACTCGATGCCCAGCTGCCAATCCTAAACATGTCAAACGCTCAAGACAAGTAAGGCCCAAGAGTTCAAAACTCTGGCATCGACTAGCGCCTTTACTTTCGACATGTCCAAGACCAATCAAATATTCAATCAGTTGTACAAGAACGGAATCAAGCTCTAGGAGGGCCAGTCAATCCCTCCCCATAAGGAGTTTAGAAGGCGAAACTACTACAAGTGGCACCATTCTTGGAGTCACCACACAGGCGAATACTTCGCCTTAAAGAAGCAAATATATAAAGAGATCGATGAGGGTCGGCTCATTTTTGCCGACCACGAAAAAGATACGAAGGTCGACACCAAACCCTTTTGTACGCAGGTGAACATGAACGATCTCAAAGGAAAGAAGCCAATGTAGGAGCCCAAGTCCCCTGCGAAAAAGAAATCGGCCCAGTATATGTTTCGGCTTTGCCTCCGTTGCGAGGCCGAGATGACAAAAGAAGACGGGGACACCCTCCTCATCGACATACCAGAGGAGGCAAACCAATGGTTCACCTTCATCAGCCCCGGTGAAGGCGTGGACCACCACATCCACCGACCGAGCCCAAGTTCGGCCAAAGGGTCCAACAAGCGATCCTCTAAAGAGGAGAATAAAAAAGAAGAGCATGACCTTCCCATCCGGAGGGTCTCGTGGGAATTCTACGACCGAGACAGGCCAAGCCGACCCCACTTGACTGGGAAGGGGCACGAGCCCCACCACAACACTAGCGCCCCCACCGTGGCTTCAACGATAGCCAAGTCCGGGGGGCACTTCGAAGACCCTTCGGCCAACAAGCTAGAAGAGTGCCAGCATATGGCCCCTTGCAATGCCCAGGACAGGTCAGGCCCCACTAGAGGCTTGGACCGCTAGGGGCACCGAGGGGCCCAGCCAGTCTGTCACGCCCCGGAGGTTCTAACGCGCGGAAGATTTGAGCCACCAATGCTCCCAGAATAGCGTACCCTTTTTTTTCTTGAGGATCCGCCCTGGTGCGCGCACAGACCCGCCGCATATGCAAATTCACCCCGCTGACGGGCGGAGTCTCCTTTGCACATGCACGGCGTCCTGATTACATAATACAACTCGTATAACCTTAACCACATTAGTTCAGGGCACAGGCGCATACATCATACAATCACACCGCCCATATACTGATTTATCTGAAAAGGGCCAACTGTTTGTAAAGGATAAAACATCACAGGGTTTTGAAAGTGGCGTCCACCCGACGCCCATATTGCTTGAAAATGGTTTTCGCAAACGGTTTGTGCTTTTACTTTAAAATGGCCAAGAATAAAGAGAGAGTCCACACTCATGCATCAGTCATAAAAGAAAAAGGGCAACATCCACGTCGATCCCACAGGGGTATCGCACACCACAACTAGCTAGCATAACTAATAAAGTAAAAGGGAAAGATGAGTCCACCAAGATTGTGCTACTCAAAGTTCTCTGAACGTCGCGCGCGCGGCCTCACCGGCGTCCCTACGCTCGCCCCCCTGACGAACCTATCACAGAGTGGGAAGTCAGTGACTAGAAAAGATACAAAATGCAAGAAGGGCAAAATAATTCAAACCACAATATCCGGAGCAACCCCCTTTTTGACTCGGAGTACGGTCGGCGCCATTATCGACCTACCCTGAATTAAACCCGACCACCACACCGGGCGCCTACCCCGGTGTCCCCTGCCGAGCCCCTGCCTCGGCCGCCGGGCACCCGCCTCGGCATCACCGCTCACACCCCCCACCCGCGGGGGCCCCCATTCCTAACGCCACCATCACGTGGGCTACACGGGTCACCATTATCACTTTTCCGGAAAAGCACACCCTCGCGGTGGCCAAACCGCTGGTGTGCGTGTAGCAACAAGAGCCATAATGATTGGATAAATTTACGAGCGATATTTATATATATATTTACATGGGGTTAGTATCATAATCCACAATTATTTAAGCTCCAAACATGCCCGAACATGCAAATTGTGTGACTTGCACCTTTTCCCATACACTCTGGAAAATACACCCACCTGAAGGGAAGTTTGATGGTTGATTCGTCCCGTCCGCTTCGTGCGCCGAGCTTAGGACGTCCCGCACTCCTGGGGGAAACAACGGAAAGCTCAGACCAGGACTAAGAATGAAAATCGACCAAAACACTGAAAGACGGGGGAGCCCGGCGCGTTCCACGGACCCTGTGCGGCGTCCACCTCCGCACGGCACCGACCCGTGCGTAGCGCGCATAGTCCGAGGATCGTTCCGCGCGGTCTCCCACACCTATGCCGCGCCGCCGTGTTTCCCGCGGCGCGGCGACCCCGCGCGTGGGCGGCTCCTGCGCGGCTACGCGTCGCGCGGGCGCCCCGCCCGCGGCGGCCCCGCACGGCGCCGCGCCGCGCGGGCGCCCTGCCCGCGGCGGCCCCGCGCGGGCGCCCCGCCCGCGGGCGGCCCCGCGCGGCGTCGCGCCGCGCGGGCGCCCGGCCCGCGGGCGGCCCCGCGCGGCGCCGGCCGCGCTGGCGGCCCCGCGCGGCGCCGGCCGCGCGGGCGCCCCGCCCGCGGCCGGCCCCGCGCGGCTGCACGCCGCGCGGGCGCGCTGCCCGCGGGCGGCCCGGCGCGGCGGTGAGCCGCGCGGCGTGCCGCTCGCGGCGTCGCCGGCGACGCCCGCCTCCCCTCCGGTGGCGGCGGTTCGGCCGCCCGACGATCTCGCTACCCCACCCAAAAATAAATAAAATAAAATAAAATAATAAAAATTACCTTGAAGGCGAGAAAGGAGAGGATCGGGGTTCTTGGTCGGGTGGGGACTCGTGCGAAGGAGGAACCTTCCGTTCTTTCGCTCCGATCGTTTCCCAGACCTAGCCGCCGCACGGTTGAGGGGAGGAGAGAAAGAAAAGAAGGGGGGGTTACGGGGATTCCCCAAAACCCTAACCCGGTTTTTATAACCCCCCACACGTTCCACTAAAAAAATATAATAAAATAAATTAATTCCCTGTAACTAATTAAAATACGTATAATAATAATAATAATATTAAACAACATCCGACGGTCGCTCGTTACCTCGAAAAACGTGCGGATCGCCCACGTGAATCCCGGCATGCCCGAGAGGGGGTCCAATTTCCGAAATTAGATCTGGGAGATCCCGGGGTCGGAATCCGAATCCGATTGCACCGCCGTTCTCAGTTTCGCGAGCTCCACCGCCTAAAATTACCCGCGAGCCTCAACGTGTCGCCTGGGGTCGAGCGAGCGAAAATGCCCGACGGATGTCCCGCCCGCGGAAAGAGGAGTGATAAATCGGACGGACGGAGCGGGTCTTACACCACTCACCACTAAAACCAAGTTTCGTCCTCGAAACTTAACTCCCTTCCGCGGCGAACAGGTCCGGGTAGCATTCCCTCATTTTCGCTTCGGGTTCCTAGGTCGCCTCGCGTTCTTCTTGATTGCTCCAGAGCACCTTAACGTAGGTGATGGATCGATTCCGTAGTCTTTTGTCTTCTCGTGCTAGAATCCGCACTGGCACTTCCTCGTAGCTTAGGTCTTCCTTGAGTTCGACTGCGGTGACGTCGAGCACCCGTGACGGGTCGGGGAGGTACTTCTGAAGCATGGACATGTGGAATACATCGTGCACCCGGTCAAGGTGGGGCGGTAGGGCGAGGCGATAGGCCACCGGTCCAACGCGCTCTCGGATTTCGAAGGGCCCTACGTAGCGCCGGGTCAACTTGCCTCTCAGCCCGAACCGTCTCACCCCTTTGGACGGTGAGACCCGCAACAACACGTGCTCCCCCACCTGGAATTCCAAGTCGCGGCGCCTCTGATCCGCGTAGCTCTTTTGTCGGCTTTGGGCGGTCACCAGCCGCTGCCTGATGAGGCGCACCTTTTCCTCGGTCTCTGCCACCAGATCCGGCCCTAACAATTTTCGCTCCCCCAGATCGTCCCAACAGATCGGAGACCTACAGCGTCTGCCATACAGAGCTTCGTACGGTGCCATGCGGATGCTAGCCTGGTAGCTGTTGTTGTAGGCGAACTCCACTAGAGGTAGGTGGCGTGACCATCCGTCTCCAAAGTCAAGTACGCAGGCTCGGAGCATGTCCTCAAGGATCTGAATTACTCGCTCGGACTGTCCGTCCGTCTGCGGGTGGAAGGCGGTGCTGAAATGCAACTTAGTTCCCAAGGCCTGTTGCAAGCTCTGCCAAAAGTTCGAAACAAACCTCGTGTCCCTGTCCGAGGTGATCGATGCTGGTACCCCGTGTAGTCTCACAATCTCGCTGATGTAGGTCTGGGCCAGTCGATCGCGCGTCCAGGTCGTGTGGACGGGCAAGAAATGAGTCGACTTGGTTAACCGATCCACAATGACCCAGATGGCGTCATGTCCTTGTTGCGACCGCGGGAGCCCAGTGATAAAGTCCATGGTGATTTGCTCCCACTTCCATTCCGGTACTGGTAAAGGCTGCAGCATTCCCGTCGGCCGTTGGTGCTCCGCCTTTATTTGCTGGCAGATCAGACAGTGTGCCACGAAATGTGTCACGTCTCTCTTCATCTTTGGCCACCAAAAGGTCTGCCTGAGATCTCTGTACATTTTGGTGCCTCCAGGGTGTACCGCGTACGGGGCGCCATGCGCTTCGGTCAGGATTTCTTTCTTCAGATCTGGCAGATCGGGCACGCATACCCGCCCTGGGAATCGGAGTATCCCGTCCGTCCCTTCTGAAAAGTCCCCGTCCGGTTCAGAGGAGATTCTCGCTCGTTCCAGTTGTAGTTGTGGGTCGGTTCTCTGCCCTTCTCGGATTCTTTCGATCAGTGTGGGCGCGACCACCAAGGCCATCAATTGCTCGACCGTCCCTGCCGGTACCACTTCCAATCGTAATCGTGAGAATTCAGCGATCAGGTCCTCCTGTTGGGTAATCTTCCTTGCCGCCGTTCCTTCCGCTCGTCCCTTTCTACTCAGGGCATCCGCGACCACGTTTGCCTTCCCCGGATGGTACTGGATTGAAAGGTCGTAGTCTTTCAGCAGCTCCAACCACCGCCTCTGCTGCAAGTTTAATTCCTTTTGGGTGAAAAGATACTTGAGGCTTTGGTGATCCGAGAATACGTTGCAGTGGACGCCATAGAGGTAGTGCCTCTAAAGTTTTAGAACAAAAACGACCGCGGCGAGCTCGAGGTCGTGTATCGGGTAATTCCGTTCATATTCTTTGAGCTGCCGGGAGGCATAGGCTATCACCTTCCCCTGTTGCATCAGCACGCCTCCCAATCCAACTCGCGAGGCGTCGCAATATACCTCGTAGTCCTCCCCAGGCATCGGCAGCGCCAATATCGGTGCTCTTGTCAGTCTCCTTTTGAGCTCTTCAAAGCTCTCTTGGCACTGGGCCGTCCATACGAATTTCTCCCCCTTACGGGTCAGGCGGTTCAGGGGAGTCGCAATCTTCGAGAAACCTTCGACGAAGCGTCTGTAGTATCCCGCCAGGCCTAGGAAGCTACGAACCTCTGTCACCGAGGTCGGCTGGGGCCAATCGGTTACTGACTCTATCTTCTTTGGGTCCACCGCGAATCCTGCGGCAGAGATAATATGTCCCAAAAATCCCACTTCGCGCAGCCAGAACTCGCACTTTTTGAGTTTGGCGAATAACTTCTGTTCTCTGAGCGTCTGCAGTACGATTCGCAAATGCTCCTCGTGCTCTCCATCAGTGGGTGAATAAATTAAGATGTCGTCAATGAACACCACTACAAACCGATCCAGGTAGGGCCGGAAGATTCGGTTCATCATATCCATAAACACCGCTGGAGCGTTGGTGAGCCCGAACGGCATTACCGTGAATTCGTAGTGGACGTACCGGGTCTGGAAGGCCGTCTTCGGGATATCCTCATCCCGCACTCTGAGCTGGTGATAGCTTGACTGTAAGTCAATCTTAGAGAAGACAGTCGCTCCCCTCAGCTGGTCGAAGAGGTCATCTATTCTTGGCAGAGGGTACTTATTCTTCACCGTGACTTTGTTAATCTCCCGGTAGTCGATGCACAGTCGCAGGCTTCCGTCCTTCTTACGCACAAAGAGCACCGGCGCGCCCCAAGGCGACGCGCTCGGCCTGATGAATCCTTTGTCTAGGAGGTCTTCAAGTTGCGCCTTTAGTTTCTTTAGTTCTGCGAAGGCCATCCTGTACGGCGCTTTCGTGATCGGCCGAGTGTTAGGTTGGAGCTCGATCGGAAACGTGACCTCCCGCTCGGGAGGCATCCCGGGCAGTTCGGTGGGGAAAACGTCAGGAAAGTCTCTCACCACCGGGATGTCGGAAAGTGCCTTAGAGGGCTTCGTGGCCAAGTCTACTGACGCCAAAAAGGCCACGCACCCTCCCTCAATTAGCTTTCGTGCGCGCGACGCGGAAATAACGGGAGAGAAGGTGACCCTCTTGCACGCCAGGTATACGTTTTCCGGGAACTCGGGGTACATTAGTCGCACCTGGCGTTTTTCGCAATCAACCACCGCCTGGTACCACGTGAGCCAGTCCATCCCCAGGACGATATCGTACTCCTTTAAAGGGATGACTACTAAGTCCCAGGGGCAGGACAACCTCCCTATCTTTATTGGGCAGGAAGGTATAAAGGTGCAAGCCTCTAAAGATCCCCCCGCGGTTTGGACAGACAACACACTAGGAAGGGGTCTCCCCACGATACCATGAGTCAAAGCAAAATCACACGACATAAACGAGAGGGTCGCTCCGGTATCGAAAAGAGTTCTAGCACGGTAAAGAGAAGCGCGAGTGATACCTGCGACAACGTGCTCCGATGGGTACGTCTCCTGGGGGTTCATCGTGTAGACTCGTCCTCCTGATTGGGGTGGTCGGTCCCCCGCCGGCCGTGGTGCTGGTGGTCTGGGGGCCGGTGTCATCGGGGCTTTGCCTCGTCCCGCGGGCTGAGGCGCTGGCGTAGAAGCTGCAGAAGATGTGGCACCCTGGTTCAGGGGGCAGTTGTAACGGAAGTGCCCCTGTTGGCCACATCGGAAACAGTGGTCTTGTCGCTTAGCACATTCCGTCACCCGGTGCGCCCCGCCGCAGATGACGCAGGGCCGATCGTCCGCTCTCTGTCCTCCTGTGGGTGCGCTCCGGGTCCTCTGTTGGGATCTCCACCGCTTGGAGGGTCGGCTCCCACTGGACGAGCCGCCTCTAGAAAACGGCTGGGACCGCTTCCTGTCTTCCTGCTGGGTGGGGCCCTCCTTCCGAGCGTGCGTGACGGCGAAACCGTGCTCCACGATGGTGGCCCGGTCGACCACCTTCTGAAAGGTGTGTAAATCAGCTGCGTCTACGACTTGGAAAATGTCGCTCCGTAGTCCATCCACGAATAACTGCGCCTTGTGAGACTCGTCCCGTATGACGAAGGGGACGCAGTTGGCCAGTCTCACAAACTCTCTTTGGTACTCCATGACTGTTCGATTGCCTTGCTGGATGTGGTTTAGGTTATCCTCTAGCTACTTCTTGACACTGTTAGTGAAGAATGCCCCGAACAGTTCTCGTTTAAAGGTGCCCCAAGAGGGGAGGGCGGCACCCTTCGCGGAGTCGGGCCGCACTGTCTTCCACCAGATGCGGGCATTCCCCTCCAGGAAGTGGACGGCTAGGGGTACCCGCTCGTGATCTTCCATCAACAGGTCTTCGAATAACTTTTCCATCGTGTCGACCCACTTTTCTACGACCCAGGGGTCCGTAGATTCCCCTTCGAACACAGGCGGGTCGTACTTCTTGAAATCAGCCAGGTTGGCTCGAACCCGGTCCCGCTCAGTCGGCTGGGCAGTCCCTTCCCCCGCGAACGTGACGGCCACGGCAGGAGGGGGTGTGACCAAGGTCTCTCCCGCTGCGCCTCCGGTCGAGGTCCCCGACGCCGTCCCCACCACCGCCGGCGTAGGGCCCACCTCTGGCACCGTCGGTTGGGGTGGTGCCGCGGGCGCCTCGCCCCGGCCTGGAGCGGTCCCCGTCTCTGCCTCTGGCCTTGGCAGCTCCGTTGCTGCGGCCGGTTGCCCTGGAGAGGGGCCCTGGGTCACCACCACTGTCGCGGCTGGCTGCTGCTGTTGTTGGGTCAGCTGTCGTACTTGGCTCGTGAGGGCTGTCATCTGTTCTGCCATTTCCCGTAATTGCTGTCTCAGGAGCTGGTTCTCTGCGGCCGCCGTCGCCGCTGCGTCCGCCCCTACTTCCTCCGTGGCAGATCTAGTTCTAGCCATGATCTAGACACATGCACAAATCCAGTTACTTCTAGGCTGACCTATAGTAACACTTTGATTCAGGCATACAGAGATCACTAGTTACCCTTCCCCACGAACACTCACGTCCTACAGACCTATACGACGTTCACTTTATTGTTCATTAGCTAGAGTGCTTGCGCCCCGTGGATGCTGGGCCCCAACTATTGTGGTTAAGGTTCAGATCTCTGATACCATCTTAATCTGTCACGCCCCGGGGGTTCTAACGCGCGGAAGATTTGAGCCACCAATGCTCCCAGAATAGCGTACCCTTTTTTTTTTTGAGGATCCGCCCCGGTGCGCGCACAGACACGCCGCATATGCAAATTCACCCCGCTGACGGGCGGAGTCTCCTTTGCACATGCACGGCGTCCTGATTACATAATACAACTCGTATAACCTTAACCACATTAGTTCAGGGCACAGGCGCATACATCAGACAATCACACCGCCCATATACTGATTTATCTGAAAAGGGCCAACTGTTTGTAAAGGATAAAACATCACAGGGTTTTGAAAGTGGCGTCCACCCGACGCCCATATTGCTTGAAAACGGTTTTCGCAAACGGTTTGTGCTTTTATTTTAAAACGGCCAAGAATAAAGAGAGAGTCCACACTCATGCATCAGTCATAAAAGGAAAAGGGCAACATCCACGTCGATCCCACAGGGGTATCGCACACCACAACTAGCTAGCATAACTAATAAAGTAAAAGGGAAAGATGAGTCCACCAAGATTGTGCTACTCAAAGTTCTCTGAACGTCGTGCGCGCGGCCTCACCAGCGTCCCTACGCTCGCCCCCTGACGAACCTGTCACAGAGTGGGAAGTCAGTGACTAGAAAAGATACAAAATGCAAGAAGGGTAAAATAATTCAAACCACAATATCCGGAGCAACCCCCTTTTTGACTCGGAGTACGGTCGGCGCCATTATCGACCTACCCTGAATTAAACAAAAACCGGGCACCTTTCCCGACCACCACACTGGGCGCCTACCCCGGTGTCCCCTGCCGAGCCCCTGCCTCGGCCGCCGGGCACCCGCCCCAGCATCACCGCTCACACCCCCCACCCGCGGGGGCCCCCATTCCTAACGCCACCATCACGTGGGGTACACGGGTCACCATTACCACTTTTCCGAAAAAGCACACCCTCGCGGTGGCCAAACCGCCGGTGTGCGTGTAGCAACAAGAGCCATAATGATTGGATAAATTTACGAGCGATATTTATATATATATTTACATGGGGTTAGTATCATAATCCACAATTATTTAAGCTCCAAACATGCCCGAACATGCAAATTGTGTGACTTGCACCTTTTCCCATACACCCTGGAAAATACACCCACCTGAAGGGAAGTTTGATGGTTGATTCGTCCCGTCCGCTTCGTGCGCCGAGCTTAGGACGTCCCGCACTCCTGGGGGAAACAACGGAAAGCTCAGACCAGGACTAAGAATGAAAATCGACCAAAACACTGAAAGACGGGGGAGCCGAGGATCGTTCCGCCGTGTTTCCCGCATAGTCCGAGGATCATTCCGCGCGGTCTCCCACCCCTATGTCGCGCCGCCGTGTTTCCCGCGGCGCGGCGACCCCGCGCGTGGGCGGCCCCCGCGCGGCTGCGCGTCGCGCGGCGCCCCGCCCGCGGGCGGTCCCGCGCGGCGCCGCGCCGCGCGGGCGCCCTCCCGCGGCGGCCCCGCGCGGGCGGGCCCCGCGCGGCTGCGTGCCGCGCGGGCGGCCACCCACGGCGCCGGCTGCGCAGGCGCCCCGCACACGGGCGGGCCCCGCGCGGCTGCGCGCCGCGCGGGCGCCCCGCCCGCGGCCGGCCTCGGCGCGCGCCGGCCGCGCGGGCGGCCCCGCCTGGTGGTGAGCCGCGCGGCGTGCCGCTCGTGGCGGCGGCTGTGATGACCCGGATCTCCGCAGAGCTGCTGCAGTGCGTTTGGGTGGCTCTTGGAGGCCTACATGGTGTGTTGGAGGTGTTTGGGGCATAATTGGGCACAAGTGTTGGACTTCGGAGCTTAAAAGGATCATGTGAGTGATCGGAGGACCCCGTGGAGAGTTTAGAAGTGGTTTCGCGCGAAACGGATATTAAATTTGGCTCCACACGAAATTTGGGCTAAGAACACATTTCCGGGTGCCTTCGGCGATTTTTAGTGTTGGAATTTGGCAAAACGGACGTCAAATTCGGATTCAGCGCGCGAAAACGGTCAAATGGACTACCCACTTGTCATTTTTGAGCTCGGGTTACTGTTCACTGCCGGAACAGTGATTCCGGCGATCGCCGGCGGCGGAGAGCGGGCGGCGCGGCCCTCGGGCAGGCGGAAAGCGGCGGCGGGCAGGCACGTTGGCGCTCGCGCGGGATTGGGCGGCGTCACTGTGCCGTGCAGGTGGCAGGGGGGCGCGGCGGTGGCAGGGGCGGCTGCGTGGCGGCCACGGCGCCGACGTGGCGCACAGCGTGCGCCACGTGGCGGCCGGCTATTGGCCAGCGCCAACTGCCCCGTTGACCAGTGGAGCGCACGGCGCGCGAAGGGAGCGTTCGATCCGCTGTTCTGTGTTCGTGGACACGTGTCGGCGCGGGCAGCGGGTCGGACGGGCGTGCGGTCCGACCAGGATCCCGTGCGGGACTGGACTCCGTGGGCCGCGGCACTGTGTGGGCCCGAATTCGGGGCCCGAAAGATTCGGGCGCCCGAAACCGGACACAATTGTCATTTTTGCAATTGTTTTTAATGGGCCTATAAATAGCCTTCCCCCCCCCCCCCCCCCCCCCCCCTCTCTAGCTTTTTTTCCGAGAGATAGAGAGAGAACCAGAGAGAGGCCATTGAAGAGAAGTTGTTCCTCTTGATGTTCTTGAGCTCGTGGTGGATACCCGGAATTTCTGGAAGCTCGGCAACGGCGATATCATTTTTACAGTTCGCCTCAGTTTTCTCTCCATTTTGGCCCATTACCGTCGCATATCAGTCAAAAATTCACTGTGAGCAAACCAGGACGAGTTTTTGGACGATTTCTTCGACAGTGTGTTCCTAAGAGGTAAGGCTTCGATTTTCGTGTTGATTTCTTCGCTCCGTTTCGCACTTTTGGCACGTTTCCCGAGACATCTTTGACCCCTATTTTTCTGTGTCGGATTCTGGACAGCACCGACTTGTCGATTTTATATCTCAGCCTAGGAACATCGGATCAAGGCGTTTCAGGACTTGATTTTGATCTACTCGTCGCAAGGAACGCAGTGGTGATTTTTCTGGGATTTTTGGAAATTGTTTCGAAGGTGATAATTAAGCTTTTCTTGGACAGATTGCTACAGGAATTTTGATTTGGGAGATTTTGAGGTGCAGCAGTGTTTTATTTTTATCTTGGTCTACAGGTATCAGATCTGGGCGTTTAAACAGTCGTTTTGGGGCTACTTTTCGCGAGGAACGCGACCGTGAATTTTCTGGATTTTCTTGAGGACTGGACAGAGGTGATATTTAGCCTTTTTTGGGGCTGATTTTGGACAGTAAGAAATTATACAGTTTTGGGATTAATTATGCGCAATGTTTTGTGCAGTGGGGCACAGTTTTCGGTGGATCGTTGTGTTAGAGGATTGCGGGCAGCGAGAGGTCTCTTTTGGTGTTGTGCGCGCTTTTCGAGGTGGGTGGTTGTTGCATGCCTCTACTTCTGACCTGCTCACTAAGTTTATTAGAGAACCCCACTTTTGAACATATTGATTGATTGTTATACATGATTGCCTGATATAAATGTGAGCTTATCATCTGAGATTAATTTTGTTGATATAGCATGTTGGGGATATTATTGGGATAATGTTGCTGTTGGAACATGATCATTGGAATAATTTAATAGTGATAATTAACGTGCGATATTAGCACCTAGATGTTATGAAAGGGGATTAAATGGATTAATTGTGGGGACATAGTGACATATCTAGGTGCGGGTGCCACTTTGGGATTTGTTATGGATCAGGGATTATTTACATGTGTAGTTGACTGATGCTTTTAGCATGATTGTTATATTTATGTGGATATTGTTAATTATTACACATGTAAAACTGTTATTTGACATTTTCTCCCTTTCACCTTGCTGAGGACTTTTGCATGCTTATTTGGACATCTAGATAGGCCACTATTTTATTGCTGCACTATCATATTGGGATTTGACTTAGGAGAAACCATGATTGCTTTCTTTCTCCTTTTTATTTAGACTTTTGAGTCATGTTGCTCGAGTTCGAGCAGAGGTTTGGGATAGTGTAGCCGGGACCTGAGGGTCAGTGACAGGGTGCATTAGATGTTGGATTGTGAGTTATTGCGGCAACCGCGGACAGTAGGCGGTTGACCGGATCTTGATTATTTTACCCAATTGTGGGTTGTGGGTTATTGCGGTGACCGCGGACTTTGGGCGGTTGACCGGATATTTACTATTGCATCAGATTGGGTATCAGATTTCTCTAGTGGATGGTATTTCCCACTTTTTGAGTACTATTGCATCGGGTCGGGGTTTCATTAGTGGACGGAGTTTTCCACTTTGATCATAGTCATGATCCAGTCCTGCTATTATGAGACAGTGGTTACAGAGATGCTTGATACAGTGATACTTTACTCGTGTGGGTCGCTCCCTCGAGTGCCACTCCGGAGTAGGCTTTACACGGTGCCGAGCGCCGGCACCATGTGAGTTTGAGTGCTGATTGGGATTCGAGCCTTATGTGCTGGTACTGAGTTCTTGAGTTCGACAGCAGAGCAGGCAGTACCAGTTTTACTGGTGGCACTAGATTGGGTCTATTTGGTCAGATACTGTTTCCTGATGCATTCATACCGTCATTTCATTCGGTATTGCATTTAGAGGCATACTTGTTGTGGTTTCCCCTTTTATTCAGTAGTTCTGTTTACAGCTTTACCACTTGTCCCTTTTCTTGCCTCTAGTAGACTTAGTGGGTACGCCGGAGCTTGAGGCTTTACCCACAGGGGGAGGCTACTGGTTTACTAGTGGTTCTCACCCCCATTGTTGTTTTTTCTCTTTTCTCTTCCCCCCTGTTTTGCAGAGTTTTCTTCGGGAGTTGCTGATCTTCGATCATTGTCCGAGGCGAGGGAGTCACGAGCTAGATCTTTACCACCCGAGGAGTGTAGCTGTATTCCCTGGTTGGAGATTCCTGGTAGCCGTTGGCTGGTTTTACTGTTTTTCTTGGAGAGAGATCTTTTGTATTTGGAGAGACTGATGTAGACTGATGTACTATAGTTTTAGTTTATTTCCTTTTATAGTCGAGAGATGCTGTACTGAGGACATTGTAGGATGATTATCTATATTTGAGTAAATGGATATTGTACCCTATTTCATGTTGTACAGTGATTGGATTTTATTTTACAGTATTTTATTTCAGCTCTGATATTTGTGTAGCTATAGTACTATCTTTTGCAGGTTAGACGCTTCGCCTATGCGGGTTTTAGCATAGGTGGCGGATCTGTTGGCGAGCCCGGGTCGCAGTTTCGACCCCGGGGCGTGACAAGCGGCGCCTTAGCCGGCGGGCGCCCGCCTCCCCTCCGGTGGCGGCGGTTCGGCCGCCCGAACGATCTCGCTGCCCCACCCAAAAATAAATAAAATAAAATAAAATAATAAAAATTACCTTGACGGCGAGAAAGGAGAGGATCGGGGTTCTTGTCGGGTGGGGACTCGTGCGATGGAGGAACCTTCCGTCTTTCGCTCTGATCGTTTCCCCAGACCTAGCCGCCGCCACGTTGAGGGGAGGAGAGAAAGAAAGAAAGGGGGGTTACGGGGATTCCAAAAACCCTAACCCGGTTTTTATAACCCCCCCACACGTTCCACTAAAAAAAATAATAAAATAATATTAATTCCCTGTAACTAATTAAAATACGTATATAATAATATAATATTAAACAATCCGACGGTCGCGATCGTTACCTCCTCGAAACGTGCGGATCGCCCACGTGAATCCCGGATGCCCGAGAGGGGGCCAATTTTTCGAAATTAGATCTGGGAGATCCCGGGGTCGGAATCTCGAATCCGATGCCCGCCGTTCTCAGTTTCGCGAGCTCCACCGCCTAAAATTACCCGCGAGCCTCAACGGGTCGCCCGGGGTCGAGCGAGCGAAAATGCCCGATCATTCCCCGTCCCGCGGAAATAGGAGTTATCGACGGACGGAGCGGGTCTTACACAGTCACCCTTGAAGGGGGCCGACATCACGACCCCCATAACGAGGGATGACAGGGACAGGAAAAGCCTTTTCGAGCCCCGATGCAGATTTTCCTTGGCTCATCAAGGGAGAAGCAGAGGCCCGAGGCGCTTAGTTGGCCCAGCATCTACAAATCCAGCCATGGCCGAAGCCGTGGCAGAGAAGGGAGATCATCAGGGAGCACCTGAGGAAGATGGACCCACCGGCAGACGTGCTGTTGGAACAGAGGTTTACGTCTACTAGACAGGCATGATGGCAGGGGTCGGTCATGACAAAGACGCAGAAGCGTCAAATACGGAGGCTAGAGGCCGGCGCCCATAATAACAGCGTCACGGCCCATTGGCCACATCCATGTCCGTGAGGCGGGAGATTCCACTACACTGCCCCAGAAGAAAACACCGATGCTGAAATCGGTGATAGCTAAGCTGGAGGATGATGACGTCCGACCAGGACTGGATGCCCGCCCGCCTGAAGGCCCTAGATGCGTTGGGGCGTAGCTTAGAGGCACTAGAGGGGCGATGGGAAGTCGAAGGGATTCCCGAGCGAAACCTCGGCAAGGTGGCCCAATGTATAGAAATTCGGCTAAAAATGCTCGACTACACGCAGGCCTACCAGAGCCGAATGTAATACCCATGCAATAAATAGATCGGAAGGCAATCCCGATCAAAGGGAAGCATCTGAAACATTATTGTGCATCGATTTTGAGGGGACATGAAGTACAGAAAATCTTTACATTTGATGAACCGATACAAGTGCAAATCAAGAAAGGGCGAATACAAAGGTGTTTCAGGAAAAAAAAAATCGCAGCCAAAACACTCGGTTGAAGGCTAAAACACATGGCCACTATTCGACTGGCCATGGTAGGAGATCACCCAAAGCTGGAGGATCAGGTAAAGCCCTCTAGAGATGGAGACACCTGATCACCTTTGGAGCCGACAGGAGCGGGAGAGAGAGAAAATACAAAGTCACAATTAGCTCCCGGTATCCAATGGGAGAAGACCATGCGGTTCCTCTTGGAGAAGAAGACACCCACCCTTACAGGGCAGCCGCTCAAAGATGAAGCGGGACGGTCGAGCGGCTCGAAATCCTCCACCTCCTAGAGATGGGGGCAAAGGATAGCCCTCTCCCCGGCATGACCTTCATAAGTATAACCCTTTGTAAATAGCCAGAAAACCCATCCTAGAACTACTCTAGCTCTAGCACGCTTAACTCTCTTAACCTCTTAGATCTTACTACCATCCAAAATGCTATAGCCGGGTTAAGAGATTTTGTCCTATTATATCATTTATATATATGACTAATCCAAATTCTGGGAGTGTCACATTCCTCCCCCCTTTACGCCCTGACGTGCACGTCAGGCTCAACACACTCACAAGTACCATGCGATGTGAGACTTGTCTCGCTAGCATTAGCCGACCTTGTGGGGAGCTGCACTCCACCCACAACAGTCATTGGCCGGGGAGCCTCGCTCTACCCACTAAATAACCCTAGCTCAGCCGAGACTCATCTCATATTTGAATGGCTCTGATACTAATTGTGACGCCCCAACTTCCCAGGGGGTCACCCATCCTAAAACTACTCTAGCTCTAGCACGCTTAACTCTCTTAACCTCTTGGTTCTTGCTACCATCCAAAATGCTATAACCGGGTTAAGAGATTTAGTCCTATTATATCATTTATATATAGGACTAATCCAAATTCCAGGGGTGTCACAGGTTCGGTCATCGATCGAGAGCATCGTGGGAGTTAGGTGCTTCGCCCGATTCAGGTGGGTACTTCACCTGATTCAGAGGATTACCTGTATTTATGGCGGGTGTGTCCGTTCGGTTGAAAAGATTTTTTTTTTTAAAAAAAATGGGTATTTTTCGCTAACTTTGTTTTTGAACTGGCCTTATTTTTGAAAACAGCTTTACAAAGCGAACCCCGGGGCGTGACATATTAAGATGAAATGTAACGACCCGGCTTACTAGCAATAATAACTCATTGGGCCTAAATCACAGTCCAAAATGCTTAAGTCCAGTATTCGTATCCATGGTCTCTTACAAACCCAATCACAATCCCAATCCTAATCACATCTGATGTGGGACTATTGGAGTATTACAAACTCCCCCCGTTTAGGCATAACGTCCTCGCAGCCCAAACACACACACAACCCAAGATCACCAGGCGATGTGAGACTTATCTCGCTAGCCTTGTCATTCAGAACCCTGATATAGCCCGTCACCTTGTCTTTCAGACCTTGGGTCACCCGAGACTCGTCAAACACTTCCGGCTGATAATTGGCTCTAATACCAAATGTAACGACTCGGCTCACTAGTAATAATAACTGGGCTTAAGCATTTTGGGTTGTGGTTTGGGTCCAACGAGCTATTATTGCTAGTTGGTTGGGCTGTTACATTTGGTATCAAAGCTAGTAACCAGCCGGAAGTGTGTGACGAGTCTCGGCTGATCAGCCAGGGTTTGAAAGACATGATAATGGACTATGTCAGGGGTCTGAATGACAAGGCTAGAGAGACAAGTCTCGCATCACCTCGTGATCTTGGGTTGTGTGCGTGTTTGGGCTGACGAAGATGTCAGATCTAAACGGGGGAAGTCTGTGATAACCCAATAGTCCAACATCGGATGGAAATGGTGCGATTGGGTATATAAGAGACATGAACACTAGTAATAATAACCAGGCTTAAATATTTTGAGCTAGTGGTTTAGACCCAACGGGTTATTATTACTAGTGGGCCGAGTCGTTACAAGGCCACTATGCTATTAATAGCACCAAGCTTAATGCTCAGTAAGTATTCTTTTTACTTTGAAAAGAAAGTATTCCAATCGCTTAAACTTGATGCTCATAAAGTTTAGAGTGTCAAAAAATATAAGGGAATCAATCTCAAAATGTGATAAAGTCAAAGATTATCTAAAGACCATTAAGTATTAATATGTTAGTTCCAATAAAGTTTTGACACTTACTAATAGCACCAAGCTTAAGCGCCCCACTATGGTTGAAAGGATTACCAAGCTTGATGCTCAGAAAGTATTCCTATCTATAGAAGAATATCAATTCGCGAAGTGTACGGGCGACGCCCCCAGGAGTTGTACTGCCTTCGCTTCTTTCTCCGCGTTTCACGCTGTTGCCCATGTGCCCTTTTTTCCATCTGCTCATCTCCCTTCTCCCTCTCTGCCCAGTTCTTCTACAGGGCCTTCTCTTCCTATATGCCATTTTCGCAGCTCCATCTCATTCTCCCGGTTCTAAAAGTCAACGGGCCGCGACGCGCGCTCTACCCTCACGGTTCTCCCGCACTCTCTCTTCCCGTGGGAGGATCCCTCTAAAATGACCGGTTTTGACCCGCGTACGGCCGCGGCCCCCCTCATTCGCCCTGGTTTCCCGTCCCACTCCCTTTTGGCTTTATTCACATGTAGGAAGCTTACATGCTTTTCTCTTCCATGATGCCCTAGCCCTCTTTCATTCTTGCCGGAGGTGAGATGCCCTACGCCCCCCCCCCCCCCCCCCCCTACGACACCCCACCCCCCCCCCACCCCCCCCCCCCCGCCCCCACCCCACCACGCTTGCGCGACGCTCCCCTTACTCTCCGCGTGGCGGTTTCGGGCTTGTGTCTTGGCCCGATTTCTACACGTGGCGGTTTGGCAGCCCACTGTTCTGCCCGATTGAGGAGGTGGCCGCGGCTCGGAGCCTCCCGAGCACAAACCCCCCCCCCACCCCCCCCAAACCCCCCCCCCCCCACCCCCACCATCCCCCCCCCCCCCCCCCCCCCCCCCCACCCCCTCCCCCAGCGATCGGAGCCCCCCGAGCCGGACCCCCCGCCCCCCCCCCCTCCTCCCCTTTTTGGTTTGGAACCCCTGTTGTTGGGCCATGGATAGATTGAGTTTTGGATCCTAACCGAGCCACTACCCCCCCCCCACAACTCTCCCGCTCTCTGTTGTTCGGTGCATCCTGTTCTCTGCTCAGTAGGTGAAGGCAGGTCTGTAATTTTCTGGAGATAGCTATGGTTGTGTTGGCTTCAGAGCCTACCTCTGTACACCTGGGTATCTACATGCTAGCTTCATCAGTGCCCTGGTCTGTTCATCCTCATCTCTTCTTCTTTAGAATTTTGGCTATAAATAGCCCATAGTGCAGACACTCATGCACACATCCCCCATCTCCATGCTTTGCTTTATTTTTACTCTTCATTTTACTTGCCTTCACACTGATTAGTTTGCTACTAAATATTTGTTTAGAAAGGAAATATGGGAAATATTTTGATCAAATTTGCTTAATATGTTAGTGAAAGGAAATGTGGAAAAAATTTGAACAAATGTGCTTAATATTTACTAATAATAAAACACAAAAAAGACAAAGAAGGGGACTGTCCTTATAGAACAATCGGACCCACTACAATTTATTAGCTTACTTTGGTCTTTACCGTACATCCCGGCTTCACGTGGTTGCACAGGTGAGAGGAATCCTTAAAGATTCCGTGGGTTGTTAAGTTTGGGTAATTCTGTTTTCTTCAATTTGCTACCTATTGTGTCTGTACGATTTCATTTCTTCGATTTTGTCCTTTACTAGCTTGATATTGGTATTTGGTTTTGGATCTTTTTCTTTTTTTATTTCCACCTTTATTGTGTGGGTCTCGATGCCGATTGTCCAATTGTCATATTGTAAGTTATTAGATGAAATAATTGACCTAATGGGGATGGAACTTCGTGAATGCGCGGTTACTACTGCCGCTGAAGGTTGGTTCATAGGATATATAGATCTTCCGATCCCCCATGATGGTGTAATAGTGGATGTCGTGCGTTGCTGGGGTGTTCGTGCTTAGATGTACAAGCTGCAAGAGAAGATGCAGCGCGTGCGGCGATCTGGAAGATGAAAAGCGAAATTCCAACTTGAAATTAAAGATACTAATTATGATGATTTCGTGCTTTTAAAAATTTGTATGATCATTAACTTTGCAAAACGGTGATGGTGAACCGGTTTAATGACCGAGAGCGAGAATACAATCTTTAAAAGATTGTTACCTCGCAGGTCTCACGGAAAAAACCGGTCTTATAGCCGAGCAGGCAAGTATGCGTAGGACAATCGATGAGTACCGTTCTATCATCGATAATCTCCATACAGGCCATGTTGGTACTACCCGCCACCGTGATGAAGCTGGCTCCTCATGCGACTGAATATGATCTTCTCTTTTTTTTTTTTTTTCCTGGCTTTTATTTACGTTATATGGTATATGTATATAATAGGTTAGTCGTGACTTATGCTCTCTTTATCATGTTTTTCTTTTATTTTTGTTGTATGTATATGGACTTATGTTCTCTTTATCATGCTTTTTATTTTTTTTTTATCTTTTATATATGTTTGTTGTATGGTATGTGTATGTAAGAAGTTAGTGTTTGACTTATATTTTTCTTATCATGCTTACATTGGGTTTCTTTTTTCACTTCTTATTCCTAAGTGTTCATGCTTTAATTCTGATTAGTTTACATATTTGTTTATTTAATTCACTCCTTTTCTAATTCATTAATACATGTTGTTATTTTGTTTATTTCCTTTTTGTTCCGGGCTATGATGATATGTACAAAAAAACAACAGTTTGGATGGCATTTGGGTGTTCAGTTAATAATTGGAGAAAATATATAAATGTTCCTGCTTTAGACTACATTGTTTGCTCCGCATATTGTTATTTTCCGTCTGTCCTCAACCTAAAGTCCACTGTTGTGTTGCTGTTAAAATGTGACCAGTTCTTGGCGTGATCTTCAATTGTAATGACATAAAAATCCAATTATGTGCTACTACCCCTTTTGCAACCAATTGTTGTTTGTATAGTGATGCTTCGTGAAATAAATTGTATCTTTTATTATGTACTTTCTTTTGATTGAAACTCGAGATTATCTGAGCCTGATGGTTGAAATGATTTTTTCGATTTTCTCTAATATTTTTTTACAAAAAAACAAGTTCTGTTTTGGGTTTGTAAAATTAGTGTTTTTGTTCCTCTTATTATGTTCACCAATTTTGGAATGGATGAGTTTGTTTAAGGTTGGGTTTCCAAATATTTTCGTTAGAATTGACCATTCATATACATGGTGACTTTGAAATGTAACGCTTTGATTGAATTGGATTTTTTGTTCCTCTTACTGTGTTCACCTATTTTGGAATTGATGAGTTTGTTTAAGGTTGGGTTCCAAATATTTGTTAGAATTGACCATTCCTATACTTTTCTACATGGTGACTTTGAAATGTAATGCTTTGATTGAGTTGGTTCCTCGAGGTTGTTACCTTATATCCTTTAAAATGTGGCAATTACAAAAGTATTATCTTCCGTTCCCTAAGTTGTAGTGTGAAATTAGCAAAAAGTTAATTGCAAGTTTCGATTTTGAAGGGAACATATATATATTAAACGGATTATTATATTAAGCTTTAAAAAAAACATGCTAACAAAGGGATAATTTGCAAAAGTCTTATTAAATGAAACTTGAACCTAAATTGGAGATGGATGTAGAGAGAGAAGCTCAAAAAGAAAGTAAAGAGAAATTCCAAAAGGAAATTCGAAAAAATTCCAAAAGGTTGTTACCTAATCCTCTAAATTGGGGCAAATTACAAAAGGTTATCTTGTGTTCTCTAATATTTTTTTTACACAAAAAAAAAAGTTCTGTTTGGGGTTTGTAAAAATATTAGTGTTTTTGTTCCTCTTATTGTGTTCACAATTTTGGAATGGATGAGTTTGTTTTTAAAGGTTGGGTTTCCAAATATTTTCGTTAGAATTGACCATTCATATACATGGTGACTTTGAAATGTAAAGCTTTGATTGAATTGGATTTTTGTTCTTTACTGTGTTCACCAATTTGGAATTGATGAGTTTGTTTAAGGTTGGGTTTCCAATATTTGTTAGAATTGACCATTCCTATACTTTTGTACATGGTGACTTTGAAAATGTAACGCTTTGAGAGTTGGTTCCCGAGGTTGTTACCTTATATCCTTTAAATTGTGGCAAATTACAAAAGGTATTATCTTCCGTTCCCTAAGTTGTAGTGTAAATTAACAAAAAGTTAATTGCAAGTTTCGATTTTGAAGGGACATATATATATTAAACGGATTATTATATTAAGCTTTTAAAAAAATATGCTACAAAGTGTAATATCCTCGAGGAATAAATTGTAAAAGTTATAACAAGTTGGAATATAATAAAATTTGAAAGTTGATTTTTTTTAGAATTAATGTTGTAGAACAAATGGCAATTTCTATAACAAACTATTAGATCCGAGTTTGATCTTAAAAATCCGAGATCACCAGTAGAACCGTCTCGTCAAACTACTTAAAGAAAGTGTAATCGATTTTCGATCTGACGGTCGGATCGTCGCGAAAACAGCGAATAAGGTGTGGGGCCACAACTTAAGTGGATGAATAGTAACCCCTAAACTAATTTTCCCTCGTGATCAACTTTGGCCAATTCGCTGTCTGAGCTCGATTATGGTGGTCCAGGTAGTCGATTTTAATGGCTTCGACATTCTGGACGTAATGGCGCTGACGAAATTTCCGTTTGACGAGTCTAAGTTCTCGAAAAAGCGTGAAATATTCAGAAAATGGTATTATTTGCAAAAACTCCTTATATTTTATGTACCAAACAACAAGGAAATGACTGGTGAGGGTTTCTGTGCATGATGGGTTGTATATGGATGGACCTAAATTTAAAAATAGAGAAATGAGGGGTTAATGGCATTTTGTGCATATATACCCTAATCTATACGTGGTGAGCCTAAGATGAACCCTAGCCGTTTCTTGTGATAACCGCAGACTCCACAACTTCTCTCCACCTTCTCTGTGATTCCCAAGCCGCACGCTGCCAGCAGTTGCCGGCCATCGCCGGAGAAAGTAAGAGAAACTATCTTGTTTTTCGAGTGGTTGGGGAAGTATCACCTTGGGGGCTTGGGATCTCTCTAAATCTACACTGAGATCATCTCTGGCATCCAGGGAGCCAAGTCCAAGAAACCCGACGCCTAGAACAGCCGCGCGCCACCGGGACACTTTTATCGTCGTCTTCGGGTCCGGCAAGGTGAGCCCCGTTTCTTTATGTTTTTTTTTACAACCTGGACATTTGCAGTCGATTACTGACACCAAGAGGGTGATCCAGGTGTAGTGGCCCGGCCTTGACCTCCGTTGCCGTCGGGTAGAGAAAGGTCGCCGGAACCCTAATTTCTTGGCGGAAATTGTACGCGCTGCTCCGGAGCTCCGGCCTTGGATCCAATTCGACCAAAAACTCCTGCTGGTCCCCAGGAAGACCTCCAAAAAGTTTGGGAGGTTTTGGTGCAGAATCTGGTGCGGGGGAGCAAAAACCTATTATTTGGGTTCTTGAACTCGGCCGCCCGCCGCCGCCGTCGCTTCCTTCGGTGCCGGCCAGCTCTGGTAAGCATTCTAGCACCTTAAGCTTGCCTCTGGACCTTTGCATGCAAGCCATGCGGAGTTATTTAAAAGTTGCCATTAATGGGTTAATTAAGGTCCATTATTTCTTTCTCGGGTTGGGGGGTTCACAGGAGTTTCCAAGCTTCCTTGGCTGATGTTAATTCCACCTCTGGAAGTCCAGGAAGGTGATGCTCACCTTTATTGAAGCTTGACCGAGAGGTTTTTAAGCTTGGCCAACTTGAGCTCCATCAAGTGAAGGTTGGGTTCAGCTTACTCCAGGATTTAAACCAACCGTGTTTCTACCCCCCACAGGTGAGCCCCAGCTTTTTTGTGATGTCCTCTAAGTAATGCTCACAGTAGTTGATGCCCAGAAATTGTAAATATTTAATTGTCCTATGTCGAGCTCTTGTTTTGATTGGTTTGACCCTACACTTAGTTTGGTGCATTAGCTAAGGTTCAGGGATGAGCCTCTAAGTTATCTAATACCCCTGAGCATGATGCTCACACTAATAGTGAAAAATGAACCAAGTGATTAATGGTTGTTGCAACATTGAACATTAATATACAATAGTTATAGGCCAATCGCATTTGGGTTGCTCAAATTGAATCCAGACTATGAGCACGAGTTCCAGCACATCGAAATATAAGTGCTGGTAAATATGGTGATTTAAGATGCTTTGGATTAAAAGTATGGAATTTATTAGTGAAAAACCATTGATTTATTATGCAATTCTGAAAAGTCTGGGGGGCTTACTGCATTGTAACATAGTGGGACGTTGTATTTA
>CM054932.1:24385763-24406721 GCA_029168755.2 Tillandsia fasciculata
CCCCCCCCCCCCCCCCCCCCCCCCACCCCCCACCCCCCCCCCCCCCCCCCCCCCCCCCAGCGGATCGGAGCCCCTTCCCGAGCCCCCCCCCCCCCCCCCCACCCCCCTCCCCCTTTTTGGTTGGAACCCCTGTTGTTGGGCCAATGGATAGATTGCTGTTGGATCATCACGAGCCACTCCCCCCCCCCCCCTCTCCCCTTCTCTGTTGGTTCGGTGCCTCCTGTTCTCCTGCTCAGTAGGTGAAGGCAGGTCTGTAATTTCTGGAGATAGCTATGGTTGGTGTTGGCTTCAGATGCCTACCTCTGTACACCTGGGTATCTACATGCTAGCTTCATCAGTGCCCTGGTCTGTTCATCCTCATCTCTTCTTCTTTAGAATTTTGGCTATAAATAGCCCATAGTGCAGACACTCATGCACACATCCCCCATCTCCCTGCTTTGCTTTATTTTTACTCTTCATTTTACTTGCCTTCACACTGATTAGTTTGCTACTAAATATTGTTTAGAAAGGAAATATGGGAAATATTTTGATCAAATTTGCTTAATATTTAGTGAAAGGAAATGTGGAAAAAATTTGAACAAATGTGCTTAATATTTTACTAATAATAAAACACAAAAAGAACAAAGAAGGGGACTGTCCTTATAGAACAATCGGACCCACTACAATTTATTAGCTTACTTTGGTCCTTTACCGTACATCCCGGCTTCACGTGGTTTGCACAGGTGAGAGGAATCCTTAAAGATTCCGTGGGTTGTTAAGTTTGGGTAATTCTGTTTTCTTCAATTTGCTACCTATTGTGTCTGTACGATTTCATTCCTTCGATTTTGTCCTTACTAGCTTGATATTGTATTTGGTTTTGGATCTTTTTCTTTTTTTATTTCCACCTTTATTGTGTGGGTCTCGATGCCGATTGTCCAATTGTCATATTGTAAGTTATTAGATGAAATAATTGACCTAATGGGGATGGAACTTCGTGTGAATGCGCGGTTACTACTGCCGCTGAAGGTTGGTTCATAGGATATATAGATCTTCCGATCCCCCATGATGGTGTAATAGTGGATGTCGTGCGTTGCTGGGGTGTTCCGTGCTTAGATGTACAAGCTGCAAGAGAAGATGCAGCGCGTGCGGCGATCTGGAAGATGAAAAGCGAATTCCAACTTGAAATTAAAGATACTAATTATGATGATTTCGTGCTTTATAAAAATTTGTATGATCATTTAACTTTGCAAAACGGTGAGTTGGTGAACGGTTTAATGACCTAGAGCGAGAATACAATCTTTTAAAAGATTGTTACCTCGCAGGTCTCACGGAAAAAAACCGGTCTTATAGCCGAGCAGGCAAGTATGCGTAGGGACAATCGATGAGTACCGTTCTATCATCGATAATCTCCATACAGGCCATGTTGGTACTACCCGCCACCGTGATGAAGCTGGCTCCTCATGCGACTGAATATGATCTTCTCTTTTTTTTTTTTTTTCCTGGCTTTTATTTACGTTATATGGTATATGTATATAATAGGTTAGTCGTGACTTATGCTCTCTTTATCATGTTTTTCCTTTATTTTTGTTGTATGGTATATGGACTTATGTTCTCTTTATCATGCTTTTTATTTTTTTTCCTATCTTTTATATATGTTTGTTGTATGGTATGTGTATGTAAGAAGTTAGTGTTTGACTTATATTTTTCTTATCATGCTTACATTGGGTTTCTTTTTTTCACTTCTTATTCCTAAGTGTTCATGCTTTAATTCTGATTAGTTTTACATATTTGTTTATTTAATTCACTCCTTTTCTAATTCATTAATACATGTGTTGTTATTTGTTTATTTCCTTTTTGTTCCGGGCTATGATGATATGTACAAAAAACAACAATTTTGGATGGCATTTGGGTGTTCAGTTAATAATTGGAGAAAATATATAAATGTTCCTGCTTTAGACTACATTGTTTGCTCCGCATATTGTTATTTCCGTCTGTCCTCAACCTAAAGTCCACTGTTGTGTTGCTGTTAAAATGTGACCAGTTCTTGGCGTGATCTTCAATTGTAATGACATAAAAATCCAATTATGTGCTACTACCCTTTTGCAACCAATTGTTGTTTGTATAGTGATGCTTCGTGAAATAAATTGTATCTTTTATTATGTACTTTCTTTTGATTGAAACTCGAGATATCTGAGCCTGATGATTGAAATGATTTTTTCGATTTTCTCTAATATTTTTTTTTACAAAAAAACAAGTTCTGTTTTGGGTTTGTAATATAGTGTGTTTTTGTTCCTCTTATTGTGTTCACCAATTTTGGAATGGATGAGTTTGTTTAAGGTTGGGTTTCCAAATATTTTCGTTAGAATTGACCATTCATATACATGGTGACTTTTGAAATGTAACGCTTTGATTGAATTGGATTTTTTGTTCCTCTTACTGTGTTCACCTATTTTGGAATTGATGAGTTTGTTTAAGGTTGGGTTTCCAAATATTTGTTAGAATTGACCATTCCTATACTTTTCTACATGGTGACTTTGAAATGTAATGCTTTGATTGAGTTGGTTCCTCGAGGTTGTTACCTTATATCCTTTAAAATGTGGCAAATTACAAAAGGTATTATCTTCCGTTCCCTAAGTTGTAGTGTGAAATTAGCAAAAAGTTAATTGCAAGTTTCGATTTGAGGGAACATATATATATTAAACGGATTATTATATTAAGCTTTTAAAAAAACATGCTAACAAAGGGATAATTTGCAAAAGTCTTATTAAATGAAACTTGAACCTAAATTGGAGATGGATGTAGAGAGAAGCTCAAAAAGAAAGTAAAGAGAAATTCCAAAAGGATGAAATTCGAAAAATTCCAAAAGGTTGTTACCTTTATCCTCTAAATGGGGGGCAAATTACAAAAAGGTATTATCTTGTGTTCTCTAATATTTTTTTTACAAAAAAAAAAAGTTCTGTTTGGGGTTTGTAAATATTAGTGTTTTTTTTCCTCTTATTGTGTTCACAATTTTGGAATGGATGAGTTTGTTTAAGGTTGGGTTTCCAAATATTTTCGTTAGAATTGACCATTCATATACATGGTGACTTTGAAATGTAACGCTTTGATTGAATTGGATTTTTTGTTCCTCTTACTGTGTCACCAATTTTGGAATTGATGAGTTTGTTTAAGGTTGGGTTTCCAAATATTTGTTAGAATTGACCATTCCTATACTTTTGTACATGGTGACTTTGAAAATGTAACGCTTTGATTGAGTTGGTTCTCGAGGTTGTTACCTTATATCCTTTAAAATGTGGCAAATTACAAAAGGTATTATCTTCCGTTCCCTAAGTTGTAGTGTGAAATTAACAAAAAGTTAATTGCAAGTTTCGATTTTGAAGGGAACATATATATATTAAACGGATTATTATATTAAGCTTTTAAAAAAATATGCTAACAAAGTGTAATACTCGAGGAATAAATTGTAAAAGTTATAACAAGTTGGAATATAATAAAATTTGAAAGTTGATTTTTTTTTAGAATTAATGTTGTAGAACAAATGGCAATTTCTATAACAACTATTAGATCCGAGTTTGATCTTAAAAATCCGAGATCACCAGTAGAACCGTCTCGTCAAACTACTTAAAGAAAGTGTAATCCGATTTTCGATCTGACGGTCGGATCGTCGCGAAAACAGCGAATAAGGTGTGGGGCCCACAACTTAAGTGGATGAATAGTAACCCCTAAACTAATTTTCCCTCGTGATCAACTTTGGCCAATTCGCTGTCTGGAGCTCGATTATGGTGGTCCAGGTAGTCGATTTTAATGGCTTCGACATTCTGGACGTAATGGCGCTGACGAAATTTCCGTTTGACGAGTCTAAGTTCTCGAAAAGCGTGAAATATTCAGAAAATGGTATTATTTTGCAAAAACTCCTTATATTTTATGTACCAAACAACAAGGAAATGACTGGTGAGGGTTTCTGTGCATGATGGGTTGTATATGGATGGACCTAAATTTAAAAATAGAGAAATGAGGGGTTAAATGGCATTTTGTGCATATATTACCCTAATCTATACGTGGTGAGCCCTAAGATGAACCCTAGCCGTTTCTTGTGATAACCGCAGCCTCCCCACAACTTCTCTCCACCTTCTCTGTGATTCCCAAGCCGCACGCTGCCAGCAGTTGCCGGCCATCGCCGGAGAAAGTAAGAGAACTCATCTTGTTTTTTCGAGTGGTTGGGGAAGTATCACCTTGGGGGCTTGGGATCTCTCTAAATCTACACTGAGATCATCTCTGGCATCCAGGGAGCCAAGTCCAAGAAACCCGACGCC
This sequence comes from Tillandsia fasciculata, assembly GCA_029168755.2. NCBI lineage: Eukaryota > Viridiplantae > Streptophyta > Magnoliopsida > Poales > Bromeliaceae > Tillandsia > Tillandsia fasciculata. Next base: position 24,390,056 of record CM054932.1, read on the forward strand.
TAGAACAGCCGCGCGCCACCGGGACACTTTTATCGTCTTCTTCGGGTCCGGCAAGGTGAGCCCCGTTTCTTTATGTTTTTTTTTTACAACCTGGACATTTGCAGTCGATTACTGACACCAAGAGGGTGATCCAGGTGTAGTGGCCCGGCCTTGACCTCCGTTGCCGTCGGGTAGAGAAAGGTCGCCGGAACCCTAATTTCTTGGCCGGAAATTGTACGCGCTGCTCCGGAGCTCCGGCCTTGGATCCAATTCGACCAAAAACTCCTGCTGGTCCCCAGGAAGACCTCCAAAAAGTTTGGGAGGTTTTGGTGCAGAATCTGGTGCGGGGGAGCAAAACCTATTATTTGGGTTCTTGAACTCGGCCGCCCGCCGCCGCCGTCGCTTCCTTCGGTGCCGGCCAGCTCTGGTAAGCATTCTAGCACCTTAAGCTTGCCTCTGGACCTTTTGCATGCAAGCCATGCGGAGTTATTTAAAAGTTGCCATTAATGGGTTAATTAAGGTCCATTATTTCTTTCTCGGGTTGGGGGGTTCACAGGAGTTTCCAAGCTTCCTTGGCTGATGTTAATTCCACCTCTGGAAGTCCCAGGAAGGTGATGCTCACCTTTATTTGAAGCTTGACCGAGAGGTTTTTAAGCTTGGCCAACTTGAGCTCCATCAAGTGAAGGTTGGGTTCAGCTTACTCCAGGATTTAAACCAACCGTGTTTCTACCCCCCACAGGTGAGCCCCAAGCTTTTTTGTGATGTCCTCTAAGTAATGCTCACAGTAGTTGATGCCCAGAAATTGTAAATATATAATTGTCCTATGTCGAGCTCTTGTTTTGATGGTTTGACCCTACACTTAGTTTGGTGCATTAGCTAAAGTTCAGAGATAAGCCTCTAAGTTATTTAATACCCCTGAGCATGATGCTCACACTAATAGTGAAAAATGAACCAAGTGATTAATGGTTGTTGCAACATTGAACATTAATATACAATAGTTATAGGCCAATCTGCATTTGGGTTGCTCAAATTGAATCCAGACTATGAGCACGAGTTCCAGCACATCGAAATATAAGTGCTGGTAAAATATGGTGATTTAAGATGCTTTGGATTAAAAGTTATGAATTTATTAGTGAAAAACCATTGATTTATTATGCAATTCTGAAAAGTCTGGGGGGCTTACTGCAATTGTAACATAGTGGGAAGTTGTATTTAATATTTATATGATTTAAGGATTTTTCGTTGGGTTCCAAAGGTGTTTGTTGAGCGGAGATTTCTTAACGAACCGTAAATCGACAAATTGTCGGGTTGTTGGCGATTCGCGCTAAATACACGTTTCTGTGACTTTGACGAACCCTATATTGACACGTGATATTATTGTAGGCCCCAGCAGTCAGGAGTCAGCCCGTGACCCGTCCAGCGGATATCGTGACCGTCAGCCTAGAGGTGGGTTATCTTCGGTCCGCTTTTTATCAGATCGGCCCTACGGGTATTGTAATAGGCTAGACCCCTTGTTGTTTCTTATCAGTGATGTTTCGTTATTGAGTTATCATGATGATTTTATTTCCAGCAGTAGTTGTACATATCTGGACACATGCCATGCCTAATTGATTACTAGTTATGCTCTATACTTGTCTCCATTCTTCACTGCATATTTAGAATAGGAGTTATTACTTCCATGGATGGCATGATATATTTTAGTATTTGTATATATATCCCGGTGGGGATCTTCCTCGGCTTTTGCCGATTATTGGGTCTTTAGACCGTGGTTTGAGCATCAGCATTATGATCGCCGTTGAGCCAGCTTTCAGTCACGCACACCCGCGGATTAGCTACCCGCAAGGGTGTTCTTTACCGGTAGAGAGGTCATATGGACCCGTGAGCCCGTTGGGGTTATGATAGCATACTGGTTTCCAGAGCGGTATTAGCCTGAGGTCCTGGTGTCCAGTGGTGGCATTAGCCTGAGGCACTAGTGACCAAGAGTGGCATGAGATTGGGTATACTTGCACTTATAGTTTTGATGCATTACTTGTTCATCCATCATATGCTTGTTTACTTATCTAGCATGCTCAGTTGATTATCCATGTTTGTTATCTCCAGCCTTTATTTATTCGCATTTATTATTCTCAGTTTTTGTTTATCCGCTTATTATTGTATCCAGTAGGTACGACTTGCTATTTCTCGGCCCGTCGTGCCCACTGGGATACATGTAGAGTGTATCTCACACCCCCTGGGTGTCTGTTTTTCAGGTTTAGTGGGTGCGGGAACATTGGGACGACCTGGTGAGCAAACACGTTAGAATTGTCCCTGGTATAGTTGGATTGTGAGATGTTATGATGATTGGACTTTATCTAGGATTGTTCCTATGTGTTTACTTTCCTGTTTAGTGGTTGCTATCTAGGATTGTTCTTATGTGTTTACTTTCCTGTTTAGTGGTTGCTTTCTAGGATTGTTCTTATGTGTTTATTTTCCTGTTTAGTTGTTGCTATCTAGGATTGTTCTCATGTGGTTATTTTCCTGCTTAGTTGTTGCTATCTAGGGTTGCTTTTTATTGATATCTGAGATTATGATGTTGTGGGCAAATGTATGTGTTAGAGTAGGTGTTGATTTAAATTTCGTGCTCATGTTTGTATCTACTCTGAATATTGTACTCGTCGAGCCGAACATATATAGGGGAGACTCTGTCCGTTTGTACAGAGGCTTTTCTATATATGTGGCGGTCTGTTCACGCCTTGGAGTTCAAAATGTTTAACTCTGATATAAAAAAAAAAAAAATTAGACCCTTTTTCTACACTCGGGGCGTGACAGATTAGATGGTATCAGAGCATAGGTACACGGTACCTAGGTTGGGTTAGGATTAAACCCTAGGATGACTTGAGTCTGACGTGAGAGCGCGGGGATGTATGTGTTAAGGTTAGGAACTCTAATACAATTTTCGTTGTTGAGTCTATCCTGACCTGTTTGTTGTGTGCAGTGTATGGCTCGTCCTCGTGGTGGAGGGTCACGGCGCGGGGAGGGCAGTGGCCGACCTGTCGGCCGACCGCCCAGAGCGCCAGTGGAGTCAGTGGACTCCGTCAGATTTCAACAGATGCAAGATCAAATTAATGCGTTGACAGCTGTGGTCCAACAGCTTGTGCAGCAGCAGGCTGCTGCTACTACAGTACCTGCCCCACCAGCCCCATCACCCATTCCACCACCTGTACCAATGGCAGAGGAACCAGTCATACCTCCTGCTGCCCCTGCGCCACCTGTTGCGACGGCTCCGACAACTGCCACTACTTCCGGAGCTGCTGCTACTGTTAATGACCCACCTGTTGTCGCCGTCGGGACTTCTTCTCGACCGTCGACGCCTGTCACCGCCGAGAACGCTGCTCAGGCGGAGCGGGTTCGAGCAAAGGCGGTGCTGATGGAATTCAAGAAGCTTCAGCCACCCATTTTTGACGGCACCTCTGATGATGACTGGGCCGTCGAGAGATGGATTCTTCGCTTGGAAAAGCTGTTCAGAGATTTTTACACGGAGGATCGAGACCGTGTACACTTGGCTGCACATTGCCTCGAGGGCGATGCTGATCAGTGGTGGTCTGAGGCCTTGAGAGACCAGTTTGGTGGAATACCTGAACCTTCATGGCAAGTCTTCAAAGATGCTATTTATGATCGATATCTGAATGATGTAACGAAACAGGGGTTAGAGCGGCAATTGGAGACTATGCACCAAGGAGATCGCACGGTGCGGGAGTATGAGCGGGAATTCTCGCGTATATGTGCCCTGATCCCGCAGGCAGTGCAGGATGAGCGACGTAAGGTTCGGTTATTTTCTCAGGGGTTGCGACCCGATATCAGGCGACTCCTCTCCCCCCTGGATATCAGTCTTTATAGAAACTGCGTCAAGCGTGCCCTCGCTATTCAAGCCGATATGTCAATTGCCCGTGCCGAGCGACAGGCGACCGAGAAGGGCAAAGAGAAGAAGAGGCCTTTCCCTGGGGATAGTGGTGGCTCATCGAGCAGCGGTAGGCCACCTAAATACCCTAGATCGCGGAGACCTGCCAGAACTACGAGTACCCCTGCTATTAGTCAGCAACCAATTTCTCAGTCTTGTATTTTCTGTGGCGGATCCCATCGCACCTCTTCATGTGATCAGCGCCATGGTCGCTGTTATCGATGCGGCCAGGCAGGGCATAGGGTAGCTAACTGTTCGCAGCAGTCTTTATCGGCACCATCCACTGCTTCTGCCCCTGCTGCTCCTGTCCGACGTCAGAGTCCCGCTGTTAGTTCTGCTTCCACGGGGCGTACTCCTCAACCCCGACAATCTGAAGGTGCACGCCATACAGCAGGTGGTCGCGTTTATTCCTTGACTCAGCGAGAGGATACTTCTGTGGAGAATCTTGCAGGTACTACTACAATTCTTGGTATTTCTGCTAGAACTCTTTTTGATACTGGGGCTTCCCATTCTTTTATGTCTGCGCATTTTGCTATGATTCATGCATTTCCTACTCAACCTACTCGGGATAGATGGTGGGTAGAGATACCGGGACATAGTGTACTGATTGATCAGGAGCTTCGGTATGGTCCTATTCAGTTAGGCGAGAGTACTTTTCCTATATCTTTATTTATTCTCAAACTTCGACAATATGATATTATCTTGGGAATGAATTGGTTGTCCAAGTATAGGGCAAACATTGACTGCACTTACAGGAGCCTGACTCTTACACCGTTCGGTGGAACGGAGATGATTTATTCGGGGTTTGAGCCCTCTACTTATTTAGGGATGTGTTCGGTGTCCCCTGTGCGTCGAGTCAGGAGTGGGTGTGTGGCGTATCTGGCCATGGCTATCAACACTCGTGTCGAGCCAGCGAAGATCGAGGACATTCCGGTGGCTCAAGAGTTTCCTGATGTCTTTCCGTCAGAGCTTCCGGGTATGCCTCCAGAGCGTGATATTGACTTCGTTATTGACTTAGTTCCTGGTACAGCACCTATTTCTCGAGCGCCTTATCGTATGGCGTTCGCCGAGTTGCAGGAGCTAAAGGCTCAGCTCGAGGGTTTTTTGTCACTGGGTTTCATCAGACCTAGTGTGTCACCTTGGGGTGCTCCGGTATTATTCGTCAAGAAGAAGGATGGCAGCCTCCGACTTTGTATCGATTATCGTGAATTGAACAAAGTCACGATCAAAAATAGATATCCTCTTCCCCGCATAGACGATCTTTTCGATCAGCTTCAAGGATCGAGGGTATTTTCAAAGATCGATCTACAGTCTGGATATCATCAATTAAGAGTCAAGGCGGAAGACATTCCTAAAACGGCATTCAGGACTCGTTATGGTCATTACGAGTTCACAGTCATGCCGTTTGGACTCACCAATGCCCCTGCAGCATTCATGGACATGATGAACAGGGTGTTCAAGTCCTTCCTTGATCGCTTCGTGGTGGTCTTTATTGACGATATTCTCGTGTATTCACGAAGCGATGAGGAGCATCAGGACCATTTGCGTCAGGTTCTTCAGGTGTTGCGGGAAAACAATCTTTATGCAAAGCTGAAAAAATGTGATTTCTGGCTTCGAGAGGTCTCATTTCTGGGTCATATTATCTCTGGAGCAGGAATTTCTGTGGATCCCAGCAAGATTAAGTCGGTGGTTGATTGGCCGCAACCGACTAGTGTCACCGAGGTTCGAAGCTTTCTTGGTCTTGCCGGGTATTATCGACGCTTTGTCGAAGGCTTCTCCAAGATCTCTCTTCCATTGAACCGTCTAACGAGGAAGGGAGAGAAGTTTTTGTGGACTCCTGAATGCCAACTCAGTTTTGACGAATTGAAACGCCGACTCACTGAGGCGCCGATCTTAACCCTACCAACCCCAGGTGAGAATTTCGTCGTCTATTGTTGTAGTACCCCGAACCCCCATGCAGCTTTTTCCCGTGAATCCACTGTTTAGACACCTGTTGATGGTGAATCTGGCCCATAGTGCATCAAAGGGATGCCACAGATGGACCCTGTGAGTTTTGGTTAGCTGTTTTGGCCTTCGGCTGCTTTTGCCGAATGTTAGAAAAGTATTTGGGCCAAACGGAGGATGGATATGGATTCAGCGCGGAAAAACACTTGAGATTGGCTTTTTGTTTGCCCAATTCTGAGTCCGGATGTCCAAAAGCGGACTCCCGGAAGTTTTGACAGTTTTTGGCGCTTGCGGGAGCCTCCGGCAAATTTTGGAGGCGGAATTTGGCAAAACGGACCTCGTTTTTGGAATCAGCGCGCGAAAACGGTCAAGATGGGCTATTTGCTTGTCAATTTTGAGCTGCGGGTACTGTTCACGCCGGAACAGTGTCGCCGGCGGCGTCCGGCGGCGGCGGGCAGCGTCGGCGGGCGGCGGCGCCGCCGCGGGCAGGCGGCAGGCGGCGGCACAGGGCGCGGGCAGGGCGCGGGCAGGCGCGCGGTCCACCGCGGGGGGCGTGCACCGAGGGCGGGCCACGTGGCGCTCTCCGGTTGGCCGGTGCAGCAGGCGCGGTCCACTGATTTTGGGCCGGGTGCACGGTGGACCGGGTGGACACGTGGCGGCTCGGGTTGGTGGGTCTTGGTGCGCGCGGTCCACGCAAGGACCGGGGCAGGTGACCGTACGCCCGGGTCAGCCGGCGACGTGCGCGGTGCACGGCGTCGTGCGCGGTGCACGGCCTGTCGGGGACACGTGGCACGCCACCAGTGGCTGGCTCAGGTGCACCGGGTGCAGCGGGGTCAAACGGCTTAGTGGACTGGGCTGTGCCGTGGGCCGGGCCGCACTGTGCGCGCCCGGAAATCCTGGGCCGGCCCGTTACTGTAGCCGCCCGAATTCCCGGATGCGCCCGAATGTGGGGACAGGTTGGGTATTTTCTGAATTGTTTTTCTCAGCCTATTTAAGCCCCAATCCGAGCCTCCTTCTTCCTCTGTTTTCTCCCAAACCGAGCCATTTCAGCCCGAGCCTATTTCTAGCAAAATTCTTCATCTTTTAGTCCTGGATCTTCCTGCCAAGTTTCAGGAATTTTGGAGGCACGAATCCCGAGGTTCCCCATTTTACGGTGCGGCGCGACGTTGCTTTCTAGTGTTCTTCTTCGGCGCAGCGATCGTATTTTTGCTCCCCTGGGCTACCCCGACATCATTTTCCTGTGATTCTTGCACCAGTGGACTCCTAAGAGGTAGGACTTCATCTTTCGTTTTGGTCGCGCTTTCCCGTTTCGAGGTTTTGGCACGGTTCCCGAGGCAAACAGTGACCCCTTTTTCTTGATGGATTTTCTTGACAGCAGCGGAGTGTTTCGGCCATATCTTTGCGCACGAGCGTCCGACGGAAACGAGCCTATACAACTTTTTCATCTACGGATCGCAAGGAACGCGCTCGTATTTTTATTGGATTTTTGTGAATTTTCTTTCGAGGTGATAATTAATGATTTCTCTGTGAACAGTAATCAGTCCTTAATCCAGATTAGTGTATGAGAGTGCCCTCTTGCCGAATTTTTATCTTGGTGTACAGAACTCGGATTTGGGCGTGCAAGGTACCGTTGCGAAGCTATCGACGCGAGGATCGCCGTGATATTTTTATTGGAATTTTCTGGACATTTTCTGCAGGTGATAATTTGACAGTTTGGTACTTGTGTTTGTATGTGGTAATTAGTGCTGTAATTGGGACTCTAGTGTAATTAGTGGATTCCTTGATGTACCAGGAGTATTGCGGGTGTGCTAAAATTGTGGGAGCGAGGATTTGGAATTTTGGTATTTTCTGACTGTACGGGTTTGGACAGTTGCGCTTCAGGTGGGTGGTTGTTGTACTCCTCTCTTTGTATGCCCACTAGGAATATCAGAGTACCCTCGTTATGACAATGCTAAATGTGTTGATTGGTAGACTTGCATGCTCTAGGAAGTTGATTATTGGTTATCAGATCTCTAATAAATGATTGTTAGATTAATCACTCGAGTTAATCGCTTATTTGATTCTGAAACTGTATACTTGAGACAAATAGGAATAGAGGACTGCAAAACTGATGTTGTTCATGTGAGACGATCACCCTAGCTTAAGTCACTTCTAAACTGTTATACTTGGGAATTGGACAAATATTGGAACATTGCATGATTAAATTGGTCACATAATTATTGCCATCTTTTACTGCTACACTATTTTGGGACTTGACTTAGGAGAAACCATGCTTTTGTTCTTTTCTTCTATTGTTGATACTTGCGGCTTAATCGCTCAGGTTCGAGCGTATGTTGGACAGTGTAGGCAGGTATTGGGGATTTGGGACAGGTTGAGTTGTCAGGGTGTTGCGGCGACCACGGATCTTGGGTGGTTGACCGGATTGTTTTTATTGCATCAGATTGGGTGTTCGGGGATCGGGCTTACTTTAGTGGAGGGTTGTTCCCACTTCTTTGAGTCTCGATCCAGTCCTGCTATTATGAGACAGTGGTTACAGAGAGGTTGATACAGTGATATTACTACTCGTGTGGGTCGCTCCCCTCGAGTGCCACTCCGGAGTAGGCTTTCCACGGTGTGAGCGCCGGGCACCATGCTGGTTTCTTGAGTTCCACGGTGTGAGCGCCGGGCACCATGCTGGGTTCTTGAGTTCGACAGCAGAGCAGGCAGTGCCAGTGTTCACTGGCTGTCAGATTGGGTCTTTATGACAGGCTACTTGATTCTGATGCATCACTTTTCCCATCCTTATTGGTTGGTCATATAGAGGCATATTAGGGATAGCACTTTATCAGTTGCTTCATTTATCTGCATCCCTTCCTTTCTTCTTCCCCTTTTTGCCTCTGAGCACCTGGTGGGCATATCTGAGCTGAGGCTTTACCCACTAGGGGAGGCTACTGTTTATAGTAGTACTGACCCCCATTGTTTTTCTTGTTCCCTTCTTTTCCCTTGTTTTGCAGAGTCCTCTGTGGGAGTTGCTGGGCCGTCAGCAACTGATCGAGGTAAGCGCATCGCGGACTAGATAGAGAGCCTCCCGAGGGTCGTAGCTGGAGATTTTTGGGTACCAGACTTCTCAGACAGTTTTCTTTTATTTCTTTTGGGGACTGGCTTCTGCCAGCTGTTTGTATTTTGTAGTAGTGAGCTGGGAGAGACATCTGTATTTATTTTACTGTTGTACTTTTACTTCCAGCATCTGTCTGAGATACAGTAGTTTTATTTCAGCTCTGATTATTATGCTCTTTTATTATTATTTCTTATCTGAGCAGGTTACCGACGCTTCGTGTATGTGGGAAATACCGCATGCACGGCGGATCTGTAGACGGGCCCGGGTTCTGGTTTACACCCGGGGCGTGACAGATTAAGTTGGTATCAGAGCTTAGGGATAGGTCAGTTGGGACTTAGGAAACCCTAGGCTTTTGGACAGACCCTAGGATTATAGGGCGTGAGTGGCGTGATTTGTTGCGAAAGTCGGTGATTTTTATTGTTAACTCTTCCTGTGAGTGAAGAGTGATCGACATAGTCTATTTCTGTTGAACCATTATGTTGGCTGCAGACAACATAAGGTTACAGAAATAGGGGGATGTCTTTTGACTTTCGCCAGATTGGGTCGTGTGGGGTTTTGTTGCTGATGTTTGGTTTCTTGTGGCAGGATGCCTCCTCGACGTCGGATTCCCACCCGGGGTGTCCCTTCGCCCCCTGTTGAGCCAGAGCAGCCTACACCACCCGAGCTTGCTGAGTTGAGGGCCTTGGTGGCCCAGTTGGCGGAGGGTCAGCGCCGCCAGGAGCAGAGGATTGAGCAGCTGCTTGCTCAGAGGGAGGCACCACCCCCAGCTGTTCCGGAGGCCCCTGTGCCTCCTGTTGCACCTTTTGTGCCGTCGGCGCCATCTTCGAGTAGCGGGGCTCCTGCGGCATTTCAGCCTTTGACTGCGGAGGAGGAGCGGGATTTTGCTGACAGACTCGCGGCGTTTGTCAAGCGGGGACCACCTAGATTCTCGGGGCGGGATGCTCAGCCCCGGGCTGTTGGGATTTGGCTTTCTGCGATGGAGAAGCTTTTCCGGGACTTCTTCATCGACCCGAAGTACCGAGTGCACATGGCGGTGCACTGTTTGGACGGAGATGCTGACTTTTGGTGGCAGCGAGTTGAGCCACTGGAGTTCCGGATCACCAGGCAGTTACCTTGGGAGGAGTTCAGACGGATGGTGTTGGACACCTACTTCTCTACCAGTGTGAAGAAGAAGTTGGAGGATGATTTGAAGAACTTGCAGCAGGGCGAGCGACCGACCCATGCCTACTTTCAGGAGTTCAGGGAGTTGCTGAACTGTGTGCCCTACGTCGCCCGTGACGGTCCGCACCAGGTTGAGCTGTTTGAGGGAGGCCTTCGCCCAGAGATTTACACACTTGTGCATGCTCAGAGATTTCAGACTCTGGAGGCAGCCGCAGAGCATGCACAGTGGGTGGAGAGAGGCGATCAGGAGGTGGCCAGACGGAGGGCTGCGGTCGCGCAGAGTTCCGACAGGAAGCGACCAGCCCCAGAGGACGGGGGACAGGCCAGCTCTTGGAGACCGCCACGGCCGCCGCAGTCTCAGTCTTTTGGCCGTGGTCGATCTGATAGGAGAGGGCCTGGGGGACCCCAGAGACCGCAGCAGCATCCTCAGCAGCAGCACCAGCAGCAGAGATCGCAGCAGAGGCAGCAGAGGTCTCAGCAGCAGTCCTCGAGACAGCAGCAGCAGCAGCAGCCGAGACAGCCCCGATCTTCTGACCGATGTATTTTCTGTGGAGGTCAGCATGCCGCCATTACTTGTGATCAGAGATGGGGTCGATGCTTTCGTTGTGGACAGCCTGGGCATGTGCGAGCTACTTGCCCCCTTTCTACTTCCTCGGCACCGTCTTCGGCATCGGTTCCATATCCCCCTCAGCAGCAGCGGCCACCAGCTCAGCGGCCTTATGCTCCAGCGAGCAGGCCGTCCACTTCTTATCCTGTAGATTCTCGACCTCCAGCACCGAGCGGGCGGGTGTATGCCGCCCAGTTGGCGGATTCTTCAGCGGCAGACCAGGTGGTGGCAGGTATTATTCTACTCTTTGGTATTCGGGCTCGTACTTTATTCGACACTGGAGCATCTCATTCTTTCATTAGTCGAGCATTTGCATCCCTGCATGGTCTAGAGGTAGAGTCCTTGTCTTGTACATTAGAGGTGCGGATTCCTGATCATATTTTGCATGTCGAGGAGCGTTGTGTGGCTTGCCCAGTGCAGTTGGGGCCTTGGATTTTGCCTGCAGACTTGCTTGTTTTGCAGCAGCTCCAGGATTTTGATTTGGTGCTAGGGATGGATTGGCTGTCGCGGTATTCCGCCACTATCGACTGCAGAGAGAGGACGGTGACTCTTCGCGAGCCAGGACAGGAGGAGTTCATCTTCAGAGGCTGCCAGAGCACGCTGTTCGCAGCGACCATTTCCTCGGCCAGAGCTAGGAGGATGATGAGTAGGGGTTGCACTGCCTTTTTGGCCACTGTGGTGGAGGTGCCTACGGCGGCACTGGGACTCGAGGATATCCCTATTGTCCGCGAGTTCCCAGATGTATTTCCCCCTGAGTTGACGACGATGCCGCCGGAGAGGGAGATTGAGTTCGTGATTGATGTAGTTCCTGGAACTGCACCAATCTCAAAGGCACCCTATAGGATGGCGCCAGCTGAGTTGAGAGAGTTGAAGGCCCAGCTTCAGGATCTTTTGGATAGGGGCTTCATTCGACCCAGTGTTTCTCCGTGGGGAGCGCCTGTGTTGTTTGTGAAGAAGAAGGATGGGTCACTGCGGTTGTGTGTGGATTATAGGGAATTGAACAAAGTGACCATCCGGAACAAGTATCCCCTCCCCCGGATTGATGATTTGTTTGATCAGTTGCAGGGAGCATCGGTGTTCTCGAAGATTGATCTGCAGTCCGGTTACCACCAGCTGAGGGTGAGGGCCGAGGACATCTCCAAGACGGCTTTCAGATCGCGGTACGGGCATTATGAGTTCACTGTGATGCCTTTTGGGTTGACAAATGCCCCTGCCGCATTCATGGACTTGATGAACAGGATTTTTCAGCCGTTTTTGGACCGGTTTGTGGTGGTGTTTATAGATGATATTCTGATCTACTCCCGGAGTGATTTGGAGCACGAGGAGCACTTGAGGACCGTGCTACAGCTTCTGCGAGAGAAGAAGCTGTATGCTAAGTTCAAAAAGTGTGAGTTTTGGCTTCGGGAGGTTGCTTTTCTGGGTCATGTGGTTTCAGCTGCTGGAGTGGCGGTGGATCCGGCCAAGGTGGATGCTATTCGAGATTGGCCGAGGCCGACGACTATCACCGAGGTGCGGAGCTTTCTTGGTTTGGCGGGCTACTATCGGCGTTTTGTGGAAGGCTTTGCGAAGCTTTCCTCTCCCCTCACTCGTCTGACCAGGAAAGGAGTTAAGTTTGTTTGGAGCGAGACTTGCCAGAGCTGTTTTGAGGAGCTGAAGCAGAGATTGATGACCGCTCCAATCCTTGCCCTCCCTGTTATGGGGGAAGGATTTGTGATTTACAGTGATGCCTCACATAGTGGTCTGGGGTGTGTGTTGATGCAGCAGGGTAGGGTGATTGCCTATGCTTCGCGGCAATTGAAGGACTATGAGAAAAATTACCCTACTCATGATCTGGAGTTGGCAGCGGTGGTGTTTGCTCTGAAGCTGTGGCGGCATTACTTGTATGGTGAGCATTGCGAGATTTATACTGATCACAAGAGCTTGAAGTATCTGTTCACTCAAAAGGAGCTGAATTTGAGGCAACGCCGGTGGTTGGAGCTGCTAAAGGATTATGATCTGAGTATCCTTTATCACCCCGGCAAGGCCAATGTTGTGGCGGATGCTTTGAGCAGGAGGACGAGTCTGAGCTTATTGATCTCGCAGCAGGCGCCGTTGGTCGAGCAGATGAGGCGATTACAGTTGGAGGTAGTATCCCCTGGGGTCTCTGCTAGACTCATGTCTATGGTCTTGCAGCCCACTCTGTTGGAGAGGATCAGGGACACTCAGAGTGAGGACCCCCACTTGACGAGGATCAGGACGCAGCTTCAGGCAGATCAGACAGGGGATTTTTCTGTGGATAGCTCGGGAGTACTGCGGTACAGGGACCGAGTGTGTGTGCCTATGGATCAGGAGATTAGAGATCAGATTTTGAGGGAGGCCCATCATACACCTTATACCGTCCACCCTGGAGGTACTAAGATGTATAAGGACCTCAAGGCACAGTTTTGGTGGCCCGGAATGAAGCGGGATGTTGGGAGATTCGTTGCTCACTGTTTAACTTGTCAGCAAGTGAAAGCAGAGCATCGCGTTCCTGCTGGCAAGTTGCAGAGTCTTCCAATTCCCGAGTGGAAATGGGACCACATCACTATGGATTTCGTCACTGGATTGCCGAGGGCACAGAGCGGGGCAGATGCGATCTGGGTTATTGTTGACAGACTTACCAAGTCGGCGCACTTCTTGCCAGTTCAGATGACTTGGTCCTTGGAGCATTTGGCACAGTTATATATGGATGAGATTGTGAGGCTTCACGGTATCCCTGCTTCGATTGTGTCAGATCGGGACTCGAGATTCGTATCACGCTTTTGGGGGAGTTTGCATTCTGCTTTGGGGACTCAGCTCAGGTTTAGCACCGCTTTCCACCCACAGACCGATGGGCAGTCAGAGCGCACCATACAGACCCTCGAGGATATGCTAGAGAGCGTGCGTTATGGATTTTGGAGGAGGGTGGTACCGGCACTTATCTTTGGTTGAGTTCGCGTACAACAACAGCTATCAGGCGAGCATCCGGATGGCTCCGTTTGAAGCGTTGTATGGACGCAAGTGTCGGTCTCCCTTATATTGGAGTGACGTGGGTGAGAGGAGGACTTTGGGACCGGAGTTGCTTCTGGAGGCAGAGGAAAAAGTCAGGATTATTCGCCGGCATCTTGAGACAGCCCAGAGTCGTCAGAGGAGCTACGCGGATACTCGACGGCGAGACCTGGAGTTTCAGGTTGGTGATCATGTCTTCTTGAAGGTCTCGCCCTCGAAAGGGGTTCGGAGATTTGGAGTACGGGGAAGCTCAGTCCCCGTTTTATTGGACCCTTTGAGGTACTGGATAGAGTTGGTCCTGTGGCATACAGAGTTGCCTTACCCCCGCGCCTGGCCGGAGTTCATGATGTCTTCCACGTCTCAGCTCTGAGGAGATATGTTTTTGACCCGTCGCACGTGATTGACTTCACTTCGTTGGAGATCGGCGAGGACTTGGTCTACGAGGAGCGCCCGTTGCGGATTCTTGCTCGTGAGGTGAGGGAATTGCGCAATCGGGCCATTCCTTATGTGAAGATCCTGTGGAGCAATCATGAGGAGCGAGAGGCTACATGGGAGCTGGAGACAGAGATGAGAGATGCCTACCCCTTCTTGTTCGAGGTCGCAGTTTGAGGTACGTCTGCTTTGTTTATCTTTGTTTCGGGGACGAAACTTTTTTTTAGTGGGGGAGGGTGTAGTACCCCGAACCCCCATGCAGCTTTTTCCCGTGAATCCACTGTTTAGACACCTGTTGATGGTGAATCTGGCCCATAGTGCATCAAAGGGATGCCACAGATGGACCCTGTGAGCTTTGGTTAGCTGTTTTGGCCTTCGGCTGCTTTTGCCGAATGTTAGAAAAGTATTTGGCCAAACGGAGGATGGATTTGGATTCAGCGCGGAAAAACACTTGAGATTGGCTTTTTGTTTGCCCAATTCTGAGTCCGGATGTCCAAAAGCGGACTCCCGGAAGTTTTGACAGTTTTTGGCGCTTGCGGGAGCCTCCGGCAAATTTTGGAGGCGGAATTTGGCAAAACGGACCTCGTTTTTGGAATCAGCGCGCGAAAACGGTCAAGACGGGCTATTTGCTTGTCAATTTTGGGCTGCGGGTACTGTTCACGCCGGAACAGTGTCGCCGGCGGCGTCCGGCGGCGGCGGGCAGCGTCGGCGGGCGGCGGCGCCGCCGCGGGCAGGCGGCAGGCGGCGGCACAGGGCGCGGGCAGGGCGCGGGCAGGCGCGCGGTCCACCGCGGGGGGCGTGCACCGAGGGCGGGCCACGTGGCGCTCTCCGGTTGGCCGGTGCAGCAGGCGCGGTCCACTGATTTTGGGCCGGGTGCACGGTGGACCGGGTGGACACGTGGCGGCTCGGGATTGGTGGGTCTTGGTGCGCGCGGTCCACGCAAGGACCGGGGCAGGTGACCGTACACCCGGGTCAGCCGGCGACGTGCGCGGTGCACGGCCCGACGTGCGCGGTGCACGCCTGCCGGGGACACGTGGCACGCCACCAGTGGCTGGCTCAGGTGCACCGGGTGCAGCGGGGTCAAACGGCTTAGTGGACTGGGCTGTGCCGTGGGCCGGGCCGCACTGTGCGCGCCCGGAAATCCTGGGCCGGCCCGTTACTGTAGCCGCCCGAATTCCCGGGCGCCCGAATGTGGGGATAGGTTGGGTATTTTCTGAATTGTTTTTCTCAGCCTATTTAAGCCCCAATCCGAGCCTCCTTCTTCCTCTGTTTTCTCCCAAACCGAGCCATTTCAGCCCGAGCCTATTTCTAGCAAAATTCTTCATCTTTTAGTCCTGGATCTTCCTGCCAAGTTTAGGAATTTTGGAGGCACGAATCCCGAGGTTCCCCATTTTACGGTGCGGCGCGACGTTGCTTTCTAGTGTTCTTCTTCGGCGCAGCGATCGTATTTTTGCTCCCCTGGGCTACCCCGACATCATTTTCCTGTGATTCTTGCACCAGTGGACTCCTAAGAGGTAGGACTTCATCTTTCGTTTTGGTCGCGCTTTTCCCGTTTCGAGGTTTTGGCACGGTTCCCGAGGCAAACAGTGACCCCTCTTTCTGTGATGGATTTTCTTGACAGCAGCGGAGTGTTTCGGCCATATCTTTGCGCACGAGCGTCCGACGGAAACGAGCTTATACAACTTTTTCATCTACGGATCGCAAGGAACGCGCTCGTATTTTTATTGGATTTTTGTGAATTTTATTTCGAGGTGAAAATTACTGATTTCTCTGTGAACAGTAATCAGTCCTTAATACAGATTTTTGTATGAGAGTGCCCTCTTGCCGAATTTTTATCTTGGTGTACAGAACTCGGATTTGGGCGTGCAAGGTACCGTTGCGAAGCTATCGACGCGAGGATCGCCGTGATATTTTTATTGGAATTTTCTGGACATTTTCTGCAGGTGATAATTTGACAGTTTGGTACTCGTGTTTGTATGTGGTTATTAGTGCTATAATTGGGAGTCTAGTGTAATTAGTGGATTTCTTGATGTACCAGGAGTATTGCGGGTGTGCTAAAATTGTGGAGCAAGGATTTGGATTTTGGTATTTTCTGACTGTACGAGTTTGGACAGTTGCGCTTCAGGTGGGTGGTTGTTGTACTCCTCTCTTTGTATGCCCACTAGGAATATCAGAGTACCCTTGTTATGACAATGCCAAATGTGTTGATTGGTAGACTTGCATGCTCTAGGAATTGATTAATTGTTATCAGATCTCTAATAAATTATTGTTAGATTAATCACTCGATTTAATCGCTTATTGATCCTGGAATTGTATACTTGGAGACAAATAGGAATAGAGGACTGCAAAACTGATGTTGTTCATGTGAGACGGTCACCTAGCTTATGTCACTTCTAAACTGTTTATACTTGGAATTGGACAAGTATTGGAACATTGCATGATTTAATTGGTCATATGATTATGCCATCCTTTACTGCTACACTATTTTTGGGACTTGGACTTA
>CM054932.1:24406821-24460164 GCA_029168755.2 Tillandsia fasciculata
GGTGACACCCAATTGCTTTGTTTGGGGGTTATGTGTTACAGTTCCTTTTTTATTTTTCTTTTGGGATGATCTCTGGTTGTCTTTTGGGATGATCTCTGGTCGAACTCTGTAATCAAATAGGGTTTTATCCTGTTTAATCAAAAAAAAAAAATTATTATTGGGTACGGTGCAGTGGTGAAACTGTACGTTACGTTGTTGTTTCTTTCCTGGCGTGGTCGTTTAGTATTTGAGCTCAGGATCTGAGGCCTAAGGAGTAGGGTACCAACTCGAACATGATTTGTTCTCGCATTCTCAATTTGTGGCTCAAGGCCTTGTTCGAAGGATTTGATGTTTCGAATTAGCATCCAAATAATTTATTCCTATCGTTTGGTGTTTGGTTAGAGGGATTGACATTTCAATCATTTATATTTTGTGCTCTTAAAATTTTTAAAATGTTTTTGAAAAGTTACGACATTAACGGAAAGAACGAGCTGATCAAATAATAATAATTTTTAATATATTTTTATTATTATTAATTATCTTTACCGCAAGTGACAAAGTATTTAGTAGTTGATATTCGAGGTTGAGTTTGAAGCTAAATTGCTTCATATTTTCAGCTAAGTTTATTTTAAAATAAACGAAACGGATAGCATATACCACCTTTATATTATATATATATATATATATATATATATATATATATATATATATATA
This sequence comes from Tillandsia fasciculata, assembly GCA_029168755.2. Classification (NCBI taxonomy): domain Eukaryota; kingdom Viridiplantae; phylum Streptophyta; class Magnoliopsida; order Poales; family Bromeliaceae; genus Tillandsia; species Tillandsia fasciculata. The sequence continues at coordinate 24,407,515 of CM054932.1, forward strand.
AAAGAATATTTTTTATATAAATTGTAACAACTTTGAATTTTTGAAAATATAAACTGTAAAAAGTAAAAAATTTAAAATTTACATAATTTTTTTTTTTTTTTTCTTTGCATTTTAGCTTTCCAATTTTTGTTCCGATGGGAGTTTAATCCCCCTAATTGATTCCTCCTATAACGGTGAGAATCAACTTTGATTCTGGAAGGAATTAAAAATTTTATTTTATTTTCACTAATAATTATTTGAATTCAAATATTAATTATTATAAAATTTAAGCTATTGTTTTGTATTTAAATTTGAATGATGAATCCGAAATTAAAATTTTAATTTTTTTAATTCAAGTTTTAATTTTAATATAAATTTGACATTTAAATTTAGAATTTAGGACGTGTTTGGTTTACACTCATTCCACAAACATTACCCTGCAGCAAAATTTAGTGCTAACATGGCAGACATAATTTATTGTTGATGTGGCGAATTACGTCAGATTCAGATTCAGATTCGACAGTCTTTCTGACATATGGGGATCAGATTGAGTAAATTGATGAACGACAGAGATTCAATTGCAAAAATCAAAAGGTCCGAGATAGAAATTAAAACTCTTGTGGGGCAAATGTTGCAATTAATCCATGGAATTTTTACAAACTGTGTATTGAGCATTCGCAGTGCAAAATTAGAGCACTACAGAAAGTAGTAAGTGTACAAGTGAATCTGTTGAGTAAAACAGTCATAAATACAGACCTCGACAGGGGCAGAGAGAGAGAGAGAGATCACATCACATCACATCACATCACATCCTCTCCAAGGCAGAAGGACTGATAGGAATTACGCCGGTGGCAGATACGAGAGCATCAATAGGAGCATCGCTGGGGTGACGGGGATCACCCCCTCCTCCATTATTTGCGCTGAGTACGCAAGCGCAACTGCATGCATCACAAAACCAAGCGTCGCAGATGCGTGATGGAAGTGTAAAACTACAAATATTATAAGGAACTTTATTCGGTGTCTCATTATCAGATTCATAGTATAGCTTTCTGTTGAGTTCCGAAAAGCAGCAGGGTGGCGGATGAAGAAATGGGACAGCAAAGTTTTAGGCAAATTTAACATAAGCGAAAAAAAAATTGAGAATCAACATTACCGAGAAGAGGCTGATTCCAGTTGTTCTCCGTGGCGAGTTCCTGGTATTTCTTTAGGAACGCATCATAGTACCTTCAGAATTGCGCCCACACATGACAACTATGCAAGTTGATATAAAGTTCATGAAATGTAAGCAATAACGATAACTATTCTTTGAGTAGTCAGACTATAATAATCTAATTAAAAACTCTTCTTTTTTTTTTTTCCTAGAAAAAGGTTCTAAACAATCACAGCGAATCTCCTCGACGGCGAACACAAAATTGTATAATCTTAATCAGTAAATTGTGTTTCTCATAATTCTATGTACTATTCACGAAATAATGCAACCAAAGACCTTCGAGGTACTCACAAGGTGGATAGAGAGCATCAGAGATCATCAAATAAAGAAGGAAGAAAGAACATAAAGAGCAAATCAATCAATTAAACTTATCTGACCTAAAAGCATAATGTATTTGAAATACGCAATATGCTCATTTAGTTCAACATTTCGTGGTCCACATAATTTGACTAGAGATCGAATCAAATTCTAATTTGCAAACAAGCATGACAACAATGATTTTCTCAATGCCATTCCAGCTAGGCATACTTTTGTCTAAAAGGGTAGCATCAGGATATTCAGGCCTATGATTGTGAGCAAAGCTGCGGGCGCCGCTGGCTCCATTCACTCATTTTTAAAAAATTTATGCCTTTACACACAGCAGAAGTGGTAAAGTAGGATAAAAATAACCATACTGAAAAAACAAAGTGGTCTATCATGTATCTGCCAGCCAAAGCAGAAAAATCAGAGCTGGGTTGCCCCAATTGTAAAAACCCACCCCAAAGATAAAAATTACAAAGAGGCTCAAGACTTGAATTTTCAGCTGTTAGACTGATCAAAACAATAAAAGTGTTGAGCACATATATTAAAAACACCATTCTTTAGTAGCTGAAGCAATTAGAGAATAACAGTTGTTTCGCATAATTTAACATAGTTCGAGTCCCTCGAAGCTCCTAGCATAATTTAATTTCCTTCCATTCAATTTAAGCCCACGTATTGAGCCTATTAATAAAGTCTCGAGCCCAGAAGTGAGGAGGAGTGTTGAATTTACAAATTAAAAACACTGTTTTCTCTTAACTTAAGCTATTGGAGAATAACAGTTCTTACACATAATTAACAAAGAGCTTGAATTTTGACTTGGCTTTTCAGATAAATTGAAGGGTTATATGCAGGTTTTGAATATTGAAGGAGGTATAGTGCCATTCGAAAGATAAGGATATGCTCAAGCAGGAATAAATGTGCTAAACTAGAGCAAGGCAAACATTCAGGTTTTGAATATTGAAGGAGGTATAGTGCCATTCGAAAGATAAGGATATGCTCAAGCAGGAATAAATGTGCTAAACTAGAGCCAGGCAAACATTTCGATTGTGGCAGTCTCATACCCTGAAAAGATAGTATCACTAATAAACATGGCAGAGTTAATTGACGCATTTTATTAAAACCAAGTTACAATAAAGGCACACTTTGGATGGGCGGGCACGAGCGGTGTGGTGTCCGAGCCGATGTCGAAGGAGGCGAAGCGTGCATTTTTGCCCTACCCAAAGTGGAAGCTCTTCCCTGACATCTGCGGAGAATACCTTACTTTATCCGCAGCAAGAGAAGTAGCTCTTTTCGAGCTGCCTTATCTGCTCTTATCGGGCTTACAACCCGCTCATTCCCTTCTTGTCCCCTTTTTTACCCCTTTTCAAGCGGTGCTACAGGTGGAATAAGAGTTGCTCGAGAAGAAGTTTTCCAGCGCTTATTGATAAAAAGATTTAGGATAGAGCTTGGCTAGTTACTTCCATTTAGAATAAATAATATAAATAGAATCTAGGTCCTTTTTTTTCAAGGACTTGCGTAAGGCACTAGCTTTGCCAAACCCTAGTTCTATCAAACCAGAAGGGCTTTCGGTAGCCTTCTTTCATTTCCGAATTTGCTTGCACCCCAACTAGATAGGCAGAAGCAATAGAACTCTCTTCCTTTTCCTTTTTATCTTTCGCCAGATATTTTAATCATAAATAAAATATCTATCTTTCAGAGGTTCACTAAAAACTTGACTGTTGGCCATTTCGTCTCTATCTATGTCATTTCGAGAGATCTAAAGAGGGTCATAGCTTACTCAACTTGCAGTCAATTAGGCTATATGATCTTTGCTTGCGGCATCTCTAACTATTCGGTTAGCGTCTTTGATTTTCTTTTTCAAATAAAAAGACAGAAATAATCTGTACTTCCAGTTTTGGTATTTTTGGAACTCTTTATTAACATACTTGCAGTTTGAGCTGAATCAAAAGCTATTAAAAACAATAAGAGCTGAACACAACTGTCATTAGCAATGCTAATCAAGATTCCATAGGGTATCGATTTGAAAGGCACCATTTCCATGAAATCTTCTGGCATATTTTCCATCTAAAATAGTAGCAACAACAATAACTGAGCCTGATATGCCAATCCCAACTTTTTCAGATATGTCAGGACTCATGTTTATCTCTGTTTGGGCAAAATCCTTTTATTGATACAAGGGCCATCATATTTTAATCCCATGCCTTTTTTCTTGCATATGGGCCAAAGTTGAAATCCTCAAAACCTAAGAGAAACATGTATGTTCGACTTTTAAGAGGCATGAAGTACAAGTGCGCTAAGAAAGAAAGAGATGAACTATACACTGTAGCTAGACATTTTGATAACAAAAGATGAAACAGCTTTCTTGACGACCACTGTGCTCTACCCAAAAATAGCAAACAATAGGTATCCTAGGATGAATCTGTGTAGAACATTCCATGTTTGTTGTTTGGTTTCCTTTTGCTAAAACTATGGAAAAATGTAAAGCAGTAAGCAAATTCAACAAAGTATCTCGCGTTTTCTCTAAGTAATTAGATAGTGCTAAATGAATGTGTGTTACCGCTACAATGATAAAATGTTTGGGACATGGAACTTACCCTCCACCACGACCTAGTCGTCGTCCGTGTCTATCAAATGCAACTCCTGCATGAATATCAAAAATAAATACTCGACTTTAAATTGCCAAGGCTAACATCAATCAGGGAGAAGTTGAAAATTTACCAGGGAGAAGGAAGAGATCAACAGGGTTTGCTGCCAGCATAACTACAAACATTGAAACTCGTCAAATTCAAAGCATTAAGATTCAACTACTCTTACAATCTAAAGATATTACTTCTAAACATATGGGAGGAAACTAAGGTGACAATAAAGTAAATTACTCTTCTTGTTTAGTAATGATAAAGATCAGACACAAAACTTCTTAGTATTATGTAAGTGTGTACAAAAGGTTACAAAAGGCCTAAATAGTTTTTACTCTGGCTTCATAATTTCCAGCCCAACTGGTCCTTAACTTTGGTTTCATATTGTATAATTGAAAATCCTCTAAAAGTTTCAAAAAGAACAAAATCAATATTATCTCAAAATATTTTGAAAAATCAACGACATGTTTCGTGCTATTTCTACAAAGCAAGCAAATTATTACTATATTCCCAAATATCAGCAAGATCAAAGTATGATAACAAAGAAAAGAAAAGAAAAAAGAACCACAGATGAACAAACAATATTCAGACCTATAAACCATGGAGGTGACTGTCGAAAATGTGGTCATCGAATTTAAATTAGAAAGGACAGCCCGGTGCTTAAAACTCCAACTATCGTGGGTTTGGGGAGGAAAAAATGTATGTAAAGCTGTTTTTAGGGAGTTTGCTCATGCAACGTAAACCCATAGCCCAAAAGCCCTACATGGTCATAGAATTTAATAGCTCAAAAAGAAACAATGTGAACAATAAGAGAGTATTACAGTATCAATGTTTAGATAACCTATTTATTAAAACCGATCTGGTAAATATAAACTGACAATGTGAACAACTGATAATGATATAACACACAATTAATACCATGAAACTAGTGACATCATTACCTTTAAAGCATTTGCTGAAATAAAAATTGATTTGTCAGTCTCTCGTTCAACTATTTTTCAGTGTAGAAATTTCTAGACAAGCATTGATCAAAAGCACTGCTTAAATATATCAAAAGCTATTTAAAGTTTGGAGATTGTACCATCTTCATTCTGATTTCCATTAGCATCGACTGGAGACGGTTCCAGAATATTCATTGAATTTGCTACTAAATCTTCAATACTGGAAATTTTCAGCATCCGCATGTTGCTATTTTTGTCCTCGATCCGTGGAACATATAGCTCTTTCTTAACCTGCGTCTGATGTCCTTGACTTGGAAGTGAATAGTAAGAACAGAAAATCAACAGTGTACGAATATGCGTACTTAGCTAGATCTTATAACAGATAAGCAGTTGCAGCAACATGGACAGTTAGCCATATTAAATTCTTCAATTATCAAAAACTGTAGTTTTTGTACTTAAATCATGTGATAAGTTATCATGGCTGAGAATGTACATATGTAAATCAGTAAGGTTTGAAATTGTAGTTTTCTGTAATGTTTTCAGCATAGCTTTCTAACTAGCAGTTAATGCTACAGAAGTGCCAACAGTGTAAATACTAAAATCCACTAAGAACTCAAGTCAATCATATGATGTATCTTTAAGCGTGCCTCAACAACATTTCTTATTCAACTTTTTGCCAAGTATAGCTGTCACGAGTAAAGGAACAACCGTATCTAAAGAGATCTTTAACTCGAAGAGAAAAAACTAAGGAACATTAGGATTACTACAGAGAAATCCTCCACAAAAAAAAGGGTGGGGGGGTTGTGCGGTGTGTGTGTGTGCAGGCCAGCAATGCTTATTGTTATAGGTACTACAGCAAGAAGCTTATCCAACTGCGAATGCGTTTTTTTTTTGTTGGGGACCAATAACTGCAGCAGCAGCTGGTCGATAATGTGTGGCAGCATATCATAAGAAATGATGGTAGGGGAGAGATGTTTGAACTGAAGCATCACTCTATACACAAACTTTTGTTGGTTGAGCAATAAAGAAAATACAAAAGCATTCACTTTGCATGCCAACATGCTTATAGATATAAATAAGTATGCCAACATGCTTATAGATATAAATAAGTATAAAAGATGCAAACCAAACTAGACCGCCACTTTAAAGCACCGATTCCCATGCCAAAACCAAAAAAACCTAGTAATGCTAAGAGGGTCGAAATCATTATAACAGCAATATTTGCCCATAAATAGATGTCTAATTTTTCAACAATGTGGATCAATTGCAATTTGCATTCCTATGTTCAAGCTGGTAGAGGATGGAATGCAAAATGTATAAACTTTTAACACCAAAAGATTATTTGATGCCAAGTTAAAATTAAGGCCAGTTTGGCATCCAGGCCCATCTGACGTTTTTGGATAAAACGAAGTTAGGGCGAAAGCATATATTGCTATGCTTCTCCATTCATGGGCACAGATAAAATGATTCACGATAAAACAGAGATCAAAATGCAGTGTATATAGTACATAAATAGCCCTCAGCATTGGGATCCAACGTTAATTGACTCAAAATGTAGTTTCAAATGAAGACAATTATTATCCTTAATTACCTTTAGGGCATGTTTGGTTTGAAGTATTTGAGGCTTGGAATGGAAATCGGAATAGATCATTCCCATTGTTAGTGTTTGGATTGAGGGATTGGTATTCTAATTCTCATTTCGGAGGGATTCGAATACCTCAAGGCTTCGTTTGGTTGTGGGATAAGAAAGAACTAGTTATTCTAGGGATAAGTATAACGTTGGGAACTAAGTGGAACTATTGTAAAAAAGTGTTTGGTTGGATATTAGATTAGTTCCAGCGATAAGAGAATTTGTGTTTGGTATGATAATAGAAAATAAGAGGAATAGAAAGTAATGGTTGTATGAAATGACGAAATTGCTCTCAACCATTATGATTTTTTAAAACAAATAAAAATTTTACTTTTATGATTTTAAATATTTGATTTAAGATATTTATTAAAATTTATATTTTACTTGTATATAAAAAAAAAAAATTATTAACAAATTTTAAAATTTTGAAAATTTATAAATTTTCAAAAATTCAAAATTTTGTATATAAAAATTGGTATAAATTTTAAAAATTTTAAAAAAATTTAAAATTTAAAATTTATTAAAAATTAAAGTTAAAAATTTTTAAATTTATTAAAAATTAAAGTTAAAAATTTTAAAAGCTATAAAATTTAAAAATTCTCTAAATTTAAAAATTTAAAAATTTATAAATGTTAAAAATTTCAATTTTAATTGTCTTAAAAAAATTGCAACGGTAGGAGCATTTTAATTTTTGTAAATTTAAAAATTTTTATAAAAAATTTGTATAAATTTTAGACAATTTTTTAAAAAATTAAAATTTTAGATTTATTAAAAAGTAAAGTTAAAAATTTTAAAATTTATAAAATTAAAAAAAAAATAATAAATTCTAAATTTTCTAAATTTAAACATCATAGCATTCAAAAAATTTTAATTTTAATTTTTTTTAAAAAAAAAGAGGTGGGAACACGGTTGGAAACCGAACCTTGTTCCCACCATCAGGGGAAACTGTAGTTCCCCTCTTTAAACGGGCTATCCCAGCTAAAAAGCTGGGATAGCCCGTTTAAGGGGGGGGGGGGGGGGACTTTCCCCCCTCATTTTGATTTGGTTTGGGAGAATAAGGGGGATATCCCTCTTAACCTGGTACCAACCGCTTCCCAAAAGTGACTTCCACCTCTATGGTGGGAGTCAACTTTGATTTCCGGAGTGATTACGAAAAGATTTTATTTTTCACTAATAATTATTTAAATTCAAATATAAACCATATAAATTCATTAGATTAAATCATAATTTCAAATTTAAATTCAAAATATAAAATTAAAATTAAAATTTTAATTTCTTAAATTTTAATTTAATAGTTCTAAATTTAAATATTAATTTTGACCTTGAATTTGAATTGTAAATTCATATTTTAAATTAAAACTGTAAGTTCACATTTTGATTAAAAATTTGAATAACAAATTCAAATTTTTAATAAAATTTTAATTTTTTTGAATATCAATTTGGACATGATTCCAATTCCGATTCCGATTTCGATTCCTCTTATAAACCAAACAAATTGTTGTTTGTATCATTCCGTTTCGATTCCGATCCATTTCCATTACTATTCCAATTTCGATTCCTCTTCTAAACGAAACGTGCCCTTATTGGACTCAACATAAACCTAATTGAACGAAAATGAAAATTCTCTTGCATCTAGATTTCTAGCGCATATTGATGTTGATTAGTCTCATCTCCATATGAAAATCACTTTATTGCACCCATATAATATTTTGAGAAAAAAATGAAAAAGAACATATATTTGAGGATGAAATTCCCAAGGCATTTGTCAGTAAAACAGAAGAGAAAATGAGCTTATGTCATGTATCTTACAGGTTTTCTAAGTTGAACCTAAGATCAAAAGGTGCAAAAATGTTCTGATGATTATGACCAAGTACGAACTATGAAAAGATCTGAAAACAACAAGTAACAAAACAACTAAAAAAATTGTTCATCAGCAGGTGACAAGTAAGCATACCAGCATCTGGAGATCTTAAAATTTCTCCAAGAATTCTTGATGTATCAACTTCGCGTAAAGATTGGCAACTTATATAAGCACACAATCTTGTGCTGGACTTAAACCAAGAAGAGTTCAAAACAATATTCTGAATGGCCAAATCTGAAAAAACAAAGACAATTTTTCACATCAGTAAATGTGAAATAACTATTCTTAAAGAACGACATTTTAATCTTCTACACAACACTTTGCATCACATATGGGTGGATTTTGACCACATGCATGTGGACTTTTTAAAATATGGAAGGAAATTAAGCAAGACTGAGAGCCTAGTGAGGTTCAAACACACAGGAATGTTGGCTATTTATTTATTGATTAAAATATGTTCAACTTTCTGTCCCGTGACAATAGGTCCAGAAGACTAATAAGTCAGGTGAGCCCGCTAAGTTGAGTAGGATTGCAGTTCATAATAGACCAAACGGCAAGAGGCCTAACAATAAATCCAACGTTCAGATGAATTGAATCCGTGAGCGTTGTGATTGAGCCCTTAAGTGCGATGGGTGCACCATTCCTATCAGCACGTGCTTTTGGAATAATTGATTAGCGCTCTTAATCCACAAGAAACTCTCGCCCTAAAACTATGTCAAACAACCATTTTTGTCTTTATAAAAGCTAAAGGTAGAAGAGAACAGGAATCTAACCTTTTTAAACTTAAAAGTAACACAAGACACTTCATTTTCCTCCAAGACCATAAACGAAGTTTCCTTTCTTCCTCACTTCATAGCTTTGGCAAAGTTCCTCTTTTATTACATTTTTATAACCAAAAGTTATATATATATGATTGGTAATGCCTGCAAATAGATTTTCATATTCTTGTAATTGTCGGGCAACAAGCTTGTTGAGCAAATGGAAAAATGCGCTCAATGTTTTCCGAACCGTACCGTTTTGTATTAGATCGATCGATCTGATGGATAATACTACTGAATGTTTACACTGTGCACTTTGATTCATCTGATATCTTAGATGCTAAGACTATATCCCCGAACCATCATTTTCCTTTCCGATATCTAGATGCTAAAACTACAAAGATATTCATGCATCCAAGCAGCAGGGTGAAAAGTGATCAGTTTCAAAAAGGAAGGACCTTCTTGGGCGCGGAGGGAGGGGGAGAAGGCCTTGAGGACCTTGCGGATGTCGGACCGGAGGGCGCGCTTCTGGTCGGGATGGACTTCGCCATGCCGGCGGCGACGGTGGTGGCGGCGGTGGTGATGGGTGGTGATGGCGGCGGAGGGGGGGAGAGCGGGGGATGGAGAAGGGGGAGGAGGGGAGGAGAGCGTGGGAAAGAGGTGGGCCATCTTCACTAGTGATCTTCCCCTTTTAAAAATTAGGTTTAGCAGGGCGGGGTCTCCTCTCCTTCTGATTCCCATCATCATCATCATCATCATCATCATCATCTCATGTCGACGATTCGATTCGCTGCGCTCGTCTCCCCTTCCTAAGGCCACGTTTGATTTCGGGATATAAAAAGAAGCGACAATTTTTTATATACTCCTAAAAATTTTTCTTCTTTTAAATTTATCCCTCTTAAAAGGATAATATTAAAACTACTCTTACGTTCCGACTTATTTCCAAAATACCCCTGAAAATAAATTCTGTTAGTGTACCGTTTGAAACTGCCGTTATCTGTGTGAAATTATTATTTTGCCCTTTCAAATATATCATAAACCCTAAACCCTAAATCCTAAACCCTAAACCCTAAAACCCTAAACTCTAAAATCCTAAAAAACTCTAAACCCTAAACCCTAAAACCCTAAAGTCTAAACCCGGGCAAAATAGATATATCTGATAGTTTTCAATTCCGATTATTATTTAACTCTAGTTTAACCCTAGTTAACTTAACAAAGGAAAATGGTAGGGGTACTTTTAATAACGGTGGAACGTACGAGGGGTATATTGGGGAAAAAAAATAAGAGGGATAAATCAGATATTTCTTCAGATTTCAGGGGTACACAGGCAATTATTCCTAAAAAGAAGATAAAAATAGCTATTTCGATTAAATCAAATTATTCTAAATAATTTTAAAATAATTATTTTATTTATTTAAAAAAAAAAAAGAGCTATTCTTATAATTTATTTATTAAAGATAATTAAAATAATATAAAAAATATGATTATATTATGTATAATTTTATAATATTTTAAAATAATAATAATTATTAGTAGTACTACTACTACTATTATTATCATATTATTATATAATATTATATTATTTTTATTTTTTTATAAATTTATTTATATTATATGTTATTCTAAAATAAATCATATAATTTAAAATAAAATATTATATAAGTTAATAAATATATTAAATATATATTATCTTTAATTATTTATATATAATATTTTTAAAGTATTTTTATATATTATTACTAAAGTATTTTATACAATAATATTGAAATATTTTATATAATAGTATATTTATAATAGTATTAGATAGAATATTTTAATTATTTTATATTAAAAAATTTATTATTTTTATATATATTATTTGTGACATCCCAATAATTTCACATCGAATGGGGATGGAGTTGTGATTCGATATATAAGAGACATGAGCATGAATAATAATAACTGGGCTTAAGCATTAATGAGATATGGTTTGGGTCCAACGAGTTATTATTGCTAGTGGGTTGGATCGTTACATTTGGTATCAGAGCCAATTACCAGCCAAAAGTATATAACGAGTCTCGGCTGATTCAGGATCTAAATGACAAGGCTAGTGAGACAAGTCGCATATCTGGTGATCTTGGGTTGTGTGTGTGATTTGACTGACAAGAACGTTAGGCCTAAACAGAAGAAGTCTCACATCGGATAGACACTAGTAATAATTAACGGGCCCAACAAGTTATTATTGCTAGTGGATCGGGTCGTTACATTTGGTATCAGAGCCAATCACCAGCCGAAAGTGTGTGACGAGTCTCGGTCTAAATGACAGGATTAGCGAGACAAGTCTCACATCACCTGGTGATCTTGGGCTATGTATGTGTTTGGGTTGATAAGGACGTCATGTCTAAACGGAGGGAGTCTGCGACACTCCAATAGTTCCACATCGGATGGAAATGGAATTGTGATTCGGTATTGTTGAGACTAAAATTTTCGCCACTTAAGGAAGCGACACATTGTCACGCCCCGGAGTCGAAACTGCGACCCGGGCTCCCCAACAGATCCGCCATCTGTACGGAAACTGCCGTACAGACGAAGCGTCTACCCTGCAAAAGATCTATAGCTACACATGTATCAGAGCTGAAAATAAAACTAGTAGCTAATAAAAATAAATCTCTGATAGCTGAAATAAATAAGGCTCCACTAATACATAATCCTCGATACAGGTCTCTCAAAGAAAAGTAAAATGCAAGCCTCACCCTCTCAGCACAAAAGTGGAATCATAAAAATATATATCTCGGTACATCTACCTCTGACTATCAATGCTGGTAAGGAACTAATCGGCCGCGTCCTCACCTCGAACTGCTGTCTCCGTGCGAACCAAGCCGGAACAGCTGCCTCAAACCTGTCACCGCAGTGGGTGTGAGATCTACCGCAAAAGACAGATCTCAGTGGGTACCGTCCCAAAATCCACGGTATGCCCACTAAGTCTACTGGAGACAAAACAGATAGATATGCAGATAGATAGGTAGATAGATAAATAATGGTAAGCTGAATAGAAAACTACAGCTAGAAAGTCTAAATCATAAAGCTCAAAAAGGAACTCTACCAATACTACCATATGCATACACTCTCTACTACTAAGATGCCTCAGTATCAATGCTCAAAGGAAAAAACCATCTAAGATCATAATATGACTCCACCCGCTCAATAACACCCAATTTCTATGACTGCCACATAGGGTCTAGTCAAGCCTGCGCCTGTCGACTAGGAACGCACCTGCCCACTACCACACATCCACATGAGGACGGGATTTACGTGGGGCGTCCTGTCCGACTATCTCAAGCGAACTCTAGTGTATCAACTAGTCGCATCATCGCAGCCTCCTCAGGCTCGGTATCATCATCGCACCCGGGGCGTAGTTCGAGGGGAGCGACCCCACCGAACTCAAGTATCTCATCTGTATCACTGTCTCATAAGCGGCACATGCAGGCTATAGTCCAAGATCAAACAGATTGGTATCACCGAGCTCGAAAACACAACTCAGTCGGAAAAAGAACCTCGACTCGCTCATGAAATAGCCCAAGCACTCTCACAGCTATGTCGGAGAACTCTCAACGACTCAATCTGATAATGCACGACCATGGCTGAGTCGGGAAACCTCCACGACTCGATCTGCCAGAACCCCAAAATCCTCAAAGCTAAGTGGGAGAACCACCTCCACCACTAAATCAGATACATAACCCAGGATCTAGAGTAAACTAATCAGGGAACAAATTCTCAATCTCTCACACGGGAGGCCTGGAAATTTCTGAACGACTGCCACCTACAACCCTATCAAACAAGAACAGACTGCAGGCATAGCCGCCCATAGCTTCTGCCCCCGAACTAAAACAATGCTAAAACCCTCTCATGACACTAGAAAGTCAACTCACAATGCTCAAAAGATCTACTCGGCCCCACGGCACGAGTATACATGCACCTCGAACTACCTGGACCATTCATAACGCTCTAAATATTTATAAGCCCTTTTAAAATCTGAGTTCCGCTTGAAACCGATTATAAAATTACTATGTAGGTCCAGATAGGTCCCGAATCTCAAGAAAATAAGCTGTCTAGTGTCGAATGGCCTCTAGATCATGATAAAAGATAACAGGGGCTCAGAAAATTATTCCTATAATTTCTAGGCAACTATCAGAACCAAAAGAATAATACAGATAAGCTAAACATGATCAACATGCTTACAGAAGCTTTAGAGGGCATTCCATACATTTTGGAGAAATTCCAACCCACCTGGATCGCATTCCGCAGGCAACGCTGAAGTCGGGGAAGCGCCGAACCCTCAAACGGAGGAAAAACTGAAAACCGCGCCGCGCGCGCACTGCCGCGAACCACGAAAGATCCCCCGGAAGCTCAAATAATCCCATCGAGTTCACACAAAGACCTGCGCGCAACTGGGTCAGTCCACGGCCAAAGTAACAAAACAACAAGGGCCCAAGTACACCGAAAACTCCGACTCACCTCCGGTACACATTGCTTAAAGTAGAAGAGAAAAAGGCCGCCAAGGAGCTCCACCAACAACACTAGCAGCTTACACAAAATCAAGCTCATATAAGCCCACTTCATAAATCTGAATCCATTAAAAGAATCTGCACATCAAGTCCATTACAACATAAATCGCTTGCACTAAAATACTTGTTCCAATGCATACAATAATTAAAGTCCAAAGTCCAATTAGGTACATAAGACATTCCCAACATACATGCAGATTTTCAGCAACAATGTACTACAAAGAGGACTAAAGATGGTATACCAATTCTTATCCAAATTTCAAGAGTAAGGTATCAAATTGTTCCTCTTGAAGTCTAGAAAATTACCCAACTTGAAATTCACCATTTCATAAAAAGGAGAAAAAGATATTCCAAGATTACCACATGCTGTCCAAAACTGCAATCTGCACCAAGGGCTCCAAAGATGAAGAAATTCACCTGATTTATAGCAAGATTTAGCCTTTCTCTTCAATATGAAAAGTGTAGGTCTCTAAGTCCTGATGAATTCCCCGCAAAAATCAGCTTAAAATTCCACTTCTTCAGTCCTAGGGAGCAAAAACACTGAACATTGCTCAAAACCACATCCAGAATCTCAGCTGTGCACAAAAGTCCCAAAGATGGCTTAATTTACCTAATTTAGAGTCCAAATTTGAAGTTCCATAAAAAATGAAAATTGGATCTCTATAAGTCCTGGAAATTTCCCAACAAAAACCAACTTAAAATTCCATTTGTACATCCCAGGGGAGTAAAAACACTAACCTATGGTCGAAATCCCAAACTGAAAACAAGTGTCTCAAAGATTGCTATATTTACTTGGTTTAGAGCTCCAATTAGGTCTCATCTTCAATACAAAAGTTGTAGATCTTGAAGTTGTGAGGAGAACCCCGCAAGAATCATCCCAAAATTCCACTTCTACATTTCTGGAGGCCTCCTGGAAGAAAAAGCGACGAAGTGGAACCCAAAACCAGCAATGATCAAGCTCCAACAATGGTGGTTTCCTTGATGAAGAAGAAGAAGATGAAGGCTGCATCTTGGACTCCTTAGCAGCTAAGAGGAAGATGAAGTCCAAAAGAGAAGCCCCAGCCATTAAACTCCTCTTAAATAGGCTTAATAAGCTCCAACATTGGGCTTAAGGTGCACCAAAACACCTTACCAACTCCCCTCTCACACCAAATCCCCTCGCACCCGATCCTGTGCGAGGCGGGTCGGACCCCATCCGTCCGACCGACAGGGATGCAAGCACGGCGCCAGCACAGCCCAGCCCACGCGCGCGCGTGCATACGCGGCGCATGCATGCCCGGTGCACCGCCCGTGCACCGGCCCCCCGCGGTAGCCACCTGCACCGAGTGCACGCCACCCCATGCACCGCGCTGCACCCGCCGGTGCATGGCTCGTGAGCCGGCCGCCGTGAGCCCGGTCCACACCCCCAGCAACACCCAAAACACTATTTTAAGCCCAAAAATATCCAGAAATAGTGTATTTCGCGCAGTTTTTCGCGCTGAGTCTATTTTTCTCATCCATTTGGCAAACCGAGGATTCCGACACACCGAAAAAGTAAAATCAAAACTCTCAAACCCATAAATATAGCAACCACCGCACTTTCGTACATCCCCACTTGCGGTTTTTCGCACTGGATCCGATTTTCGCGTCCTCTTCGCGCGCCGACAACTCTGACACACCCACAATGTGCCGACGAGCTACCAATCCACTAGTAACCCAACTCACAAAGATTTTGGTCTTCATAAGTTAAATAATTAATTTAACCAATTTAGCCAACCCCAAGTCACTTTTTGCCTTCGGGGTCGCCGCACCGCCCCGAAACCTCCCGAACTCCGCTGTAATCATAAAGTTCACCTATTCCAAATATTTCCAAATTTTCTGCACACCACTGTGGAGTCGGTGCTTCCCAAACCAGTTCTCTATCGGTGCACAATGCCCGGAAAACTCCGATTCAAGCCGGGGCTTCCACATTAATCCGAGTCAACCCGAACTCATCTGTAAACACATAAAGAACTTACCTAGGGTGAATTCTCCGCCCCACGCCATCCTGCGTGGTCGGTGCGCCACTCGAAATCCCGGTATTCTACACACATGGCGTATGCTGTCAGCTAAGAACATCAGCCGATGAAGGGAAGGGTCAACCAAAGAAGAATCTATGTCCCGATCCGGACCGATCTCAATCGCGTAAAAATGCAGCACGCGAAGCATGCCATCGGCTGAAGATATCAGCCGATAGGAGAAGCAGCCGACAAGAAGATTATCGCCTCATCCGGAAACAATTTCGGCCAAAGAGGGACATCAAACCGCCCCGGTCAAACGACGAAGAAAGTGGAGTCAGAGTCAACCTTCGGTTGCCCAAGCTGAAGAAGGAAAGACTCTGAAAAGAAGGGGTGCGAGATTGAGGCACGAACTTCGTAACTGACTCCGGAACGGCAAGTAGCGTCCAGCATGGGAAAGCGCAAAAATCACGCTCCGGCACGCTAATAAGGGGATGAACCTGGGCGGAAGAACGTCTATTATCCTATTTGAAAAATTTTCGACTTAGAAGGAAGTAGTCGAGGACTTCACGGTGACTTCCCCTGAATCCCGTCGATATTTCAAATCGGCGCCTGTAAACATGGTTCGAGGAGTGTATAAATACCCGAACCATCGAAGAAAAAGGAGTCCTGCAACCTCGTAAGAGATGACCACCCCCTGCTATTTCATATATTTACTGCTTTTCTAGATAGATTTAACGTATTTCCTAGGAGTAGATTGGTTACCTGTTACTCTTGTAACACCCGTTTTCCACTCAATATAATCCTCACATTCGACTCCTTAGCCGTTTATTTTTTTGCACATCTTTGCCTCTCTCTCAATCTCCATATCCTGATTCGGTTACTCTAAGCCGGACGGTCGCGAGAACTATTTGACAAGCACCCGGCCGAGCAGATCCCTCCTCGACCCGATCGCTTAATCCTATTGGCACGTGGCGCATCACATCTAGAAGGTCAACAACCCCCCCGGGGCCGGCCGATGGTCAGCGCTATATTTTCGGCTCCAACAACTTATGTGGCTCGCCCGGTTGGACCCCCAGGTAACTCTTACCTTCTCCCGCCATTACAATGTCAGAAGTCAATAGTACCAGTGGCTCGTCGACTCAACCAGAGGCGACCCTGTGAGGTCCCGGAATCCCCCCCGTAGGGTCTGCTGGTTGTTGGGCAGCTTTTAGTGGCCGTTGGGAGTGTTTGTGCGGGTGTCGGGCCCGAAAAATGGATTTGTGGTGCAATTTGGGATTTAGTTGTATCACTGGAGGCCTGCGTGGTGTGTCGGTGGTGTTTGCGCACAATTTGGACACAAGTGTTGGACTTTCGGCTTAAAGGGAGATCCCATGGGAATTGGAGGACCCGTCGAGTGTTTAGAGGTGGTTTCGCACGACGTAGATGTCAAATTTGGACTCTGGGCGAAGTTTGGATGGAAGATCACCTCTCCGGATGCCTTCGGGAATTTTTAGAGTTGGAATTTGACAAATCGGACTTCAGAAATGGACCCGGCGCGAAAATCGGATCAAGTGGGCTTTCCGGGGGCATTCGGTAAATTTTCGGATGAGAATTTGGAGAAACGGACATCGTTTTTGGATTCAGCGCGCGAAATCGTTGAGAATGGACTATTTACTTGTTTGTTTTGGAATCCGGATGACGTGCGCGTTTTTCGAGGCGACGCGGCAAGAATCCCGAGGCGTGGCATGGCACGGATCCCGAGGATCACGGCGCGCGGATCGAGGCGCGCGCGTACGGACGCGGCGTGGGCGCGCGCACTACAAGAAAAAGCGCATGTAGAGGCGGTTTTCAGACAATGTAGAGGCGGTTTAAACCGCCACTACAAATCGTAGAGGCGGTTCCGGCAACCGCCTCTAAACCGCCGGCGTAGACGCCGCCTCTACAACGTAGAGGCGGTTTTAGCGACCGCCGGGGAAGCATAGAGGCGTTATGTAGAGGCGGTTATGCCCGCCCCTACATTTTTATTTATTTATTTTTTATTTATAATCAGTTAATAAATTTTAACATATAGAGGCGGTTTAAACCGCCTCTACAAATATTAATCTGTAGAGGCGGTTTCAATCGCCTCTACATATTAATATGGAAAGGCAATATGTAGAGGCAGTTTCAACCGCATCTACCAGCCAAATCAGAATAAAATATGATATTAATAAAATATATAAGAAAAAAAATTACATTTCTCATCAAACAATAAAAAACATAATTAACACAAGTCTCAACAACAACAGAAAAGATATATCATCAACAATAAAAACATTAAATTAGCATTCCAATTTTCGATCAAATTATCCAAAACTCAATCTGATTCAATGTATATCGAATAGCATATAGCAAGATACTAAATAACAAAAAGTGTAAATAGTTTTAAGAGTAGTCAATATTCGAGTTTTCTACATTACAAAAATTTAAATTGTTCGACGGTTTCCTTCACTTGTAGGTTCATGACTTGCATTCGATGACTGATGATGATTAGGAGAAAATGCATCAATCGGATTGATATTGCCACCCGCACCCTATCCAACAATGTAAAATATATATGTCAATGATATGAAAATACAAAAATATTTAAGTATACTACTAATAATGATTTGTGATCAAATTAATATACCTGAGTATTTGATAGTAGTGACGTCCTTAAGTGATCCATTTTCCGTCGCATTTCCTCTCGCATCTCTCTAACAGCATCATCGAATTTATCATTCATACGTTCCAATTCCCTTTTTAGGACTCAGAGTGAGAAAAGCTTGTATTAAACAAACTTGATTTACAGAACCAAAAGAAAGGCATCGAAGACCAATAACTAACAAATGAGCTTCACGTGGTCAAGACTTTCTTACCAAAAGTGCTTTGGCAAGAATCATGGAAGAATGAAAAGTTCTAGCATGAGTGGTCCTCTCCCTTAACCATAGTTGTAAAACGAATACCATTTAAAAATTTATCCACTCAAACTGCATGGAATCTACCTAGTTTATAAGAATTTTCTTTTTTTTTTTTCTTTCAATGAAAGTAAACATTCCAGCTCCAGAACCCCTTGACATACCTGAAAGTAGCTTCAAGAAAATTGCTCCCAACAATGTCCTAGGTTTGCCTGCAGATAAAACAAAAGGTGCAAGCTTAATCGTAAAAGCGACAGAAGACAATTTGTCTATTTGAATTGTGAATCTATTAGTGATAAACAAAAAATTTAGTGAGTTATATTCAGTATTAGAAAAAGTGCAAACCAGCTTGAAGATCAAGCATCTGTATGAGCATGAATGAAATATTTACACCAGCTACAGCAAATGGGTACTCCCATAAAGCTTGGTCACCATCCTGCTTTCGGAGAAGATCTTGGAAAGATCTTGGAAACCAACAATAAATCGAGTCGTACATGCATACAACACACACCGCAACCACCCCCCCCCCCCCTCCCCAGCCCCCATCTCCTGCCCAAAAATAATAAATACAGTCATACATGCATACTTCCCACACAAACGCGCACGCACACACATAGAGTTCGATTGCATAGAAAGGGCATATAATCGCAAGCAAGAGAAGGGGGAAAGTCTTTCTATGTTTAAAAATGTTATATTACCTGATAAGGTGTCAGATCAAATGACAGGCGAGCATCACTTTCTCTTCTCTGGGCACAAACACATGAAAGACCTCTTCCAATCCATGCTGTTGATCCAGTGACAACCTCAGCTATATAAACCAGAACCAAGTAATTATTAGCTTCCTCTTAAAATTCAAAAGAATTTACTTGAATAACACTTATCCAAAATCAAGAAGCAATACAGATAAATTAATATTCCAATTTTCGATCAAAATATCCAAAACACAATCTCATTCAATTTATATCCAATAGCATATAGCAAGATACTAAATAACAAAAAATGTAAATAGTTTTAAGAGTAGTCAACATTCGAGTTTTCTACATTACAAAAATTTAAATTGTTCGACGGTTTACTTCACTTGTAGGTTCATGACTTACTTTGATAGGGCCATATCCATTCCCTGTCAATACAATCAAAACAAATTTAATTCATCCAGAACAAATGCATGAATGTAAATTGTAAAGCTGATATTCTATACAGAATATGAAGTATGACCCACAAAAATAGAGCATTGACAATTCAGTATTTGCATGCAAAGAGTAGAGCTCTTAAGAAACACATTGGCCTTTAATATAATACAAGCAGTAGAGTTTATAAAGTGTTTTCATCAAAATTGATAAATAATAAGATAATAAAACTTCCTTCTAATGAATAATCAAATGGTTCGCACCAATCATCTAAACTTACGAATCTGCGCATGACTACACTGTTTCAATAATATTTAGTTCTATTGGAATAAATCCAACCTTTAAAAGAGTGAGCATTAACCCACCATTCTCTCTCTGAGGTCAAAATGTTATACTTGGAACTAGGAGCAGACCATCTTATAATGAAGCTCGGTTTCCTGAGTGCAAATTTGGTTGATCGCGAATACAGGTTTGGACAAGAGCATGTAACTATGAATACTAATTTGGTAAGCTATATGTCTATGCTATTAAACAATACGGAACATTCATGGGATAAAAGCAAGCTGTTAACAGGAACTACAAAAGGATTCAAGCATCATAATCTTACTAAATCTAGAGATACCTCTTGATAGATGCCCTCACCACGAGAAACAGGTAAAACCTTAACACAACGAAAGAATGCAGACATCATCGGGTTGGTAAAGCATCGATCGCTTGCACAGAGAGTCCATCTTAAATTGCGGGCATCCAAGATAAAACTTGGTGGAAGCAGAGACACAATCACAAATGGGTCGTCAATGGAGGCCATATGATTACTAACCTAAAAAATATCTCAAAACAAGAAAGCGCAGAGTTCAGTTGAGGCATCATACATTAAGCACAAGAAGACTAATGAATTACATAAAGAACATCCTAAAATATGAGCTGGTGGACAGTTTAAGCATTCCAAGGAAAGGCAACTATATACAAACATCCGCCAATTTTTTAAAAAAAATCATGCAATTTGCAGAAAAGAACCTATTGTCGACAATGTAGGCAAACCATTTCCATATTATAATGCATCTCTTACTCTACTAGCAACTAGTACATTTAGCAAGCTGTTAAGGCAATGCTTTGGAATAAGCTTCGATGGCAATATGACATACTGTTATAAGGGGTTTGCCCTTAGGTCTCTTTAATAACGCCTGATGTAATTTTTTAGCACCATATATCTGCACAACTTGAAAATAAATAATTATGTTAGATTGGATCAAAATTTTGTAGCGGGATATTCGACTCGATCAAGTCAAATACCTGAACATAGTTAAGGCCATGCATAAACACATGACAAGCACCGCCAATTATAGGAACTGCCAAAGCTTGAAGAAAGCGGACTATAATCGAGTCATCGATGGATTCAAAGTCCTTCCCAACTGCAATTATGTAAAAAACTTCAACACATATTCTACTTGTCTTGCTGGAACTTAGACTTTTTAAAATCAACATAATGATCTTCAAAGACCTATTTTTAGGTTTTTATATACATCAATAGATCTCTTTCAAGCATTCAAAAATATTACTCTAACTATTAACTCATCATAAAAGGAAAAATTAGATAGTTTTGCTACAACTTATATCAAATCCCTCGACTCTGCGAGAGCAATATAACACAGACTACTTGTAAACTCTACTAAACAATTACAATCAATTACTTGGGCATTAGGAGGAAAGAGGAACCAACCTTTCTTGCGATAGAATCGAAAAGAAGCCGAAGAGGAAGACGAAGAAGAAGCGAAAGACGAAGGATCCCTGCAAAGGCTCCGGAGTCGGAGCGCCCACCGCTGGAGCGCCGCGGAGTAATCGGACTCGGCGCGCCAGTGTCGGTGGCGATCCACCGCCACGCGGAACCGGTCCCGGATCCGAAGCTGAAGCGCGTGCGCACTCTCCTTCCACGGGCCCGATCCATGCGCGATCCACTCCTCCTCCGCCATTAACGGCGACGCAGGTACCTCGTTTTCCACCACCAGAGGAGATCAACGAAGAAGAAGAAGAATAAGAGGAAGGAGGAGGAGGAGGTAGGGTAGGGTTAGGGTTAGGGTTAGGCTTTTACTCGAGGCGAGTTTGATCGGAGAGGGTTTGAGAGAGAGATTGATCGGAGAGGGTTTGATCGAAGTGGGTGGGTGTGGGAGGAGATGGTTTTGGGGGGGAAAAGTTAGAGTTTCTTTTGGGAGAAAATAAAAGAAGGGGGAAAGAAAAAATATATCAAAAAATTTTTGTTTAACATGTAAAGGCGGTTGTGCCAAACCGCCTCTAAAACGTCTCTATGGTAGAACATAGAGGCGGTTGTAACAACCGTCTCTACGCAACCGCCTTTACATGCGCCTTTTCTTGTAGTGGCGGCAGGCGCGCCTTCGACGCGAGTCACGCGGGGGCCGCCACGTGGCGAGCCCCCATTGGCGCCCGCGCGGGGGCGGGGGCGCGCGCTCGTGTGGCGCGCGCGGTGTCCCGCGCCTGCGCGGTGCGGTGTAACGCGCCCGTGTGGCGGGCGCGTTGCCGCACGCCGCGTGGCGCTGTGGGCGCGCGCGCCCATGTGCCGTGGACCGCGAGCGGTGGCCCCCCATTGGCCGGTCCACCGTGGACCCCGTCTCCGTGGACCACTCCTTTCTCCTCCTTTTCTTCTTCTTCTTCTTTCTTCCCCGCACACCTTTTCTTCTCCATTTTCTTTCCTTTCTTCTCCAACCGAGAGCGAGAGGGTGTGAGGGAGAGGATTATGGGTGGTGCGGCGGTGCGCCGTGGACCTCGCGGAGCGCGCGAGGTGTTCCAAACGGGTCGGTTGGGCGGCGCGACGCGTCGAGGTAGGTCCCGCACTTGTTTTTACGGTGTTTTTGGCACAGTTTTGGAGCGTTCTTTTGGACTGTGAATTAACCCTCTTGCTCTTATCTGTGTTAGGGGCCGTGTTTTACTGCACCGTTTTGCGTGCGGTCCCCGACGGCGTGCTCCGTTTTGCGTGCGGACTCCGTTTTGCGTGCGGATTCTGGCACCGTGCTCCGTTTTGCGTGCGGATTTCGGCACCGTGCACCGTTTTGCGTGCGGACTTCATTTTGCATGCGGACTCTGGCACCGTGCACCGTTTTGTGTGCGGATTCCGGCACCGTGCACCGTTTTGCGTGCGAACTTCATTTTGCGTGCGGACTCCGGCACCGTGCACCGTTTTGCGTGCGGATTCCGGCACCGTGTATCGTTTTGCGTGCGGACTCCGTTTTGCGAGCAGACTTCGGCGGCATGCTCCGTTTTGCGTGCGGACTCCGGCGGCGTGCTCCGTTTTGCGTGCGGATCGTGTGGAGGCCAATTGCAAGTGTCTACAAGTAATTGGTGGCAAATCGAGGTAGGTGGCCTTATCTCCAAGCTTTATGGACTGTACCGTAATTCTACTGATGTAGGACTATGCATGATAGTTTATTTTCTTGTGTAGCATGCTAGATTGTAGGAATTGTTAATTCTTTTATCATCTGTTAATATAGTTATCTTGGAACTTGACCTAGCACCCCCGTCATATGTTGCATGTGTAACCAGACCAGTAGAAAACCCTCACTTGGGCTAGGGTTATTTATGTTTAGACATCCACACTGTTCTTTCATTCCTGGACATAGTGTTATCCTCGCCCGGGTAGTGGGCCGAGAGGTCGGGACTTTCTTTTAGTGTGGGATGTATTTGCACTCATGCTTGGGAGCAGAGTGGAGTCTGGTAGATGTACTGGGTCGCTTGTCTGTACCGGGAACCGTTTGGGGTAAACGGTGGTCCCGGGAGGTCTTGTTTTTCCCTGTTTGGGTTGTCGCCACTGTGTTAGTGGCAGTAGTTTACTAGTGTTAGCCGGACCTAGAACCCAGAACCCTTTTCGACATACACATGATTTTAGTCTACCAATGTTTTCTTCCAAGCATCGAAGGGCCGCTGGAGTCTGTTCTTGTTTGATTGGACAAAGGCATCAGCCCTTCGGGGTTTGGGTAAAACACTTGTTTTCTAACTGTTTTTCTAAAAAGAACTAAAAATCATAAAAAAATAGATTTCTTCTCAAAACAAGATAGCTTTTCAAAAAGAGTAATACTTTTAATCCTCGCCCTGTGTGGGTTGAGTGAAAATGGTTTTCAATAACAAATGTCATCTTTTTCCTGTAAATCTCCCCACTCGAAAGGATTCGAGTGGTCTCGATTCTAGGGGCCATTCCTTCGTCGGGACGGAAGCCACGGGGGCCGAGCCTGGAACCTGTTCTTGTTTGATAGGGTTGTAGGTTTAGGTCTCCCGAAACTTTCGGGCCCTGGTGGGTGTCTTCTGCGTGTTGTACCGAGGTTGTGGTGTCCCCGAACTATAAGGGGGTCGGGAACTTCGATAGGCGGAGCCTAGAGTCTGTTCTTGTTTGATAGGGTTCTAAGCACCGGCCTATCGGGTTTCCGAACCCTTATGGTGTCGGTCTTTCTTGTGAGTTTAGTGTTTTGTTGTGGGCGCCGTCTGGCGGACGGTGGCCCCGGCTGTGTGGTTTTCCAGCCTGTGAGTGAGCGTTGGTGTTGTTAGTCGATCTTGTGATCGTGGTTTGGACTATAGCCTGCATGAGCCATATTGAGCTCGACAGAGATACGCGGATACTTTCCTCGGTGGGGTCGCGCCCCTCGAGTGCCACTCCGGAGTTGGGCCTGTTACTTGCTATCGCGACTTGTCGACGCGTCTCTCTGGCTGGGCCAGTTTTCACGGACACCCTACGGTAGACCCGTCCTGTTGAGGATGTGTGGCAGTAGGTGGGCGCAGGTTTGACTGGACCCTATGCGGCAGTCAATATAGATTGGGTGAGTATACTGTGTGAGTTAGTAGATGCATCATGTTTCCATCTGTTCCACTTTTTGAGCATCTAGATAGAGGCATAGTAACTGTAGAGTTACTTTTCCAGCCCTTCCTTTCAGTTTTATATTGTTACTTTATGCCTCTAGTAGATTTAGTGGGCAGACCGTTGGGCTTGTTGACGGCACCCACTGAGAGCTACTGTGGGAAGTAGTTCTCACACCCGTCGTGGTGTTTTTTCCCCCAGGGACTTCTACTCCTGTTCCTGCTACTCCAGTTGCTGCTTCTTCAGATCGAGGTGAGGGAGTCGCGAGCTAGATCCCTACCAGTCGTCGTCCAGAGAGTAGATGTACCCTTATTATTTTGAGAGTTTCTTGTTGAGAGACTTTGTAGTGAGGGATAGAGTTGTACTTTCCTTTATTGTTGAGAGTGACTTTTGTTTTTTTTGGGCGAGGACTTGGATTGTATCAACTGGACTTGTATTATTTTATTTTATTTCTAGCAGTTTACTTTTAGCTCTGATATCTGTTTAGTATAGTATCCTTCTTTTTGCAGGTTAGACGCTTCGTCTGTACGGCAGTTTCCGTACAGATGGCGGATCTGTTAGCGAGCCCGGGTCGCAGTTTCGACCCCGGGGCGTGACAGACCCTGTTAGAATTACTCGAGCAAATGGCCCAAATGATGGGATCCCTTGAGAGAACCCAGTTGTCTTTTGAAAGGAGTGCCTAAGCCTTGGACGCGACGGCCGACCTCACGGCCTCAGATGAGGGTATCGCTCGACTCGAGCAATTTTTAGCCCGGAACGAACCAAGCCACTAAGGTCCATCGGGATCTCCACCGGCTCTACCGCCGCCAGTATTGGTGTCACGCCCTAGCGTCGAAACTGCGATCAGGACCGACCAACAGATCCGCCGCCCATACGGGAAGCCCCGTATAGACGAAGCGACTAACCTACAAAAGATCATGCTAACCACTATACAGATAACAGAGCGAGAAAGTAAATTACTGAAATAAATACATACAACTCCAATATAGTACATGTGTCACGCCCCGGGGTCGAAACTGCGACCCGGGCTCGTCAACAGATCCGCCGCCTATACGGGAAGCCCCGTATAGACGTAGCGACTAACCTGCAAAAAAAACATCTACACTAATAGATATCAGAGCTGAAAAAGTAAAAGCTGAAATAGAAGATATAAAATAGAACTACAGCTCTAAAATATACAAACCAACCTCTCCAAATACAAAAGTCTCTCTGAACAGCAGTAAAAGAAAGGTACAACTCGATACCTCACTACAAGTCACTCAACATAACACACTCAAAAGTAGTAAAGGAGGGGGTACATCTACTCTCACTCTGAGGATGACAGCAAGGGATCTATCTCGCGACTCCCTTACCTCGGTCTGAAGGAGCAGAATCAGCAACTGGAGCAGCAGGAACCGGAGCAGAAGTCCCTGGGGAAAAATACACCATGACGGGTGTGAGAACTACATCCCACAGTAGTTCTCAGTGGGTGCCGCCAACAAGCTCGACGGTCTGCCCACTAAGTCTACTAGAGGCATAAAGTAACATATGCAGTGCTGTAACGAGAAACAGGAAAAGTAAAGTCTACAGCTACTATGCCTCTATCTAGATGCTCAAGGAGTGGAACAGAAAGAACAGTATGCCACAACTAACCCTCAACTCAGATCACCCAATCTAAACTGACTGCCGCAACGGGTCCAGTCAAACCTGCGCCTACCTACTACCGTCACATCCCGGAGGACCGGACTTACGTAGGGCGTCCGTGACTGCCAAAACTGGCCCAGCCAGAGGGACGGTGTCCATGACTGCCAAAACTGGCCTAGCCAGAGGGACAATGCGTCGACAAGTCGTGATAGAAGTATCAGGCCCAACTCCGGAGTGGCACTCGAGGGGCGCGACCCCACCAAGCAAAGTATCCGCGCATCTGTGTCGAGCTCAAATGTGGCTCATGCAGGCTATGATCCAAATCCTCAATCAACAAGATCGGCTAAAACCAACAAAACACTGTCTCACTTACAGGCTGGAAACTACACAGCCGAGACTCACAGTCACTCAGACGGCTCCCAAGGAACCCTGATCTAAAAACACTGTCACTCTCCCAAAAACCCTGATCTACAGACTGCTATCAACTCCACTCGGTCCCCAGACTCGAGTGTAAATGCATCCCACAACCACCCGACCTCTCGACCCACAACCCGGGCGAGGAAAAGCTAAGTGCATAATGGAACATATAATAGTGATGTGGGAATGTCTATAGCAATAAAAACCTAGCCCAAGTTGAAGTTTTCTACAGTCTGGCTGAACATGCTACATATGGCAGGGGTGCTAGGTCAAGTTCCATAATATCATTAATTAACAAGTTGTAGGAATCACAAGATCATCAAACTGATACAAAAAGTATTAACATTCAAATTCTAACATGCTACTAAGTCCAATAACTATCATGCATGATTCTACATAAATAGAATTAGTACGCAGTCCATATATCCTGAAAGCAAAGCCACCCACCTGAAGGTGCTAACTGTCCGGAGTCGTACAGCTGAGAATGCCCAGAAACAGATAACTCAACACATCCACCAAACCAACAGAACAGGAGCAGTGTTCAACACATCCTCGGTACAAAACACAACCCAAAGTTACACTTAATTCCACAAAATTCCAAGTTTCACAAATCTGCGGTGAATAGTCTTCTTAATGCAAAAATTTTACCTGTAAAACGAACTCCAAAAATTCCAATAAAAATATGATGGCGATCCTTGCGAAGAGTACATGTCGATAGATCCAAAAACGTCGAATTCCAAGGCCCGGATGTGGAGATACAAATCCAACAAGAAAGTGCTGTCCAAAAGTCCATCAGCCATAAAGGGGGTTAAAAACGTACCCAAAACCCCAATAAAAGCTCAAATTCGGAAAAAGTGACCAACGTGAAATTTGTAGATATACCTCTCGTGAAACCGCCGCCACAGAAATCATCCAAAAATATGGTCTGGGTAGATCTGTAGACCTCCCAGATTGAAGTGCGACGAAAATGGGCCTCCAACAGAAAATCGTCGCTCCGCGCTACGATGCAGAAATCGTTGTCGTCGCGGCCTCCAAAAATTCTGAGCTTCCACCAAAAGATGCACAAGAAGATAAGGAAGAACTTTAATGAAGGGCACTTAGGCTAGAAAGCTCGGGAAAAGCCTCAAAAACGAGAGCAAAGGGCCTATTTATAGGCCTCAACCCGGAAAAGCCAAAAAGAATCAAGCATTGGGCTTTCGGGCCCAACTTTCGGGCGCCCGAAAACTTTCGGGCTGCTACAGTGTTGGGCCGGACCAACACTGTTCACGCCCGAAATCGCCCGATGCTGCCACGTGGCCCGCCAAACAGCAAACAGCTGTGCGGGCCACTCACAGGCTGCCATGTGGCCCCACCCCGCACAGAAAGGCGGTTGGCGCCCGCCAATGAGCGGGCGCCACGTGTCCAGCCCGGTTGACCCGCCGACCGGTCGCCGCCCGCGCCGGTCGCGCGGCGTGGCCCCCTCGTGCGCACGCGCCCCGAGGCACCGGCCAAGCCTCCCGTGCACCGCGCCCGGTGCGCCCGCAAATCAGAGGGTGACACGTGTCTCCTACACCCGGTCCACGCATCCCACTTTGGAATTCCGTGGACCGCGCCGCGTGCATCGACCAACCGAAGGCTGCCACGTGTCCCCCGGTTTGGTCCATGCACCGCCGCGCTCGCCTGGTAGACCGCGCGCCTTGAGCCCGCCAATCAGGCGGTGCCACGTGTCCCTGCGCCGGGTCTGTGCACCCAACCGCGCTACTCAGTGGACCGCGTGCTAAAAACCAGCCAATGACAGGCCGCCACGTGGTAGGCCGGCGGTCTACGGCCCCTCCCATGCACCAAAAGCCAATAAAAACTTTCGGGAGTCCGTTTTTAGGCATCCGGACTCAAAATCAAACAAGCAAATAGCCGTTTTCAAGCGTTTTGCCGTGCTGAATCTATCTCCAACCTCTGTTTGGCCAAAATCCTTTTCAAAATTTCGGCAAATGCAGCCGAAGGCCAACACAGCTAATGATATCACACAGGGTCCATCTGTGGCATCCTTTTGATGCACCATGGGCCAGATACACCAATACTAGGTGTTCTAACAGTGGATTCATCGGAAGAACGTTGCATGGGAACCAGGGCCACTACAACATGCCAAGTCCTCACAATACAGAAGTCTCTCCAAAATAAAACTCTCAAAATAAAAGTACAAGATACATCCCAAAATCTCTGATAGTACTAGCATATCACCAAAAGGGGTACATCTACTCTCTCGCTGGAGGCGGGTAGGGATCTAGCTCGCGACTCCCTTATCTCGGTCAGAAGGATCAGCAACAGGAGCAGTAGGAACTGGAGAAGATGTCCTTGAAAAAAGTCACCAACCATGGGTGTGAGAACTACACCGTCACGTAGTTCTCAGTGGGTACTGCCACCAAGCCCGACGGTCTGCCCACTAAGTCTACTAGAGGCATAAAGTATAAATGCAGTACTGAAAAGGAAAGGCTAGAAATAACTCTACAGCTACTATACCTCTATCTAAATGCTCAAGGGGTGATACAGATGAAATATGATGCGTCTACTATCTCTCAAAAATACAATCACCCAATCTACACTGACTGTCACATAGGGTCCAGTCAAACCTGCGCCCACCTACTGCAATTACATCCACGGAGGACTGGACTTACGTAGGGCGTCCGTGACTGCCCAAAAAGGGCCCAGCCAGAAGGACTGCGTCGACAAATCACGATAGCAGAGTAACAGGCCTAGCTCCGGAGCGGCACTCGAGGGGCGCGACCCCACCGAGAAAAGTATCCGCGCATCTCTGTTGAGCTCAATGTGGCTCATGCAGGCTATAGTCCAAATCCACGATCAACAAGATCGACAGTAACCAACATCACATCTCTCACTCACTGGCTGGAACTCCTCACAGCCGGGACCCACCGTCGACTCAGACGGCTCCCAAGACAAGTACTGATCTAAACACAGCTACTAGACTCCACTCGGCCCCCAGGCACGAGTGTAACATGCATCCCACGACCACCCGACCACTCGGCCCACTACCCGGGCGAGGAACTCTAAGTCCAGGTGACAAGAATAAATGTGGGAGTGTCTAAAGCATAAATAAACTAGCCCATGTTGGAGTTTTCTACTAGTCTGATTGACATGCATCATATGACGGTGCTAGGTCAAGTTTCAATAATAACATTGTTAACACAATAAGAAAGCATTAGCTGATATAATCTCAATAACAATACAAGAAAAATATCATCTCTCTCTCTAACATGCTTCCTAACTTCTCTCGCAATCATGCATGCATTCTATTTAATAGAATTAGATAACTGTCAACCGATTTTGGAGACGAAGCAACCCACCTAAAAGTGCGCGTTGATCCCAAGTCCAAATGGGCTGAAACTGAACGGGGATAATCCTCATATTCCCACGATTCCAACGAGCCCAAAAATACCAGAAAACTTTTTCTGGGCACAAAGATACAGTCCAAACACCGCGGTAAGTAAAAATTCCCACGATCACAAATCTGCGGAAGGATCAGTCCGAAAGAAGCCAAATTATCAGAGCGCAGATGTCGATCGAGTCCTCCCGGGCTGAAATCCGATATCCAAGCGCAGAGATAAAAATCGAACAATGCTCAGCTGTCCAAGAAAATCACCAGCAAGAAAGGGGTTCAAAGATGTTCCAGAAACCCTAATAAAAACCCAAAACTGAGAGGAGCGGAAAACACGAAAAACGAAGATCTACCTCTCGTAAAACCGACGCCGTGAAAATCTGCCAAAAACACCCTTCCGTCAGCCTTGGGGAGCTCGCGAAAGAAGCATCGACGGAAAAAGCTCGGTATCCAAGGCGCGTCGAAGCTCGCGATGTCGAGAAAAACGCAGATGGCACGCCTCCCAAAAATCTCTGGGATCCCAAAAGTCGAAGAAGACTCATAAAGGAACCTCCCTGTCGAAAATGGGCTGAGAAATCGCAGCAGAAAAGGTCAAGAATAAAGCCCAAAGGGGCTATTTATAGCCCAAGCCCACCAAAAGGGAGGCCTCGGATTCGGGCGCAAGAATCGGGCGCCCGAATTCGGCCCGGCCCAAGTACTGTGCGCGCCCGAAACGCCCAGAACGCGCCACGTGTCCCGTCCGCGCCCCGCGCGACCTGCGCACAAGCGCCCGCCTTGCGCACAAGCGCCCACCAATCACGGCGCGCCACGTGGCAGCGCGGTCCACGGCGGGGACTGTGGGCCGCGGTTCACGACGGCCCAGCCGGGTCGCTGCGCCCGCCAATGTGCGGGCGACACGTGGCCCGGCGGGCTCCACTATGACCTGTGCCCGGCGCGAGATGTGCGCTGTTGTGCGTGCGTTGACCCGCCAATCCGCGCTCGCCACATGGCACTTCGCTCCGTTGGCTGCTCCCGGTGTACGCCAAGTGGGCCGTGGACCGACCCACCCGAGAAATCGGCCCGTTTGGCCCGTTTCGCCCGAAAATAGCTGATTTTCAACGTTTTCGCGCACTGGGTCTGTTTTTGGTATCCGTTTGACGCACAACGGGCTCGATACACCAAGAATATGTGTTTTCTCACCGCGGACCATCTAGACAGGTCGTACGAAAAAATCGGGACACCACAATTGGCGCAGACGATTCTGGCGACACCAGCAATGATGGCGGTATAGCAGGTTGCGACCCCCACAACAGCATAGCCCCTGGGGGCAGTACAGCCGCAGACGACCCCGTACTAGGCAGGGACTTGGCGGATGGGGTAGAACATCGGCCATCATTAAGAGAGCTATTGGGGGATTCCTCTTCCTCCCCTACTGTCGCTCATCCAGCTGCAGGTTGGGGGCAAGAACGGCAGGCAGGTCCCTACGCACGGACTGGTTCAGTATCAGACCAGCCATTAAGGGCCGCAACCTCCTCCAACACAGCCGGCGACTCTGGTACCCCAGGCGGGGCTCGCCGAAATAGCTGGGGGTAGGAATGGCTTACAGGTCCTCCCGCCGGGACCGCCTGAGAGTCAGTCAGGCCAATATGGGCCGCCAACTCCACCGGCGCAACTGACAGCCTCAGTACCTACAGAGGGGTTCGCCGACATCCGCACCCAAGTGAATGAGGTAATTCGCAATACCTCTGAAACAAAGGTCGGGCCGGTACCTTGGTCATTGATGAGCGAAGGTAAATCTTCGACCAAAAAGGCCGAAATATGTATGGCCGACTCGATGCCCAGCTGCCAATCCTACACATGTCAAACGCTCAAGACAAGTAAGGCCCAAGAGTTCAAAACTCTGGCATCGGCTAGCACCTTTACTTTCGACACGTCCAAGACCGATCAAATATTCAATCAGTTGTACAAGAACGGTCGAATCAAGCTCTAGAAGGGCCAGTCAATCCCTCCCCATGAGGAGTTTAGAAAGCGAAACTACTACAAGTGGCACCATTCTTAGAGTCACCACACAGGCGAATACTTCGCCTTAAAGAAGCAAATATATACAGAGATCGATGAGGGTCGGCTCATTTTTGCCTACCACGGAAAAGATACGATGGTCGACACCAAAACCTTTTGTACGCAGGTGAACATGATCGATCTCAAAGGAAAGAAGCCAATGTAGGAGCCCAAGTCTCCTGCGAAAAAAAAATCGGCCCAGTACATGTTTCGGCTTTGCCTCCGTTGCAAGGCCGAGATGACAAAAGAAGACGGGGACACCCTTCTCATCGTCATACCAGAGGAGGCAAAGCAATGGTTCACCTTTGTGATGATCCGGATCTCCGCAGAGCTTTTGATGTGTGATTAGTGTCTTTTGAAGGGCTTTACTACGTGTTGGAGGTGTTTGTGCGCGAATCGGACCCAAGAATTGGACTCAGCACGAAATTTAGATTAAGAATACTTTTCTAGATGCCTTCGGCAAATTTTAGAAGTGGATTTGGACAAAACGGACATCGGATTTGGATTCAGCGTGCGAAAACGATGGAAATGGACTATTTACTTGCTTTTTTCAGAGCCCGGATGCCCTAGCACGGATTTCGAGGCATCAGAGTATTGTTCCGGCGGCAGGGGCAGCGGCGGAGCGTGGCGGCGGGAAGAGGCGCGGGCCGCTCGGTCCACGGGCTTGGCGTGCACCGGAAGGAGGACACGTGGCGACTCCCGGTTGGCCGGCTCGCGAGGCGCGGTCTACGAAAGAGCGCGGGGAGCCGTGGACCAGGGCAGGGCCACATGGCGGCTGCTGGTTGGCCGGTTCACGTGCGCTCGGTCCACGCTAGGAGCGGAGCAGGCGCGGTGCGCGAAGCAACGTGGATGGTGTGCCACGTGGCGTCTTTCCATTGGCGCGGTGTGACACGTGGCAGCTTTGGATGGATGGTGTACTGGGCGCGGTCCATGGAGCAGGTGCAGCATGTGCCTCGGGCTGCGTGCGCGACGTGGGCACCGGCATCGCGACGTCGCGCACGTGGGCGCGCTTACTGTGGCATTGATGCGGGCGGGAGCTGCGCGGGGGCGCGGCCACGCGTCGCGAGTGGGTTGGCCGGTTTCCCTGTTTGCTGTGCGGGGGCCACGTGGCGCAACGAGGTGAATCCGGGCTCTAGATGGATAGCTGGCGATCGGGCTACTGTGCGGCACTGTTTGCGCCCGAAATAGTTTCGGGAGCCCGAAAGTGGGGACATGGATGGAATTTTGAGAATTGTTCTGCTTTGGCTATAAATAGCCCCCTTTGGCTGCATTTTCAGACCCTTTCTCGAGCTCCCCTGCAATAGAGCCCTTAAGCATTATTGTTCCTCTTCTTGTGCTCCATCTTGTGAGGGATTTATAGATTTTTTGGAGGCCGCGACATCGGCATTTTCTGCGACGCGGCGCACTTCGACGCTTCTTGAATTTTGGCTTCCACCGTCGCTTCTCAGCCCGTGAGACCCCCTGGATTACTTCGATGGAATTTTGAGCCGATTTTTGTGGCAACGCATTCACGAGAGGTACGTCTTCGATTTATGTACTGATCGCTTCATCTTATTTTGAGTTTTTGGCATGGTTCCCGAGGCAAACTTTGACCCCTTGTACTGTTGTGAGATTTGGGACAGCGGTGGAGTATTGTTGGATTTTCTCGGTCTACGAGCATCGGAATGAAGTGTTTAAGGACTCGATTGATATCTACGCTTCGAGAGGAACGCGCTCGTATTTTTATCAGAATTTTTGGAGGAATCTTCGAAGGTGATAATTAAGCTTCTTTTGGACTGATTTCCTGCAGATTTTTGATAGTGGATAGTTTGACTTGCCGCAGTGTTTCATTTATATCTTGGCCTACAAGTGTCGGAACGAGTAGTATAAATACTCGATTTATATCTACTCGTCGCGAGGATCGCAGCCGTAACTTTTTCGAATTTTTTTCTGAGGACAGAATGCAGGTGAAAAAGGTCATTCTTTGTGCTGTTTTGTGGTGTTATCTAATTATGGGCTGTGTTGTTGGTGCGAGCAGAGGCTTGTGCGACCGAGTACCGAGGGTGCAGTTTCGGCAGATTTTGGATTGTGAGTGACTGCGCACTTCACCGACTTCAGCTTTGCCTGCGGAAAGCGATTCAGGTAGGTTGCTTAGTCTCCAGAACTGATGGACGGTTCTCTAATTCTATTTGTTAGAATGCATGCATGTTTAGTGTACCCATATGTCGTTGAGAGGTGAGCTTGGTAAATGATATTTGTTTGAGAAATTGCAAGATATGATATTCATGTTATGCCTGATGAAACTTGCAAGATTTAGATATCCATGTTTATGATCAATGAAAGCTCACCTAAGGAAAGCATTACACTATGTGATAGATAGCATGCACAATTTAATGTACAACCTATAAGATTGAGATGTAAGCATAAGAATGATATAGTTCATGTGGATTGAGGCTTACATGATTTATTGTACATGTTGGGTACCTTCGAGATATTATATATATTTAATGGTTTATTCACCTATGCTAGTTGAGAGCATGTTTAGGGAGATGAGGCTTATTTGATTTGATTTTTTTGTGATCATATCTGTTAGTGTTCCCTATTTATGTTCAGTTTATTTAAATACTATTATTGAAACTTGACCTAGCACCCTGTCATATGTTGCATGTTTAACCAGACTAGTAGAGAATCTTCACTTGGGCTAGGTTCTTTTATGCTTTAGATATCCCACACTTTGCATCTTTTTCTGGACATAGATTTTCCTCGCTCGGGTAGTGGGCCGAGTAGTCAGGTTATTGTGGGACTTTGTTGCACTCGTGCCTGGCGGCTGAGTGGAGTCTGGTAGCTGAGTTTAGACCGGTGCTAGTGTTATTGGGAACCGTTTGGGTTGACGGTGGTCCCAGGTCGTTGAGTGTCGTCCAACCAGTCTTGTTAGCCCTGAGTTGTGGGTCGATCTCGGCTGTGGAGTACCTCCAGCCTGTGTGTTTAGCGTAGCGAGTTGGGTGTTTCGTTTTGGGAGCCGTTTGGGTCGACAGTGGTCCCGGTTGTGGAGTATCTCCAGCCAGTGTGTTTTGTGCCATGAGTTGGTTGAGTTCGTTAGTGTCTCAAGATTCGTGAGAGCTGGTTAGCTGAGTCGTCGTGAGTATTCCGACCGTCGTGCGAGATGTTTGAGGATCTTGAGTCCTTCCGTTCTGAGAGTGATCGTAGATTTTGATTATAGTCTACAGGAGCCACTTTTTTCTCGGTGAGGTCGCGCCCCTCGAGTGCCACGTCCGGAGTGGATCTGTTACTTTTGTATCGCGATTTGTCAACGTAGTCCCTCTGGCCAGGCCAATTTTTGGCAGTCACGGACACCCTACGTAAATCCCGTCCTCTTGTGGATGTGTGGTAGTAGGTGGACGCAGGCTTGACTGGACCCTATGAGGCAGTCAGTTCGATTGGGTCGATTGAGCACCTTGGGTGTGATTAGTTGCATATCTTTTCATCTGTATGACCAATTGAGCATTTAGATAGAGGCATGGTAGCTGTACATAGAGTATCTCCAGCTTTTCTTGTTCAGTTTTTATTACATTGTTATCTTATGCCTCTAGTAGACTTAGTGGGCAGACCGTCGGGCTTGGTGGCGATACCCACTGAGAACTATGGGTTGATGTAGTTCTCACACCCGTTGGGGGTTCTCCCCCTCCTCTTTCTTTCCTCTCCTTTATTTTGTAGAGTCATCTGTGGGAGATGCTGATTCTGCTATTGTTGTTCGAGTCGAGGGAGTCGCGAGCTAGATCCCTACCTGTTTTTGGAGAGTAGCTGTACCCCCACATTGGAGATTTGTAGTACAGTCAGTAGATTAGTTTTATTTCTGCTTTTGAGAGATTATTGTAGTGAGGATATGACTTGTACTAAGAGCCTGTATACTGATGTAATATTTTAGGTTACCCTTCCTGTTGAGTTCTGGTTTTTTTGTATCTGATGATTTTGTATGATCATATTTGGGAGATGGATATTGTATCTTTATTTTCAGTTGTACAGTGGTTAAATTTTAGTTTTACAGTATTTTATTTTATAACTCTGATATCTGTTTAGCTGTAGTCTCTTTTCTTGCTGGTTGGACGCTTCGCCTATGCGAGGTTTTGTATAGGCGGCGGATCTGTTGGCGAGCCCGGATCGCAGTTTCGACCGCGGGGCGTGACAACCTTCATCAGCCCCGGTGAAGGCGTGGACCACCACATCCACCGACCGAGCCCAAGTTCAACCTAAGGGTCCAACAAGCGGTCCTTTGAAGAGGAGAATAAAAAAGAAGAGAATGACCTTCCCATCCGGAGGGTCTCGTGGGAGTTCTACGACTGAGACAGGCCAAGCCGACCCCACTTGACTGGGAAGGGGCACGAGCCCCACCACAACACTAGTGCCCCTACCGCGGCTTCAACGATAGCCGGGTCCGGGGGGCACTTCGAAGACCCTTCGGCCAACAAGCCAACAGAGTGCCAGCATATGGCCACTTGCAATGCCTAGAACAGGTCAGGCCCCACTAGAGGCTTGGATCGCTAGGGGCACCAAGGGGCCCAGCCAGTCACCCTTGAAGGGGGCCGACATCACGACCCCCCTACCGAGGGACGCCAGGGACAGGAAAAGCCTTTTTAAGCCCCGATGCAGATTTTCCTTGGCTCATCAAGGGAGAAGGAGAGTCTCGAGGTGCTTAGTTGGCCCAGCATCTCCAAATCCAGCCATGGCCGAAGCCGTGGCGGAGAAGGGAGATCCTCAGAGAGCACCTGAGGAAGATGGACTCACCGGCAGACGTGTCGTTGGAACAGAGGTTTACGTCTACTAGACAAGCACGATGGCAGGGGTCGGTCATGACAAAGACGTAGAAGCGTCAAATACGGAGGCTAGAGGCCGGCGCCCACAATAATGGCGTCATGGCCCGTTGGCCACGTCCATGTTCGTGAGGCGGGAGATTCCACTACACTGCCCCAGAAGAAAACACCGATGCTGAAATCGGTGATAGCTAAGCCGGAGGATGATGACGTCCGACCAGGACTGGATGCCCGCCCGCCTGAAGGCCTTAGATGCGTTGGGGTGTAGCTTAGAGGCACTAGAGAGGCGATGAAGGCCTTAGATGCGTTGGGGCGTAGCTTAGAGGCACTAGAGGGGCGATGGGAAGTCGAAGGGATTCCCGAGCGAAACCTCGGCAAGGTGGCCCAACGCGGAAGATGACCACCAAGGAGCGAGGAAGAAGTTTTGACCCCATCTTCGACCGAATCAGAGGCTGAAGAACAAATGATGCGAACCGATAGCGTATCGATCATCAAAGACCCGGATGAAATCCCTCGTTCGGGTGATCAAAGAAGGGGTACAATCCCCCTCAACGAGACTAGCCAAATAATGGTAGGTGATAGGCCCCTAGCTGGAATCAACTGGCATGGAAGAGGTGGCTAGTAAACGAGGCCACAGCAAGGCCTCCGAAAGAGAGCCGACACAAGAAGCCGGCGAAGAAACAAATTCGATCATTGCAACACGGGCCGATGAAGTCGGCAGAGAAGACAAGGCACCCGATGAGCCAAAAACTATCTAACGTATAGAAATTCGGCTAAAAATGCTCGACTACACGCGGGCCTACCAGAGCCGAATGTAATACGCATGCAAAAAATAGATCGAAAGGCAATCCGTCGATCAAAGGGAAGCATCTGAAACATTATTATGCATCAGTTTTGAGGGGACGTAAAGTACAAAAAATCTTTACATTTGATGAACCGATATAAGTGCAAATCAAGAAAGGGCGAATACAAAGGTGTTTCAGAAAAAAAAACAAAAAATCGCAGCCAAAACACTCGATTGAAGGCCAAAACACATGGCCACTATTCGACTGGCCATGGTAGGAGATCACCCAAAGCTGGAGGATCAGATAAAGCCCTCTAGAGATGGAGATATCTGATCACCTTTGGAGCCGACAGGAGCGGGAGAGAGAGAAAATACAAAGTCACAATTAGCTCCCAGTATCCAATGGGAGAAGACCATGCGGTTCCTCTTGGAGAAGAAGACACCCACCCTTACAGGGCAGCCGCTCAAAGATGAAAGCAGGACGGTCGAGCAGCTCGAAATCCTCCACCTCCTAGAGATGGGGGCAAAGGATAGCCCTCTCCCCGGCATGACCTTCATAAGTATAACCCTTTGTAAATAGCCAGGAATCGGTGGACCTTTTGCAGGTTCTGTGACGCCCCAACTTCTCAGGAGGTCACCCATCCTAGAACTACTCTAGCTCTAGCACGCTTAACTCTCTTAACCTTTTAGATCTTGCTACCATCCAAAATTCTATAGCCGGGTTAAGAGTTTATATATATGACTAATCTAAATTCCGGGGGTGTCACATTCCTCCCCCCTTTAAGCCCTGACGTCCACGTCAGGCTCAACACACTCACAAGCATCAGGCGATGTGAGACTTATCTCGCTAGCCTTAGCCAACCTTGTGGGGAGCTGCACTCTACCCACAACGATCATTAGCCGGGGAGCCTCGCTCTACCCACTAAATAACCCTAGGTCAGTCGAGACTGATCTCACATTTTCGGCTAGTGAATGATTTTGATACCAATTGTGACGCTCCAACTTCCTAGGGGGTCACCCATCCTAGAACTACTCTAGCTCAAGCACGCTTAACTCTCTTAACCTCTTGGTTTTTGCTACCATCCAAAATACTATAACCGGGTTAAGAGATTTAGTCATATTATATCATTTATATGTAGGACTAATCCAAATTCCGGGGGTGTCACAGGTTTCGGTCATCAATCCGGAGCATCGTGGGAGTTAGGTGCTTCGCCCGATTCAGGTGGGTACTTCACCTGATTCAGAGGGTTACCTGTATTTATGGCGGGTGTGTCCGTTCCGTTGGAAAGATTTTTTATTTTTTTTTTTAAAAAAAGGGTATTTTTCGCTAACTGTTTTTTTCAACTGGCCCTATTTATGAAAACATCTTTACAAAGCGGACCCCAGGGCGTGACAGATTAAGATGAAATGTAACGACCCGGCTTACTAGCAATAATAACTCATTGAGCCTAAATCACAGCCCAAAATACTTAAGTCCAGTATTCGTATGTATGGTCTCTTACAAACCCAATCACAATCCCAATCTTAATCACATCTGATGTGGGACTATTGGAGTGTTACAAACTCCCCCCGTTTAGGCATAATGTCCTCGCAGCCCAAATACACACACAACCCAAGATCACCATGCGATGTGAGACTTGTCTCACTAGCCTTGTCATTCAGACCCCTGATATAGTCCGTCACCTTGTCTTTCAGACCTTGGGTCACCCGAGACTCGTCACATACTTCCGGCTGGTGATTGGCTCTAATACCAAATGTAACGACTCGGCTCACTAGTAATAATAACTGGGCTTAAACATTTTGGAATGTGGTTTGGGTCCAACGAGTTATTATTGCTAGTGGGTTGGGTTGTTACATTTGGTATCAAAGCTAGTGACCAGCCGGAAGTGTGTAACGAGTCTTGGCTGAGCCAGGATTTGAAAGACATGATAATGGACTATGTAGGGGTCTGAATGACAAGGCTAGCGAGACAAGTCTCGCATCGCCTGGTGATCTTGGGTTGTGTCCGTGTTTGGGCTGACGAAGATGTCAGATCTAAACGGGGGAAGTCTGTGATACCCCAATAGTCCAACATCGGATGGAATTTTAAGTAAATATTGCTAAATACAAAATATACTGGCATTTATTAAAAATTATTGCTAAATATATCATTTATCGATATTTACAAATTATTGTTGGTGAATAAGAATATTTAGCAATATTTATTTTTAATAAAAGATAGTTTAAATACCGGCAGTTACTTTTAATGCCACTAAGAAACTTTAATTACTAGCATTTAAAAGTAAATGTTGGTAAAAGATCTTAAATCCATATTTAAGATGTAAATATTTAATATTAGATTTATTCCTGCCCCACACACCCGCAGATTCTCTCCACTCATTTAAATCTTAAATCCTCATTTATATGTGCAGTTATTTTCTTACAATTTTATTAATTAAAATTTATATAATATTTATAATTTGATATAATTTTGATTTTATATGGTTGTTTATAAATACAATTTTATTTTAATCTTTTACTTGTAGATTATAAATTTTATGTAAATTATTTATTTAGGTTAATTTTAAATTTTAATAAGCTTAATGATTTTATTTTCTATTTATTTTTCAGTGGTTTAATTTTATTCAATAAAACATAAAAATATTAAAGATGGTTCAATCATTAATTAATAATTTTTAATAAATTTTTAGACTAAAATAATAAATTACATGTTAAAATTAAAAAAGTAGCAACAAAAAATAAAGAAAAGAACTATTTTAAAGTATATTATAAGTTGAGGGGGCTAACTGAGATTATCCATCAATTTTCCATATCCCGCCTACTTCTTCCTTCCTCTTGTGCCGTACGACTCCTAGTCTTCCTCTCCTCATATGCAAAGTTTCTTTCTAGAATTTTTTTTTTCTCTCTTTTTTATTTTTTAATTATCTTCTCTCTAAGTAAAAAAAAACTCCTTCTACCTTCCAATCGCAGGGTGTAAGAAAAGAATTTTCTTCATTATCTTTTACCAAGAAAGAGCCCCACAAGCGGGACCCTACCAAGAAAAAGATATGTTAATTTAGATTTTTTTTTTGTAAAATTATTTGCTTTCTTTTATTACCTTGGAATAGATGGGTTGATTTATTTTTTTTTAAAAAAATTATAATTTTTATTTTAAAATTGTTATTTGATAATAGATTTAATTATTTTTAGATTGTATGATTATGCAACAAAGTAAATAATATATAATAGAAGACTAAATAAAAAATACAGTTGAAACCCACATTTATTTATCTGTTTAAGTATAAAAGAGGATGAACATGACCTCCTCCCATTATAATTTTTTATTACTAAATATAATCAGAGAATGTGCAAAAGAGTCAATTAAAATAAAATTAATAAACTTTTTAAACAAGTTAATTTAAAAATTCATTGACATTTACTGTGAAAAAAAAAGGAATATATATATATATATATATATATATATATATATATATATATATATATATATATATATATATATATATATATATATATATATATATATATATATATACATATCTGTTTTATTATTTAATTGTTAAAACTAACTTTTTACGTGTTTTTTTTTTTCGACAGGTTCAACGCAAGTAATGATACCTTTGGAATTCAAGAAAATTTAAATAATTTTAAGCTGTTTTGTTATATTCGCAAACAACTTTATGTCGTGTGATCTATTTGGATGCGTTATTTATGTACGTATTAATAATTTTGTGTTTAGAACATTTTGTGGTCGTTTGTTATTTTTTTGAATGTTGAATGGACTAAAAATTTTAACTTATTGTTTGTTTAATTGAAAATGAGCTTAGTAAATTATTTTTGTTATTTTGTTATGTACGATTTATGTCACTTGTCATATGAAAATATTGAAATCTCATATTATTCATTGAAATTGTATTTTTTGAAATTGATAAAATTTAATTATTTTATGATAGTCCAAATTATAATTTATATTATTTTTATTTATTTAAAAATATAATTTAAAAATATTTAGATTAGCAGCATTCATTAATGCCGGAATTAACAATAGATTACCAATATTTGTATAATATTACAAATAAACTAATAATTACCGGCATTTATTAGTGTTGTAGATAATTAAAAAATACTGGCATTTAATAATATCGCTAATAATCACATCTATAACGGTATTTATTTAATGTTACAAATTACTTAATTTTAACGGTAATTTAATTAAATGCCGGTAGAAGATTCACCAACACGAGTATAAGCAGCACTAATTGCTAAATGCCACTAATAATTTTTATGACACTTTTTGAACTTTAGGCGGCAATTACAGGATGACGCTAAATCACAATTTTTTATAGTGATGATACCGAATGATTTAATATTTTATATTATTTCTAAACGCAGCGGAAAAAGAATAAAAAGATTTAGAATTATATTTTTTTTTATAACTTTATGTGATTCAAAATTTATAAACTGTATGAAGTCTATATATACACTCATCTTAATTTTTATTATCACCGTATGTGTGTTTAAAATTAAAAATAAAAATTAATTAAACATACTATTTTATAGTCATGAATAAATAAATAAATGAGTTGTACAAAAAACATATATAACAAAAACCAAGCGTGATACATGATTTTAGTATAGACTTTATCCACAATAATGGTTGGCAATACAAAAATGATTATATATATATATATATATATATATATATATATATATATAGAGAGAGAGAGAGAGAGAGAGAGAGAGAGAGAGAGAGAGTTCGGCTACTATATTATTAATAGTATGAAGTTATTGGTACTATTAAGTTTTCTACTCTTAGATCAACCCCTTTGATCATTTTCACCCGTTAAATTTTATTATTTTTCCAACCACCTATTAAACCTAAAGGGCCCACTATCATCTCAATCATACATTTTTTAATTTTAGAATTAAAAACTTAATAGCACCAATGACTTGGTACTATTAATAGTATTCCAGCCTAACTCTTTATATATATATATATATATATATATATATATATATATATATATATATATATATATATATATATAATAATAATAATAATAATAATAATAATAATAATAATAATGATAACAAAAAAGGGAAAAAAATTGGCCGAAGCCCGGCATGTGGAGATTTTTTTTTTTTTTTTTTTTTTTTTTTTTTTTTTTTGTGTGTGTGTCTTGGCCGTAGCCCCACGTGTGGGCTGCTTACTCTTTTTTTTTTCAATGAAAAAAATTTAATAAATCGAAATTTAAAAAAATAAAAATATGGTAAAAAATTTAGCTCTAATACCCCTTGTTATACCATATAAAAAAATTAAAATCATATCTTTTGCAATAAATTTTTATTTTCAAAAATTAGTTTTGGAAGATAGTCTTTTTTTTTTTTGTGATTCGTTCTCGTTCACGATCAGCAAAAGAACGAGATATTTTTTGTCTATTTTCTTATCTCCTCAGATATAGTCCTTATAAAAATTTTGGATTAAAATTAGACCGAAGCTTCCGTTATATATATATATATATATATATATATATATATATATAATTTTTGAATGAAAAAATGTGTAGTTAAAATGATAGTGGACCTTTTGGATTACGTTAGTAGTTGGTGAAATAGAATGATCTAAAAAATGAAATTAGTCAAAGGGGGTAGACCTAACGGTGAAAAACTTATAAGCACCAATTATTTACTACTTGTACAAAATAGTGACCGAATATATATATATATATATATATATATATATATATATATATATATATAATATATATTATATATATCCCAGCTAGAATACT
Source organism: Tillandsia fasciculata (assembly GCA_029168755.2). Lineage (NCBI taxonomy): Eukaryota > Viridiplantae > Streptophyta > Magnoliopsida > Poales > Bromeliaceae > Tillandsia > Tillandsia fasciculata. Next base: position 24,451,057 of record CM054932.1, read on the forward strand.
ATCGATAGCACCAAGCAATTGGTGTTATCAAATTTTCTGCCGTTGGATGAAAAAATATGCGATTGGAATTATAGTGGTCCCTTAAGATTTTTACTATTCAACTAACCACCTAGTAAATCCTAGGGGACCACTATCATCTTAACCACACATTTTTTAATCCAAAGGCTAAAAACTTGATAGCACAAATGACTTAGTGCTATCGATAGTATTCTAGCCTAATTATATATATATATATATATATATATATATATATATATATATATATATATAATATATATATATAGTAAAACTTATGTGCTTTCAAAAGCGCAAGATAATTCATGCTTGTGAATTTTTTATCATTAGATTTGTATTGAGATTTGTATTTTTTACTTTATCTTTCTCTCTCTTTACTTGACTTTACAAAAGCACTAATCCCAATACAAATTCAATGGTAAAAAATTCACAAGCATGGATTGTCTTGTACTTTTAAAAATGAGAAATACTCTCGTACTTTCTTTATTAAATAATAAAAATATTTTTAGCCGTTGATCGACGAAGGATAAAAAGATAATTTTACACTTTACCAGGTTAACATGTAATTTTATAAAAAAGACATTTTTGTAATTAAACATCACAAAATAATAGTAAAAAAATATTAATTTAAATATCTTATACTAATTTAGTCATTAATTTAAAAAATTATAGAATTACAATTTAGGCAATAAATTAAAGAGTTTAATTTAAAAATATTTAAAATTATAATTTAGGTATTAATTTAAAGAGATTTACAATTACAATTTAGTTATTAATTTAAATAGTTTAATTTAAAAAGTTTTAAAATTACAATTTAGGCATAAATTTAAAAAATTTTAGAATTATAATTTATGCATTAATTTAAAAAGTTTAAATTAAAAAGTTTTAGAATTGCAATTTAGTCATTAATTTAAAAAGTTTGATTTAAAGAGTTTTGGAATAACAATTTAGATATTAATTATAAGAGTTTAATTTAAAAAATTTTAGAATTCCTAATTTAAAGAGCTTAATTTAAAAAATTTTAAAATTATAATTTACGCATTAATTTAAAGAGTTTAAATTAATAAATTTTAGAACTACAAATTAGCCATTAATTTAAAAAGTTTTAGAATTACAATTTAGGCATTAATTAAAAAAAAAATTTAATTTTAAAGTTTTAGAATGACAATTTAGGCATTAATTTAGAAAGTTTAATTTAAAAAATTTTAGAATTCCTAATTTAAAGAGTTTAATTTAAAAAAAATTAGAATTATAATTTACGTATTAATTTAAAGAGTTTAAATTAAAAAAAAATTAGAATTATAATTTAGGAATTTAGGCATTAATTTAAAAAGTTTTAGAATTATAATTTAGGCATTAATTTAAAAAGTTTTAGAATTATAATTTAGGCATTAATTTAAAAAGTTTAATTTAAAGAATTTTAGAATGACAATTTATGCATTAATTTAGAGAGTTTAGTTGAAAAAATTTTAGAATTCCTAATTTAAAGAGTTTAATTTAAAAAAAAATTAGAATTATAATTTATGCATTAATTTAAAGAGTTTAAATTAAAAAAATTAAGAATTACAATTTAAGAATTTAGGCATTAATTTAAAAAGTTTTAGAATTATAATTTAGGCATTAATTTAAAAAGTTTAATTTAAAGTGTTTTAGAATGATAATTTAGGCATTAATTTAAAGAGTTTAATTAAAAAAAAAAATTAGAATTACAATTTAGGCATTAATTTAAAAAATTAATTTAAAGTGTTTTAGAATGACAATTTAGATATTAAATTAAAAAGTTCAATTAGAAAAATTTTAGAATTAGTGAATTTAGAATTTATTTATATATATATATATAGGAAGATATTTTTAATCACGTCTATTCATCAAGAATGTGTTCAGATACATGCTAACCGATTAAATCGACTGTATCTTTAAAAATCATCTTGAATAAATAAGGTGATTTACATCCAACAATATTTACTAAAATTCATCCAACCCAAGAGAGCTTAAAGTCTATAAATTTAGACACATTTCTATATACTGACCTTTTAATCTCTTACTTTTTATTTCATATGAGATTTATTTATATGTGACCGTCACTCTTTTTTTTTTTTATAATAAAATATTTTATTACAAATAGAGAGGCTACAAAAGAGGCTGAGAATATTGGCTCAGTTGTGAAATTTATATAATCACGAAACAATGCGATTAACGTCGTGTAGTTTAATGAGGTGCATGATGTACATGAGAATAATAAAAAGAATAATGCATAGATAGAGCTGTGAAGATGCTGAACCACTGGTGCAGCATCTGTGAAGAGTATTGCTTCTTCGATCTCGGATCCAACACCATCCTCCTTTAGAAAGCGAGTAGCAAATATTAATTAGCATCTGGAGCAGATTAGACCGCGTACGTAGGGCCATTGTCGAAGGATCGAGCAGAAAGAGATGGACGACGTCAGGAATACTTTTCTTCGTACGTGTGATGTAGCAGCCATGCATGCACTGCCACCAACCGAGTCACCACTGCATCTCAATGTGCAATTCACTGCATCAAAATTTCATCTCTTCGATCGTCACGATTCGGGCGATATTTTCTTCTTAGAGCTATTTATTTTGCTATATTCTTACTCTTCTCGAATCGTGAATATGACAACCAAGTAGATTTCCTCTTCAATTTTGATCATCATAGAGGGATGCAAATGGATCTCCCTTGATGGAGCTCATGTCTCAATATATATATATATATATATATATATATATATATATATATATATATATATATATCTCTTCTCTCCCAAATTGTGAGTTAAGTGTGAAGCAAAAATAAAAAAAATAAAAATAATTATTTCAAGACTATCCTGTTCTACTAACTAAATAAAGTGAAATCTGCGGAAACTCAAGCCCGTCTCATTAATCCGCGATCGATAATAAGTAGGGACAAAAAAATATAAAAAGAATCAATTTATTCTAATTCACTCTCATTCACCTAAAAATAGGGACAAAAGAGCCTCACCTCTTGATCCCGGGATCCAATATTTTGCATTTTTGTACTCCTTTACCAGATTTAGAAGCTGTTTGGTTAGATGCAGTTGTAAAAACAGTATAGTTGAAAATACGTAAAATCATAAATATTATAATTATAATTAGGTTAATATTTTTTGTACATCTCATTTGAGGTGTACATTTTACATCCTATTCATCTTAGGATGGAATAAATTTTACTCATAACTTTGAAGTGACGAGTGAATAAATAACCATCCTAAAATAGGCCAGATATAAAATGTACACCCCAAATAGGATGTATATATAACATAGCCCTTATAACTACACCAAGTATATTTTGTTATATGTAGTTGCAACTAATGTAATTATATTTTTTTTATTTTGTGGATTGATGTTGAGATTGGTGAGCTGGAGTTGAAATTTGAATTAGTGAATTCTGTCACTTTTTGAATAAGGAGGTTAAATTACATTTCATAAATATAAAATATTCATATGATCATTTAATTATTAATTAAAATTTTATGTTTATATATAATTTTATATAATATAAAATTTTATATTTATAGATGATAATTAATATTATAAAATTATAATTTTATGGATGATTGTATAAAAAAAAAATTACGCATTTTTTTTTGAACGGATGAACCAGCTATAATTATATAATTTTATTAATTATTTAAATTTGTTATCTATAAATAATTAACTAGATATATGTAATATTTTTATCACTACAACAAAATTATGTTATAGCGAAATTTTTACGTGTTTCTAAAATCTAAAAAAAGTGTTGCTGCCAAAAATACCGACACTTATTGTTAGTGTTGCTATATGTGCCGTCGTTAGGGTGTATAGCGACATATTTTTGTAATGTGTCCCAAGAATGTGTCCCTATAACTTAATTTTGGATATAGATGGAATATAGATAGGACACTTATACAAAAGTATCACAAACATGTGTATCTATAAACTAAGTTTGTTGTAGTGTATATATTTCAATATTTAAACAATTTAAAATTTTCAATCTATTTAATTTTAATATATAAATTAAACTTAAATAATTTATTATGATTCTCTTATTTTTTTTATCAAATTTAATAATTATAATTAATTAAAATTTTATAAAGTTAACATACACAATGACATTCTATACAAATTTAGAAATACAACTATTTTTGTGTTTTAAATGAAATTAAATGTAAAAAAAATTAATTATTTTACGCAAAACTTGTATGGCTTAAAATTTCTTATTAGTATTTATTTATTTATAAATATTTTATTTATCAATATACAAATAAATATATATTATTTAATTATTTATTTATTATTATTAATTAGTGGATGATTTTATTTTTCACCAACTGCTGCAATAGAAACTGCAATTAATTTGAATTTAGTTTCAACTGCAATATTTTGAAATCAATTATATTAAACTAAACAAGTAAATTGAGATGGTATATATTTACAAAATTATACAATTAAATGTAAATAACAATTATTATTTTTTAATGAAAGTAACTTTAACCAATCAAAACCCTTCTTTGCAGAGAAAATTATAAGAAAATTTTTTCAAAAATTATGATCAAATAATGAATCTTTTAAAAAAAATTTAATTAGTAGGCAATATGATGTGTCAGTCATTTTTTTAATTTTTGTCAGCTGATATAGAGACCAGTTGACTAAACTCTACACAAGCACTAACACGTTTCCTGACCCCTCTTCTAGAACGTTCACCTAATGCTTTACAGCTGTACCTCAAAATTCTGGAACTTGCCTTTTATTTTTGTTGAAAATTAATTCTTAAGTCATACAAAAAATATATATATTTTTTATATAATCGATTTGGGATTTGGGATGTACATTTTTTTTATTTTATTTATTTTAAAATAAAATAAATTTTACTGATTATTTAAAAATAATTATTAAAAAAAAATTTACTTCAGAATATAGGTGCACATCCTGCACCGGATTTAGGAATAACATTGCTATAAAAAATAGAGTAATTACAAAAAAATCCAAAAGAAATCTTACTATCACATCAAAGAGATTTTTTTTTACATATAATCCTAAAAGATTTTAAAATTTATAAAATAATTATGTGAAAAATTATTTACAAAACTAATTCTATTTTTACCAACTGGGCGCGGATTGGCACGCCGAAGGCGGTGAATCGTTCACCGCCTTCAGCGTTTCTGCTGAAGGCAGTGAATGATTCACCTCCTTCACAGGATTATTGTGAAGGAGGTGAATCATTCACCGCCTTCAGTGGTTATGCTGAAGGCAGTGAATGGTTCACCGCCTTCACTATATACACTAAAGGCGGTGAATCGTTCACCGCCTTCAGTGTTTATGCTAAAGGCGGTGAATCGTTCACCGCCTTCAACACACCCACCCCTCCCCCCCTCCATCGTTCATCGCCTTCGGTATTTATGCTGAAGCACATCCCCCGCAGGACTGAAAATTGGCTAAGTGTAATCATTGTATTAAAGACGGTAAATCATTCACCACCTTTAATATAATGAATAAGACGCTAAACAATTCAACGCCTTTAGTCTAACACTAAAGGCGCTGAATCGTTCAGCGTTTTTAATATAATGAATAAGGCGCTGAACAATTCGGCGCTTTTAGCATATGCACTAAAGGCGCTGAATCATTCAGCACCTTTAGCCTAATTTATAAATTAAATTTATATTAAATATATAAAATATGTTACATTTATATATATAAATTATTATACCAGTGCTCTTTCTATATGCCCACGAGAATGAAAAGTCACCAGAGGACGCTGTACTGGATGATATATCCATCTCCTCGTAATCGTCTAGTACCATTGCATGTATATGAATACCGACTGCAGAGGGTCCTTACCAGCAACCGAGAGCTGATCAACAATATGATCTAACCTCTCAGACCACCTCTCAATGTGTGCAGCGTGAAAAGCAATCTAATCCTCATCCGGACGCCCACGTGATGTCACGCGTCGGATGGACTCCACATTGAGAGGTATATACTGGAGAAGACCGAACTGCCACAGGACTCGGTCTGGTACATGCATCTCTACAATATGGAAGAAGATGATGACCATTCTTGAATGCTAGACTTGCGAGCCCTGAACACAGAAGTTTGGTAATGCGGCTAAAATATCATTTGTATACGACATCTATATAACCTGTTAATAATGCAAAATGATCAGTTAATATAAAAGTGTTTAGAAAAAATATATTTAAAGTATTGAATAAAACAACTACATACCTGCGTCTCTCTCTGCTGATCTAACTCATCTCTATAAACTCAATGTCAGTGGTCCTGACATTCGCTCCGAAGCGTAGACCTCCAGCGTTGGACCATCTAAATTATAAAATACATATATTAGTTGCAATTGCATTTCAAATACAAAAAGTATCAAATAAATGTCTTACCGGTAATCCAGAGGGCAATCTACTATATCAGGTAGTGCTAGGACGCCTGTAGATCGGCCGATATGAATATGGTCCCAAGCCCAAATCTAAAAATTAACACCAACGACTTAATATAATAAATAAAATATTAAATACTAATATATTAACATAATATTGAAATCTAAATATTAGATATTATACCTGTAATAGGGTCCCAAAACAACAACATTCGGCTTTCCTGTTCAGTGAGGCAACTCCTAGCGCTCGATATAGATATGCCAACGTAGCTGCACCCCACGCATAAGCGCCGCAGATCGCGAAATCAGCCAAAAGTGGTAGCCACTTTAGGTGAACTATATATCCAGTGGGGTTGGAAAACAAACTACAGCGATTTGATATAACATATATGCACGGGCTGTAGCTACCGCTATTCCTGTAGGGGCATCTAGATGTATATGGTGATAATGCTTATATAGCCAATCTAGACGTATCTGCCCCCCTTGATATCATCGGGCACAACTCCCAACAGTGCCTCGCATAGATCCTCGCAATCTTGAATTGCACTTCTCATCACAGGCGGACCGTCCACACGAAGACCAAAAATAACCGCCATATTCTAGAGTGTGACGGTCGTCTCACCATGGCGAAAGTAGAACATCTACGTCTCCTATCTCCACCTCTTAGTAAGGGCGACTAATAAAACCTGATCCAACTGCACGCGTCTCAGTCATGTTACCCCAAAAAATCAGACTATCGGAGTAAATCTAGCACAGCTGGATACTCAAGCTCAACTGGTTTAGCTTGAGCCCATGCTCTGAGAACTGCACAACACGATACCCCTGTGATGCGAAAAAATATAGTTAGCTCTTAAATCAATTTAGCTTATTTATATTACGATAAATATCAAATGAGATTTTATAGCTCTTACCTCAGTCCGGATAAATCATGACCTATGGAGATGCTGCTCTGATAGGACCGACAAATTAATTGGTCCCGTGTCCTCTAGATCTGCCATCTGCAATATGTAATGTTATATTAGTAACATAATAGCTAAAAAAGGCAAAATATTAAGACAATATAAATATGAATTCAATAAGTCATACGCGGTGTCTTGTTGCACTCTTTCTACATTTTGTGGACATGTGCTCCTATAGTGGCATGCTTGTTTACAAATGAAGCATTTTTCTCTTCGGCCACCCCTCTCATCCATTATGTTACGAATACGTGTAGGTCGTGGACGACCTTTTATTCCTTCGTATAGAAAGCGGTACGAACGGGGGGCCTTGGGGTCGTGGCCAGTGCCGTCTATCAGGAACATGATGAAAATGTGGTGCGTAAGTCTCACGATAATAGTCCATACTATACCAGTATGAACAAAAAATGTGATAGTCTATTCTTATTTGTGAAGTACTACAAACTGTTAGGAGATGCGAGCAAGGTATTCCCATTAGATGAAATTCACCACATGACCATTCTGCATCTATTCCATTCATGATCACTTTGTATGAAAAATCTCTAATATTTACTCCAAATTTCGTTAGACCAAATTGTTGGACAACGTGTCCCGCGCCGTATCCATATCTTGGGTAATTATTCTTTGTATTTTAGGAGTTAGCGCGTCCGTCATACTTTCACCGCGATCATGGCATTTTTAAAAAAACGTATTAAGTTTATAAAATATCACCGCAACAAAAGCACGAATCCTCTTAAGTACTCTATTTAACGATTCAAAAAGATTCGTAGTTATCAACCCAAATTGTTGCCCTCCATCAAATGCCCTTACCCAATACTCTTTATATCTTTCAAGATCATGCACCCACTGCCAAGCATCGTGATCCACGCATCTAATTCTTCTTTAGCTGATAATATTTTATCGGTGTTGAAGCACTTTCGATGTTCCAGAATTTATCTAACAAAGTATTATTTTTAAACGCTTATTCATATTTGCTTTCATGTGTCAAAGACACCAACGATGTGAGTGACCTTGTTGTGAAGGATAGATATCAGCCACTATTTCTCTCAATTCAGAAAATCGATCAGATATAAAACAAATGGCTCTATTGCGGATAGCATATAGACACATGTTATGCATAAATCATCGCCAACTCCCTCCATTCTCCCCTTCACAAATTACAAATGCCAAAGAATGATCTATTATTTGCATCTGCAGCCGTCGCTATCAAGCATGACCTTCGTATTTGTCGTACATATGAGTAGCATCAATACTCACTACCAGCCGACAATATACGAATCCACGTATAGAAGGTCTAAATGACCAAAAAATACGACCAAGAGACAAATCCCATCTGCGGGCCACCTATGATCCAGACGCCATAAAGAACCAGGATTACATTCCTTTAGTTTAGTAAGGTAACGAGGCAAGTCTGTGTATGACTGCTCTCAGCTCCCGTAAATAATCTGTAACGCTTTACTCCTTGCTTGCCAAGCCTTCCAATATATTATTTCAACATGAAAAGTTGATCGCACCGTTTTTTGAATTCTTTTGGCATCATATTAAGTTTGCCTTTAATGTCGGGAGAATCAATTGACATATAAGGCTCGAATTACTATTACGGTGCACCGCGTTCAGCATTGGAAATATACATGTGGTGTGACCAGCATATGTTTTTACCCTAAAGACGTCGTATCTTTAGGAACTGAAGTATGTATCCCTCTACCATGCATGTTGACAGTATAAGTTTGTT
>CM054932.1:24460264-24540264 GCA_029168755.2 Tillandsia fasciculata
GAGAGAAACGTGCACCTCTTACAAAATCTGAGAGGGAGGGTAAAGAGGAGGCTCCTCCCTACATCTTCTTCTTCCTCTTCCTTCTTCTCCTTCTTCTTCTTCTTCTTCTTTTCTTTCTTCTTTCTCTTCTTCCTTCTTTTTTCTTCTTCTCCTTCTTCTTTCGTTTCATCCTCAAACAGAGAGAGGGAGAGGGAGAGAGGGTGTGTTTAAATGCCCTGCAGGTGGGTAGTTGGAGAGGAATTATGAAATTACACTTTTGCCCTCAACTAAACCATTTTTCCCCAAAATGCCCTCCAATCCTGCAGTTTTGCCCCTGCAGAGAGCAATTTCGGGTAGCCCTCTTTCTCTGCATTTTGCCGTCAACTGGGAAATCAAAATCGTAATTTTTCTTCTCCCCTTTATTCAGCAAATTTTTCTTAAACTTCCCACGATTTTGTTTAAATTTTTAGACTACTCTAAGCCCTCTAAAGAGGGCCCCGAAAAAGCTTCGCGATAAACTGCACTGTCAAAAACTGCAGTTTCCGAATTTACGAAGCATTTTTCTTCGCTTCGTTCTCCAATTTTTCCTTAATCACTCACCTAGGTTTTTCACTCCTTTTTCTCAGAAAACTTTTGTGAGACACCCCACGATTTCTTTTAAATTTTTGGGCCACTCTAAGCCTTCGAAAGAGAGCCCCGAAAAAGCTTCGCGATAAACTGCACTGTCAAAAACTGCAGTTTCAGAATTTACGAAGCATTTTCCTTCGCTTCGTTCTCCAATTTTTCCTTAATCGCTCAGCTAGGTTTTTCACCCCTTTTACTCAGAAAACTTTTGTGAGACACCCCACGATTTCTTTTAAATTTTTGGGCTACTCTAAGTCTCCGAAACAGGGCTCCGAAAATGCTTCGTGATCACAAAATTCAGAATTTCTGGATTTTTGCTAAGTCCTCGGGCTTCAACTCACTTTTCGACCCGATGCTCTCCGCGTCGGTCCGAAACGCACCGAACTCAACTATAATCATATTTAAAATATGTTACAAGTATTTTCGCCGTATTTTACCATTTTGCGAATTTGGCGAACGAGGACTTAAATTTTGTAAATTTGAAGCTTCAACTCTCAACTACAACTCACTTTTCGACTCAACGGCTTTTGCGTCGATTCGAAATGCTTCCAACCCACTTGTAATTACATTTGAAATGTGTTACAAGTATTTTTGCTGGATTTCGCCCTTTTTGCGGAGATCGCCAAACAAGGACCTAAGATTCACAATTGAAGCTTCAAATTCTCAACTCCAACTCACTTTTCGATTCGATGACTTTTGCATCGATTCGAAATGCTTCCAACTCACTTGTAATTACATTTGAAATGTGTTACAAGTATTTTTGCTGAACTTCGCCTTTTCGCGGAAATCGATGTACTACGTTCTCCCCTATTTTGAATAAACCTTAATTTAGCACTTTTCTCCGAATCCAATAAAAATAGTATTTCATACCATTTTATTTATATTATTTATATACCATAAAGCTGGTACATTACATTCTACCCCCCTTAAAATAAGTTTCGTCCTCGAAACTTGAATCACGTCTCGACTCCTACTTGATCGAGAGGGAGGAATTTTGCCCTCAATGCCGGGCTCATTATACGTCGTTGCTGGGCATCACATTGCCTACTCGTCAAAACCACACGAGCAACCCATTCTTGAATCCCTATCTCAATTCAGGGAAAATCTCAGACCTGGTGTCTGGCCACTTCCGCCAAGTAGGTGAAAGACACAATTGAGCACTTGCTCTCTCAATCGTAGCGAATGACCCAGTCTTTGTTTGCGAAATTTCCACTTTAATTCCGCCATCATTCTTTCACCACGAGGTTGCATCTGCAACCAATTACACTTACCGTATTTTTCCGGTCGCTCCGCTGCCTAATGTGGAGGGCAGAGGCCGATCCACCAGTCCCCAGCTATCACGCACGCTGCTAGTGCTCTAAGTCCACGGGTTATCAGCTAACCCGATATATCGGACTACTAATAGGTTCACAAACCACGGTCCAACAGGGCCTATAGCCCAAAGCTAGTCCAGCACTGTGCAATGGCTCTCGCTAGCACGCAGGTCCAATCGTAATATGGGTAGATCCTCACTTAAGGTTACCGCACCAACACTTCCACTAGGAGCTACAGTACCTCAATCACCACTAGCACTACGGCCTGATCATATCACACTCTTAGTGTACTAACAGCCTCAAGGCTCACACGTGGCATTTCACGTCCCCGGGTCATCGCTCGGACTACCGTCCCGACCAAATCTCGATCATGCCCCGCCATCAGGTCTCGGGCCGCTGTCTCTCACAGCCGACTGCGCCTGCCCACTGGGCTACAGGCCCACAGTCCACAAACATGGTCCAGGCACGGATCGTCCCCAAGCGAACCCGCTAATCGTCGCCACGCGATCACTACGCTCACTGAGCAAAACCAACCAACTAGTCGTCAATCCACGACCCGAACTCTCTATCAACTCTGGCCACACTGGGCAAAGGCTAATGTGCCACCTAAGCAGCTCTCTCTGGCTAAACGATACCTGTGCTCCATGAGCACCCAAACAGTTGGGCGTCCAATGCCCCCATGCTAACTCGCAAATATCTAGTGTTAAGCAACTTGCTTATACACGCGTATGACTCCTGTACACCTCTCCCAGCTGGGTTGAGGCACCATGAATAACTGTCCACCAACTCTGGTGATTGACTTGCAATTCCTGCGGTGGCAATCCTCGCCATTACACCGATCCATCAGAACGGCGCCACAAACTCTCGCTCTTTCGAGAGGTTCTCGCATCCTGAAGCCTACTCTAGGCCTCACCAACACTACTACGTGGCAACCTAGCCACAATCAACACGCCATACGGTCACTACCGTCATCAGGGGCGAACTCACGCCACCTGGCCCGTAAATCTTTCTTGCCCTAACCCTTAGGGCACAGCAACTTGGCTCTCGCGACATAGCGATCACCATTTACCTCGCGAGTCGGTCTCTCACTGGACCTTACTAACCATACTTTGCCAGCAACCTAGCTGACACAAGCGTAAAACACCTTATGCTGAAGGTGTTGGCTGTGCCGACAAAAGTTCGGCGGCCACTGCCATCCTCTTTACTGTCGCCCCTACAGGCGGCGACGTCGTATACTCATTCGTTGTTTGTGCAGCCTCAGCTTGCTGTGCTATCAGCCACTGGAGCCTATCGATCTGCTTCGACTATCGCCTTGACGCCACCCCTAGGCGTCGGAATCCGCCTCCCTGCCGGCAGAAAATTTCCGCCTATCGGCGAGAAGGTTCATTTGCTGCTGGACCACACTAATAAGTGCGGCCACCCTCTATCACAGCTCGTGTACCTTGTTCGACCCCGAGCCCTCTCGTGGCTCGAGTCGAGACAAGCGCGTCTCCCTATGTGGTGTCATCGCTAATATGCACACCACAACGAAACAACCAGCCCAAACTTAGCCATTTGAGCAACGCGCAGTCTATACACCGACAAAAAGGCTCGTCGACCCAATCATGCGAAAGTATAAGAGGGTACTCCTTTTCATCTCCAACATTACGTTGTCGGCCGCCAACGTAATATCCGAAAAATGAAATCTCGTCGCCCTCGATCAGTCCCAACATCCTTTTTGGGAACAACAATAACCAATCAAATACTTTCGCCCAATAATCCACACACTCTCTCGTGCCTAAACCCTAGAGTCTCCCTAAGGTTTGCTAACCACCTAGGACTATTCCTAGGCTCTGATACCACTCTAATCTGTCACGCCCCGAGTCCGCCAATTTGTACGGTTCGGGCACGCCAACAGACCCGCCAATCGGGTAAAACCTTTTTCTACCCGAAAGGAACGGTAACATCCATAATAACACAACAAGTGTATGCGGAAGCTCAATATCAGAGTACTAAAAATCACTATAAATTTAAACTTTCATTTAATAAACTAATGCGGAAATGAAAGCATACAGGAGTGAACCATAAATTAAACTTATTACACTTTACAATTCTGAACTTGCAAATAAAATTATTACATTTCCTTTACATAATTCCTCACCATACAAGGTTCACTCAAGAAATATATAGAAAGGGGTACCTCTGCTAGACCCTCTAGGTCACTATGCTGCTGGGCCCTTGCCCCTGTCGTATGCCTCGCTGTCGTCTGCATCTGATCTGTCTCGACCGCTGCATCCATTCCCGAACCTGTGGGGGGTCACCCAAGGGGTGTGAGAACTTACGAGCGAGTTCCCAGTGGGTTCAACCACCGAGAGAGAGTGTCCTACACCACTTGGTCCAATGGAAGCAATAATAATAGTGTGCTAGGAACTAAAATCCTCAACATCAATATGCAGCTATGTAATAATATATCACTACACTATCTGTGTACAACCATCGACCCAGCACTACTCTGTCTAGCCACACTAGGCTGCTAAGCACCAACTCGTCCACTATGCCGCTGTGTACTGGGTTCAACTAACCCGGCCACCCTGGCCACTCTATTTTTCTTTATTCTTTAGATTCTGGTGCTTTAGTTCAAGTTAACCCTTGGAAATTCTTATCCAACGGGCCCGAGCCCGGTAGTCTTGCTACCATAAGATAAGATTTCTAAGGTTGCCGATAACACTCGCAAGTGTTACCCCGTCCTGCCGGGGGGACTTGTCATACGGGACACTGCCCGATAGGGTCACTGCCCAACTCTGACAAGAGTACTCTATCTACCAGTCATACGGGTCGCTGCCCGGGAGAGGGACCCTGTCCAACTCCTGACCGTTGTACGTTCACCCCCGGAGGTACGCCCGTTTTATCTTTAATTTTTCTTTCTTTTCTTTTCTTTTTCTTTCTCTTTTATTTTAGTTCTTAGCCTCTTTGCTTTTGAACACTTGCTTTCCTTTCTTATTCGAGCTTATAGCTCCCATTTTGCCACTGGCAATTTACTTTCTCTTTTCTTCGAGCATTTAGCTCCTTGCTTTCACTTTTAGCCCTTCGAAAGTACCTCGTCCGACGGGTCACTGCCCAGGGAGTCCTGCTCCACTTGACGAGTCTCAAATTCGAAGGCGTCATTAATATGCTCTTTTATTCTCTTTATCTTAAGCAATTTGCTTGTCTTGCTTATTAACCAATTTTAGCTCTATCTTGAGCAATTTGATTGTCTTGCTTATTAATCACTTTTTCATCTCTTACCCAGGGTCTTGCCACACGGGTAGCTAGAGAGTCACATGGACTCTTAAACATTTCTCTTTTATCTCTTTAACTCAAATTGAAGTTAAAGTTATTATCCATTTGCCCATACACCCTATGACCTTCTAGGGTTATATCTGTTAAACTCTTTAACCCTGGGATCTTATCCCATTTTTTTCTGATTCCTCATTGAATCCTAGAGTTAACTTAACTCTATTTTCCTATTCCACTATTAACTTAGAGTTACACTGACTCTAATTGCATGTTCCACTGTTATATTAGAATTACATGACTCTACTTTTCTGTTTTCCCTTTCATATCTCCACATTTGATCCATTGTTCCATTCTCTTGATTCCTTACTGAATCCCAGAGTCAACTTGACTCTATGCTGACCTCTAATTCACCTTAGGTTTCCTTTATCTAAGATCCATGTCATACTCATCTTAGAGTTCCTTGACTCTATGTTGAACACTAACTCTCCTTAGGTTCTCTTTACCTAAGTTCCATGCCATATACACCCTAGAGTTCTCTGACTCTATGTTGATCACTCTATCCAGTGTCCTTAGGTTATCACCTAAGACCATGCCACTCGTCCTCCCTAGGATAACTCCTAAGTTTGATGTCACTCGTTAAACCCTGAATCTAGGTTTTCTCCTAGTCTTACTACCAACATGTCCTTTTCCTTAATGCCACATGATTCCTAGGGTTATACCCTAACATGATCACACTCATAATCAACAAATCTTTCTCATACATGCAATTATTTCATTTCATTCATCAAATAGTAATTACTTCTACGCATGCATATTCATCAAGTATCTTTGGCAACCAACAGTTGCACTTTATCTCTGTGTCAATTTGCACACACACACATCTATTCCTCTATCTCTGGCAACCAACAGTTACCCTTATTCCATCTGAATCCATCTACACAAACAATCATAATCATGATCAACCTAACGCCTCTAGCAGGCTACTATCATGCTTCGAATCGAAAAGCAAAGGAGCAAGGGGAGAGGTCACCCAATTTCGGCAGAATTCCCCACCTCGGTGTATTCTTTTGGTTCTTGAAGGAGACAATTTCAACTCCTTGGATCCGTGAGACTTCCCTACATTGTAAGGAAAGCAAAAGATAAAGCCATTGCTTTTACATGATTCACTAAAATTCATAAGGCGGTAAAACTAACCCCTTTTTGACAACTTAAAGGGAAAAATTCCTATTTGGTCATTTCCCCCCCCCCAAAAGTCTAATTTTTGATTGGTTCATAAAAATGAGAAGAGAATAATCCTCCCATGGCATGTTGCCAAAAAGAAACTTGCTCAACTCGATTCGGGGTCAAAATGCTCTCAAAAATTTGAGAAAAGCTCAATTTTTGAGAGGAGAATAATATTTGGTCATTTTCCCCCACCAAAAAGGCTAATTTTTGATCGGTTCATAAAAATGAGAGGAGAATAGTCATCCCATGGCATATTGCCAAAAAGAAACTTGCTCAACTCGATCCGGGGTCAAAACGCTCTCAAAAATTCGAGAAAAGCTCAATTTGAGCGATTCCCACAATTTACCGATTTTGCACATTGACAACTCGAGAAATTGCTTTAAAATATTGGAGAGAAACTCAATTTGAGAATTTCTTCATCAATTGGCGACATAGCTCGCTTAAGAGAAAAGAAGAAATTTCTTCTTCTTCTTTTCCCTTCTTTCTTTTTTTTTTTTTTTTGTTCTTCCAAAATCTGCTGCTGGGCAGCAGCTTGCACAGCTGCTGCCCAGGCAGCAGTGTTTGCAGCTGCTGCTGCTGCTTGTAGCAGCAGCAGCTGCAGTTCCAACAGGCTGCGCAAGGCAGCATTGCAGCTGCCTTGCGCAGCAGCCATGGCTGCTCAGCTGCTGCTGCTAGCAGCAGCAGCAGCAGCAGCAGCAGCAGCAGCACGTGCAGCTGCTGCTGCATTGAAGCAGCAGCAGCTGCAGCACATGCTGCTGCAGCAGCACCTCTCTCTAATTCCTCTCTTTTTTTTTTTTTTGTTTACTTCACCCTTGCATAATAGAGGAAATGGGAGAAAGAGAGGGAGAGAGAGAGAGAGACAGAGAGAAACGTGCACCTCTTACAAAATCTGAGAGGGAGGGAGAAAGAGAGAGGCTCCTCCCTACATCTTCTTCTTCCTCTTCTTCTTCTTCTCTTTTCTTCTTTCTCTTCTTCCTTCTTTTTCTTCTTCTCCTTCTTCTTTCGTTTCATCCTCAAACAGAGAGAGGGAGAGGGAGAGAGGGTGTGTTTAAATGCCCTGCAGGTGGGTAGTTGGAGAGGAATTATGAAATTACACTTTTGCCCTCAACTAAACCATTTTTCCCCAAAATGCCCTCCAATCCTGCAGTTTTGCCCCTGCAGAGAGCAATTTCGGGTAGCCCTCTTTCTCTGCATTTTGCCGTCAACTGGGAAATCAAAATCGTAATTTTTCTTCTCCCCTTTATTCAGCAAATTTTTCTTAAACTTCCCACGATTTTGTTTAAATTTTTAGACTACTCTAAGCCCTCTAAAGAGGGCCCCGAAAAAGCTTCGCGATAAACTGCACTGTCAAAAACTGCAGTTTCCGAATTTACGAAGCATTTTTCTTCGCTTCGTTCTCCAATTTTTCCTTAATCACTCACCTAGGTTTTTCACTCCTTTTTCTCAGAAAACTTTTGTGAGACACCCCACGATTTCTTTTAAATTTTTGGGCCACTCTAAGCCTTCGAAAGAGAGCCCCGAAAAAGCTTCGCGATAAACTGCACTGTCAAAAACTGCAGTTTCAGAATTTACGAAGCATTTTCCTTCGCTTCGTTCTCCAATTTTTCCTTAATCGGTCAGCTAGGTTTTTCACCCCTTTTACTCAGAAAACTTTTGTGAGACACCCCACGATTTCTTTTAAATTTTTGGGCTACTCTAAGTCTCTGAAACAGGGCTCCGAAAATGCTTCGTGATCACAAAATTCAGAATTTCTGGATTTTTGCTAAGTCCTCGGGCTTCAACTCACTTTTCGACCCGATGCTCTCCGCGTCGGTCCGAAACGCACCGAACTCAACTATAATCATATTTAAAATATGTTACAAGTATTTTCGCCGTATTTTACCATTTTGCGAATTTGGCGAACGAGGACTTAAATTTTGTAAATTTGAAGCTTCAACTCTCAACTACAACTCACTTTTCGACTCAACGGCTTTTGCGTCGATTCGAAATGCTTCCAACCCACTTGTAATTACATTTGAAATGTGTTACAAGTATTTTTGCTGGATTTCGCCCTTTTTGCGGAGATCGCCAAACAAGGACCTAAGATTCACAATTGAAGCTTCAAATTCTCAACTCCAACTCACTTTTCGATTCGATGACTTTTGCATCGATTCGAAATGCTTCCAACTCACTTGTAATTACATTTGAAATGTGTTACAAGTATTTTTGCTGAACTTCGCCTTTTTGCGGAAATCGATGTACTACGTTCTCCCCTATTTTGAATAAACCTTAATTTAGCACTTTTCTCCGAATCCAATAAAAATAGTATTTCATACCATTTTATTTATATTATTTATATACCATAAAGCTGGTACATTACAGTGGTACCTGCCAAGTTGTCCTCCGGAGTGGGCTCGCCGTGGGTCAGGGCGAAGACACGCCCTCCAGTAGTCTGTCGTGATGCGGTAGGTGGGCGAGGTAGAGGTGGACGTCCCGAGGAAGCAGAGCTCGGCGTCGGAGCTTGTCGTCGCGGTGGTGGTGCAGGTAGAGGAGCAGCCATCTGCGCGGGTGCAGATCCCCGCGGACACGACGCCGCAACATGTCCTAGTTGGCTGCAGGTGAAGCATCGGCCATGCTTCTGATCACAATCCTTTGCCCGGTGGGTACCCCCGCAGAAGACACAAGGTCGGGGGCCCCAGTTGGGGTTGGGGAAGGCACTGACAGCTGGAGATCTTTTGGGCCATCTCTTCAAATGCGGTTGTTTCGCTTTTTTGTTCTGATTTGAATGCCCGCCGCCGTTTCCAGGATACGCCCTCTTCTTGCCCTTATCCTTGTCCGCCGCATTTCGCTCAGCGCGGGACATCTGGACCTCCGCCTCGATAGCCAAACACCGCTCCACGCAATTGTCGAAGTCGGTGGAGAGGTGCGACGCGAGCTGTCGGCGGATCTCAGGCCTCAAGCCCTGCGAAAACAAGCGTACCTTTCGGCGTTTGTCACGCCCCGAGTCCGCCAATTTCTACGGTTCGGGCACGCCAACAGACCCGCCAATCGGGTACGACCTTTCGCTACCCGATTGGAACGGTAACATCCATGATAACACAACCAGTGTATGCGGAAGCTCAATATCAGAGTACTAAAAATCACTACAAATTTAAACTTTCATTAATAAACAAACAGTTTACAGCGAAAATGAAAATAAACTAGAGTGAACCAAGAACTTAGTTTATTACACTTTACTTTTCTAAACTTGCAAATAAAATCATTACAATTCTTTTACATAATTCCTCACCATACAAGGTTCACTCAAGAAATATATAAATGGGGTACCTCTGCTAGACCCTCTAGGTCTCTATGCTGCTGGGCCCTTGCCCCTGTCGTATGCCTCGCCGTCTGCGTCCGGACCGTCTCGACCGCTGCATCCACACCTGAACCTGTGGGGGGAGTCACCCAAGGGGTGTGAGAACTACAACTGAGTTCCCAGTGGGTTCAACCACCGAGAAAAAGTGTCCTGCACCACTTGGTCCAATGGAAGCAATAATAATAGTGCTAGGAACTAAAATCCTCGATATCAGTATGCTGCTATGCAATATAATATATCACTGCGCTATACTATCTGTGTCTAATCATCAACCATCACTACTCTGTCTAGCCACACTAGGCAACTAACCACCAACTCGGCCACTATGCCGCTGTATACTGGGTTACGCTGACCCGGCCACCTTGGCCACTCTCTGTACTTTTTATTCTTTACCTTATGGTGGTTTAGTTTAAGTTAACCCTCAGAAATTCTTATCCAACGGGCCCCAGCCCGGTAGTCCTGCTACCATCAGATAAGATTTCTAAGGTTGCCGATAACACTCGCAAGTGTTACCCCGTCCTACAGGGGGACTTGTCATACGGGACACTGCCCGATAGGGTCACTGCCCAACTCACTGACAAGAGTACTCAATAACCTGTCATACGGGTCGCTGCCCGGGAGAGGGACCCTTGTCCAACTCCGACAGTTGTACGTTCGCCCCCGTAGGTCCGCCCGTTTTATCTTTATATTTTCTTTCTTTTCTTTTCTTTCTCTTTTCTCTTTTTCTTTCACTTTAGCACTTGGCCTCTTTGCTCTTAGCACTTGCCTTTCTATCTTATACGAGCTTGTAGCTCTCTTTTTGCCGCCGGCGATCTCTTTCTCTTTTCTTTAAGCATTTAGCTCTTTACTTTCACTTTTAGCCTTTCGAAAGTATCTCGTCCGACGGGTCACTGCCCAGGGAGTCCTGCTCCACTTGACGAGTCTCAAATTCGAAGGCGCCATTTACATTCTCGATATGCTCTTTTAGCCGCTTTTAGCTTGCTATTGCACTTTACCTTTTGCATTTATTACCTCTTATCCTAGGTCTTGCCATAAGGATAACTAGAGAGTCCCCTGGACTCCTTTACATTTCACTTTCACTTAATTAACTCAAATTGAAGTTAAAGTTATTGTCTATTTGCCCAGACACCCTATAACTTTCTAGGATTATATTTGTTTAATTCTTTGACCTTGGGATTACATCCCACTTTCCTGATTCCTCACTGAATCCTAGAGTTAACTTAACTCTATTTTTCTGTCTCACTTTTATCTTAGAGTTACACGGACTCTAATTTCCTGTTCCACTTTTATCTTAGAGTTACGCTGACTCTAATTTCCTGTCTGTGAGTTTAAACTCCTCTGGATCACCTGTCACGCCCCGAGTCCGCCAATTTGTACAGTTCGGGCACGCCAACAGACCCGCCAATCGGGTAAAACCTTTTTCTACCCGAAAGGAACGGTAACATCCATAATAACACAACAAGTGTATGCGGAAGCTCAATATCAGAGTACTAAAAATCACTATAAATTTAAAACTTTCATTCCATAACTAATGCGGAAATGAAAGCATACAGGAGTGAACCATAAAATTAAACTTATTACACTTTACAATTCTGAACTTGCAAATAAATTATTACATTTCCTTTACATAATTCCTCACCATACAAGGTTCACTCAAGAAATATATAGAAAGGGATACCTCTGCTAGACCCTCTAGGTCACTATGCTGCTGGGCCCTTGCCCCTGTCGTATGCCTCGCTGTCGTCTGCATCGGATCTGTCTCGACCGCTGCATCCATTCCCGAACCTGTGGGGGGGGGAGTCACCCAAGGGGTGTGAGAACTTACGAGCGAGTTCCCAGTGGGTTCAACCACCGAGAGAAAGTGTCCTACACCACTTGGTCCAATGGAAGCAATAATAATAGTGTGCTAGGAAACTAAAATCCTCAACATCAATATGCAGCTATGCAATAATATATCACTACACTATCTGTGTACAACCTTCGACCCAGCACTACTCTGTCTAGCCACACTAGGCTGCTAAGCACCAACTCGGCCACTATGCCGCTGTATACTGGGTTCAACTAACCCGGCCACCCTGGCCACTCTATTTTTCTTTATTCTTTAGATTCTGGTGCTTTAGTTCAAGTTAACCCTTGGAAATTCTTATCCAACGGGCCCGAGCCCGGTAGTCTTGCTACCATAAGATAAGATTTCTAAGGTTGCCGATAACACTCGCAAGTGTTACCCCGTCCTGCCGGGGGGACTTGTCATACGGGACACTGCCCGATAGGGTCACTGCCCAACTCTGACAAGAGTACTCTATCTACCAGTCATACGGGTCGCTGCCCGGGAGAGGGACCCTGTCCAACTCCTGACCGTTGTACGTTCGCCCCCGGAGGTACGCCCGTTTTATCTTTAATTTTTCTTTCTTTTCTTTTCTTTTTCTTTCTCTTTTATTTTAGTTCTTAGCCTCTTTGCTTTTGAACACTTGCTTTCCTTTCTTATTCGAGCTTATAGCTCCCATTTTGCCACTGGCAATTTACTTTCTCTTTTCTTCGAGCATTTAGCTCCTTGCTTTCACTTTTAGCCCTTCGAAAGTACCTCGTCCGACGGGTCACTGCCCAGGGAGTCCTGCTCCACTTGACGAGTCTCAAATTCGAAGGCGTCATTAATATCCTCTTTTATTCTCTTTATCTTAAGCAATTTGCTTGTCTTGCTTATTAACCAATTTTAGCTCTATCTTGAGCAATTTGATTGTCTTGCTTATTAATCACTTTTTCATCTCTTACCCAGGGTCTTGCCACACGGGTAGCTAGAGAGTCACATGGACTCTTAAACATTTCTCTTTTATCTCTTTAACTCAAATTGAAGTTAAAGTTATTATCCATTTGCCCAGACACCCTATGACCTTCTAGGGTTATATTTTGATCAGCTTATTAACCTTGGGATCTTATCCCACTTTCCTGATTCCTCATTGAATCCTAGAGTTAACTTAACTCTATTTTCCTGTTCCACTATTAACTTAGAGTTACACTGACTCTAATTCCATGTTCCGCTGTTATTTTAGAATTACATTGACTCTGCTTTTCTGTTTTCCCTTTCATATCTCCACACTTGATCCACCCTTTCCATCCTCCTGATTCCTTACTGAATCCTAGAGTCAACTTGACTCTATTTTTCCTGTCTGTGAGTTTAAACTCTTCTAGCTCAACTTAGGTTCCCTTTACCTAAGTCCCATGTCATACCTGTCCTAGAGTTCCATGACTCTATGCTGACCTCTAGTTCACCTTAGGTTTCCTTTACCTAAGTTCCATGTCATACTCATCCTAGAGTTCCTTGACTCTATGTTGAACACTAGTTCTCCTTAGGTTCTCTTTACCTAAGTTCCGTGTCATATACACCCTAGAGTTTTCTGACTCTATGTTGATCACTCTATCCAGTGTCCTTAGGTTATCACCTAAGACCATGCCACTCATCCTTCCTAGGATAACTCCTAAGTTGATGTCACTCGTCAAACCCCTAAACTAGGTTTTCTCCTAGTCTTACTACCAATCAAACCCCTACACTAGATTTTCTCCTAGTCTTACTACCAACAAGTTCTGTTCACTTATATCACATGATTTCTAGGGTTGTACCCAACATGATCACAGTCATCAAGTAATTACTCATTTCTACGCATGCAATTATTTTCATATCCATCATAAAAATAATATTTATCCTCTAAGTCCTTTTTGCACATGAAAATGAATTATCTCCTTTTGGCAACTGACAGTTGCATTTATCATCTGTGTCCATCTACACATACAAGTTTATCCCCTATTGTGGATAAATCATAAATATCACTTTTCCTCTAAATTTCTCTACACATGCACATATATCATCTGTTATTGGCAACCAACAGTTGCTCTTTTCATCTGCGTTCCTCTAAACATGCAATCTTATTCATAATTACCTAACGCCTCTAACAGGCTACTATCATGCTTCGAATCGAAAAGCAAAGGAGCAAGGGGAGAGGTCACCCAATTTCGGCAGAATTCCCCACCTTGTAGTGTACCCAATTGCTTGTAGACACTTGCAATTGGTCTCCGTGCGATTCTTCTTGTTTCCTCGAGCTTGCACGCATAACGGTGCGCATTCCTCGAGTCCGCACGCAAAACGGTGCACGTCCTCCAAACCTGCACGCAAAACGGTGCACGTTAATAAAACTCGCACGCAAAACGGTGCACGTTAATAAAACTCGCATGCAAAACGGTGCATGTTATTTCAGCCTGCACGCAAAACGATGCGCGTGAACTCAATCTGCACGCAAAACGGTGCACTTACCTCAAATCTACACGCAAAACGGTGCATGCTTTACTGTAGGGTCGCACGCAAAACGGTGCACATTTTTCTAGCCCTGCACGAAAAATGATGTATAATATTAGAAACTGCACGCAAAACGGTGCGCGATAAAATTATCTGCACGCAAAACGGTGCACACTTAACTGTAAGATTGCACGCAAAACGGTGCATATTTTTCTATCCCTGTACGAAAAATGATGTATAATATTATAAACTACACGCAAAACTGTGCGCGATAATATAAGTTGCACGCGAAACGGAGCACATACCTCGATTTGGCACGCAAAACGGTGCACTTTCCTTTTTCAACGTTGCACGCAAAACGGTGCACGTTTTCCGAGTTTGCGCCCAAAACTGCGCATTTTTGCCGAATCCGCACGCAAAACGGCACGGGGTCAAATTTAATGTCCAAAAATGAACCCTACAAATTGTGCCCAAAAATACAGAAAAATAACGTTACCTCGTAAGTCGCGCTGCCCATCGGCTTTTGGAAACGCCTCGCGCGCTCCACGAGGTTCACGGCGCGCTCGCGCCCCACGAAATCCCCCATTTTTTTCCTCTCTCTCTCTCTCTCTCTCTCTCTCTCGTTCGTGCTCGGGTAGAGAAGAAATGGAAGGAGGGGAGAGTCTGCGGGGAGAAGGAAGAAGAAGAAGAGAAAAAGGAAGGGTGGTGTAGACCCGGTCCACGGGGCCACCAATGGGGAGCCGCCGTGTGGCGGTCCACCACACAAGGGGGCGCGCACCAGGTCCAGGCGGCGCCCCCCACGCTACGTGGCGCGCGCCCCCGCGCCCTGTTGCGCGCCAGCTGTGCGCGTGGCGCAACGCGCCGCGCGCCTGGAAATCCCTTTTTGTCTCGTTTTCTGTCCGTTTTTTGTCCGTTTCCGTCCAAATTTGACAGGCGGGTTCGTTTCAGCTAAATTTATCACAGAAAAATTTAAATTTTCACTTTGGGCCATTTTTGGGCCCCAAAAGCCTCGCTGTATCCAAAATCATTGGCGGACCCCGTTCTCGCAAACCGGGTATCCGATCCACGCGAAATTTTTACTGTCGCCTTAAAACATAATTACGAAGCTCCCATAATTTTCTCAGAATTTTTCGACACTGTTGGCGGAGCCCGTTCTCACTATCAGGCATCCGATCAACGCGAAACTTTTTCTGTGGTCTTAAAACATATTTACGGGGCTCCCGTAATTTTCTCGGAATTTTCTGACACTGTGAATTTTTTACTAAAAATCTGGGCCCCCTTTCTCCAATAAATTTTTAGATCTCTCCATTTTAACCCGAATTGGGCCCAACTCGCGTCCAAATGTTCCTTACTTCCCCAACTTTCATAACACTAGTATTTCATACCACCTTTATTTACATTTATTTATGTGCCAAAATTTCGGTACATTACATTCTACCCCCCTTAAAATAAGTTTCGTCCTCGAAACTTGAATCACATCTCGACTCCTACTTGATCGAGAGGGAGGAAATCTTGCCCTCACTACTGGGCTCACTGTATATCGTGACCGGCATCAAATTTCCTGCTCGCCGGGACTACACGAGCAACTCATTCATGAATCCCTATCGCAAATTAGGGACAAACACAGACCTGGTGTCTGGCCACTTTCACCAAGTAGGTGAAAGACACAGTTGAGCACTTGTTCTCTCAATTGCCACGAATGATCCAGTTTTTACTTGCGAAATTTTCACTTTAATTCCGCCATCATTCTTTTCACAACGAGGTTGCATCTGCAACTAGTTACATCTACCGCATTTCCGGTCGCTCCGCTGCCTAATGTGGAGGGCAAAGGCCAATCCACGAGTCCTCAACTATCACACACGCTACAAGAGCTCCATGTCCACGGGTTATCAGCTAACCCGATATCTAGGTCTATTAATAGGTCCGCAGACCACGATCCAATAGGGGCCTATAGCCCAACTAGTCCAACACTGTACCCTGGCTCTCACTAGCACACAGACCCAATCGTCATGCGGGTAGATCCCCTCTTAGGATTACTACCCCAATACTCCCACTAGGAGCTACAGTACCTCAATCACCACTAGCTCTACGGCCTGGTCATACCACACTCTCAGTGTACTAATAGCCTCAAGGCTCACACGTGGCATTCCACGTCCCCGGGTCATCGCTCGGACTACCGTCCTGACCAAATCTCTATCATGCCCCGCCATCAGGTCTCGGGCCGCTGTCTCTCACAGCTGACTGCGCCTGCCCACTGGGCTACAGGCCACAGTCCACAAACATGGTCCAGGCACGGATCGTCCTAACGCGAACCCGCAAATCGTCGCCACGCGACCACTATGCTCCACTGAGCGAAAACTAACTAACTAGTCGTCAATCCACAATCCGAACTCTGTATCGACTCTGGCCACACAGGGCAAAGGCTAACGTGCCACCTAATCAGCTCTCTCTGGCTAAACAACACTTGTGCTCCATGAGCACCCAAACAGTTGGGCATCCAGCGCCCCCATGCTAACTCACAAATATTCAGTGCTAAGCGATTTGCTTAAGCACCCCAACGGCTCTTGTGCAACTCTCCCAACTGGGTCGAGGCACCACAATAACTATCCACCAACTCTGGTGATTAACTCGCAAATCCTGTGGTGGCAATCCTTGCCATTACACCGATCCCTCAGAACGGCGCCACAAAACTCTCGCTCTTTCGAGAGGTTCTCGCATCCTGAAGCCTATTCTAGGCCTCACCAACACTACTACGTGCAACCTAGCCACAATCAACACGCCAGACGGTCACTACCGTCATCAGGGCGAACCCACGCCGCCAGGCCCGTGAATCTTTCTTGCCCTAACCCTTAGGGCACAGCAACTTGGCTCTCGCGACATAGCGATCACCATTCACCTCGCGAGTCGGTCTCTCACTGGACCTTACTAACCATACTTTGCCAGCAACCAGCTGACACAAGCGTAAAACACCCTATGCTGAAGGTGTTGGCTGCGCCGACAAAAGTTCGGCGGCCACTGCCATTTCTTTACTGTCGCCCCTACAGGCGGCGACGCCGTATACTCATGCGTCATTTATGCAGCCTCAACTTGCTGCGCTATCAGCCACTGGAGCCTATCTATCTGCTCCAACTGTCAAGCTGACGCCACTCTTAGGCGTCGGAATCTGTCTTCCTGTCGGCGGAAAATTTCCGCCGACGGCAAGAAGTCTGACCTGCTGTTGGACCACTCCAACAAGTGCGGTCACCTGCTATCGCAGCTCGTGTACCTCGTTTGACCCCGAGCCCTCTCGTGACTCGAGTCAAACAGGTGCGCCTTCTATGTGGTGTCATCGCTAATATGCACACCACAACGAAACAACCAGCCCAAACTTAGCCATTTGAGCAATGCGCAGTCTATATACCGACAAAAAGGCTCGTCGACCCAATCATGCGAAAGTATAAGAGGGTACTCCTTTTCATCTCCAACATTACGTTGTCGGCCGCCAACGTAATATCCGAAGAATGAAAGCTCGTCGCCCTCGATCAGTCCCAACATCCTTTTTGGGAACAACAATACCCAATCAAGTACTTTCGCCCAATAATCCACACACTCTCTCGTGCTAATCCCTAGGGTCTCCCTAAGGTTGCTAACCACCTAGGACTATTCCTAGGCTCTGATACCACTCTAATCTGTCACGCCCCGAGTCCGCCAATTTGTACGGTTCGGGCACGCCAACAGACCCGCCAATCGGGTAAAACCTTTTTCTACCCGAAAGGAACGGTAACATCCATAATAACACAACAAGTGTATGCGGAAGCTCAATATCAGAGTACTAAAAATCACTATAAATTTAAAACTTTCATTCAATAACTAATGCGGAAATGAAAGCATACAGGAGTGAACCATAAATTAAACTTATTACACTTTACAATTCTGAACTTGCAAATAAATTATTACATTTCCTTTACATAATTCCTCACCATACAAGGTTCACTCAAGAAATATATAGAAAGGGATACCTCTGCTAGACCCTCTAGGTCACTATGCTGCTGGGCCCTTGCCCCTGTCGTATGCCTCGCTGTCGTCTGCATCTGATCTGTCTCGACCGCTGCATCCATTCCCGAACCTGTGGGGGGGGAGTCACCCAAGGGGTGTGAGAACTTACGAGCGAGTTCCCAGTGGGTTCAACCACCGAGAGAAAGTGTCCTACACCACTTGGTCCAATGGAAGCAATAATAATAGTGTGCTAGGAAACTAAAATCCTCAACATCAATATGCAGCTATGCAATAATATATCACTACACTATCTGTGTACAACCATCGACCCAGCACTACTCTGTCTAGCCACACTAGGCTGCTAAGCACCAACTCGGCCACTATGCCGCTGTATACTGGGTTCAACTAACCCGGCCACCCTGGCCACTCTATTTTTCTTTATTCTTTAGATTCTGGTGCTTTAGTTCAAGTTAACCCTTGGAAATTCTTATCCAACGGGCCCGAGCCCGGTAGTCTTGCTACCATAAGATAAGATTTCTAAGGTTGCCGATAACACTCGCAAGTGTTACCCCGTCCTGCCGGGGGGACTTGTCATACGGGACACTGCCCGATAGGGTCACTGCCCAACTCTGACAAGAGTACTCTATCTACCAGTCATACGGGTCGCTGCCCGGGAGAGGGACCCTGTCCAACTCCTGACCGTTGTACGTTCGCCCCCGGAGGTACGCCCGTTTTATCTTTAATTTTTCTTTCTTTTCTTTTCTTTTTCTTTCTCTTTTATTTTAGTTCTTAGCCTCTTTGCTTTTGAACACTTGCTTTCCTTTCTTATTCGAGCTTATAGCTCCCATTTTGCCACTGGCAATTTACTTTCTCTTTTCTTCGAGCATTTAGCTCCTTGCTTTCACTTTTAGCCCTTCGAAAGTACCTCGTCCGACGGGTCACTGCCCAGGGAGTCCTGCTCCACTTGACGAGTCTCAAATTCGAAGGCGTCATTAATATCCTCTTTTATTCTCTTTATCTTAAGCAATTTGCTTGTCTTGCTTATTAACCAATTTTAGCTCTATCTTGAGCAATTTGATTGTCTTGCTTATTAATCACTTTTTCATCTCTTACCCAGGGTCTTGCCACACGGGTAGCTAGAGAGTCACATGGACTCTTAAACATTTCTCTTTTATCTCTTTAACTCAAATTGAAGTTAAAGTTATTATCCATTTGCCCAGACACCCTATGACCTTCTAGGGTTATATTTTGATCAGCTTATTAACCTTGGGATCTTATCCCACTTTCCTGATTCCTCATTGAATCCTAGAGTTAACTTAACTCTATTTTCCTGTTCCACTATTAACTTAGAGTTACACTGACTCTAATTCCATGTTCCGCTGTTATTTTAGAATTACATTGACTCTGCTTTTCTGTTTTCCCTTTCATATCTCCACACTTGATCCACCCTTTCCATCCTCCTGATTCCTTACTGAATCCTAGAGTCAACTTGACTCTATTTTTCCTGTCTGTGAGTTTAAACTCTTCTAGCTCAACTTAGGTTCCCTTTACCTAAGTCCCATGTCATACCTGTCCTAGAGTTCCATGACTCTATGCTGACCTCTAGTTCACCTTAGGTTTCCTTTACCTAAGTTCCATGTCATACTCATCCTAGAGT
Organism: Tillandsia fasciculata; assembly: GCA_029168755.2. NCBI lineage: Eukaryota > Viridiplantae > Streptophyta > Magnoliopsida > Poales > Bromeliaceae > Tillandsia > Tillandsia fasciculata. The sequence continues at coordinate 24,479,914 of CM054932.1, forward strand.
TCCTTGACTCTATGTTGAACACTAGTTCTCCTTAGGTTCTCTTTACCTAAGTTCCGTGTCATATACACCCTAGAGTTTTCTGACTCTATGTTGATCACTCTATCCAGTGTCCTTAGGTTATCACCTAAGACCATGCCACTCATCCTTCCTAGGATAACTCCTAAGTTGATGTCACTCGTCAAACCCCTAAACTAGGTTTTCTCCTAGTCTTACTACCAATCAAACCCCTACACTAGGTTTTCTCCTAGTCTTACTACCAACAAGTTCTGTTCACTTATATCACATGATTTCTAGGGTTGTACCCTAACATGATCACAGTCATCAAGTAATTACTCATTTCTACGCATGCAATTATTTTCATATCCATCATAAAAATAATATTTATCCTCTAAGTCCTTTTTGCACATGAAAATGAATTATCTCCTTTTGGCAACTGACAGTTGCATTTATCATCTGTGTCCATCTACACATACAAGTTTATCCCCTATTGTGGATAAATCATAAATATCACTTTTCCTCTAAATTTCTCTACACATGCACATATATCATCTGTTATTGGCAACCAACAGTTGCTCTTTTCATCTGCGTTCCTCTAAACATGCAATCTTATTCATAATTACCTAACGCCTCTAACAGGCTACTATCATGCTTCGAATCGAAAAGCAAAGGAGCAAGGGGAGAGGTCACCCAATTTCGGCAGAATTCTCCACCTTGTAGTGTACCCAATTGCTTGTAGACACTTGCAATTGGTCTCCGTGCGATTCTTCTTGTTTCCTCGAGCTTGCACGCATAACGGTGCGCATTCCTCGAGTCCGCACGCAAAACGGTGCACGTCCTCCAAACCTGCACGCAAAACGGTGCACGTTAATAAAACTCGCACGCAAAACGGTGCACGTCATTTCAGCCTGCACGCAAAACGGTGCGCGTGAACTCAATCTGCACGCAAAACGGTGCACTTACCTCAAATCTGCACGCAAAACGGTGCATGCTTTACCGTAGGGTCGCACGCAAAACGGTGCACGTTTTTCTAGCCCTGCACGAAAAATGATGTATAATATTAGAGACTGCACACAAAACGGTGTGCGATAAAATTATCTGCACGCAAAACGGTGCACACTTAACTGTAAGATTGCACGCAAAATGGTGCATATTTTTCTATCCCTGTACGAAAAACGATGTATAATATTATAAACTACACGCAAAACTGTGTGCGATAATATAAGTTGCACGCGAAACGGAGCACATACCTCGATTTGGCACGCAAAACGGTGTACTTTCCTTTTTCAACGTTGCATGCAAAACGGTGCACGTTTTCCAAGTTTGCGCCCAAAACTGCGCATTTTTGCCGAATCCGCACGCAAAACGGCACGGGGTCAAATTTAATGTCCAAAAATGAACCCTACAAATTGTGCCCAAAAATACAGAAAAATAACGTTACCTCGTAAGTCGCGCTGCCCATCGGCTTTTGGAAACGCCTCGCGCGCTCCACGAGGTTCACGGCGCACTCGCGCCCCACGAAATCCCCCATTTTTTTCCTCTCTCTCTCTCTCTCTCTCTCTCTCTCTCTCTCTCTCTCTCTCGTTCGTGCTCGGGTAGAGAAGAAATGGAAGGAGGGGCTCTCTCTCTCTCGTTCGTGCTCGGGTAGAGAAGAAATGGAAGGAGGGGAGAGTCTGCGGGGAGAAGGAAGAAGAAGAAGAGAAAAAGGAAGGAAAAAAAGGGAGAGGGGGTGGTGTAGACCCGGTCCACGGGGCCACCAATGGGGAGCCGCCGTGTGGCGGTCCACCACACAAGGGGGGCGCGCACCAGGTCCAGGCGGCGCCCCCCACGCTACGTGGCGCGCTGTCACGGGGCCAGCTTTTTCGCCTTAAAATTGCCCCGTGCGGCGCTCAAGTGTCGCACACCTGAGCCAGCCTTCCCGAGTCCCTTGCCACGGACACGCCCTCGAACTTAAACAGCGGGATCACAACTTAAGCATTAACCAAGCATGCTCCTCCACGAGCCTGACTGCCCGGCGCCGCGCCTTACGTCGCACCCCTTGTCGAACTCCGCGAGTTCTGAAACAACAACCCCGCCACCGAGGTTGGCCTTCAAGTCGAGTATTCCGCCTAGCCGGACAACTCTCCTCGAGAGTGCTACTTAACCGAATGCCCCTATGCCGCCGAAACAAGCACCCAGGACAATACAAGTTCTCACAACTTAGTCCAATTGAATGGGCCCGAGCGAGCTGCTCCTGCGCGTTCCGCTCGTCTGCTTAACCGAGCGACCCGTCCCGCACGTCTCGCCCGTCCGCCAGCCCATTGCCTTGCCAAGGCGCCGCGCGCCTCGCAACTCCCACGACGGGATCCATAATCGAGTCGGGCATGTCCCGTTCCGCCGGCCACCTAGTTCCGTCATCGCTCCCGATTCGGTCCAAGGTCCGCTTCCCGAATACCCCACACTCCTTGTTCCCGCGTGTATACCCTTCGCAAGGGTTTGCCAACCTAGCGACATTCCTCCCGCATCGCCAACCCCCTGGCACCTCCATTGCACGACCATGCTCGGCCGCCAACACACTCGGCCCAGTATCCAAGGTTTGCTTGACGGATGTCGCCCACAATCGAATCAGCCTCGCTCCGCTTCGCTTGCCATTCGGTACCTCCATTGGCCGGCCAAGCTTGGCCCCAACACTCTCGGTCCTCTCCATGGCTCACTTCACGAAAACCAGCATCGATTGTCTCCTCTTCCTTCGTGGGCCGCGCCGCACGAATCCCCGCTCGGCACCGCTGCCTTTGCGAGCCTTGTCCATTACGGCGGACCGACCGTTCCTTCGCCTCGCGAACTTCGTAGGCCTCGCGCCTCACGAATCCCCGCTAGGCAACCATATGCCTTCGCAAGCCTTGTCCATTGAGGCGGACCAACCTTTCGCAAGACTGTCCCTCATCCGCTCGTTCGCTCCACTACAGAGATCCGAAACGGCATAAGGTAGTGCAAGCGAACCTAGAGGCAAAGCCTCTGGGCTTACCCCGCTCCGTAATGCCGTCGACCTCGTGTCTTAGGCATTACCCTAAGCCCGTGTGCTCTTCGACCATCGAATACCGCCCACACGAACTTAGGCTTGGCGACTCCGCTCGCCAAGGGATGGCCTATGTCCTATAGGCCAACGGGGGAGTCGGGGCCACTTCGCAAGTGTCCAACCCCTCCTCTAAATAACCCACGAGGCATCCACCCCTTTGGCACCCCGGGGGTACAAAGGTGCTCACCGAGGGGTACGTTTTGAAACCCCGCATGCGGCACCATTTTCATGGTCATGGCATGGGCCATTGCTAGGGAATTGCCCCCGTTGGTTCGCCCGCGGCTCAACCCTGACGGATTGTCCCAACTTCGCAACCCCGTAACTCTGTCAACCCAAATGCCTACCAAATGTCCTCCAAAAGTGGCCCCCAAGGATGTCACGGTCGAACCAACACGATCGACACGTGACAGACTCCCCCACCCAAGTTATCGACGCCCTCGTCGATGTCCATCCATTCACCAGCTTCGTTGATAGCTGCCAACCACTACTCCAGATCAGAGCCGCCCTCGGCCTTGGCATCGCATGCCACACTGACCCACCCTTGAGCATGTCCGCTACCCAACGTGTCGCTTCCGTGCTTCCAGCTTGGTTGATAGCTGCCAACCACTACTCCAGATCAGAGCCGCCCTCGGCCTTGGCATCGCATGCCACACTGACCCGCCCTTGAGCATGTCCGCTACTCAACGCGTTGCTGAAGCTCCTTGGTCCTCTCGACCAAACCACAGATCAGAGCCGCTCCCGGCCTTGGCATCGCATGCCACACTGACCCAAAACACTGTGCAAGCCATTCTGTCCCCTTGAGTTGAAGCTCCCCAGCTCCGGATGCCTCCCCCGCACCACAAAACTCCTGCACGGAACCAGAATGTTAACCTTGTCGCCTGCTCGCGACAACCCAGATGGCACTGGCACGTCCCTGCAACTCGGTTCTTTTTGAGGTGCTACTCGGCCCTTCTGTCCCTTTCGCTCCTACTTAACCCAAGTCTTCTGCAGCTAGTGGCCAACCTTGTGCCTCCCTCGCAGGGAAATCCCATTCCAGCTAGCGATCTCTTCCCAGAACGCTACCGGACCAACCAGTGCACTCGGTATACTCCGCGAATACACCCTTCCAAGCGCGCACGAGTTCCTTTGAAAATCAGTAGAGTGGCCCTCCCTCGCTCCCTCCGAGGTCAAACTCCAAACGTCCCAACGTCTTGGAGCGTCCAACGCGAATCAGCTCGCAGCTCGGCTTCGCTTCTCCACCTCAGAATATCACAAACTGTGGTCGGGCCAGATCGCATCCAACCCCTTCCAATATCCATGAGTACTTCTGCCCATCTCGTGCCATTCCCGCACACAACTTTTGCCTCACAAATGCCCCCGCAATCACATAACGTCAAGTCATCACCATGGTCTCCACGAGTTTTCGAGTCTTTTGCCTAGACACGCCTGTCCTCAGCTACTTCGCACCTCTACTTGCTCCACCATGAACTCTTGTTATGCCTCCTGACTGCTTGCACTTTCGCTACTCGTTGCTGCTCAGCACCTTTGGCTTCTGTACTCCCGACTTCGGTTCCCCACCAAAGTCCCCGGCCAAGTTCGAGACTAACGACACCTCGTTTCCATTGCTCGAACTTGCCGTCCTCCATACCTCCAGCAATCACCTTCGCGATAGCCGCTGAACGGAACCCAAGCTTAACCCATCTGATAGTCTTTCTCGCAACTGCTGATAACGGTGATGTCGCCATCCAACGTCCACCCCCTCACAAATTGCGATACCTCGACCCTTTGAGTTGACAACTGGATTTTTCCCCTCCCAGCAACCTGTCACTAGGCGATCCTGGACCAAGGTCCACCCGAGTGTCCTGACTTGTCTCTTCGTCTACACTCGAGTCCAAATCTCTCTGCTCTAAAGCTCAGGTCCTTACACAACCTTGCAATCTGCCAGCAGAGACCACACGATCCGTCGCACGGATGCGTGCCCGCTATCTCGAGACCTTAGCACTGCCACTGCTCTTCCCGAACATAGCTCCATGCCTTGTTCCTCTGAACAAAGTCCAATCCATCGTTTGATCCGCTCGAATAGGGAGTCCCATTCGTCCAACCTGTGGCCACACCATCGAGAGCAACCGATCTCCCATCGGCCTTCTCGCCCCAAGTGAGAAACACCAAACCATCCAGCAACCCTTGGCCCACTTCACAACCTAGCCCAACGCTTAGCTGCTACTGCCACGGACCCGATCAGTCTTGGTTCCCAACTTGTGCTCCACGAAGTGAACTCTTCTGACATGTGTGTTTTATCCGCCACGTTCCTTAGACAAGATCCCTTTATCGAGTCACCAAACATCGGGACACATTCTGCTCAATGTGCTCCCCCACCCTGAGTCGCACTCAGGCCAAATCCAGGCATTCGCAATGCCCACTTCCGCTGCGCGAGTTTTGGTTCTACCACAACCTTGACTACACCCATCAGCGGGATCCACGTCATTCGTCCATTGTACACGTGGATGCTGCACTGAACAATCAACGCTGTCACCGCCTTGCCCAGATGCAGACTCTTCTCCTTACCCGAAGAGTAAAGGTCCAATTGTGATCTCTTTCTCACGCCGAGATAACTCTATTCAATTCATGGGTACACACTCGAAGAGTGATCGATCTCCCCATCGATCTTCTTGTACTGAAATACTTTAAATTCAGTCACAACGAAGTAACCCTTCTGCCGCGTGTGCTGCATCCCAATCCTTCCCTTCTAGAGATTCATCCGCTGCAAGACCACAACCCTGGAAGCACATTGCCGCGCAATGTTCTCCTTCCACTCCATGGTAACCGCGACCACGGACCACATAATGATTCTCCAAATCATTGCCTCGTCGCCTGCCACGCGACTTCGGACTTAGCCATTTTTACAAGTATTGTACTAGAATCCGCTGCACTCTGACTCCGCATCTCCCACAAGCGTAATCCCGCCACAGTGCCTCGCCGACGCCTAGTACCTTCGTTGGAGTGACTCCACTCACACCAACTTCGCCGCCAAGGTCGCACCTTCCGGCCAAATCTTCAACCCATGAGCTCAACTTAGCTCTGATACCACTTGTCACGGGGCCAGCTTTTTCGCCTTAAAATTGCCCCGTGCGGCGCTCAAGTGTCGCACACCTGAGCCAGCCTTCCCGAGTCCCTTGCCACGGACACGCCCTCGAACTTAAACAGCGGGATCACAACTTAAGCATTAACCAAGCATGCTCCTCCACGAGCCTGACTGCCCGGCGCCGCGCCTTACGTCGCACCCCTTGTCGAACTCCGCGAGTTCTGAAACAACAACCCCGCCACCGAGGTTGGCCTTCAAGTCGAGTATTCCGCCTAGCCGGACAACTCTCCTCGAGAGTGCTACTTAACCGAATGCCCCTATGCCGCCGAAGCAAGCACCCAGGACAATACAAGTTCTCACAACTTAGTCCATTTGAATGGGCCCGAGCGAGCTGCTCCTGCGCGTTCCGCTCGTCTGCTTAACCGAGCGACCCGTCCCGCACGTCTCGCCCGTCCGCCAGCCCATTGCCTTGCCAAGGCGCCGCGCGCCCCGCAACTCCCACGACGGGATCCATAATCGAGTCGGGCATGTCCCGTTCCGCCGGCCACCTAGTTCCGTCATCGCTCCCGATTCGGTCCAAGGTCCGCTTCCCGAATACCCCACACTCCTTGTTCCCGCGTGTATACCCTTCGCAAGGGTTTGCCAACCTAGCGACATTCCTCCCGCATCGCCAACCCCCTGGCACCTCCATTGCACGACCATGCTCGGCCGCCAACACACTCGGCCCAGTATCCAAGGTTTGCTTGACGGATGTCGCCCACAATCGAATCAGCCTCGCTCCGCTTCGCTTGCCATTCGGTACCTCCATTGGCCGGCCAAGCTTGGCCCCAACACTCTCGGTCCTCTCCATGGCTCACTTCACGAAAACCAGCATCGATTGTCTCCTCTTCCTTCGTGGGCCGCGCCGCACGAATCCCCGCTCGGCACCGCTGCCATTGCGAGCCTTGTCCATTACGGCGGACCGACCGTTCATTCGCCTCGCGAACTTCGTAGGCCTCGCGCCTCACGAATCCCCGCTAGGCAACCATATGCCTTCGCAAGCCTTGTCCATTGAGGCGGACCAACCTTTCGCAAGACTGTCCCTCATCCGCTCGTTCGCTCCACTACAGAGATCCGAAACGGCATAAGGTAGTGCAAGCGAACCTAGAGGCAAAGCCTCTGGGCTTACCCCGCTCCGTAATGCCGTCGACCTCGTGTCTAAGGCATTACCCTAAGCCCGTGTGCTCTTCGACCATCGAATACCGCCCACACGAACTTAGGCTTGGCGACTCCGCTCGCCAAGGGATGGCCTATGTCCTATAGGCCAACGGGGGAGTCGGGGCCACTTCGCAAGTGTCCAACCCCTCCTCTAAATAACCCACGAGGCATCCACCCCTTTGGCACCCCGGGGGTACAAAGGTGCTCACCGAGGGGTACGTTTTGAAACCCCGCATGCGGCACCATTTTCATGGTCATGGCATGGGCCATTGCTAGGGAATTGCCCCCGTTGGTTCGCCCGCGGCTCAACCCTGACGGATTGTCCCAACTTCGCAACCCCGTAACTCTGTCAACCCAAATGCCTACCAAATGTCCTTCAAAAGTGGCCCCCAAGGATGTCACGGTCGAACCAACACGATCGACACGTGACAGCGCGCCCCCGGGCCCTGTTGCGCCCCAGCTGTGTGCGTGGCGCAACGCGCCGCGCGCCTGGAAATCCCTTTTTGTCCCGTTTTCTATCCGTTTTTTGTCCGTTTCCATCCAAATTTGACAGGCGGGTTCGTTTCAGCTAAATTTATCACAGAAAAATTTAAATTTTCACTTTGGGCCATTTTTGGGCCCCAAAAATCTCGCTGTATCCAAAATCATTGGCGGACCCCGTTCTCGCAAACCGGGTATCCAATCCACGCGAAATTTTTACTGTCGCCTTAAAACATAATTACGAAGCTCCCATAATTTTCTCAGAATTTTTCGACACTGTTGGCGGAGCCCGTTCTCACTATCAGGCATCCGATCAACGCGAAACTTTTTCTGTGGTCTTAAAACATATTTACGGGGCTCCCGTAATTTTTTCGAAATTTTCTGACACTGTGAATTTTTTACTAAAAATCTGGGCCCCCTTTCTCCAATAAATTTTTAGATCTCTCCATTTTAACCCGAATTGGGCCCAACTCGCGTCCAAATGTTCCTTACTTCCCCAACTTTCATAACACTAGTATTTCATACCACCTTTATTTACATTTATTTATGTGCCAAAATTTCGGTACATTACATCACCTTAGGTTCCCTTTACCTAAGTTCCATGTCATACTCATCCTAGAGTTCCTTGACTCTATGCTGATCACTAGTTCACCTTAGGTTCTCTTTACCTAAGTTCCATGTCATACTCATCCTAGAGTTCCTTGACTCTATGTTGATCACTAGTTCACCTTAGGTTCTCTTTACCTAAGTTCCATGTCATACTCATCCTAGAGTTCCTTGACTCTATGTTGATCACTCTATCCATTGTCCTTAGGTTATCTCCTAAGACAATGCCACTCGTTAATCCCTAGGATAACTCCTAAGTTAATGTCACTCGTCAAACCCCTATACTAGGTTTTCTCCTAGTCTTACTACCAACCAATGTTGTTCCCTTATGTCACGTGATTCCTAAGGTTATACCCTAACATGATCATAATTATAAATGGCCAATCTATTTCATGTATACAATTTTTTTCATCTCATCCATAAGTAATAATTGTCTCTACGCATGCATATTCATCATATATCTTTGGCAGCCAACAGTTGCTCTTTTCCTCTGTGTCCATTTGCACATACACATATATTCCTCTATCACTGGCAACCAACAGTTGCACTATTTCATCTGAATCCATCTACACATGTGATCTTAATCATGATTACCTAACGCCTCTAACAGGCTACTATCATGCTTCGAAATCGAAAAGCAAAGGAGTAAGGGGAGAGGTCACCCAATTTCGGCAGAATTTCCCACCTTGTAGCGTCCCCAATTGCTTGTAGACACTTGCAATTGGTCTCCGCGCGATTCCACTTGTTCCCTCGAGCTTGCACGCAAAACGGTGCACCTCCCTCGAGTCTGCACGCAAAATGGTGCACGTCCTCCAAACCTGCACGCAAAACGGTGCACGTCAGTAAAACCCACACGCAAAACGGTGCGCGCCACTTCAGTCGACACGCAAAACGATGCGCGTCATCTCAACCTACACGCAAAACGGCGCACGTACCTCGGATTTGCACGCAAAACGGAGCATGCTTCTCTTAAGGTTGCACGCAAAATGATGCACGTCTTTTCTGACCCTGCACGAAAAACGATGCATAATATTAGGGTCGGCACGCAAAACGGTGCGCGACAACACGATCGGCACGCAAAACGGTGCACGTACCTCAAATCTGCACGCAAAACGATGCATGCCTCACTGTAGGATTGCACGCAAAACGGTGCACATTTTTCTTATCCTGCACGCAAATCGATGCAAAATATTAAACTTTGCACGTAAAACGGTGCACAACAACTCAATCGGCGCGTAAAACGGAGCACGTACCTCGAGTTGGCATGCAAAACGGTGCACGTTCCATTTCTGACCCTGCACGAAAAATGATGCATAATATTAGGGTCGGCACGCAAAACGGTGCGCAACAACACGATCGGCACGCAAAACGGTGCACGTATCTTAAATTTGCACGCAAAACGGTGCACGTCTGACTGTAGGCTTGCACGCAAAACGGTGCACATTTTTTTTCTAGCCCTGCACGAAAAACGATGTGTATTATTAGACTTCGCACGTAAAACGGTGCGCGATAACACAAGTTGCACGCGAAACGGAGCACATACCTCGGTTTGGCACGCAAAACGGTGCACTTTTTTCAACGTTGCACGCAAAACGATGCACGTTTTTCGAGTTTGCGTCAAAAACTGCGCATTTTTGCTGAATCCGCACGCAAAACGGTAGATTTTTCTACAACTTGCACGTAAAACGAGACGCACCAAAAAATACTCGCGACAGTCCGTGCAGCAACGGTACAGTAAAACTTGGTCCCTAACACGCAAAACGGCACGGGGTCAAATTTAATGTCCAAAAAGGAACCCTACAAATTGTGCCCAAAAATACTGAAAAATAACGTTACCTCGTAAGTCGCGCTGCCCATCGGCTTTTGGAAACGCCTCGCGCGCTACACGAGGTTCACGGCGTGCTCGCGCCCCACGAAATCCCCCATTTTTTTCCTCTCTCTCTCTCTCTCTCTCTCTCTCTCTCTCTCGTTCGTGCTCGAGTAGAGAAGAAATGGAGGAAGGAGGGGAGTCTGCGGGGAGAAGGAAGAAGAAGATGAGAATAAGGAAGGAAAAAAAGGGAGAGGGGGTGGTGTAGACCCGGTCCACTGGGCCACCAATGGGGAGCCGCCGTGTGGCGGTCCACCACACAAGGGGGGCGCGCACCAGGTCCAGGCGGCGCCCCCGCGCCACGTGGCGTGCGCCCCCGCGCCCAGTGCGCGCCAGCTGTGCGCGTGGCGCAACGCGCCGCGCGCCTGAAAATCTCTTTTTGTTCTGTTTTCTATCCGTTTTTTGTCCGTTTCTGTCCAAATTTGACAGACAGCTTCGTTTCAGCCTAATTAACCACAGAAAATTTTAAATTTCCAGTTTGGGCTATTTCTGGGCCACCAAAAGCCTCGCTGTATCCAGAATCGCTGGCGGACTCGGTTCTCGCAATCCGGATATCCTATCAACCCGAAATTTTTACTGTGGCCTTAAAACATAATTACGAAGCTCCCCAAATTTTCTCAGAATTTTTCGACACTGTTGGCGGAGCCCGTTCTCACTATCAGGCATCCGATCAACGCGAAACTTTTTCTGTGGTCTTAAAACATATTTACGGGGCTCCCGTAATTTTCTCGGAATTTTTCGACACTGTGAATTTTCCACTAAAAATCTGGGCCCCCTTTCTCCAATAAAATTCCAGATCTCTCCATTTTAACCCGATTTGGGCCCAACTCGCGTCCAAATATTCTTTACTTCCCTAACTTTCATAACACTAGTATTTCATACCACCTTTATTTACATTATTTATGTGCCGAAAATCCGGTACTTTACAGCGTTCCTCGCGCACCGCCTGGGGCACCAAGTCAGCAATGCGCAGGAACTCCTGCTCATACTCCCGGACGCTCTTATCGCCCTGTTTGATAGTTTCCAACTCGCGCTCGAGACCCTCCTTGGTGGTCTCCCTGAGGTGATGGTGGTACATGGCGGCTTTAAAGTCCTCCCAAGTAGGATCAGCTGGACTCGAGAAGTAGCGCTCTCGATGTCGCCTCCACCACTTGGATGCCCGGCCCTCCAAGCAGTGAACGGCGATATGAACCTTGTCTCGGTCCTCGGTGTAGATGTCCTGGAACAATTTCTCCATGTGGTCGATCCATTGTTCGACCGCCCAGTGGTCATCGTCTTTGCCGTCGAAGATTTGCGGCTTGAATTTCTTAAATTCGAGCAAAACCGCCTTTGCTCGGGCCTTCTCTGCCCGATCGGCCTCAGTATCGGCCGCAGGATCAGCAGCGGGAGAGACGGAGCGAGAGGAAGTAGACGTGGTGGAAGCAGAGGCATCTGGGGCTGCAGCAACCCCCGGTACCACTCTGGAGGCTGCGGCAGGGACTGAAGCTGGAACGGGCCCCGCCGGTGGTGGTACGGGGTCTATCTCTGGCTCAGCCAAGCCCTCTGGCTCAGCGACGACCGGTGCAGCAGGGGGTGCAACCGGCGGTGTGACCTCAGGTACAGCAGGTGGAGGAGCAGGCGGGGCAGGAGTAGAGGGGCCAGCAGCCTGCTGTGCAAGAAATGCTGGAACATCCCGGCTAGAGTCGCCATCTGGGCCTCAAGCCGGTCCATACAGCCCTGATCGACGGGCTCGCTCGGCGTGCTAGGTGGTCGGCCGACTCCACGGCCCGTGCCCCGTCCGCGTCCACGACCTGGAGGACGAGCCATAGCTGCAATACACAACCGGGTCAGAAACAGACTCCAACAATATACCCTGAGTTTCTAACCCTTATATTCGACCTACCCAACGCTCTCACGTGACAAGTCATCCTAGGGTTCATCCTAACCAGTTCCTAATCATCTTTTCCTAGGTACCGTGTACCTATTTCTCTGATACCATCTAATCTGTCACGCCCCGAGTTTTGAAAATCCGGTAAAAATTTTTTTTTTTTCTTTGAAATCAGAGTTCGCAAACTGGGCGCAACAGACCGCCACACATATAGGAGACCCTCTATCCCAAGAACAGAGACTCCCCTATATCTGCACGGCTAATAAACATCATCAGAGAGCAACAGATATCTCAGTAGCTACTACTAATCTACTTAGCAAGAATAATTCAAAATCAGTTATTACATCATTATTTTAAATGTCTAAATCAAATAGAAACTGGAATGAAATGCGGAAATATAAAAGTCTGCAGAAGTCATCAATATATATGCTCATGGGGACAGCTCTATCGTAACAGGCTCACTGGATCGTCCCGCTATCCCTCCACCCGACAGACCTGGAAAATGGTCATCCAGGGGGTGTGAGATACACTGTACATGTATCCCAGTGGGCACGACGAGCCGAGAATCAGCTAATCGTACCTACTGGGTACTAAAATCTGCGGATAGTAAAGATCTATAGGTACAGCTGAAAAGAAGGATCTACTAATAATCCAAAAGTAAGTACTGCAGATAGGTATACTGAAAATCAGGGAATATCAGAGATAACTAATCATGAAAGCTGTAGATCATGCATACTGGAAATCAAAAGGCAATTATAAGGATCATGTATAAAGAACTACAAGTGATAAAAGCATGTCTACAGATAATAATACTGAAAATAACTGAGCAACAGTACAAGTAAAAGTAATGCGTCAAAGGTAGAACCCAAGTACCCAATCATGCGCCACTATTGGTCTCATAGGACCTCAGGCAATGCCACTGTTCAGCACCTTTTCGGCTGACATAACCCTGCACTTCACAGACGCCAAGCAGTCTCGATGCAAAAGGGCTCACGGGTCTATCATCGGACCACTCTACCGGTAAAGAACAAGCTCCACGGGGAGCGACCCCGGCCATGTTCGTGAAGTATAGCAGTGCATGGCAAATCATAATGCTCAATCTCACGGTCTAGTGACCGGGTAGTCGGCAACATGCCGAGATCCCAACAGGGAATCATCTGTCTATATCTATCAATCAGGATCAATCAATCATGCATATCGACAATATATCAAGAACCATCTCAATGACAGGAATATAAAAGATGATGAACAGGTATATATCATGTGTCTCAAGTAGATCAAGATCTATCGGGAATAATCATGGAGCATGTATGCAATAATCAGGCTGATCGTGAACAAGTAATCTCAAGCACATGGCTAATCAAGTCAGTGTCAATCAGTGGAATCATGATATGTCAAAGGGATCAGCATATGTCAAGATAGGTCATATATATAATCAGCAGGGCAATCAAAAACAGGGGTCCGACTGGACTAAAGCAACCAGAGGGCCAAAAAGCTGAGGCCCGGTTCGAAGATAACCCACCTGGATGATGGCAGACCCTCGAACTCCCGCACAGCTACTGAGAGGCTGGTGCTGAACAACTGGGCCCTGTATCAGAAAGTCTGGTCAGTAATAGACTCACACAAACCCTTCCCGACGACGCGACAGTAACGGAAAGCTTAAACGGGTCAAATAGGCCGGTTTATCGATCAAAATCCGATTCCTGGTCAACGGGAACCTACGGAACCCTAACGAGATGCCTAGTAGGTGTGTAGACACTGTTAAAAGAGAGCTAGTGTGTCCATTTTACACTTTGGTCCGAAATAGTTCTTAATTTGCATTAAATGTCCTTTAATTAATTACTGTTTTAGCTTGTTCTTGAAATCCGGGGGTCCAAAATCGACGCCGTAAGTTTCAGCGTGTTCGGTTCGTCGAGACGGAGCCCGTGCTCACAGGTTTGGACTGACACGAATCCCGAGAGCAAAGTTGGCCCATAACACATTAGGGTTCAATATGTAACTTGCAACATTTTAATATCTACTTGCTCAATTTAGAAGTTAGCTGGAGCATCATGTATAGGGGACTTAGTAGGGTTGAGGGCTCACCTTAGGCTTGCCTGAGATCGGCCGGAACAGTGGCCGGAGCAGGGTGGTGCACCAACACAATGCAACTAGGGCTCGGTTTGGCCAAGATCAAGTGCTCCCTGTTCAGACAGCAAATGAGGGTGAGCATCAGTTAGAGGGAGGTCCCAGAGGTCGTTTGGTCCAGGTGGGGTCGAGCCCCGGCGGCCGGAGGCGGCGGCGGTCGGAGACCAACGCGCAAGGGTAGTTTCGGTGCAACAAAGGAACCTAGTTACAGGGATGCCCCCAGACCCTAAACCAAAATGATGGGAAGCTCAAAAATGGCATCTAGGTCTTACTTGTGGTGGTGGTCGAAGGTCGGAGCGGCGGGGATCGCCGGAGGTCGAGTCGAAGCTAATCTCGGGTGCAACTCTACAAGTACAAAACCCGACGTCAAGATCCACATGCAAGATGATGGGGAAGCTCCAATGGGCCACAGAAACTTACCTGGGTGGTTTCCGACGACAGAGGAGCGTCGGCAAGGCGGCGCCGGCGAGGCTCGATAAAGCTTCAAAGGTGTTAATGGCGGATTCCGGCGAGGTCGCTCCGGGCCGGTGCGAGATGGACCAAAAGCTTCCCCTCGGTGTCAGGAGGCTTGGTGCAGTGGTGACCGGCGTCGGGAGGCCGCGGCGGCGCCGGACGGCGACGATCGGCCCAAGCGCCAAAATCGGGTTTCTAGGGTAGCTTCGATCGGCGGCGATCTTCAACCGATGGCCCTCCAACTTGGTGGAGGAGCTGCAGTCGACGAGAGGAGTCGATCCAACGGTTCCGATCTCGAGCTTGACGGCCGGATGACGGCGGCGTGCGCGGTCAGCCCGAAAACGATAATTTTCGGCGGGGTGGCTTCCGCCGGCGATCAGGACGGCGGCCGCGACCCGGCCTGTACCCAGGGGGTCCTCTCGGCGTCAGCAACAAAGTGATCGTAGCCATGGGCCAAAATAAAATGAAAAATTCCACAACCTTACCTCGTCGGAGCTTAGCAAGGAGGAGAGGTATCTCGCGGCGGCGCACGGCGGCGGTTGGGGCCGGGACCACTCGGGATCTGATGCGGCTTCACGAGGGACTCCACCAGACTAGGTCTTGATCATCCAAGACCTTCCTGGGCACCCTCTTTCCGAGTCACCCGAGATCAAGATGTTGTTGATCTTTCTTCTCCGGCGACGTGGTGGCGGCGGCCGGCGCGGAGCTTCGGTTGCGTGGAGTGCGCAGAGAGAGGAGAGGAAGTTGAGGACTGGTGGAGAGCCCTGCTGAGGCTTCGGGCCTTTTAAAATCCAACCGAGTTTTGGATTCAAAACTTTGAATATGGCACAATTGCCAAATAAGCCCCCCCACTCAAGCTATTTAGTAATTGGTCTCTCACAGCATGACTTATTTACGCCAAGGTCCCTCACTGCAGAGATGGCACGCACTTTGAGGCAAAAGTATAGGGTTTTATATGCAAAATTTACATTTTTCGCTGTATTTTACACTTTTCGAGAAAATTCGATCGTCAATTCGAAAAACGGACTTCTCCACGACGTCCGGCTCGACGAATCCTATCAGGGAGCAATTTTTGTTTTTCGAGAAAGTGCCCAGATGAAATCGCGGTCCATAAAATACAGCTCCGAAATACAGTTTTCGCGTTTTTCGAGACTTGGAGTCGTCAAACGGAAATTCCGTCAGCGCCATTGCGTCCAGAATGACGAAACCGTTAAAATTCACTATTTGAAGTGCTATGTTCGGCTTCCGGATAGTGAATTGGCTCAACGTTGGCGCTAAGGGGGTTCGAATTTAGGGTTTACTGTTCACTTGTACCCGCGACTTAAGTCGCGGGTCCCGCCGGCTTCATTACTGATTTCTGGAAGATCCGACCGTCAGATCTGAACAAGCTTAATATGGTTTTCACTCAGTTCGTCGTGACGGTCGCGCTCGTGGTCTCGGATCTTCGAGATCAGGCTCGGATTGAAAAGTGATATTTCTGGCCCATTAATTGTGCAATTTACACTGCAGAAAAGGGGCATTTTGGCTACTTGTGTTTTTCATGACCTAACATTCAATTTGACTTTATTTATTTTCATTTATTTATTTATTTACAAATATTCAAATTCTTACACATTAATTTAAAAATTTTAATTTGAAAAAATTTGGAATTACAATTTAGGTATTAATTTAAAGAGTTTAATTTAAAAAAAAAAATAGAATTACAATTTAGACATTAATTTAAAAAGTTTAATTTAAAGAATTTTAGAATTACATTTTAAACATTAATTTAAAGAGTTTAAATTAAAAAAATTAAATTTACAATTTTGGCATTAATTTAAAAAGTTTTAGAATTACAATTTAGGCATTAATTTAAAAAGTTTTAAAATTATAATTTAGCCATTAATTTAAAAAGTTTAATTTTTTAAAAAATTAGAATTACAATTTAGGAATTAATTTAAAAAGTTTAATTTAAAAAATTTTAGAATTACAATTTAAGTATTAATTTAAAGAGTTTAAATTAAAAAAAAAAATAGAATTACTATTTAGGTATTAATTTAAAGAATTTAGAATTACTATTTAGGCATTCATTTAAAATGTTTAATTTAAAGAGTTTTAGAATGACAATTTAGGCATTAATTTAAAATGTTTTAGAATTAAAATTTAGTCATTAATTTAAAAAGTTTAATTTAAAAAAATTTAGAATTACAATTTAGGCATTAATTTAAAGAGTTTTAAAATTACAATTTAGTGATTAATTTTAAAAAAAATTTAGAATTACAATTTAGGCATTAATTTAAAGAGTTTAATTTATTTAAAAAAATTTAAAGTTTCTTTAATTTAAACATTAATTTTGTATTACAATTTTAAAAAATTTTAACAAATTAAATAAAAAAAAAGTAATCTAAATTTTTTCCTTATTTTTTTTAAAAAATAAAAATTAATAGATTCCTAAATTCTAATTTCTAAAAATAATTTTCTAAAATTAAAATTATTTACAATATATTAAATAAAGATAATTAAAATATTACCATTTAAGATGGTAACTAAATTAGAATATTTAAAATTTATAATCTTTCCAAAAATAAAAACTCTCACTAAATTCAAAATTTTAAAATTTATAATATTTACAAAAATAAAAATTTTCAAAATAGAGATAAAATTACTTAATTACCCTTGAATCAGAAGACCAAAATAATCCTGTTTTGTGGTACCTGGTAACCGGTACCTCCTCAAAGTGACCTATTATTGCAGGTCACCACTTAAAAAACATGAAATTTAAACCGTTGAACAGGTATAGATAAACGGTAACTAAAAAATATATATATAGAAGTATGGCTCTTTAAAAATATATAAGCGATATATATATATATATATATATATATATATATATATATATATATATATATATATATATATATAATATATATATATATATATATATATAAAATTAGGCTAGAATACTATCGATAGCACTAAGTCATTGGTGCTATCAAGTTTTTAGCCTTTGGATTAAAAAATATGTGGTTAAGATGATAGTGGTCCCTAGTTTATTAGGTGTTGTTGAATAGTAAAAATCTTAGGGGACCACTATAATCCCAACCGCATATTTTTTCATCCAACGGCAGAAAATTTGATAACACCAATTGCTTGGTACTATCGATAGTATTCTAGCCGGACTATATATATATATATAATAGGAAGATATTTTTAATCACGTCTATTCATCAAGAACTTGTTCAGATATATGTTAACCGATTAAATCGACTGTATATTTAAAAATCATCTTGAATAAATAAGGTGATTTACATCCAACAATATTTACTAAAATTCATCCAACCCGGAAAGCTTAAAGTTTATAAATTTAGACACATTTCTATATACTGACCTTTTAATCTCTTACTTTTTATTTCATATGAGATTTATTTATATGTGACCGTCACTCTTTTTTTTTTTTGATAATAAAGTATTTTATTACAAATAGAGAGGCTACAAAAGATGCTGAGAATATTGGCTCAGTTGTGAAATTTATATAATCAGGAAACAATGCGATTAACGTCGTGTAGTTTAATGAGGTGCATGATGTACATGAGAATAATAAAAAGAATAATGCATAGATAGAGCTGTGAAGATGCTGAACCACTGGTGCAGCATCTGTGAAGAGTATTGCTTCTTCGATCTCGGATCCAACACCATCCTCCTTTAGAAAGCGAGTAGCAAATATTAATTAGCATCTGGAGCAGATTAGACCGCGTACGTAGGGCCATTGTCGAAGGATCGAGCAGAAAGAGATGGACGACGTCAGGAATACTTTTCTTCGTACGTGTGATGTAGCAGCCATGCATGCACTGCCACCAACCGAGTCACCACTGCATCTCAATGTGCAATTCACTGCATCAAAATTTCATCTCTTCGATCGTCACGATTCGGGCGATATTTTCTTCTTAGAGCTATTTAGTTCGCTATATTCTTACTCTTCTCGAATCGTGAATATGACAATCAAGTAGATTTCCTCTTCAATTTTGATCATCATAGAGGGATGCAAATGGATCTCCCTTGATGGAGCTCATGTCTCAATATATATATATATATATATCTCTTCTCTCCCAAATTGTGAGTTAAGTGTGAAGCAAAAATAAAAAAAATAAAAATAATTATTTCAAGACTATCCTGTTCTACTAACTAAATAAAGTGAAATCTGCGGAAACTCAAGCCCGTCTCATTAATCCGCGATCGATAATAAGTAGGGACAAAAAAAATATAAAAAGAATCAATTTATTCTAAATTCACTCTCATTCACCTAAAAATAGGGACAAAAGAGCCTCACCTCTTGATCCCGGGATCCAATATTTTGCATTTTTGTACTCCTTTACCAGATTTAGAAGCTGTTTGGTTAGATGCAGTTGTAAAAACAGTATAGATGAAAATACGTAAAATCATAAATATTATAATTATAATTAGGTTAATATTTTTTGTATATCTCATTTGAGGTGTACATTTTACATCCTATTCATCTTAGGATGGAATAAATTTTACTCATAACTTTGAAGTGACGAGTGAATAAATAACCATCCTAAAATAGGCCAGATATAAAATGTACACCCCAAATAGGATGTATATATAACATAGCCCTTATAACTACACCAAGTATATTTTGTTATATGTAGTTGCAACTAATGTAATTATATTTTTTTTATTTTGTGGATTGATGTTGAGATTGGTGAGCTGGAGTTGAAATTTGAATTAGTGAATTCTGTCACTTTTTGAATAAGGAGGTTAAATTACATTTCATAAATATAAAATATTCATATGATCATTTAATTATTAATTAAAATTTTATGTTTATATATAATTTTATATAATATAAAATTTTATATTTATAGATGATAATTAATATTATAAAATTATAATTTTATGGATGATTGTATAAAAAAAAAATTACGCATTTTTTTTTGAACGGATGAACCAGCTATAATTATATAATTTTATTAATTATTTAAATTTGTTATCTATAAATAATTAACTAGATATATGTAATATTTTTATCACTACAACAAAATTATGTTATAGCGAAATTTTTAAGTGTTTCTAAAATCTAAAAAAAGTGTCGCTGCCAAAAATACCGACACTTATTGTTAGTGTTGCTATATGTGCCGTCGTTAGGGTGTATAGCGACATATTTTTGTAATGTGTCCCAAGAATGTGTCCCTATAACTTAATTTTGGATATAGATGGAATATAGATAGGACACTTATACAAAAGTATCACAAACATGTGTATCTATAAACTAAGTTTGTTGTAGTGTATATATTTCAATATTTAAACAATTTAAAATTTTCAATCTATTTAATTTTAATATATAAATTAAACTTAAATAATTTATTATGATTCTCTTATTTTTTTTATCAAATTTAATAATTATAATTAATTAAAATTTTATAAAGTTAACATACACAATGACATTCTATACAAATTTAGAAATACAACTATTTTTGTGTTTTAAATGAAATTAAATGTAAAAAAAATTAATTATTTTACGCAAAACTTGTATGGCTTAAAATTTCTTATTAGTATTTATTTATTTATAAATATTTTTATTTATCAATATACAAATAAATATATATTATTTAATTATTTATTTATTATTATTAATTAGTGGATGATTTTATTTTTCACCAACTGCTGCAATAGAAACTGCAATTAATTTGAATTTAGTTTCAACTGCAATATTTTGAAATCAATTATATTAAACTAAACAAGTAAATTGAGATGGTATATATTTACAAAATTATACAATTAAATGTAAATAACAATTATTATTTTTTAATGAAAGTAACTTTAACCAATCAAAACCCTTCTTTGCAGAGAAAATTATAAGAAAATTTTTTCAAAAAATTATGATCAAATAATGAATCTTTTAAAAAAAATTTAATTAGTAGGCAATATGATGTGTCAGTCATTTTTTTAATTTTTGTCAGCTGATATAGAGACCAGTTGACTAAACTCTACACAAGCACTAACACGTTTCCTGACCCCTCTTCTAGAACGTTCACCTAATGCTTTACAGCTGTACCTCAAAATTCTGGAACTTGCCTTTTATTTTTGTTGAAAATTAATTCTTAAGTCATACAAAAAATATATATATTTTTTATATAATCGATTTGGGATTTGGGATGTACATTTTTTTTATTTTATTTATTTTAAAATAAAATAAATTTTACTGATTATTTAAAAATAATTATTAAAAAAAAATTTACTTCAGAATAGATAGGTGCACATCCTGCACCGGATTTAGGAATAACATTGCTATAAAAAATAGAGTAATTACAAAAAAATCCAAAAGAAATCTTACTATCACATCAAAGAGATTTTTTTTTACATATAATCCTAAAAGATTTTAAAATTTATAAAATAATTATGTGAAAAATTATTTACAAAACTAATTCTATTTTTACCAACTGGGCGCGGATTGGCACGCCGAAGGCGGTGAATCGTTCACCGCCTTCAGCGTTTCTGCTGAAGGCAGTGAATGATTCACCTCCTTCACAGGATTATTGTGAAGGAGGTGAATCATTCACCGCCTTCAGTGGTTATGCTGAAGGCAGTGAATGGTTCACCGCCTTCACTATATACACTAAAGGCGGTGAATCGTTCACCGCCTTCAGTGTTTATGCTAAAGGCGGTGAATCGTTCACCGCCTTCAACACACCCACCCCTCCCCCCCTCCATCGTTCATCGCCTTCGGTATTTATGCTGAAGCACATCCCCCGCAGGACTGAAAATTGGCTAAGTGTAATCATTGTATTAAAGACGGTAAATCATTCACCACCTTTAATATAATGAATAAGACGCTAAACAATTCAACGCCTTTAGTCTAACACTAAAGGCGCTGAATCGTTCAGCGTTTTTAATATAATGAATAAGGCGCTGAACAATTCGGCGCTTTTAGCATATGCACTAAAGGCGCTGAATCATTCAGCACCTTTAGCCTAATTTATAAATTAAATTTATATTAAATATATAAAATATGTTACATTTATATATATAAATTATTATACCAGTGCTCTTTCTATATGCCCACGAGAATGAAAAGTCACCAGAGGACGCTGTACTGGATGATATATCCATCTCCTCGTAATCGTCTAGTACCATTGCATGTATATGAATACCGACTGCAGAGGGTCCTTACCAGCAACCGAGACAATATGATCTAACCTCTCAGACCACCTCTCAATGTGTGCAGCGTGAAAAGCAATCTAATCCTCATCCGGACGCCCACGTGATGTCACGCGTCGGATGGACTCCACATTGAGAGGTATATACTGGAGAAGACCGAACTGCCACAGGACTCGGTCTGGTACATGCATCTCTACAATATGGAAGAAGATGATGACCATTCTTGAATGCTAGACTTGCGAGCCCTGAACACAGAAGTTTGGTAATGCGGCTAAAATATCATTTGTATACGACATCTATATAACCTGTTAATAATGCAAAATGATCAGTTAATATAAAAGTGTTTAGAAAAAATATATTTAAAGTATTGAATAAAACAACTACATACCTGCGTCTCTCTCTGCTGATCTAACTCATCTCTATAAAACTCAATGTCAGTGGTCCTGACATTCGCTCCGAAGCGTAGACCTCCAGCGTTGGACCATCTAAATTATAAAATACATATATTAGTTGCAATTGCATTTCAAATACAAAAAGTATCAAATAAATGTCTTACCGGTAATCCAGAGGGCAATCTACTATATCAGGTAGTGCTAGGACGCCTGTAGATCGGCCGATATGAATATGGTCCCAAGCCCAAATCTAAAAATTAACACCAACGACTTAATATAATAAATAAAATATTAAATACTAATATATTAACATAATATTGAAATCTAAATATTAGATATTATACCTGTAATAGGGTCCCAAAACAACAACATTCGGCTTTCCTGTTCAGTGAGGCAACTCCTAGCGCTCGATATAGATATGCCAACGTAGCTGCACCCCACGCATAAGCGCCGCAGATCGCGAAATCAGCCAAAAGTGGTAGCCACTTTAGGTGAACTATATATCCAGTGGGGTTGGAAAACAAACTACAGCCGATTTGATATAACATATATGCACGGGCTGTAGCTACCGCTATTCCTGTAGGGGCATCTAGATGTATATGGTGATAATGCTTATATAGCCAATCTAGACGTATCTGCCCCCCTTGATATCATCGGGCACAACTCCCAACAGTGCCTCGCATAGATCCTCGCAATCTTGAATTGCACTTCTCATCACAGGCGGACCGTCCACACGAAGACCAAAAATAACCGCCATATTCTAGAGTGTGACGGTCGTCTCACCATGGCGAAAGTAGAACATCTACGTCTCCTATCTCCACCTCTTAGTAAGGGCGACTAATAAAACCTGATCCAACTGCACGCGTCTCAGTCATGTTACCCCAAAAAATCAGACTATCGGAGTAAATCTAGCACAGCTGGATACTCAAGCTCCAACTGGTTTAGCTTGAGCCCATGCTCTGAGAACTGCACAACACGATACCCCTGTGATGCGAAAAAATATAGTTAGCTCTTAAATCAATTTAGCTTATTTATATTACGATAAATATCAAATGAGATTTTATAGCTCTTACCTCAGTCCGGATAAATCATGACCTATGGAGATGCTGCTCTGATAGGACCGACAAATTAATTGGTCCCGTGTCCTCTAGATCTGCCATCTGCAATATGTAATGTTATATTAGTAACATAATAGCTAAAAAAGGCAAAATATTAAGACAATATAAATATGAATTCAATAAGTCATACGCCGGTGTCTTTGTTGCACTCTTTCTACATTTTGTGGACATGTGCTCCTATAGTGGCATGCTTGTTTACAAATGAAGCATTTTTCTCTTCGGCCACCCCTCTCATCCATTATGTTACGAATACGTGTAGGTCGTGGACGACCTTTATTCCTTCGTATAGAAAGCGGTACGAACGGGGGGCCTTGGGGTCGTGGCCAGTGCCGTCTATCAGGAACATGATGAAAATGTGGTGCGTAAGTCTCACGATAATAGTCCATACTATACCAGTATGAACAAAAAATGTGATAGTCTATTCTTATTTGTGAAGTACTACAAACTGTTAGGAGATGCGAGCAAGGTATTCCCATTAGATGAAATTCACCACATGACCATTCTGCATCTATTCCATTCATGATCACTTTGTATGAAAAATCTCTAATATTTACTCCAAATTTCGTTAGACCAAATTGTTGGACAACGTGTCCCCGCGCCGTATCCATATCTTGGGTAATTATTCTTTGTATTTTAGGAGTTAGCGCGTCCGTCATACTTTCACCGCGATCATGGCATTTTTAAAAAAACGTATTAAGTTTATAAAATATCACCGCAACAAAAGCACGAATCCTCTTAAGTACTCTATTTAACGATTCAAAAAGATTCGTAGTTATCAACCCAAATTGTTGCCCTCCATCAAATGCCCTTACCCAATACTCTTTATATCTTTCAAGATCATGCACCCACTGCCAAGCATCGTGATCCAACGCATCTAATTCTTCCTTTAGCTGATAATATTTTATCGGTGTTGAAGCACTTTCGATGTTCCAGAATTTATCTAACAAAGTATTATTTTTAAACGCTTATTCATATTTGCTTTCATGTGTCAAAGACACCAACGATGTGAGTGACCTTGTTGTGAAGGATAGATATCAGCCACTATTTCTCTCAATTCAGAAAATCGATCAGATATAAAACAAATGGCTCTATTGCGGATAGCATATAGACACATGTTATGCATAAATCATCGCCAACTCCCTCCATTCTCCCCTTCACAAATTACAAATGCCAAAGAATGATCTATTATTTGCATCTGCAGCCGTCGCTATCAAAGCATGACCTTCGTATTTGTCGTACATATGAGTAGCATCAATACTCACTACCAGCCGACAATATACGAATCCACGTATAGAAGGTCTAAATGACCAAAAAATACGACCAAAGAGACAAATCCCATCTGCGGGCCACCTATGATCCAGACGCCATAAAGAACCAGGATTACATTCCTTTAGTTTAGTAAGGTAACGAGGCAAGTCTGTGTATGACTGCTCTCAGCTCCCGTAAATAATCTGTAACGCTTTACTCCTTGCTTGCCAAGCCTTCCAATATATTATTTCAACATGAAAAGTTGATCGCACCGTTTTTTGAATTTCTTTTGGCATCATATTAAGTTTGACCTTTAATGTCGGGAGAATCAATTGACATATAAGGCTCGAATTACTATTACGGTGCACCGCGTTCAGCATTGGAATTATACATGTGTGTGGACCAGCATATGTTTTTACCCTAAAATACGTCGTATCTTTAGGAACTGAAGTATGTATCCCTCTACCATGCATTTGACAGTATAAGTTGTTCTAGTAGATTTCAATACATTCATCTGAACATTATAGTCAATATGCCACCGGTCTAGAGTGTCCAATAAAGATACCTTATCATAAAAAACACGTCCAACCCAAGTCCCGTCAATGCTAGGGAGACCAATATTGATTTGTCGAATATCAAACTCCGTAGGATCTACAACATACTGATTTATCCAATTATTATATGAAGAAAAATATTCCGGATGATTAACAAATTCAATTTTCTCATCAGAATTGGCTGCATATTCGTTGCTTATTTGTGAGTTGTCGATTTCATTGAAAACTGCATTTGCAAGAGAATTCAACCCTCCATCGTGATCATCATCTATATCTGGAAATGGATTATTCAAATCGTTATCCTCACTACTGTTTTGATCCTCATTAATATCATTATCACCACCTCCGTCAATATTAGCACCTCCTTCGTCGATATTAGCAGCTCATTCGTCAATATTATCGCATCCCCCGTCAATATTAGTAATAAGATCATTAATAGTAGGATTATTCCAATGTTTATAGGAAGTAGATAACCTGTCATTTGTTAAAAATTAAATTCCAACATTACCACCTCCACATTCTAATTAATTAAAAATATAATTTGAATTCTCCTTACCCCCAATCATAAGATTCTAGTTGTAGATGCGACATCCTAAGTTCTAGACGGGAGGTCGTGCATTATCCACGTGAGATCGTGGCTTGCATGTGTGTGGTCGTAGGTAGCACATGCACTACTAACCGAGCAAAGAACAATAGTCTCAATATGTGAATACTTAATTTCTTTGCAGTATATATAATTATTAACTCTTACCAAAAGAGATAACATATAAGCGAAATATTCACCAATTTATTAAAATTTTACTAACTTTGTCATTCTCACACCACCATCGCTGCTTATATCTTGATCACCCATTACATTGGCGGATAAATCCACATCAATATAATTGTGAAATATTCTCGTGTAATAACCTTGCAATTCAAAATTCTGTGACGGATGTAGATCTTTCTCAATATATACCGTTACACAACCATAATGTTCAAATAATCCAATCATTCCCTCCAATGATTCATCATCTATTATTTCGTGAACTAAATATTCATTACCGACCATAGGGCAACGAATAGTAAATTTTAAACGAAATTCTTCTCTTGTACAATTTGCTAAAAGATATATTCTCGTCTCGAAACTAGTATATGTAGAATCGGAACGTATCACGATTAATTTTTTTCGATCGCTGACATATTTTGGACCATTCTCATCCATAACTAGCTGTTCATCCCAATGAACACTTAGTGACATGCGACGATTAGCCATGTTAACTACAAAAAAAAATATTTGTAAATAAAATTTTTATACTACAATTGTGAGAAGGACAGTAAGAGTCTCTCACTGTAAGAGAGAGTGTGAGAGAGAGAGAGAGGGACAGTGAGAGTATCCTCTCTCACTATGAGATCTTTCACTGTGTGAGAGAGAGTGTGTGAGAGAGAGACAGGGTCAGTGAGAGGATATTCTCACTGTGAGAGATCTCACAATGAGTCCTCTCTCACTGTGAGATCTCTCACAGTGAGCTCTCAGTGTGAGAGCTTTCTCTCAGTTAGAGAGAGAGGGAGGGATAGTGAGAGCTCTCACAGTGAGCTCTCACTGTGAGATCTCTCACAGCGAGAGAGAGAGTGTGTGAGAGAGAGGAAGACGACCAGTGAGAGAGAGAGTGTCACGCTCCGGGAGCAATTTTAAAGCGGAAAGTAGCCCTTTTTTTTTTTTTGCTTTGAAACAGACTCCCGCGTGGCACGTGTACAGACTCGCCACATATACAAGATCTCCCTTGCATATGCACAGCGTCCCAAAGTCCGAATAAAAACATCAACCACCAAACATTAACAGTTACAAATTACCAGAGTATGAATTTGAAAACGCTATCATCTTATTTCATTAAACGGCACACACCCGGCGCTTCAATAGGTTTGAAAGGATAAATCCACAGGTTTTAAAAACAGTGCTCACACGACACTTAATTTTCTAAAACTATTTTCATAATTTCTTTTTAAGTGTGAAGACCCGCGTGTACACGACGCGTCCATAAAACCACAATCTGAAAACATAACTCTACAAAGTGTAAGACCGTCTCAACATCCACACCACGCACGTCCACATGCACAGTACGACCATAAAGGAAATAACCAACTAAAAACGAAAGAAAGAAAAGGAACCTGACCGAGGTAAACTCATACCTAACCAAGTAGCGTCCTCACCATCGTCCTGATCCCCAGACCCGACCAAACATGTCACGCAGTAGGAGTCAGTGACAAGAAAAGTAGGGATAAAACACAACTACAACTATGATGCAAAAAGGTGCGGATAATAAATCAAACCGTAAAACTAGAGCATCCATAACCCATCCTGCAATCAATCACATCATCCCCGAGGGACTATTGCTGAGCACCTTGCCATGTCGGTCTGGAGACCTCAGGCAAAAGAAAACCACACCACTCTCACCTTCGGTGCATGTAAACCCCCCACTGCACAAGTGCAGCACCGTAAATCACCGCAAGGGGCCCCCACTACGTCACCTCGTAGGATTCACGGGTCCGCAGACCACCTTTTCGGAAAAGTACACCGATACGATGGCCAAACCGCTGGTATGCGTGCAAGCGCCATGAGCATAGTAACCATAATAAAACGAGTGTCCACCTGCGACACTCGTTGCTCCACAAGGTATAAATGCCGATACACGTGTATAACATGGGGTTAGTCATCAACTCATAAGATGCCATAAGGAAAAACAATAAAGTGTAAGGTCAGATATTACCAGTTCACCAGAGTTCCCGATTCCAAGTCGGGGTACTAATCTCTACCCGTAAGTCATCCTGAGTACGAGATTCCTCTACGAACTCCTGTAAATACCCCGGACCTACCCAGGGTCCACTAATAGCACAAGTTCTACTTTACCGAACCCACATTCTGACTTCCGAAAAGCCGCCACGATCACTCACAATATCTCTTAATATGGTGCAACATAATAATAAAGAAATATGCAACAAAGGGGTTCTAAGAGTGCACCCACCTGAAACGAAGATAAACGACCACGCCCGCGACCCTCCTAAGCAATCAACACCACACGCGGGCCTAATAAAATATCCAAAAACACAAATCAACAATTTACCCCCAAACTGGCAAATTCTGTGGTCCCGACTACTGTACCAAAACCTCCTTCTATCCCCAAAACAGAAACCGACGAAAGACTCCGTGTTCAAAAATTTCTCCGGTTGCAAAAATCGTACTTCCGACGTGATCTGACTGTCGACGAGGCAATTGACGGAAAACGGGTTCTAATCGTTGCCTTGACGAAGTCCGCGACGAAAAACAACCGAGCGGAGACTCATCTGACGAAAAACGAAAACAACTGCGCCGAGCGAACTGCACCGTCAAGCGGACTGCCACCGTCAGGCTGATTGCACCGTCAAGCGGGCTGCACCGTCAAGCGGACTGCACCATCAGGCTGATTGCTCCGTCAAGCGGACTGCACCGTCAGGCTGACTGCTCTGCCAAGCCAAAAACCGTCGACGAAAATGCCAAGTAAAATCATCAAAGAAAATCTGTCAAGCCAAAACCGTCGACGAAAACGCCAAGTAAATCGTCAAACAAAACCTATCAAACAAAACCGTCGAGCAAAACCGTCGAGCAGAACCGTCGACGAAAACACCAAGTAAACCGTCAAACAAAAACTGTCAAGCCAAAACCGTCGAGAAAAACCGTTGACGACAGCAGCTCGACCCATGCGGATAGCCGCGCGGACTTTGGCCGCGCAGGCTATGCGGCGGTGCAGGCTGTAGGGCGTGCGGTAGCAACAGCAAGGCCGCACGGGGCGGGGGCGGCGGGGTGCTAGGGCGCGAAGGCGGCGGGGCGAGCGGCTGCGGGGGCGCGGGGCACGTGGCTGCGGGCGCGCAGGGCGAGCGGTTGAGCAGGCTGGAGGCGCTCGCGGCTAAGGCGCTCGCGGGCGGCGGCGCTGTGCAAGCTGGCGGTGCACGCGGCTAGGGCACAAGCGGTGCGGCGGAGCGCGGGCGGCCCAGGAGCGCGGCACGGCGGCACACGGTATGGGCGGCGCGCGGGCGGCGTGGCAGTGCGGCTCGGCGGCACACGGTGCGGGCGGCGCGCGGGCGGCCTAACAGCGCGGCACACTGTGCAGGCGGCGCGCGGGCGGCAGCGCCTAGCCGCGCGCGGCCAGCGGTGGCAACGCGCGGCGGTGGCCGTGGCTCGGCTAGGGCATTGAGCGGCGACGGTGGTGGCCCTGCACACCGTCAAACAAAAAACCCCAACAAGGTCATCTCAAGGAACGAAACAACAAAACCGTCAATGAAAACATCAAACAAAACCAACGATCAAACCATCGTGCGAATGTCAACGATTGAAACAAACGACGAAACCCAAACGAGCGACATACAAGCACGAGATGCAAAACGCGAGAACTAAGGTATCATCAACTAAGAAACGGGATTCGGATATCGAAGACCAAAGGTGCTAACTAACCTAGCTCTGACGGAGAAGACGACGCGATCCCGATATCCGGTAACGGTAGAGTTTCCGGATACGCTCCCCGGTATTGGCGACGTTTTCGGTCTCGTTCTTCGGCATGCACGACGAGGATGAAGGAAAAGAAGCAATCTTTTAAAACTAGAATTTTACGGTAATCGGAATATAATTATATTTTATTATTAATTTATTTCTTTTTCTTTTCCCTTTTCATATGTACGTATAAAGAAAAATCCCCATATCCAGTATTTTAAAGATATTTTTAACCGATTCCTCAATAAGCGTGCCGATCCTCCGAAACGTCCCGTAACCATTAGCACGGATCCTGATGCACCAATAACACATAACGTGTTCCTAGGATGTCAGTGTGAGGACCCGAATTCTCGCAAGAGGATTACTGTTGTATCAACAGAGCTTTTGCAGTGTGATCAGCGATTTATGGAGGCTTTTTCGGTGTGTTGGAGGTGCTTGTACGCAATTCGGACCTCAGGATTGGATCCAGCGCGAAATTTGGATTAAGAATATCTTTGTGGATGCCTTCGACAAATTTTATAAGCGAAATTTGGCAAAACGGACTTCGAATTTGAATTCAGCACGCGAAAACGATGAAAATGGGCTATTTACTTGTATTTTTCAGAGCCCGGATGCACAAACACGGATTTCAAGGCATGGGTTACTGTTCCGGCGGTCGGGGCAGCGCCGGCGGCGGCGGCAGGCGGTGGAGCGCGGCGGCGCGGGCGCGGGCGCGGGCACGGGCGCGGGCGCGGGCAGGCACGGGCGCGGGCACGGGCACGCGGGCACGGTGTTCAGAGTTGGGTGTGTCACATGGCGGCTCCCCATTGGACGCGCTGGGACACGTGGTGGCTTCGGATTCGGCGGGTGCATTGGGTACGTGCACCGGGCGCAGCAAGTGGAGGCGGTGACATGTGGCGCGCAGGGTTTGGCCAGTCAACGCACGCGCGACAGGGGCGCCGGGCACGGCGCACGATGGACCGCCCGGGCACGTGTCGCCCGCTCATTGGCGGGCGCAGTGACCCGGCGGATCCGGCGTGAACCGCGGCCCACGGTCCCCGCCGTGGACCGCGTCGCCACGCGGCGCGCCGGGATTGGCGAGCGCGCGTGCACCGAGCGTGCGGGGCGCGGAGCTAGGTGATGTGGCGCACCGGGAAGGTTTCGGGCGCGCACATTAGCGGGCCTGGGCCGGATTCGGGCGCCCGAATCCGGATCTTTTGGTGGGTGGACTTGGGCTATAAATAGGCCCTTCACAGACTTTTTTCTTCTTTTTTTGGGCTGTTTCTCTAGGGGCTTTCTTAAGGGAAGTTTTTCATCTCCCTCTCCTCCACCCTTTGATGGAGTTCTAGGATTTTTTGAGGTTGCCACATCGGCGTTTTCTGCGACGCGGCGCACTTCGACGCTCCTTCGATTTTGACTTCCACCGACGCATTTCAGTGCGCGAGACCCCCTGAGCTACCCCGATGGACTTTTGAGCTGATTTTTACGAGAGCGCATTCACGAGAGGTATGCCTTCGATTTCCGTGTTGATCACTTTGCCTCATTTTGGGTTTTTGGCATGGTTCCCGAGGTATCTTTTGACCCCTTGTACCGCTGCGAGGTTTTGGACAGCGGTGGAGTATTGTTGTGATTTCTTGATCTTCAGCCATTGGAATGAAACGTATGAGGACTCGATCGACATCTACGCTTGGTGAGGAATGCACCCGTATTTTTATCGGAATTTTTGGAGGACTCTTTGAAGGTGTTAATTAAGCTTCTTTGGGACTGATTTTCTGCAGGCTTGTGTTCGTGAAGGTTTTGGCTTACGACGATGTTCTATTTGTATCTTGGCCTACATGTATCAGATTTGGACGTACAAGTACTCGTTTCGATCGGCTCGCCGCGAGAATCGCAGCGGTTATTTTTCTGGATTTTTCCAAGTTCATCTCGCAGGTAAAATTTAACCATTCTCGGGACTGGTTGTTGAACAACGGCTTATTGTACATTATTTGGATTAATTGTACGTCGTGTGTGTGTGTGGTGCTGTGATATGCAATTTTGGGTGTTTTGCGGAAAAAGTAGTGTTGGACAGCTAGGAGACTTTTACAGCTGTGAATTGTGCTTTTCTAGATGGGTGGTTGCTATATCCCTCTATTTCTGACATACTCACTAAAAATATTGGAGAGATCATTTTATTGGACTTATTAATTGATCAACACTCATGGTTGGGATTATGCATGTGGGTTTGGACATGTGGATTGCTATGTTAGCACATAACCTTGCATGTGGATTGATTATGATATTGAGGTCATGTAATTTACCTGGATGGTGGGTACCACTTGGGGATATTTTTGGACATGCATAGGTGGATAGTTAATTGCGACGAATGGCGGTTTATATGTTTAATATTTGCTATTCATGTAGGAACGGTATGGGACTTGGGATGTCATGTCATATTGAATGTCAGGAACTGTTATCATGCTAAACATAAGTCAGAAAATGATATCTGTACTCCTTCTATCTTCTCGGGACCTTGGGGTCGGGGACAAGTGGTACTCGATTATGGGTTGTGGGGTATTGCGGCTACCGCGGATAGTAGGCGGTTGACCGGATCCAGATTATTTTACCTGATTTTGGATTGGGGGTTATTGCGGCGACCGCGGATATTGGGCGGTTGACCGGATGTGGGATGTGGGACATGATTGTGATTGTGGGTTATTTTGGTGACCGCGGATATTGGGCGGTTGACCGGATGTCGGTTGTTGGGCTTGATTGTTGACAGTGGGTATTGCGGCAACCGTGGATATTAGGCGGTTGACCGTATGTGTATTTATGCATCAGATTTGGGATCGGGGTTTTCTTTAGTGGAGGGATTTATTCTACTTAGGCATTGTAGTGATCTAGTCTTGCTTTTATGATACTTGTGATATAGTTACTTTACTCATGTGGGTAGCTCCCCTCGAGTTTCCCTCTGGAGCGTTGGGGTGTTCCCCTCTGGAGCATGGGGGTCAGACAGTGATTGAGTTTGGTTATCACACCGGCGCGGCTTTATATGCCCGGTGATGCTTTCCTCGTGTGGGTAGCTCCCCCCGAGTTCCCCTCTGGAGCGTTGGGGAGTTCTCCTCTGGAGTGTGGGGGTCAGACAGTTATGGACCTTTTGCCATCATATCGGCGCGGCTTTACTTGCCCGATGATGAGGGCGGCAGCAGGAGTTTTGCCATCACATCGGCGCGGCTTTACTTGCCCGATGATGAGGGCGGCAGCAGGAGTTTTGCTATCACATCGGCGCGGCTTTACTTGCCCGATGATGAGGGCGGCAGCAGAAGTTTTGCTATCACACCGGCGCGGCTTTATATGCCCGGTGATGATTGGGTCACCAGTTTTTACTGGCGGTTAGATTGAGTTACCGGGACAGTTTGGTTACTGCTGCATTTAGAGACATAGTAGTAGTAGTTTTCTTTTTCGGTAGTTTCATTGCTTACCACTCTTCTTCTCCTTTTCTTTTTGCCTCTGGTAGACCTAGTGGGTGCATCGGAGTTTGAGGCTTTACCCACTAGGGGAGGCTACTGGTTTACTAGTAGTTCTCACCCCCATGTTTCTTTTCCCCATTTTCTTCTCCCTTGTTTTGCAGTGTCTTCTGCGGATGCTGCTGGGTTTTCAGCGGCAAGTCGAGGAGAGAGGACGGCTGAGTAGATAGATCTCGAGGCAGGATGAGCGAGTTAGCTGGACTGTTGGTGTACCCATTTTCCTCAGACGGTTGTACTTTACTTTTGGGTCTGGCTTTAGCCAGCTATTTGTATGTTTTTTTTGTGAGCTAGGAGAGACAGATGTATTATTTTTACAGATGTACTGTATTTTATTTTCAGCTTCAGTCTGAGATGTATTAGTTTTTAGTTCAGCTCTGTTTTATGCTCTTTTTATTATCTCTTATATCTGAGCAGGCTATTGGCGCTTCGTGTACGCGAAAAATTTCGTGTGCACGGCAGATCTGTAGACGGGCCCGGGTTCTGGTTTACACCCGGGACGTGGCAGTCAGAACTTACCTTTTTGGACCCGCTAACACAGAAACCCTTATTCCGGAAGATCCGTAAGTCGGATTTTCGATCCGATCGCATCGTCCTTCTCTGTTTAACGAGCTCTACCGCAATACGGCAACCACAACCCGAAACCAAGCGAACCAAAACCAAAAAAAATCCACAAAAAACAAGCTCAATTCCAAAAGATGTCATCTAGGAAATAATAAAAAGCCAGCGTCATTACAGAGAGAGAGAGGGACAATGAGACAACCTGCTAGGAGATGGTGGGCACTGGCTCCAGCGACGGCTATGGCGGGCTTCGGCAACGGCGACGGTAAAGAGAGTGGGGAAAGGCGGAGAGGGGGCGGAGTACTGTACGAGGGGAGAGCTCTCGGGAGTACTGTGCGATTTTGAAGGTGAAAAAGAGAACACTGTGCCGCGCGGGGGTTTATTGGTGTAGAAGGCGGTGAACGATTTGGCGCCTTTAGCGTTTATGATAAAAACGCTGAGTCGTTCAGCGCATTCTTCAGTATATTAAAGACATTGAACGATTCAATGCCTTTAATGTTTATGCTAAAGGCGTTGAATCGTTCAGCGCATTCTTCATTATATTAAAGGCGTTGAACGATTCGACGCCTTTAAATTGGTTGAACCTTCTTGTTGAACTTAACCAATTTTCGCAAAAATTGATTGAGTTGTGATGAATGCGCTGAAAGCGGTGAATGGTTCACCGCCTTCAGTATAAATACTGAAGGCAGTGAACGACTCACCGCCTTCAGCATAACCACTGAAGGCGGTGAACCATTGATTCATCTCCTTCATAGGATTATTTTGAAGGCGGTGAATCGTTCACTGCCTTTTCCGTTAAAGACAGTGGATGATTCACCGCCTTCAGCGTGCCAATCCGCCGTGGCACCTACCTGGTAAAAACAGAATTAGTTTTGCAAATAAATTTTTCACAAAATTATTTTATAAATTTTAAAATTTTTAAAAATTATATGTAAAAAAAGTCCACATCAAAGTCCTCTCCAAGAAAAATATTCGGGTGATGGGAGAAAGAAGAGACCGTTCAAACTTTGACCAAATAAAATAACAACAACAATGTTGACTTTGACCAGCGAATACAATAAGGTTGGGATGGACACGTCCTTGCAGACAAAACGTAATGTTCTCTCTCAACTTTTCCAATCTAGCAAGTTGGTCCTTTAAATTTAAATGTGTTTCATATATGTTGCACTTTAGATCCTGAACATTTAAATTTTCTTGATTTTTGATGTAGAATATTATCTTAATCCTGCCTGGACTAAACTAAAATAAGTTAAAACATGATATGCAAGGGACGAAAAGTACAAAAGAATTAAGCAAAATTTTAAGGTCCAAACTGTTTAAATTAAAAGTATAGAGATCAACGTGTAATGTTGAGATAATAAAGAAAGAAAAATAGTAGGCGTACATCTTACCCCCTCAATTCTAAAATTAAATTTTTTAGTATTAAAAAATATTAATTTTGAATTTAAAAAATATAAAATATATATTCCAAAAAGAATACAAGCATTGCTCCTAAAAAAATAGAAGGGTAATTACACTCCTCATACTTCAATTTATTAAAATTTATAGTTCAAACTTTTTATTTTTTGGTTGATTGAATATCGATAAATTATTACTATAAAAGTAATATAATAATGTTATAATTGATGACACGATCATTAAGATATTATATTAATATTTTTAGTTAGTGATCATACCTCAATATTTAGTCCAGTAAATTAAATTATAAAATTTGATTATACTAATTTTGAATGTTCGAAAAAAATATTATAATAAATTAAAATTTGAGAACCAAACTGAGTGTAATTACCCTTCTATTTTTTGAGTAAAATGTATGAATAATTTCTTTAGGAGAGTGATGCTTGCATTTTTTTTTTTTTTTTTTGGAATGTATATTTTATACTTTTTAAATTTAAGATTAAATTTTGTTTTAATACTAAAAATTTTAAAAAAAAATTTTAATTCTAGAATGGAGGGTGTAAGAATACTACTTGATACATTTAAAAATAAAATATATATCTTTTGCAGTACTTTTTTCATTCAAAAATTATCATATTTACTACTCGCCACATTAATTTTTTTATATTTTTTTTTGCTAAAGAGTAGTTAGGAAAACTAAAAAGGGTGGTGGATTATTATGTGGTTCAAAGTAGGTTGACCATTCAAAGTTTTAAAATGGGTCCCACCACATTGTCAATAAATTTGAAGGGTTCAATAATGACACTGAAATGAATCATCCCTTGTTATTACTTATTAAGCATTTTAGAATGAATCCTACTACTATAAATAGAGGAGTAAGTTGAGAAGAGAATGCTAAAAAAGGTTCAAGAACATTCACAAGCAAAAAAAATATGAGAGATTTGGTTTTTTTGTCGCAGGAAAGGTGACACCTACTGCAGCTCACAATGACTAGTACTGTTAGTACTCTTGCAGGATGTGTCACCTTTTCTGTGACGAAAAAAGTTTGCTTCTCCGTTAAATCTATTGAACTCAGGTTCAGATCGATACTATGAGGTCGCAATACAATACTATGAGAGTTATTAGATTTATATTTTATAGGTAGTGTTATCTGTTAAGTTATTAGATCTGTTTAAATTTGTCGGAATGAGTTATACATAAATATATATAACTTATGCTCTGGGTAGAATTTTTTTTGTTTGATTATAAATTAGGACATCAATTTTAGCTCTATATTTTCTGCGTATACATAATTTTCATATCTTTTTCGTCATTTTTTAAAATATCTGTATTTATCAAAATGCGCAAAATAAGATATTCATTTATTCAAAGAGAACTATGGTAAATTCCTTCAATCTTGGATTTTAATTTTTATTTTCTTTGTGGAGGACTTTTTTTTTTTTTTTTTTTTTTTTTTGTGTGTGTGTGTGTGTGTTCTCAAACTTACTTTTGGTCTGACTTGGACATCTTGAACTTTTCCTTTAGATAAAAAATTATTACATGAGCTCATTGAAGCATAGAAAAGATTATAACTTAATTAATGAATACTAGGATTAAATAATAAGATTGTATTTTTTATTATTTTAGAGAAAGGTAGTAAGCTGTTTGCTCCGATTTTTTTTTTTTTTTTTTTTAAATAAACTCAGATAAAAATATATAGCAACTAGATATCAAATTCGGAACCTCAAATATCAGTCATGAGTCTTTAGGAGCCAATTTGCTCTAGATTTTGAAAAAGTAATTTCACTATAATTGATTTTGGTTTGAAAAAACTACTTTGGTTAAATAAATTTACATGAAAATTGAATTTTTTAAAGTAATTTTATAAAATTATTTACAAATAATTTTTCTTTTACTGGATTTTATTTTAATTTTAATTTTAAATTTAAATTTAAATTTAAAATTTAAATTTAAATTTAAATTTTCATAAAAATCTAAAATTTTATATTTTAATTTAAAATATAATTTAAAATTTAAAATTTTAAAACTAAATTTAAATTATAATTTTTAATTTTTAATTAAAAATCAAAATTCAAATTTTAAATATTTAAAATTTAAAATTCAAAATTAAAATTAAAATTTTGAATTTTAAAAATTCAAAATTTGTAATTTTAAAAATTAAAACTTATAATTTTAAATTTTAAAATTTTAATTTTTTAAATTTTAATCTTTAAATTCTAATTTTTAAATTTCGTAGATATGTTTGGCAATAAAAATTTTAATATTTGCAAATAATAATTATTTACTGAATTTTATTTTAAAATAATTTAAATTTTGAATTTAAATTTTAAATTTGCACAAACTTTAAAATTTTATATTTTAATTTAAAATATAAATATAAATTTTAAATTTTAAATTTGAATATTAATTTAAAATAAAAATAAAATTTTAAATTTTGATGTCAATATCCTACTGACAGTTTTCATTTTCCACCGAAAAATAGTGAAAAAAAACTTATTTACTAACGTCGGACAAAACAAGTGCAAAAATATTTTTTCCACCAAAAATAATTTTTAGATTCGTTTTATGTGGAACCAAAAAATGTGCTAGAAAGATAATAATAATAATAATAATAATAATAATAATAATAAATGATGATTGGATGAAGATCTTATCGAGATATAACGCATAAATAACGCATAAAAAAAAAATACACGATATGTACACAATAAATTTTTTTAATAATAATAATAATAATAATAAATAAGGACAAGGACTAAAGCGAACTCCTTTTACAAATTTAAGATGATCTTTTTGGTACTGGAGCATTAAAAATACCTTTCTTGTTTTTTCTCTTTTTTATTTATTTTAAATACTTTTCTTAGCTGACGAATATTCTGATAAAAAGCCGGTCAATATATAAATTGAGCGTATGGTACTCGAACTATCAGTCGGGTAATATTTTGGTCCTCAAATTTTTAGTTAATACAATTAAATATATTAATAATTCATCGTTAATATAAAAAAAAATAATAATATCTTAATTATTGACATATCATCAATCCATCAATATTTAGAGAATTTGATTACAATAATTCTAAAAATTTTAATTAAATATTATAAAAAATTAAAGTTTAAAGACCAAAATGTCACTGACCATATAGTTTGAGGACCAAACATGCAATTTACCCTTTAGGGTTCATCACGTTGTTCTAGAAGCAATGTTAATTCAGCTTTACAAGGTGATTAATATTTTCAAATTTTAAAACAACAAATTTATTTCTACAAAATTTTAATTACTCTAATAGAAATTAATTTAAAATTCAAAATGTGCAAATTTGTTTCCACTATTATATTATATTAGTAGGTCATTAATTTTTTCCCCTCATTGCCCCCCTTGTAAACAATAATTTTTTTAAAAATTTGTTAGAATTTTTAGAAACAAAAAATAATATTAAATATAATTTTAAATTATTATTTTTAGAAAAAATATAATTTTAACCGATCAATTAACAAAAAAAAAAAGAAACATAAAGTTAATAATTAAAAGTTTTAAAAAATAATATAACATATATTAATAATTACGATTTTATAAAATAATCAATATATAATTAGCACGTATAATAATAATAATAATAATAATAATAATAATAATGTATCGAACTTTTCAATTTACAATTTTTCAATTTATTTATCAGTTAACGATATTTTGATTTCAAAATTTAAATAAAGTATGTTTTTCATCTGTTTAATTTTTAAATGATTCTTGGGACACTGAAAAGTATTAAACTTATCCTCTTTTTGAACGGGAGCAACACTCGGATTACAACTATATATTTTAAAATTTTTTAGGCCTTTTAAGATAGACCGAGTAAACCTTTATGTTTATCTCTTTTAATTTCAATACCAAGAATATATGATGCCTCACCTAAATCTTTTATTTCAAAATTTTAGAAAAAAAATTCTTTAATATCATACAGCTTAAGATCATTACCGACAAGCAAAATATCATCAACATAAAAGGACTAAAAAAATATTTTACTCCCACTAATCTTTCTACCACTTTTCGCAATTATAAATTTGTTAAAATAATTAGATTAAATTTTAAAATCAAAATATCATTGACTGACTTAGATAAAATAAATTGAAAGATTTGATAGTAAAATTAAAGTTTCGAAAGATTAAATAACTGATTCTATATGGTCTATAGTTTAGAGATAATTTGGTTTCACATAAAATTTTAAAAAATAACTTTCAATGGAAAAAAACTTTTGGATGTAAAATGAGTTTTCAGTTTCTTGGTGTTTGATGTACAGGATTTTTTTTTTTTTTTTTTTTTTTTTTTTTTTTTTCATCACAGTTGCTTGGTTGAAAGGAAAAGAAAGAAAAGAATAAATAGAAAACTATTATATGAGAAAATACTTCTTGGTGTTATATTCAAGTTTAATTAATATTCAAAAAACGTATTTTTATAAAAAAAAAATAATTTTATTAAATTATATTTTATATCAAACTTGCATTTATTCTTGAGAAAGTCAAATATGATTTTACTTTTTTTTTTAATGGGTTATTCCCTAACCAATGGAAACGAAATTGTGTACCATTTTATTAAAAAAAATAATATATTTTTTTTTAAAAAAAAAGGACAACAAAAAGGTGCTCCAGTCCAAAGTGACCAAAATATTGACATGTGAAACTTGAGGGAGAAATTGTCATTATGCAGTGCACATGAGCAACAAACAAACAAAAATATTTTTTGTAATACTAAAAGGATTCAAATATATTAGCTGTAAAGAAGGTGAAAGCACATTGTGGGGCAACACCAAAATAATTTAATAATGTAAAACAAGTCCAAACATTTTCCTGGTTGGCCATAGACTACTTTCATTACTTAATTACTTAATTAAGGTTTCATTGCACCATGGTCACCATCCTTTACCCCTTATTTTCATTTTGGTACCCTTCTTTTTTTTGTTTTCGCAATTCGATCCCTCGCGCTCAGAATCATTTGCACAATTTGCCCCCTAATCAGTTCTTTGATTTCTCAAAAAAAAAGTATAATAAAATAATTTTCTGAGAAAAGCACTTGTTATGAAAAATCACGTTTCCAGTTTTTCGCCCATTTGCCTCGATGTGTTTTACACGATACCCTATTCGATGTCTTTGAAGTCCAGTCAGCCATGCGATATATTTTTTTTTCAAATATTTTGAAAAAGTCATTTCTGTGAATGATCAGAAACTAAATAAGCAGACAAGACTTCATTGCAAGGTGCAATTAAAACTACAATTAATCCCATTTGGAGTATTCCATGTCTTTGAAGTGCGATATATTTTTTTTCAAATATTTGAAAAAGTCACTTCTGTGAATGATCAGAAACAAAATAAGCAGACAAGACTTCATTGCAAGGTGCAATTAAAACTACAATTAATAAACCAAATTGACCCACTTTTCCAGTGCTCATGAGAACCCAAAATTTCCACATTAGAGGACGAGGTTTTCATTGGCCAGACATTTAAAATGGTCAT
This sequence comes from Tillandsia fasciculata, assembly GCA_029168755.2. Classification (NCBI taxonomy): domain Eukaryota; kingdom Viridiplantae; phylum Streptophyta; class Magnoliopsida; order Poales; family Bromeliaceae; genus Tillandsia; species Tillandsia fasciculata. The sequence continues at coordinate 24,520,538 of CM054932.1, forward strand.
TTGCTTTGAACAGGTCAATCAATGTGAATAGCAATGAAGAAGAAGAAAAGATAAGCTCCCCATTCTCTATATAAACTAGTGAGTTTATGCCTGAGTATATAGAAGAAACAAGAAAGATACTGGAATGAGGAGATCACACTAAAAAGAGGGGTTAGGGACCTCTGTCAGGAGAGATGACACCCACATCGGCGGACCGGGTGGCCGTTCGGAGTGGGTGTCATCTCTCCTGGACACGGGACCGTCTAACTCTGCATTCCTTCATTTACATTGCTACTTTATTATCATATGTATGTTTCGCTTGCATTACGTAGCGACTAAATGCGTTTGGATGAGTTGTTGTTCAGGTTTTGTTTTGCAGGAAAGGTATAAATGTCCAGTTGCTGTATCTGACATAAGTTAGAGATGAAGAGAACAAGCAAGGAGAAATTACCATATTGTTGAGAAGATGCTTTTGCTCTCGCGTTCTACGAACCTTCATGGTATGTAACAAAGTTTCCTTCACCTGATATCTAGTCATGGTACATCTCTTCTCAGTTATTTTAACAGTGAGAGGGGCAGACTCCAGTTTGCAGTGGCCGTTAACGGAAACGGCTTCTGGCTTCAATATCTTATCACTGCACTCCAATTAAAATGGCACAAAAATGAGCAAGCTGGATGAAATAATTCCAGAACTATATTGCCAAATAAACTTCTCATACCTTTTTCTAATATAATGACATTCAGAATTCAAATGTAAACAAATGTTAACACCTCATTAACTGATCAAGGCATGCATTGATTACAGTAAGAAAGTAGACAGCATATTGATGAAGGTTAACCAAAAGTTTATTGGTATTGGCAGTTGTGTCTTTAGGAACGTAGGATTTTCATCATGAGTACCGGAGCTTACGATCACTATTTGCACTCGCAACAAAGAGATTGGTCGAGTTCACCATCCTCTAATAATATGCATATTAGAAAGGTAAGAGCTTCATCGAGTAACTTCGTATGTTTATTTGACTCAAAAGACTACTTTGAGCTACAAATAAGTTCTCTTACTGACTTACAGAGAAGTTTATATTCTGAATAGTAAAATCATCTTTATGCCAAATCTAACCAATGGTACAACAACATACTCCCTATTTGCCCAAGGAGCTGTGTTTTCAAGTATTGAAGAGCAAATAGCTGGAGATAGGAACTAGCCTATGATCTGGATCACAAAACATTCTCAAATTTGATGAGTCAGAACAAAACATAGCACTCAACAAATCAGATAGACAAAAGATGTGCCCATAGAATCCAGGTTAAGTAGGGCATCATTTTCAATACAATTAATACACCCTTCCTTGAGATTGCACTTTGTAGTCTATAGATGAGTATACTAGGCTAGCACTTGAAAATAACTAATGTACATACTATCTACTCAGTTCACCAGAATCAACTAAATGAGATATAGCCTAGATGATCGACCGTCCCTAGCGCAAGTGGCAAAGGGCTTGGTGGTTGATATCCGAGGTCCCTGAGTTCAAAGCCTAGTTGCTTCACATTTCCAGCTAAGTTTATTTCAAAAATAAACGGAACGGGTGGCATGCTACCTTTCTCTCTCTCTCAAAAAAAAAAAAAAAGATATAGCCTAGATGTAAAGTTATCATTTCTCTTTTTGTTCTCGTAACTTTGAATGTCAAACTTGTAAACATAACATCTTAAGAGATCCATTCTATGATGTGAGCTTCAGTAGTTAGATAATTTAAATTCATTTTTAATTTGGTTTGTGAAGATGAAAGAGATATTCTTCTATTACTAAGTGGTGTAGGAGTTCACTGTTGAGGAGGAAAAGAGCTCAAGGAATTCTCTAAAATAGCATGCTAAGCGGTCGATATGGTTCTCAGAAAAGGGTTTCTAGAGTTGAACATAATTATTTTCGCCCAAAATTATGAAGTCCAGTTACTATCACCTAAAGTTCTACCATGCAATACATGCCTATCATAATCATGGACAATGCAGCACCTTCTTATTTGACTTGAATAGCTATGCCCGTATAATGAATCGCTATAGTAGCTTAAGCCAGTAGGGGAGTTTCATATTACACATTTAAAAGTACATGCCCCATAAAGGATACTAAGTAAGCAGACAAACTGCAAGCTCAACTTTCACATAAAGCTCTTCATATTACTTTCTTTTGAGCACATTAACATGATCCTCATTTTGTAACAAGGACAGCATGGTTTCTCACTTCAATATGCTCATTATATTTGAAGTACTGCATACTCTTCCACAACTTCCTCCTAAATATAAGCTTCTATACTCTTAATTTTATCTTTCATTCAAAATTTAAACACAAGGATGTAAGTGTCATAGCATGGGATCGTGCCGAAATCTTGCCGGCATGGCGCGGCACATGCACCGATATATAATGGCATGAGATATATATTTTCTTTAGCAACAAAATATTCTAATTGTTTATTATATATCTTTATCAAATCTTTTGAACTTTATTTAGAAAATTACTTACTAATTTAAAAAAAAAAGAGAGTTTTGAGTTTGTGTCATCGGCACGGGAGTTGTATCGCGCTGATATCTTGTTAGCACGATACGGCACGATAGATATGGTCTGTGCCGATGGACACTTAAATCCTTGCTTAAATCCATAAACCTCAAGTAAATGATGGATGAAAGAACTAACCAATAACGAGCTTTGGGATGGGAAAAAAAGAAGAAGCAAATTTTGTATAATTCGGTGATAATGATCTATTTGGTGGCCAAACGCGTCATGAATAACTGAACAATACAAAAATAGAAAACACTTCCTAAAAGAGATGCAGAGTAATTAGCTTAGGTTCTTGTTGGTAGACTAAACAAGAAAAAACAAATTTTACACATGCTAGTGCCATATAAATGATTTTGTTGTACTAAACAATAAGTTACACTTTATTCTCTGCCTATAAAAATAGGTTTAACCAATTTAGTTTTTGAAAACAAAAAAAGATACATGTTTTCTGATAAAGCAAGACAAAACAATTAAAGAACTTTGCGAAAAGGGATGCCTAAAACTCAGCAGATTAGTAGAGGAGATTTTAATATCTTAATTTCAAAAGAGAACAAGAACACTGATCTATATCATTGTGTACCTCTGAGACACTGTGGAATTCATGTCCATATGGAAGAATGAACTAATCATGAAAACATGAACAATGTAATGTTTGAGCTCCGAATTCAACACTAGCTGTGCACTTTGAAGCACTTCAGGTTCGGGAATAACTGAAGCAAGTCACTGTGGCTCCTTATCTAAAAACATGTGAAATAAAAAAAAAAAAAAGAAAATTAGAAAAAAAAAAAAAAGAGAAGCTACATGAATAAGCCCTTAATAATAATAGTAATGTAACCCGACCTTAATGCCAATACATCCATTTACATCGAGAGTCGTTAGAGTTTTCGAGCAAGACTTTGATAGGGCCTCAAGAGAAGCATCAGTCACACCAATAATTCCAAACAAGCTACATATACATTCAAATTATTTTGTATAAGATACACGGCATGAATTATTGCTTCAATGCAAATAAGCTGTCCTCAATTTACCTAAGAAATTCGAGAGACCTGCAGGTTTGTGCAATAGTTACCACTCCCACATCAGTGACAAGTACACACCTGTAAGGTAGTGCTTGTAATAATACTTATTAGCCAATTTGAAAGGAAATAAAGATAGAGGTATTAGCCTTGAGTTACCAAGTCAAATTAAGAGAAACCAACTTTGTGCATCTTGCTATACAGGAAAGACCTTCATCACTTAGATTCTGACAATAAGATAAGTGTGACATATTAGCTATAGGTTTGATTATGTTAGGTAAAAGGAAATTTCATTAAGTACCTGGGCACCACAAAGGTCTAGGAATCTCAAATTAGGTAGAAATGCTATCTTTTCATAAGCTTTGTCAGTAAAGCTGCAGGAAAAAGTTGTCAATTAACCTGGCTCCAATATTAGACAATATTCATAGTGAATCAGAAACATTTTCTTTTTCCATGACTACCTGGAAAGGGCAAAGAGATTCAAACTTCGAAGGGAAGAACATTTTAGAAGTATCTGTTGCAATCCATCATCTGTCAACTTGATGCACCTACAAAATATGGAAACTGATATTTTGAACAGTAAAGCTAGCGCATAATAAGAACACACATTCTTAGAAGGAACAGTCCATCTGCTGCACAGGATGCAAAGGCTGCTATATACTAGTAATTGCAAAATATTACTCATACAGTCATACTTGTGCCAAAACAATTAGGTTGAAAGCCTGCAACGTCATATGAGATAAAAAGCATCACATACTCCCAGGGCAACGACAGCTAAACTATTGACTACTTGGCTCAAGTGCATAAATAATAAGACATTAAAATCTGAGTCATTTATAAGTATAAATAATTTTCTTATGGTAAACTTAACAGATATGCCGAGTCTCAAATCCACATCTGAAGACAAATACAAAAAGTGTATTAAATAGTAATGTTTGCTGTCCAATCTAAAATGCTGTCCTATCTGTAGTACAGATGAAAACCATCTCAAAATCATGATTTTGGTTTCTAGAAACTTTAGTACTCCATATCATTTCTAAATTAGGGATCCCCAATTGAAATGCTCCAGCATCATTAAGTCATGCATGAGAGGAATGAAGAAAAACAACACTCCACTTTCGCTTCCTCCTACTCGCCCTCTTCTTGATTCTGCTCCACCAATTGTGGCGGAGTCATTGATCCAGCCCCCCCTCTCCAACCTCTTCCTCATCCTCTCATATCATCTGGTTCTGATCCTCCATCCCCCAACCCACCACTCACCACCGCTCCCCCCGCCCCCCCGCTCCCCGCCGCCTCGTATTTGTTTCCCTTTGCTCCCTCTTGCTGCAATGATCACCACTCTTCAGAGTTCAGGGGTTCTTACTGCAGCATTATGGATCAGGTGAAGGAGATTAAGCTTCTCAAATACATATTTGCGTCCATCCCTTCTTCTATGACTGCTTCTTCAACTTCACCACCCACCTTGGTGGAACCGCTGTCTGATGCGTCCTCCCCTGACCCCACAACTTCGAGCTCAATGTTTCGGCACCCTTTGATAGTTGAAGATCTTCATCGGATCAGGGAGGCATGCGGGATTCTCATCCCTGAGGATCTTATATTGGAAACGGCTTAAATCTAAAGGCTTTAGACCCATAACTAGCTTTTCGGGCATTTACTCAAAACAAAGATGCATGATGCGAGCTTTTGGGGATTTTTTTTGTTTTGTTGCCTTTGATTTGCTTGGACATAGATACTGTTTTAATATGTGTGTTCTTTTATTTTTCATTTCCTTGTTAGATTAGTAGTTGGTTAGTGGTTGTGCTAGGATATACGGTACTATCGTGTACTCTTTTCATATTTAATAGATTGAACAAGGAATCACCCCGTGTCTTATAGTCAAAAAAAAAAAAAAAAGTCATGCATATTCAACAGGATCCATCTTGAATTAGATTACTAATTTCCATATGCATAGGTGGAAATAAGGAAAACAAGATATTTTCCTGCATTGAATTCATGCATTTGGACCCAAATTGAAGGATAACAGCAGGTCAACAAGATCTACACAAGTAGCAACAAATGTAATATCCACACTATATTACATTTTACCTGGTGATATTCAAACTCTCCAATCCTTGGTAGTTATCAGCTATTAGATACAAACTTTTATCTGAAATTTTCTGCAATTAGATAGCCAAATAAACAACTGCATCACATCACTAAATGTCGATCACAACATCATGCAAAGAGTAAAAAGCTGAATGGAATAGAAAATCACGTGTAATCAATAAGTCAAAATGCTACTTCTAACAGAAGGCATATTTTTTTAATGGACCATATTTACAAACAAATCCTCAATTCCCTCCTGATACCAGTACATAAAAATCATCAAATCATTCCTTTATAGCAGAGTTGAAACCCAAGCATTTTTATCCCTTGTTTATCAGGTCCATTAAATAAATAATGCCCATGGAAACAACAGTTAAAATGATGGCGATTTTAGAGGGTACAAATGCGATCTCTTCATGGTTATAAACTCCTTTTCAAATGTTTTTGGCTGCAGCTACAACTAAAATAGATCCGTAAAGATTGTTTTATAGTCTCATGATTTACATGATAATAAGTACAGGTTTTAGCTACAGTGAAACATATTCAATTCAAAACACCCAAATATGTAAAAGAAAGAGGATCGCATAGAGAGCTACTCACAAACACACTCATGAATGCACTTACATTAACGAAAAGATGAGGTAAGTAATGCAAGAAAACTTCCATAAGGGAGAACCATTTAAGGTAAAGCACTACACATTTAAGAAAATTAAAATTTTAAAAGATGATAACTACTTTAAGTTCTGTATTACCTTACAACCACTGAAGTTCAAGTCATCTATCTGTCTGCAGTTCTTCACGATGTACTGTATGCTTAAGTTAGTTACCCTAAGCAAACAACAAATGTAATCAATCACATAGAGGAGCAGCATTATATTTTCAAGAAACTTAACTCCGTAAAATATTTTAAATAAATCTTCAACAACAAGCATACCCAACATTCCAATAAATAGAGAGAGCCCGAAGATTTGGAGAAATGCTGGTTATAGCATCAATTCCTTTGTCGGAGATCTTCTGACATGCATTCAGATTAAGAGTCTCCAAATCTTGAAGTAAATCAATTCCCTATCAACCAGAAAGGATTAAAATGTTGACGTTGTATGATTTTATAAGAGACAACTTTCAATGAAGCATGGTCCGATTACTCAAATGGATCAATTTTGGTTAAACCGGAGTTGTTCAGAGATGATTTTTCAGCTCTGGAAAACCATATGTAAAGTTCACAGGGCCCAGTGAGTGCTCAGAACTGAAAGTGATCCAATTGTTACGTGCAAATAATAATAATCTTACTTCTATGGCCTCCAAACAATTTAACAAACACTCTATGAGGACCCATTTACTGCTCCTTTGGGGCCCTAAATAGCTAGGCCTAGTCATTTCTAAAGAACATTCCTTGATTTTGGAAACAAGGCAATATTAGTTGCTAATAAATTGGTCCTAAGTAGCTCGCCCTAGTCGACTCATGCTATCTACTCACTAACGATCCAAAATTGAAATTGAATGTGCCTTCTCTGTTAGCCTTTCAAATACTTTTCTTCCTAACTTGTAATTGAATGTGCCATTAGTGAAGCAATTCAAATATTACATTACTTATAAATGAAGATAGATTCTTCGTTCGAAAAGAAAAGAACCTAGAGATGGATTCTATCTTTCGAGATAATAAAGAAAAATTTGGTATGGTTTCACTATCACTTAACTGGAGGTTTCAATATCTACACCCAATTAGTTCCAAAATTTGATTTCGGGAGTAATCTTATGTTAGTGGTTTAATAAGAGAACAGGATATGGGCTGCTTAAACTGCTCCAATTTCTATTTTACAATAAAAATATAACACAAGCAGCAAGGAAATTGTGTACTTCAAAGTAAGAAATCCCAAAGAAAAGGGAGAAATTATATTATAATGTCAACAACAAATTTACTGATGAATGAAATTTCTCGCAGGCAATTTGTGATTGATCACCACCTTGCTCTTCAAAAGAAGGAGATGTCTATCTTCGATATCTTGGGCAAATTCGAGGTTAATCATTTTCACATGTCGATACCTGATCTGCACACATGAGAAAAGAAGAAGCAAAAAAAAAAAAAAAAAAACTAAAATCCGATCAGCAGCATACGATGATACCTTACAAAAGTTCCAAAAGGTTGAATAGGCCGTAACACTAGATAAAATCACTCATGATCCGACAGATGATCCTCGACATGCAAAATCGCATACAAACTGCAATTGATGACGAGCCTAATGTTGTAGTGAAACGAACGTACCAGTGATAGTGCAGAAACAAGTCGATCTCCTGCGTTCTTCATCTCATGTAGATCAAGCACCTGGCGTATTACGTGGTTAATGAAATGAGTTAAAACAATATTAGAGTCAACAACGGTAAACTTGCATACACTGAAGCATAAATAACAGCAACTGTGCGTGTTAAACCCAGCTAGCGCACTAGTACAACTACATCCCAAGCTAGTTAATACTATGTTATATACAGCAATCTAGTTCTCAATTTTATCGAATGCGGGAATGCAAAAAAAAAAAAAAAAAAAAAAAAAAAAAAAAAAAAAAAAAAAAAGTTGAATCTTTTATATTCACCCGCTGGCCAACATATAAGGCTGCAAATTTTGGAGGCGTAGTGTCGTTGACCAGACTCAAATTCAAATCAAAATTTTGGAGGTTTATCAAAATATGTTTTTTTGCAACATAATTCCAAACTAGGCCCGAATGAATCAAGTAAGCAGCAGCGCCGAAATTGAAAATGAAATTGAAATTAAAATTGGGGATGATAAAGAAGAGGAATCTAAAAAGGGTTTTTGGTTGTTGGCGAGTACCTCCCAGAGGGCGGAGGCTGGGGCGGGGGCGGAGAGGAGGGCGCGGTAGCAGGAGCGGCTGACGAGGAGGAGGGAGTGGACGTCGCGCTGCCGGAGAAACCCCCTCGCGCTCACGATCGCCATCACGCGGGGCACCGTCTCGCCACACCACATCGCCTCTCCTTCTCTCTCCTTCGCCGCCATTCGCTTTTTGCGTTCCTCTTTTTTCTCTCTCTCTCTCTCCCACTCTTGCTCGAGTGAGTTTTTTTTTTTTCTTTTTTTTTTTTTTTTTAAGATATATATATATATATATATATATATATATATATATATAAATAATGATTCCCAGTTCGGAGTGTATACGTGCCGGCTTCTCCTGCATTGACTGACGTGTCTTTTTTTATGGTTCGTTTACTCCGAGCCTATCACCAAACCACGTACAATTTTTTTTTTCTTTTTTTTTAATTTCGTTTGCTCCGAACCTATCACCGAACGATCTACAAATATTTATTTAAATTTTTCTTTTTTTTTAATTTCGTCTTGCTCCGAACCTATCACCGAACGATCTACAAATATTTATTTAAAATTACGTTTGCTCCGAACCCTACCACCGAACCATCTACAAATATTTATTTAAAAATTTTGTTTGGTCTGAACCTACCACCGAACCGTTCATTTTTTTCCCTCTCTCTTCCCGACCCTGCTCAGCGCCTCTTCGGAACCCTACCCACCCACCTTACGTCCAATCGCCTGCTTTTTTCTCTCTCCTCCCTATTTCTCTTCCCGAAGCCTACCTCCAGCGCCGCTTCCCCTACTTCCATCGCCTGCTTTTTCTCTCTGCTCCCTGTTTCTCTTCCCCAAACCCTACCTCCAGCGCCGCTTCGCCTCCCATCTCTCTCTCTTCCCTAACCTTCTCCGGTCTTCGCCTTCTCTCTCTGGCCGAGGGGCTACCGTCGCATCTCTTCCGGTCGTCGGAAGGCGCAGGTCGTCGGATGGAGCATGTTCTCTCTGATCCGAACGCTTCTTCGCTCTTAGTCTTCTCTCTCTCACCGGAGGGCTACCGTCGCATCTCTTCCGGTCGTCGGAACGCGCATGTGTGGCCCTCTGTGGTCGTCGGGTGGCGCTATTCGCCTTCCTCTATCTCGCCGCCTTCTCTCTCTCGCCGGAGGGCTACCGTCGCATCTCTTCTGGTTGTCGGAACGCGCATGGTGTCGCCCTCTGTGGTCGTCGGATGGCGCATGTTCTCTCTGATCCCGAACGCCGAAGGGCTACCGTCGCATCTCTTCCGGTTGTCGGAACGCGGATATGTGGGCTCTCTCTCTCTCTCCGACATTACCGTCGCATCTCTTCCGGTCGTCGGAAGGCGCACGTGTGGGCTCTCTGTCTCTCTCTGGTCGTCGGATGGCGCATGTTCTCTTTGATCCCGAGTGCTTCTCCGCTCTTCTCCTTCTCTCTCTCGCCGGAGGGCTACCGTTGCATCTCTTCCGGTCGAAGGAAGGCGCATGTGTGGCCCTCTGTGGTCGTCGGATGGCGCATGTTCTCTCTGATCCCGAACGACGGAGGGCTACCTATAGTAATCTAGAAATTAAAAATTTAAATTTGAAGAATTAAAATGTCAAATTGAATAAGGAAATGCAAAATAAACCTAAGTGGTTGGGTATCGGTGTGCAAATTGCACAGTTACCGGAGCACTATGTCTGTCTTTCAGATCCGAGTCTGATCTTGAAAATCTGAAATCGCCAGTGTGACCGTCTCGTCGAATCGATTAAAAATGATATAAACTGATTTTCGATCCGACGGTCGGATTGTTCAGAAATCAGTGTAGAAGCTTGTGGGGCCCACGACTTAATCCGTGAATAGTAGCCAGCCTCCTGTTTTAATTCCCCGCCGAGTGAACGTTGACCAATTCACTGTCTGGAGTCCGAACTTAACGATCCAGGTAGTCGATTTTAACCGCTTCGTCATTCTAAGCGTAGTGGCGCTGACGAAATTTGCATCTGACGAGCCTAAAGCATCGTAAGGCGTGCCGAACTGTATAATTTATAGTATAAGATGGAATTTAAAAATCTTGGAGCTAAATCTTAGCGAACCAAAATCGCTACCTGATAGGTTTCGTCGAGCCGGACGTCGTGGTGGTGTCCGTTTTTCAGTTTGACAACCCGGTTGTCTCGAAAAGCATGAAATATGGGAAAAATCATAGTAATTTGTATAAAAGCCCTATATTTTATGTGTCGAATTTGTCACGCCCCGAGGTCGAAACTGCGACCCGGGCTCGCCAACAGATCCGCCACCTATGCCAAACCCCGCATAGGCGAAGCGTCCTACCTGCAAGAAAAGTGCTACAGCTAACAGAGATCAGAGCTATAAATAAAAATCTGCTGTATAACAAAACCAACCACTGTACAACTGGAAATAATACAACACTGTCCATCTTCCAAAAATGATAATGATACAATAACCTCATATACCAAGCTCAAAACTCAACAGGGAGATATCTCCAATAAATACATCAGTGTACAGCCTCTCAATACATATCATATCCTCACTACATCAGTCTCTCAAAAGAGGAAAAACAAAATAGCTAATCTACTGAAGATCTCCTCTGAAGGGGTACCGCTACTCTCCAACGACAGGTAGGGATCTAGCACGCGACTCCCTCGCCTCGAACAACAACCGCAGAATCCGCAACACCCGCTAAGACTCTGCAAAACAAAGGAGAGAAAAGAAAGGGAGGGGGAAAACCCCCAACGGGTGTGAGAACTACACCCAAAAAGGGAGTCCTCAGTGGGTACCGCCACCAGGCCGACGATCTGCCCACTAAGTCCACTAGAGCATAAGATAACTAAAGCAGTAAAGACTGAAATAGGAAAGCTGGAGACTCTCAACAGCTACCATGCCTCTATCTAAAATGCTCAAAAGGGGAGAACCAAATAATGGTATGCAACCACTAGCACATAAAGTGCACAATCGACCCAATCGAGCTGACTGCCACATCTGGTCCCGTCAAACCTGCGCCCACCTACAACCACCTCCCGCTGGCGGGCAGGAATTACGTAGGGCGTCCAAATGGACTAACTCGCTATCGAGTAGTGGCTCATGCAGGCTATAGTCAAAATCCACGCTCTCTCTCAGAACGGATAAACTCAAGATCACCAAGCCTCTCACACAACGGTCAACAACTCACAATGACCACGGGACCACCGTCAATCCCCAAACGGTTCCCAACAACACTAGCACTGGTCCAAACATAGCTACTAGACTCCACTCGGTCCCCCTGACACGAGTGTAACCAGAAGGTAAATGCCGGTAATAACCCAATCTGGTGCCACCAGTAAAACTGGCATTGCCTGCTCAGCTGTCTCAAGTATCTGCGAACCAATCGGTACTCACTGACCGATGCATCACTGCCTGGCACTCACTGGCCAATATATCAACCGCCTACTCCGGAGTGGCACTCGAGGGGAGCGACACACACGAGTAAAGTAGCTCTGTCATCAGTATCACAAGTATCTCAATAGCAGGACTAGATCATGACTATGATCAAAGTGGGAAGGCTCAACCACTAAAGACAGCCTTGGTTCTCAATCAGCCGCATAATACTCTAATAGTGGGAAACTCCGTCCACTAGCGAAATCTGATACCCAATCTGATGCCTAACCAATATCCGGTCAACCGCCCAATATCCGCGGTTGCCGCAAAACCCTGCCAGCCGCAATCCAGCACAACCCGTCCCTGACACAAATGTCCCAGCTACACTACCCCAAACCCCCGCTCGAACCCGAGCAACACTGACCGCCCGACTAATAAAGAAGGAGAAAGAAAAGCATGGTTTCTCCTAAGTCAAGTTCCAATAAGTAGTGTAGCAATAAAAAGGGGCCTAACTATATGTCCATACAAGCATGCATTTGTCCTCAAGAAAGAAATAAGAAAGTAAACCACATGCCTACACCTGATCATAATCCTTGATCATAATAACTCCTCAGAGTGAAAATCCGCACATAGCTACTAAACCCTGTCCCAATGCCTAAACCAACCACATGAAAGGCTATGTGCTAACATGGCATGTTACATGATCTCAAAGGGTAACATTAACCTAGGTAAGCTTACACCATTTTCCAACATTGGCCTTCAAATCATGCAAGTCCTCAGTACACCTCATATATACTATTTTTTGCAGTTATTATCAAATTATCAAGCTTACCTACCTTGCAAATATAACCATGTACCCTCAACATGCATGCATCCTAACATACAGAATTAGAGAACCGTCCACCGGTTCTGGAAACAAAGCACCCACCTGAAGCGCTTTCCACAGGCAAAGCCGAAGTCGGTGAAGTGTGAAGACGCTCAGAGTCCAAAATCTGCCAGAACTGCACCCTCGGTACAAGTCGCGCAAGCGTCGGCTCCAAACAGCTGAAAACATCCGGAATTCACTATCTCCAATGTTCTCCCGTTCCAACAGGTTCAGAAACAGTCGCGAACCTTCCTGGGTACAACAACAAGGTCCAGATTACACTTTTATTCTAAAATATCCAAGTACATACACTTCTGTTGGAACAGTCCCCAAAGACGTGGATTTTTCACCTGTAGCAAGAACTCAGAAAAATCCAACAAAAATACTGGCGCGTTCCTCACGTCGATACCTTTGAAACGAGTACCTGCACGACCAATTCCGAGTTTCCTACACTGAGATATAAAATCGGCAAGAGAAACACCCCATACTAAACTGTACAAAATTCCACAGATAGAAACTCGGGAAGAAGAAAGATTCTCACCTTCGAAGCAAACTCAGGAAATTCTGAGAAAAATCTAGGAGATTCCTCATGAGAAGTAGATGAGAATCGCCTTTTGAATCACCTCGATCCGATGTCGGTGCGCAAAATTACGGCTAAAACTCTGTGATGCTGTCCAAAACTGCAACTGAACCAAGGGCTCCAAAGATGATGAAATTCACCTGATTTGTAGCAAGAATTAGCCTTTTTCTTCAATATAAAAAATGTAGGTCTCTGAGTCCTGGTGAATTCCCCGCAAAAACCAGCTTAAAATTCCACTTCTTCAGTCCTAGGGAGCAAAAACACTGAACATTGCTCAAAACCACAACCAGAATCTCAGATGTACACAACAATCCGAAAGATGGCTTAATTTACCTAACATAGAGTCCAAATTGGAAGTTCCACAAAATACAAAAATTGGAACTCTGTAAGTCCTGGAAATTTACCAACAAAAATCAACTTAAAATTCCATTTATACATCCCAGGGGAGTAAAAACACTAACCAGTGGTCGAAATCTCAAACTGAAAACAAGTGTCTCAAAGATTGCTATAATTACCTGGTTTAGAGCTCCAATTAGGTCTCCTCTTCAATACAAACGTTGTAGATCTTGAAGTTGTGAAGAGAATCCCACAAGAATCATCCCAGAATTCCACTTCTACACTTCTGGAGGTCTCCCGGAAGAAAATGCGACGAAGTGGTCAACTCCACTAGTGAACTCCAAGTTCCATTCATGGAGTTCTTGGTGAAGAAGATGATGGAAAACCCCTTAATTTCCTTCACAACAGAGTGGAGATAGGCTAGGGATGTAAGAGGGTTAATTGCTGTCCAAAGGTGCAATTTATAACATCAAATTCCCCTTAAGATGCACCAAAGTTCCATTACAACACACACATAAATCCTCCACCCTCACACCAAATCCCTTGCACCAGATCCGGTGCAAGGCGGGTCGGACCCCAACCGTCCGACCGACCACATGTCGCGAGGGCGAGGCGCCAGCGCACCCTGCCCATGAGCGGGCGCGCGCCACGCGTGCGCGTGCATGCGCGGCGCACGGCTGCGCGGTGCACCGCGCCTGCACCAGCCGCCTGCGTCGCCTCCTGCACCGGGTGTACGCCCACCCCGTGCACCGCACTGCACCAACCGGTCCATAGGCCGTGAGCCAGCTGCCGTGAGCCCGGTCCACCATTCCAGCAACACCAAAAACACCGTTTTAAGCCCGAAATGTCCAGAAATAGCCTATTTTGCACAGTTTTTCGCCCTGAGTCCGTTTCCGATGTCCGTTTTGCCAAATTCCAATTCTAAAATTGCCGAAGGCATCCGGAAAGATATTCTTTTGTCCAAACTTTGCGCAGACCCCAATTTTAACATCCATTGCGCGCAAAACCACTTCTAAGCATCCGTCAGGGTCATTGGACTACTCTCGTGATCCATTTAACACTCTGAGTCCAACACTAGTGTCCAATTGGTGCACAAACACTACCGACGCACCACAAAGCCTCTAACAGCTACTGGTCAACCAGTAGTCTCGACGTGGAAATCCAGGTCCTCACAGAATTGCTCCAAACTTGTACAAGGGGGGCTTCTATGTGATTTTATTCTTCAGCAAAGGACCTAGATCTAATGGATGCAAGTTCGGGGTCTTAGTTGCATTTTGTTGCAAAGTGTATTATAGCAACTTAGGGTTGCTTGAGAGAAACCCTAGCCACTTCAGTTTCTGTAACCGTAGCCTCCACCCCACGATCCCTACGACTTCTCTGCGAGGTTTTCCCGAGCCACCTGCGCCGCCGCCGCCTCCCCCGTCACCGGAAAACCAAGGAGAAGCAACCTTGCCTTGATCTCGGGTTGGGGGGTGTGGAGGGCAACGAAAATCCCTTTGGGTGCTTCCTGGGGATTCTGCGGCTTGCTACTACCTCCAGAAGCTGAACTCGAGGTGTCCTGCGGCTTGGCTTGGCCGCGCGTCGCGAGGAGGAGGAACTTCTTCTTCCTCGGATCCGGCAAGGTGAGGTCTTTAGGTTCCTTATTTTTTTGTAACCTAGACTACTACAGTAGGTTAGTTAAGCCCTGGGGATGCCCCATGCAGAGTCCCGACCCTCGGGGTGCTCCCGGTCGCCGGCGGGGGAAAATGCACCCGCCGGAACCCTAGATTGCTCCGCCTCTGGCCCGCAGTCCATCCGACGATTTTTGTCAAGAATAAAATGATCAAAAGCTTCCTCTGGACCTGTATATGCTTCCCTTAAAGTTTGGGAAATTTTGGTGGCACTGTAGTGGTCGCAGTCGTGTGCCCTAGCTTTGGGTTATCTCGGATTCGCCGCGGTTGCTCCGCCGCGTGCCGCCGCCCGCTTGTTGCCGCCGGCCACCTGCCCAGCTTGCTTCACCAGGTCGAGATAGACCCATATATGCCCTTGCATGGGACCCATCCTGCTCGGTTGAGGCTTCACCATTGTTAGTGCTTGTTCCGGCCAAGGTTGCCCCGCCGCCGCCGCCACCGTGTCGCGCTGCCTGCCGTGAGCCTAGCGAGCTTCTTAGAGTCAGGTAGCACCTACAGGTGCTTGTGCTTGAGACCCAGAACCCTTGTATAGGGATCCACCATTAATGCCCTTAAAGTGTGTTGTGTGCTAGGTTGCCCACCATGTGTTCGGGAAAATGCCCGAGAGAGCTCAAATGGGTTTTAGCCACTTACAAGCATCCAGCAAGTGATCAAATGACTCCACATGATCCTAGGAGCTTTCTGCTCAAGTTATTTTGAAAAATGACCAAGTGGATTGTTGAATCCCACATGCCAAGCCCTAGCCTAAGCTATGTTGCCTTTTGCACTGTTCCAGCACCTTTGTAGCTTTGTTAGAGCAAACCCTTGTGTCCTCATGATCCCAGGAGCTTGATGCTCACCCTACTTCAGCCAATGACTGAGTGGTTAAGAAGATCGAGTAAGCTAAGCCTAAATTAGCACTAGTTGAGATTACAGTTTCAGCATCCCGACAGAGATTTTCCAGCTTTATGCCGTGTGTTTGGTCTTTAGACCATGAGCTTGAGCATCAGCATTATGATCGCCAGAGCACTAGCTGTCATTTCACGATCGCAGTGGGCCTGATCCCCAATAGTGCGTTCTTTACCGGTAGAGTGGTCGATAGTGGCGACCTGTGAGCCCAGGTTGCACATGGTGGACGAGAGTGGCGACACATGTGGGCCTGAGTGCACCGATGGTGCCAGGTTATATGTCAGCCGAACGTGCTAGCTATGGCATTAGCCTGAGGTCCTTGTGACCGACAGTGGCATGAGATTGGGTACTTACAGTTATTATTATTCAGCTCTTTCAGTTTACAGCATTGTTATATATCAGCTTTGTTATAACATGATTAACTGTTTTTATATGAGTACCCTGTTTTCACTTCAGCATGCTTAGATTTTATATCTGCATCTTACCTTTCAGTTTTCAGTATATCCTGCTTTTGCTATCCGCTTATCATTGTATCCGGTAGGTACGACTTGCTATTTCTCGGCCCGTCGTGCCCACTGGGATACATGTAGAGTGTATCTCACACCCCCTGGGTGCCTGTTTTTCAGGTCAGTCGGGTGCTGGGAGATTGGGACGATCCAGTGAGCTGTCGCGATAGAGTTGTCCCCTGCTTTTGGCCGCTGTGGCCCAGTGCTAGTATTTTTATTTCAGTATCATGATCATAGCTCTCTGTATTTCTTTTTGGTTAGTTGGAGTATTTGTGGATGTATTAGTTGTAGAGTTTATGTTTTTAGTTTTAACTGTTGATTATGTTGCTCTCTGATTGTATCACTGCACTGCCTAGCCGAGCATGTATAGGGGAGACTCTGTCCGTGTGGACAGAGGATTTCCTATGCATGTGGCGGTCTGTTCACGTCCTGAGTTTAAAGTTTGAACTCTGATTTAAAAAAAAAAAAAAAAAAAAAAAAAAAAAAAAAAATTCTACTGCTGTTTTGAAACTCGGGGCGTGACACTACCGTTGCATCTCTTCCGGTCGAAGGAAGGCGCATGTGTGGCCCTCTGTGGTCGTCGGATGGCGCATGTTCTCTCTGATCCCGAACGACGAGGGCTACCATCGCATCTCTTCCGGTCGTCCGAAGGCGCACGTGTGGGCTCTCTCTCTCTCTCTCTCCAACACTACCGTCGCATATCTTCCGGTCGTCGGATGTCGTATGTGTTCGGGACCCCGTGCCGTGGTTCTCCTTTGTCTTTCTTTCTAACCCGGGTGCTGAAGCATTCTGATCTCTTCCTCTGAGGTACTGTGATTCTGGGTTCCGTCCGTCTCTCGCCGGTCGACAAAAAAAAGGAAGCTCTCTCTCTCTCTCTGAGGTTATTTCATATATATTATATATATATATATATATATATATATATATATATATATATATATATATATATATATATCGGTTTTCCTCCTTGTGGGGTTTCTTCGTTGGGAGGAGTTTCTGCTACCTTCTCCAAGTTTTTCCAAGAAAGTTTAGCTTATGCTTTGATCAGTAACCGGCATGAGGCAAAACCTACAATGAGGCAAAAACCGAGGTTGAGCTATCTGTTTGATCAGTAAGGTATCTGTTAATTTGCATGTGACCCAAAGCTTTTAAGTGTAAATCCGCCGTTTGTGCCACCTTCTTGAAGGTTTCCAAGAAAAGTTTTTGTCCTCCAAGTTCACTTCGGTGGTTGGTACAACTATGCATGGTTGCTGTGTTGAGTTCGGTGGTTGGTACAACGTGTTCAGAGAAATGTCTGACAGAGGCTAGATCGAATATTCGTACACAACCTCTCAATTTTTTACATGTGAGCTAGAGGTACGTATATTTGGTTTCCTTTGTATATATATATATATATATATATATATATATATATCTATATATATATATAATATATATATATTATATCTTGGTTTTCCTCCCTGTGGGTATATTCATACTGAGTTCATTTTTATCTCTCCTTATTTTAAGTTTGATAACCCACAATGAGGCAAAAACCACCCAAGTTGAGCTACGTGTTTCATCAGTAAGGTATCTGTTCATTTGCATGCCCGACCTTGGTTCCGTGCAGTTTCTGCCGCTTTCTCGAACGTTTTGCAAAAAAGTTTTTCGTCCACGAAGTTGACTTCGATGGTTGGTACAATGTGTTCGGGAAATGTCTGAGAGAGGCTAAATCGAATATTCCTACCTCTCTATTTTTACATGTGAGCTAGAGTTATATATGTCTCTCTCTCTCTCTCTCTCTCTCTCTCTCTCTCTCGGTTTTCCTCATTGTGGGTTCTCTTTATATATATATATATATATATATATATATATATATATATATATATATATATATATATATATATATATATATATATATATATATATATATAATATATATATATATATAATATATATATATATATGTTTTCCTTATTATGGGTATATCATACTGAGTTTATTTTTATCTCTCCCTATTTTAACTTTGGTAATCATCGACTTTATGAGGGATCATCGTTTTGTATGAGGAGAATTATTTAAAAGAGGGGTCGGTTTGTTTTTACAAAGGAATAAAAGGGCATTTCTGTGAATTCGTATACATGAAATATGTAAACAGATTCTTTCTTTTGGGGGGTCAGTATATATGCACTTTGAGTCGAGTATCCATCTTTCTTTTTAGTTTAAATCATTTTCTGCTCAGAGGATTAGAATCAAATTGTTTTCGAAGCAAATTTGTGACTTTAAAATTTAAACATTTCCAGTTCTTCTGCTTAAATATTGGTGACTTTTTGGTGACTTCTTCATCATCTCTGGAAATATGTGGGTTTTTATGGAGATTTTTCTTCCTCTCTCTTTATTTCTTTACTTGCTCTTTATTTTCTCATATTTATGTGGGGCAGAGACCGAGGTTGAGGGGGTTGTTTGATCAGAAAGCTATCTGTGTTTTTACATGTGACCCAAAAGTTTTAAGTGGAAATCCACCATTGATGCCATCAATCTTTTTGCTTTTATGTATATCTTCTATATCTTATGTTATATATACAAATATTAATTTGTCCCTTACTCGCTGCATACATGCCCTTCTCGCACTCATCTTCCTCATGTGGCATTCTATCACGGTTCGGTTGCTTGGTTGAATGGTGTATCCAAATTGAGTTTATGACATCAATCTGAAGGTTCTCTGAAGGTTTTTTTTTTGTCTGTATTTCTTTTATTATTATTTATTTATTATATTAGTGTATGGGTTGTTTACTCCGCTTTCCTATGTATAGGGGTTGGGGCCACACATGGTGGAACTGTCGTTGTGCTATGGGGGTTGGGGCAGAACATCCTGGACATGTCGTCGTGCTCATGTTGGCCAACGTGCACTCTACCGATTTTATGAATTTGGTCTCATTATTGTTCCAATCAACCTGAAGGTTCTTCTCTCTCTCACTCTGTATTTCTTTCTTTGTTACATGTTGGTCTGTTGCTGAACTGAGTTCGACGCCTACAATTGTGACCCCGCATGCATTGTATGGTGAAAATTGTGCACCATTCTTTCTAGCAATGGTGCATGATT
>CM054932.1:24545264-24557764 GCA_029168755.2 Tillandsia fasciculata
TATATCTTTCTACATATCCTATTGACTAATTTCCAAATCACCTATAATAGTCAATTTTGTAATATCACATCGCTTTTTCTTTGCTCATATATAATATACTTATATGTAAAATATTTAGGGATTAATAAATATGAAATAAAATTACTTAATAGTATTTCTTACATGCATACTATATATTTAATATATATATGTTGGTAAAGAGGAAGTAGTCATAAGTAGATTTAGATGAAAATAGAAAGAGTTAATATATATATGTTGGTAAAGAGGAAGTAGTCATATGTGATGTGATATAATATTTGTAGATTTTTTGTATATTATTATCTAAATCTACTTATAAGATTTGGTTTCACTTAGTCATTCCATCACATCATATATTAATAAAATAATAGGGGATATAGTAATATTCCTACCCTACTTATAATAGTATAGTAAATTTCATACTATCAAGATATAAAAATTGTATCCATCTTAAAAATTCACATTTATATTTTATAATTCATTTCTCTAACTTCGAGAATGAAGTGACATTAGAAGATTTCCTACAGATTTTCTACAGATTTGAAAGTGATGTTTGTATATATCGATAATTATTAGGTTTGATTCTGATGTGATATTAGAATATTTGATATGATGTTGTACTAAAAAATGTGCCAGACCTACCATACCTACTCCTTTCTTCATATGCTTTTCCTATACATATACATTGATTGATTGTGTCCTTTAGTATTAACTCTTTCTATTTTCAACCCATAAAAGGTAATATGACTGTCTCTCTATAATTTAAAGAGAGATAATAAAGAATTTAAAGAGAGATAATAGTAAATTCACTGTTCTCTTATTCCATTTCTAGAATGACCATCATTTATTCTCTATTAACTGCTCTACTATTCCCTAGGTGTTCTTTTACTTTTGTACTATTTCCTAGGGGTACTGTGCTCACTGCTTATAAGGTACGGCTCTTTCCGTGTTTGGTTTATAATTCGCTAACTTTGATTTCCTTCGCTATTTCGGTTTTTGCTATTTGGGTTCTTTTTTATTAGTTTGACTGCACTTTGGTTTCTTTTGCTTTCCGTATACCGTTGTCTTCTCCTTCTCGGTTTCCGCGTGGGTTCGCCTTGCAATTTTTTATCCTCTGCTTTGTTTTTTGCCGCCAACTTTTAACATTTACATTCAGATTTTCCCTTATCTATTTGGCTATGATGCTAAGAAGAAACGGTCTTCGGTTTGGTTTTCCTTTCACGGGCAACCAACCTCCGCTTAATTCTTGGTTGTGGTTTGGATGGCCTTTGATTGATGACTACCTACGACCATTAGTTCCCTTGGCTTGGTATCTTTTTTTTTCTAGCACATTAGGTGCTATGATGTTAAGAATAAACGGTCTTGGGTTTGATTTCCCTTTCACTGGCAACCAACCTCCGCTTAATTCTTTGTGGTGGTTTGGATGGCCTTTGATTGGTGACTACCTACGTCCGTTAGTCCCCTTGGCTTGGTATTCTTTTTCACTAGGACGTTGGGTGCCTATTTCTCATGACTCTTTGGTTTATTGTTAATGTGTTGTTTCCCGTTATCCATGTGCATGAATTTCTTCTTTGTTATTGTTCGGTTTTCTGTTCTTACCTGTATAGTACAAGTTATTCCTTGTGGTTTTTTCCTTGCGGTTGCTAGCCTCCTGCGTTTTTCTTATACTGTCTGTTATGCCAACCATAGTACTTTCCAAAATTTTTGCTTACTTTTTTCCTCTTTTGTGTCCACACTTCTGCGGCCTCTTACAGTTGCTGTTATGACGAATATAGTGATTTCATTTGCACGCCTGCTCCGCGATATTTGCGAGCAGGTTCATATGGACGTCCCCCCGTGTATTGTTTCGGTCAATCCGGACGGTCAATACATAGCATATATAGATGTTCACGTGGCGCGCAATGAGTCTATGTCGAGCTCATGCGTTGTTGGAGCGGGCCAGCTTCCACCTCCTTCCTCGCTGAGGAGGAAGCTTCCCGTAATGCAGTCAAGCGCCTGGCGCAAGAGTTGGACCTACACATTAGAGATGCCAACTACGATGATGCTCTGTTTTATAAAAACATGAATGACCAACTTACGATGAATCTCTCCAACCTCGCAAGCCAGTATAACAAGCTGGTGTGGGATTATAATCTTCTGAAAGATTGTTACGTCGCGGCTGCTAGCGAGAAGAACGAGCTTGTTGCTGATCGCCTTAAGATCCAACAGGCTATCGAAGAATGCAACACTGTTCTCAGCGCTCAGCCCCCCCTCCCGACTCAATCCTCTTTACCCACTACCGAATCCTCTTTCCCTGTTTAGTGTCCTCCCATAGTGCAGATAATTCCCGTGGTTTTGTAATAAAGAGACACTAATCTTTTTTGTTACAGTCAGCTCCGTGCCCCAGAGCTGTCCTCTGTAACAGCATTAACAAACAGCTTCCCTTTTCGTTTGCTTACCCAACAGCATTGTGTATGCTTCATCAGATTATACAAACTTAACGGGTTTATTGAGGTTAAGGATATATGTTTTGGATGGCCTAATTGTTAGACAACCAACTGTAGTTTTGGCCGGTCTAATTGTTAGGCAACCAACTTATTCCTATTTTGGTTGTGAAGGAGGCACAGCTTCTCCTATTATTGTATGGTACTATAATTCGTACTGATACTTTGGGTATAACTTTAGAGTTAACATTGCTTGATTATGATTTGGATTAATTACGAAAATTTGAACCTCTATCCTTTTCATTAAACATGCTTATTACAAGTATTAGAATTTCAATTTCCTTTTACTATATATTTTGCATTGGAAACTTAGGAGTAGATGTACATACCGGCTCCTAAGATTTTTATTCATTACAGTGCGATATGTTAGTTTTAAATAAAAAATGTATTTCCTATTATGAGTTAGCTATGCTTCACATTATTGAATTTGAACTAACTACTAACAAATTTCATGTCCTGTTACTTAATTCTAACTATGTGCCTAGCTCCTTCCCTCTGCCGTCAGTTTCGTGCGCCATATGCCTTCACCTGTATGTGGCTATCTCCTTCCCTTTTCTGCTGTAGGTTTCGTGTGCTGGTTGCCTTCCCCTACTGAGGTTCCCTCCTTATTCCTTCTTTGATGTCCGATTGCGGTCTCATTCTCCTCTCTCCCATCTCTATATTTTTACTTCGCTATTTATTTGGTTGGTTATATTTTTTAAGTTTTGACTAAATGCCTCCTTCGTTCTGCTGCTGCGGGATTCATGTGAGATTCATTGGTCTGTTAGGTTTCTCTCGGTGATGCTCCTTTGCTGCTCAAATATTTGGGCTATCTCCGTGTTGCCCCTTCGCTTCTCAATTATATTGTAATCATGAAATTTAAAAAAAATATTGCAATTAAATTACTGATAAGATTTTTAACTTAGATTATATAATATAAATTCAACTGAGGATATATTTAAAAATTTGAACTGTTACTTTCATTCTAATGTAAATTTTAAAACTAGAATTCCACTTCTCATATTTTGAAATTGACATCATAAATTTTGCAAATTATGTAAGTGAATACTGAAATTTGATTTCCCATTTGTACTTATACTTTATTTAGGGATAGACTTTTAGCTTATCATCACTTTTGAAAGATTTTGGTTAATTCTACTTACAAGTTGTACTCAAATTCAGTTTCATACTTTACTTTATTAACAATATGATTCAACTCTACATGATTCAAGGTCTCAATCATATTATAATATTTATATATTATATGTATAAATTCCAAGTGCTATTCCTTAACAAATAGGAATCTTTGAAAAATTTAATACCTACACATTAATTTCCATAGTGAAATTTTTAAGTTCAAATAGTATTCTTTGGAAAATTTAATACCTATACATCGAGAGCACTGTTGTGGGTTAATAGTTGGGGAATGATAATCTGACATTACAGTTGATGAAATCCTCTTATCTGAGCCCCCCTTCCCTCATTTTTTACCTAACATTGTTTTTACATAATTAAATGGTCTTTTGAATTTTGCATTTCCCTTATTTGGATTTCTTAAATTTTTTTTACCCATTTTTTGCCTTTCCCAATGTTTTGATATATTTTCAGAATTTTAGTTTTCCTATGCGTTTTCACTTTTTTTTCCCCCCCTTTTTAAAAAAAAAAAAAAATAGGATTTTCCAGCTTTTCTACTTGAAATTTCTACTCAAGAAAATGGAAAGTATTCCAACTTTTTTTTTTACATAAAATTTTACTCAATAAAATGTAAATTCTTCCAACTTTTTTTTACATATGTGGTTTCGGTTCTTTATAACTACTTGAAATTGTTCTTGATTTGCTTTGTTGAATCCTTTTGGGTCTCCCCCCTCTTCTTAGTTTTTGCTCCTTTTTATACTTCTGTTTTTCCTAAACCCCCCCCCCCCCCCCCCCCCTCCTACCATTTTTTCCTTTCCCGGGCAGTGATGATAAAAAAAAGAAGGATAAAGTTCCCTCACAGTTCAGCTCATACAATAAATTCACCTCGATTCATATACTCTAACCTACATATATATTTACACAAATATACAAGTTATTGTTTGGATTTAATGTTAAAATGTGTTTCTTTTTCACTTTGAAGTTTATTTTTCAGTTCTAATGTAGCTCTCTTTTTTTTAAAAAAAAACTTGCTGCAGCATCTTTGTGCATAGAAATATTTTAAAAAACATTTACTACTGATTCCTTAAATGGAACAAATATACATTTCAACAAAGTTAACAACCTGGATGCCTTGAGGTAAGTGCTTGAGTGAGCTTCAACTTATTTCTTCCTTTGTTTTTCCAGCACAGCCTTCTGTGAATTTGCAATGTAGGTAAGTTGTTCTCATAATATGAGATTCACTAATATAGCACACAATGAGTACTTTGTGGATTGCAACTACTTTCTTCCATTGTTGTTCGTGCATATGTACAGAAAAGGGCTTGGTGTGTTCTATTTTTGTCTACATCTTCAGGGCAGGACTTACTTGGCTTCTCTTTTGTTACTTTTGGTGGTCTACTATACAGGTTTCATGTTCCTAACTTTTACTATGTTCCTAACTTTTACTACTATACAGATTTCATGTTCCTACTTTTTTAGTGTAGTTGTCATGATTGATTCTTAGATAATTAGGCCCTTTCCTTTTCTCTTCTATTATCTAATACGATATTAGGCTCCATATATAAATATATAAATAAATAAATAAATAAATAAATAAATAAATAAATACAAATAAATATATATATATATATATACCAGTTGCCAGTTATGGATGTCTATATTACATCATATTGCTAAGAGTTGAATCATATTGTTAGTAAAGTGAAGGTTACTATTTTCTTCTTCCTGGCGCTTCTTTTCCTTTTATGCTCTTTTAAAATTTTTGATTCATATACATGATCACTGTTTTGTGACAGATCTATTCCTTTATATATTATAAATTCCTTTCTTTTTTTTTTTTCCTTTGTATATATATTCTTCTAACTCTCTGTGCCTGTGTGTATGTGTGTGCCTGTGTGTGTGTGTGTGGACATATAACTTTTTATCTCATACATCATTGAACCCAAAATTTCTCATAAGGGATTAAGCTGGGGCAACCATACACCATTGTTACTCATACATCACTGTGTGTGTGTGTGTGTATCCCTGAGTATGTGTGTGTGTCTACAGGTCAACCTCTTTCTGTCTGTCTCTTTTGATTAATTCTGCTTACAAGTTGTACTAAAATTGTGTTTTGTACTTTACTTCACTAACAATATGAATCAACTCCAATGTGTCTAAGTATGTGCGTGTGTGTGTGTGTGCGTCGACATATATATGTAGTAATATATATATATATCTATGTGTGTGTGTGTGTGCGCGTCTGAATATATGTAATTTAGTATTTAGATTATAAAATATAAATTCAATTGCGAATGTATTTTAAAATTTGAACTCTTAATTTCCATTCTAATGTAAATTTTAAATTTACAATTTTACTTCTCATATTTTGAAATTGACATCATAAATTTTACAAATTATGTAAGTGAATACCGAAATTTGAACTCCCATTTGTGCTTAGACTTTATTTTGGTATAGACTTTTTGCTTATCATCACTTTTAAAAGTTTTTGATTAATTCTGCTTACAAGTTGTACTAAAATTGTGTTTTGTACTTTACTTCATTAACAATATGATTGAACTATAATTCAAAATCTTAATTATATTATAATATCTATATATTATATGTGTAAATTCCAAGTGCTATTACTTAATTTTCATAGAGAAATTCTCAAGTTCAATTAGTTATCTTTGGAATATTTAATACCTATACATCAAGAGCAATGTTGTGGGTTGATAGTTGAGGGATGATAATCTGACGTTACAGTTGATGAATACCTCTTATCTGAGCCCCCCTTCCCTCATTTTTTACCTAATGTTGTTTTTTCAGAATTAAATAGTCTTTTGAATTTTGGATTTCCCTTATTTCCATTTTCTATTTGTTTTTGACCCATTTTTCCCTTACCAATGTTTTCATATATTTTCAGATTTCTAGGTTTTTATGTATGTTCAGCTTTTTTGTTTTTTTACAATTGGGATCTTCCAACTTTTCTACTTGAAATTTTTCTCATCAAAATTGAAAGTCTTATTGTCACTGACATTGACAAGAAAAAAGAAAATTATATATGTTGTTTGGTACAATTTAATAAATGTCAGTTAATGTATTTGGCATGTCAAATTTTAAAATGGTGTTGTTACTTTGGTTTCCAGTGTACACACATGTGATTTGGTACTTTATATATTACTGTTTGAAATTTGTCACGCCCCGAGTTTTAAAAATCCGGTCTAAATTTTTATTTTATTTTATTTTTTTTAAATCAGAGTTCGCAAACTGGGCGCAACAGACCGCCACACATATAGGAAACCCTCTATTCCGAGAACAGAGACTCCCCTATATATGCACGGCTAGGCTAGTAATCAGTAACAGATATCTCAGTAAGGAATACTAATCTACTTAGCAGAAATAATCCAAATAACTTATTACCTCATCAGTTTAATTATCTAAATTAAACAGGAACTGAAATGAAAAGCGGTAATATGAGGGTCAGCATAAATCAACAAGGATCCTGAATCAACAATATCTATGATCATGGGGACAGCTCTATCGTAACCGGCTCACTGGATCGTCCCGCTATCTCCCCACCCGACGGACCTGGAAAATGGTCACCCAGGGGGTGTGAGATACACTGTACATGTATCCCAGTGGGCACGACGAGCCGAGGATCAGCTAATCGTACCTACTTGGTACTAAAATCTGCGGATAGTAAAGATCTATAGGTACAGCTGAAAGGAAAGATCTACTAATAGTCAGGATAAGAACTGCAAGCAAGTACACTGGGGATCAAGATATAACAGTGATAAGCAATCATAAAACTGTAGATCACACATGCTGGAAATAAAAGGTAACTACAAGAATCATGTATAAGAACTGCAAGTGATGAAAGCATGTCTACAGATTGCAATACTGGAAATAAACTGAGTAACAGTACAAGTAAAAGTAATGCGTCAAAGGTAGAAACCCAAGTACCCAATCATGCGCCACTATTGGTCTCATAGGACCTCAGGCAATAACCCTGCATTTCACAGACGCCAAGCAGTCTCGATGCAAAAGGGCTCGCGGCTGACATAACCCCGCACCCACTGGTGCCTAACTGGGGGCTCACGGGTCTATCACCAGACCACTCTACCGGTAAAGAACAATCTCCACGGGGAGCGACCCCGGCCATGTTCGTGAAGTACAGCAGTGTATGGCAAGTCATAATGATCAATCTCACGGTCTAGTGACCGGGTAGTCGGCAACATGCCGAGATCCCAACAGGGAGTCATCAGTCTATATCTATCAATCAGGATCAATCAATCATGCATATCGACAATATATCAAGAACCATCTCAATGACAGGAATCAGCAGGTTTCATCGAATCATGCAAATCTATGTACAGGAATATAAAAGATGCTAAGCAGGTACATATGATGTGTCTCAAGTAGATCAAACTCTATCAGTAATAATCATGGGGTATGTACACAATAATCAGCTGATCGAGAACATGTAATCTCAAGTACAGGTCCAACAGAGTCGATGTCAATCAGGGGGATCATGATATGTCAAAAGGGATCAGCATATGTCAAGATAGGTCATATGGGTATAATCAGTAGGGCAAATCACAAAAACAGGGGTCTGACTGGACTAAAGCAACCAGAGGGCCAAAAAGCTGAGGCCCGGTTCGAAGATAACCCACCTGGATGTAGGCCGATCCACGAACTCCCGCGCAGCTACTGGGAGGCTGGTGCTGAACAACTGGGCCCTGAATAACGAGACATAATCAGTAATACTCACACAAACCCATCCCCGACGACATAACAATAACGCGACGCTAATACAGGCAATTATCGTTGATTTATTGAATAAATTCTAATTCCCGATCCACGAAAGTCCACGGGACTCTAACAAAGTGCCTAGTAGGTGTGTAAACACTGTCTAAGGACAGCCATCATGTCCAATTTACAAATTGATCCATAACAATTTCTTAATTGCATAAAAACCTTAAGTTGAATGACTGTTTTGACTCGTTCTTGAAATCCGGGGGTCCAACGACGACGCCGTAAATTCCAGCGCGTTCTTTACGTCGAAACGGAGCCCGTGCTCACAAGTTTGGGCTGGCACGGGTCCCGAGGGCAAAGTTGGCCCATAATCTTTTTAGGTCCAATTTACAGCTATGTGGAAACTTAACATATACTTGATCTTTTAAGCATCTAACAGAAGCATGGTTATCATCATGGTCTAGGGACAGTGAGGCTCACCTTGTGCGCGTCGGAGGCCGGCCGGAAAGCTCGTCGGAGCAACACTTGAGCTCGGGCTAGGGCTCGGGTTGGTGTTCTTGGAGCAACTCGGGTTCAGCTCTGCACCAGAGGTGAGCACAGGTTATTACTGGGTCCCAGGAGGTGCTCTGGTCAGGTTGGGACAGGCGCCGGAGGCCGGAGGTGGCGGCAGCCGGAGACAAGCCCGCATGTGTGTGGCTCGGGTGCAACCTCTGGGACCATGGAACAGGAGGTGTTCTGGCCCAAAATAAAATGATGGGGATCATAGTAGGGGTGTTTAGACCATACCTGGGTGGTTGCCGGAGTCCCGGAGCACCGGGGATCGCCGGAGAGGAGGATTAGACCGAGCTCGGGTGCAACTCTGCACAGCAAAAGCCCGACGTTAGGGAGGCCATGCAAGATAATGGGAGGGCTCTTACCGACCACAGGAACTCACCTGGGTGGTTCCCGGTGACTGAGGAGCGCCGGCAAGGCGGCGCCGGAGGAGCTCGGTGGAGCTTTGATGGCCTCGAATGGCGGTTTCCGGCGCGGTGGCTCCGGGCCGGAGCAAGATGGACCAAAAGCTTCTACTCGGTGCCAGGAAGCTCGGTGCAGTGGTGGTCGGCGACGGGAGGCCGCGGCGGCGCCGGGCGACGGCGATCGGCGAAAATGCCAATTATCGGGTTTCTAGGGCTTCACCGATCGGGCCCGATCTTCGTCCGATCGAGTTCAGCTCCAGTGGGGAGGTTGCAGTCGTCCAGAGCGCGAGGTTCAACGGTGCTGATCTTGGTTTGATCGGTCGGATGGAGGCGACGGTCAGCGGCGGCCCAGAAAACAATAATCCGGCGGGGTTGCTCCCGCCGGCGATCCGGACGGCGGCCGCGGCTGGGCCTGCACCCGAGGAGTCCTCTCGGTGTCAGGAATCTGCTCAAATGCCCGAACGATAAAGAAAGTTCCAAGAACTTACCTTCGCCGGAGCCCAGCAAGATGGTGGCGTCTCCCGCGGCGGCGCACGGCGGAGCTGGGGTGCTGGCTCCCTCGGGCTCGACTGCGGCTTCACCAGGGACTTCGCCAGACAAGGTCTAGACCTCCCGATCACCTTCCGAGTGCCCTCGTCACCAACCACCCGAGATCAAGATATCCTTGATCCTCACTACTCCGGCGATGGGGAAGCTACGGCGGCCGGTACGGGCTGGCGAGGGGGGGGGGTTTCGAAAGAGAGGGGTGCTATTAGGTAGGTGCCGAGGAGGCTTAGACTGCGGGGATTTAAAGAGCAAGCTTCGAATTTCAAAAGTTGAATTCGAATATATTGCAAAATTGCATTGCAGCCCCTCCAAGCTGAGCATTGTAGGCTCGGGTATCTCACAGTAGTTTAGTCTCGCACTCAGGTCCCTCTCTATGCAATGGCACACTTTATGAGGCATGTTCTATAGGGATGTATATGCAAAAATCACATTTTTCGCCTTGTTTCACGCTTTTCGAGGCGTTCTGGTTGTCAGATCGAGAAACGGATTTCCCCACGACGTCCGGCTCGACGAATCCTATCAAGTAGCGATTTTCGTTTTTCGAGAAAGTGCCCAGATAATTTTTCGGTCCATAAAATACAGCTCCGAAATACAGTTTTTGCGTTTTTCGAGCCTTAGAGTCGTCAAACGGAAATTCCGTCAGCGCCATTGCGTCCAGAACGACGAAACCGTTCGAATCCACTATTTGAAGTGCTATGATCGGTTTCCGGATGGCGAATTGGCCAAGGTTGGCACTTAGAGAATTTGAATTTAGGGTTACTGTTCATCTACAGTTCCCTGCACTGTGCACTTAAGTCGCGGGTCCCGCCCGCTTCTTCGCTGATTTCTGAAAGATCCGTCCGTCGGATCTGAACTTGTTGAATATGGTTTTCGATCAGTTCGACAAGACGGTCGCACTGGTGGTCTCGGATTTTTGAAATTAGGCTCGGATTGAAAGGCGATGTTTCTGGCCCATTAACTGTGCAATTTACACTGCAGAAAAGGGGCACTTAGGCTATCCTTGCCATTTATGATCCAAAATTCAACTTGACTTTTTATTCTTTTCCTTTTTATTTATTTACAAAATTTGAATTCTTACAAAATTGTTCTTGAATTACTTTGTTGAATTCTTTTGCCCCGGCCCCCCCCCCCCCCCCCCCCCCCCCCCCCCCCTACTATTTTTTTTTTTTCCCGGAGCAGTGATGATAAAAAAAAGGAAGGATAAAATTCCCCCACAGTAGAGCTCATGCAATAAATTCACCTCCATTCAGTGGTGGAGGAGCCCTATACAAATCAGTAATTCATTTCTAAAGTATTAAAAAAAAAAAAAACAAATACTAAATGGTCTTTTGAACTTTAGAACTGAATAGAATCTTTCTGCATAGAAATATTTTAAAAAACAAATCCTACTAATTTGTTAGATAAATGACAAATATACATTCCAACAAAGTTACCAACCAAACTTGTGTCACGGCTCGGGGGTAAACCAGAACCCGGGCCCGCCAACAGATCCGCCGTGCACACAGAATTTTTCATGTACACGAAGCGCTGGTAACCTGCTCAGATATATAATATACAATAAAAGAGCATAAACAGAGCTGTACTAAAAGAACTAAAAGTAATCCCAGACTGAAATAAAGTACAAGCTGAATAAAAGTACAATAAACTCCCAGCTCACCACAAATATACAACCAGCTGGCCAAAGCCAGACCCAAAAGTAAACTACTGTAGTCTGAGATACAAAAGGGGATACAATAAAAGCCTAGCTAATCTCTCGCTCGGGGTAGATGATCTAGCTAGTCGGCGATCCTCTTACCTCGATCTGCCGCTGAAGGCCCAGCAGCTCCCACAGACGACTCTGCAAAACAAAGAAGAAAAAGGACAGAAAACAACCATGGGGGTGAGAACTACTAGATAAACCAGTAGCCTCCCCTAGTAGGTAAAAACCTCAAATGCTGACGCACCTACTAGGAATAAAGAGGCAAAAAGGAGGGAACAGTAGTAAGCTATAAAGGCTGCTGAAAAAGAAACTGCTACTACAATGCCTCTAAATGCAGTGCCAAAAAGATAACTGTATGCATGCAACTATAAGGCTAACCGCCCAAAGAAACCCAATCAAAAGGCCAGGAAGCACTGGCACTGCCTGCTCTGTCATCACTCACAACTCACCAACTGACCGGCACCCATCACGGTCAAAAAGCCTACTCCGGAGTGGCACTCGAGGGGAGCGACCCACACGAGTAAAGTATCACTGTATCAAGCATCTCTGTAACCAATGTCTCACAATAGTAGGACTGGATCATGACTATGATCAAAGTGGGAAAAACTCCATCCACTAATGCAATCCTGATCCCCAATCTGATGTGATAACAACATCCGGTCAACCGCCCAAAGTCCGCGGTCGCCGCTGAACCCATAAATCCCAATCTGATAAAGTAAAAGCATCTGGCCGACCGCCTAACATCCGCGGTTGCCACTATGCCCCACCATCCCCAAGACGAGTCAAAACTATCCCAGACTCAAGGTCCAAACTACACTATCCCAAAATCCCGATCAGACTCGAGCATCATGCATCGATAGAGAAGAAGAACGATAAACATGTTTTCTCCTAAGTCAAATCCAATAATATAGCGCAGCAGTAAATAGTGGCCTAACTAGGTGTCCAAAT
>CM054932.1:24565264-24572764 GCA_029168755.2 Tillandsia fasciculata
GGAATATATGAATAGATTTTTTTTTATATTTATTAGATCTTCTACTATTATTTTGATATATAAACAAGTGGCCTATTTGTTTTACTGAATGTTAAGTTTAAATTAAAATATAGCTGGAGAAAGTGAATAATATAAAAATTAAAAATATTGACTTTCAACAGTTTTCTCTTTTTCTATCCAGTAACGCTAGGATTACAACCCAATACAACCTCTCCCATCCAATCCCTCCCTTTTTTTTTTGTTGCTAAAATACATAAAAATCTTTTGTAAAAATTTGCTTTTTCTTTTTTTTTTTTTTTTTTTTTTGTTTTGTTTTTTTTTTTTTTTACGGTATTAATGGAAATGGTAAAATAACCAAATTATTTTTACTTATTTTATAAAAAAATTTAAAAATTTAATATATTTATGTTACTTCAAGAATATTTTTAGTATAAATTATAAAAAAATAGACAGAATAATAATAAAATTTTGACGGAGATAAGTTAAATATATCCATTTAAATTTTTGAGAAGATAAAATATAGATTTTTGAAAATCAGATAGAAAAGTGAAAAAACAAATATATATATATATATATATATATATATATATATATATTATATATATATATATATATATATTGTAATTTTACCTCTCTTTTTTTTTCATTTGTTTTGGGTTGTTGGTATACCCTACAACCCTTGGATTAAAGGATTGAAGGGAATTACACAACTCCTTTGGATTGTAGACTTTGTTTTTCTCTTTTAAATTTATTATTATGCACTATTTTAATCTATCATTTTCTTATCATTTTCTACACTAGAGAGTTACTTCTTTTGCTACAGTACATTATTTATTTTGTTTTCAAACATACCACACTAAACTATTGTTTTCTCATTAACTTCTATACTGTTATGAACAAATTTACAGTTTAAGATAGAACTAGCAACTCTGTTGAGAGTCACAAGTAGCAAAAAAGCATATAGAGCCAGGTGATCTTCAATGTCATATTTTAGACCTTTTACTGCAAAGAGCAGAAAAAATTAGATCTGTTGACAACTTTTTTTTTCAAATTGTTCTCAACCCATATTTTCTGCCATTTATGGGTGTTTCATCTTTTTTATCACCAAAATAGGTGTATACAGTCTAGTACTTCCAACCAAACCAGTACTTGTTAAATGAAGCTGCTATGCTAGCACCCTCTACAAACTTCAGTTCTACCCTAAAATTTTCTAGCTAAATTGAATAATTACTCAAATTCTAGACTCATTTGACATGGAGACAAAATATAGAGTGGAAATTTCTTCTCTCTGGTCTTGCTACTGCTATGTTACATTTTGGTGTCTCAATTCAAATTTAAGAAACAGGCAAACAATAAACCAGTCGAATTGAAGCACTACATCTTAAAGTCAAAAATATTAATAAGGAATGGATCAATAATGAAGCAGCTCAGAAAGGGAAACTGATGAAAGAATGGTACACAGTAGAGATTGGACTGTCTACAAAAAGGGCAACATATGCAGAGCCTCAAACTCCATGAAAATGAATCCGAAGATTTCCTAAAACAGATAAACAATGGCCTACACTAGCACAAATATTGAATGGGAGAGAAGAACAACAAACAAAATGGTTATTTCCTATCATACAAGGAGCTTTTTGTGAAAAAAAAGAAAAAGAAGAAAAAAAGAACAGAATAGCGCAAACTAGGAACTACCGTGTGATCTGAATGATGACATCGATTGTGCCGAAACGGAGGCAGTAGGGCTGCTCAGTTCCCTATCTCCATTTGCAACCCTCGATCTTCCGCTTATCTTACTTATTGTGTCTTGGGCAACATCAATGAACCAATCATCGCCAGGAAGTACACTGCATGAAACCCATAACGTAACTCGCTGAACTATGAAAACAAATCTTGCAGAAACACAATAATGTAACTCAATGGAGGAGTATTAATAGGAAAATAGCACGCACAGGAAACAGCGTTTCTGCTGAACGAATTTGAGATAGAAAAGGTCATAGTAACCAACAAAGTGCTAGCAAATAGGTTGAATCTTATCAAGTGAAAGCATGCAATAAGTCGTTAATTTGTCTTGGCGATCCATAGATACAGTGACATAATAAGTAAATAGATTACCTGTCTGGGTTCATCCCAGTAGCAGAAAATGCAGCCATAGCTCTTTCAATGACGTCAATTATAACTTGATGAACATGCCGAGACAAGAATCGGCCATGTCCAAAAAGGATCACAAACTGCATATCCAAATAAAACTACAGAGGGAAAAATAAATAATAAGCAGAAGCTAAAACAAATCAATCGATAAAAGAAGAAAGTAGATAAAAAAATTGTTGTACCTGTTGAAGACCGAGAGGACCCAAAGGTTTTGGTCCCTCTTCAATGTCTTCCCAGAAGCTCTGATCTTCTGAGAGCCATAATATGACTGTCTCAGTAAGTCTCATCAGTAACAACGTAGCGAACCTTTCCCTGCCGACAAACATTTCTGTAGTTATGCTCGCCATCCTATTTAGTTTTGCATATAGTTCCTGGGAACAACACCGAAATTTTTTTATCAAAACTGTGTTCAGTAGTATTCTCTAGAAACTTACTTGTTACTCGAAGCATTATTAATGAACACTGAAAGGAAGCTAAAAGAGTTCTCGTCTTTCACATGCTAAAACTATCAATTACAAGTTGAAGACCATGTGATAAGTTTGGTCTTACTGAATTAAACTTGATTCCTTATAGCATGAAAATCTGTATTTACATTTCTTGGAGAAGAAATTACTTTAAACCATTTTACAAGGCACTTAAAAAGATTCACAATCACATTTTAACATCAATAACTAGGCTTCAGCTTGCTAAATAAGAAAACTTTTTCCTAAGGACAATTCTTCCATAGAGTCCTGAATACTACTTGATTGCAGCAAGTAGCCTCCTTACAGGTAGGTAACTTAAAAGTTAAAAAACTCAGATATCTCATATTCCATAAGATTCTGAACACTATTAAGTTGATAAGAAGACAAAAAACATATCAATAAAAGTGAGGACTCATTATACATCGACAAACGAGAAGCCAATCAACCAAAGCAAAATACAGTTGCAATCCCAACTTTGAAAGCAATGGGAAAAGTATATCAGGTAAAATAGAATAAGATAGAGAATGAGGATGACATGCATGCGCACGTTGTCTTCTTCGAAACTACATGACAAGAAAACTAAAACTAGGACCTCAATAAACATATAGGTGTTATACATGTAACATTTCATTCATCACTATCCGCATGAAATAAACTTGCTTAGCTTAATCAAAGATAACATATTTGATGTGTAGAAGAACAGAACTCAGAAGTAACACAAAGAAAAGAAGAAATAAGAGCGCAAATAAAATTCATCGACAGAATGAAGTTTTCGTATCAGAACTCTACTTCAAAAAGTTGTAAATTTAAACTATTAAAGAAACCTAGAAAAGCATACTAGTACCTGAAAGATTGGGGAAGGAACCCAGTCTGGCTCTTCAACAACACTATTATCCATACTAATGTACATATCTGCACTTAAATGGCTATCACCATCCTCTGTGAATATGAGATCAAGAGCGTGCTGCCTACAGAAACTGTCTCTCAACCTATCAACAGAACGTTGCAGCTTTTTTTTCCATTCTCTTTGCTCAGGTACACGGTTATTCTTTTCTGAAGCTCTTTTACGAAGATCATCACTACCAGTCTGGAACATTGGAGAAAGCTTCATGGCTGCTCGAGGCAGCAACTCTTCTGCTAATAAAGAGGCATTAGCAAGCAACGCTAGCTGCTGCATTTCGGTCTCTGCCATCCTAACAATTTTGTTTACAGAACCTTCCAGGTTCTCGTCATCTTCCATTGAACCCGGTAATGCGCTTATGAGCAAATTGACATATGAGTTGAAGACTTTAAGAAGGCCATCCATCGTCGATCCACCTAACTGCAAACTAAGGAGCGGCCCCACATCCTCAAAGAAATCCTGCAAATGGCAGTTGGAAAGATGAAAAGCTATGTATGAGGGAGAAAACTTCGGTAATATTGAAGTTGTTTAACTATATAACACTAGCCTAAATGACCAACTATTTATCAGCTAAAGATGCATATGAAGAGCTTCCAGATCAGATTTTTTTCAGACAAATAAACACTTGTATGGTCACTGGCTCAAAAAAAAAAAACTAGATGATTTTTACCATGCATTAACAGATTATGGTGCAAACATAAGTGTCCAAAATAAACCATCATATTATAGTGCAAAAATAGGCTAAGAAAGAACCGACGCACAATATTGCCTTTATCCTATATGAAAGTATATGTATCACCTGAACCATAGTATTGAAACAATGTGCACTGCTAGAAAGTTTCTGCTGGAGAGCTAAATTTGTCGTAGATGCTCTAGCAGAAGCACGTAAACCAGAAGGTGGACAAATAAGCACCCAACCATCAGCGGCAGCTAAAGCAGCAGTGCTCTCTTCAATCCTTTTCAAATTAGCCTCTAGTGCTTGCTCAACACTGGGCCTGAACAGCTTCAGGAGAACAGAAGAAAGCGAAAGCCCACGGGCCTCCAGCAAAGAACAGTGGCCAAGAGCAATCTGAACGCACTCTGCAGCTGCTCTTAACCCTCCAGCAGCAGCACACGAGGTTAAGGCATGCCTCTTTACAAGTTGGGCAAAAGCCTCTGCCTGTTTTGTAGCCCATATAACCAATTCTGACGCATATGATGGTTCTTCACCAAAAACCTCTAAAGAGTCATTAAGAGCCTGAGAAATAATAGAGAACACCTGCTGGGATAGAGCTGCAGTGTATGCTCCCCCATATGAAGTGGTGGTTGGATGAATCGTCTGCATGTTATGCTGAAGCTTCTCATTATGAGCATTAAGCAGCAAGCTATGAGCACGGGGCCCGTCCCCAAGCCTCTTGAGGGCGGAGGCTGCTGCACGGAGTTCGACTCCACGGGTTGAAGATTGGCAGGTGGCTTCAGCAAGCTGATCTGCTAATTTCTGACGATGGTAAGAAATAGCCCTCTGTAATGATGAAATTTCGGCTGCACCTAAAGTCTGTCTTTGTTTGGCTTCTGTGGCTATGCGGTCAGCTTCATCTAGGGCATCCAAAGCTTCATCCACTCTCCTCTCAGCTAGTAGAACATCGAGCATGTCAGGGAACTCTTGGGACCATTTCTGTACATCTGAAGGTTCTCGGTCTTCGACGCGCGATAGATCATCTTCTGCAGAAGCTTTGGAGCTAGCAGTAACAGAATCAATGTGAACTCCGTCGGCTAAACCATGAATTAAAGCTGCCTGGGTAGATAGAAGATTTCTAATGGATAGAAGCTCGCCTTCTAGATCTGATATCTCCTTTGATGTTCTGTAAATGATGAAAACCTATGTCAATTGCATTTCTACCATTAACGATAATTTTAGGTGAGAAATTAAATGTAAAAACAAACAGGCAAATAGCACATTTTGAAATGGGTGAACTCACAGTTTTAAATAAAATACCTAACCTCTCCTCTTTCCTCTTTTTTGTTTTTTGTTTTTTGTTTTTTGTTTTTTTTTGAGAAATACCTAACCTTTCATTATATTTTGTTCCACTACCTCGTCTTCGGAGCTTGATTGATGATGTTAAGTTCTGTCAAAAACTTAACAGTCAGATAACAAAACACGAAATAATACAAAGCACTTAAATCTTAACTTCCAAAGTTCATAAACTCATTCCACAATATACTGTAGTTCAGGCAGTGATGTTGTCCTAGCACATAAGGCTCCTGCCTATAACAGGTCTGAGGAGGAGAAAGACAATAACTTCTTTCCACAATATTAACCTGTACCGCGTTGAATCATGGTTGAAACCTTACGAGCAAGCTAATAGACACCATAACCAGCAAGAGTTATCAACTTATCATAATTACATGAGGATGAATTTACACAAGAAATCCTGCTTATCCTCTTGAGACTACACCGGTAACAGAGGAAGATGATGAAACTACTGGTTCTACTTCTATAGTTTGTTTCTGGAAGCTAAGAACCTTCTTATGAAGCTACTTTAATTAGTTAGCCATGTAATTATTTAGAAACATCAAATTAAACCTTCACTAAAGGAGAATTGCTGAAGATTACTGACCAGAAGGTAGTTTACTAAAGGTGCAGAACACAAAATGTCCAATAAAAGGTGTTTAAGATACATACCTAATGAATGCTGAATAGTTGGCGTAAACACTTCTACGCATCTCTTCAGCAGAAGCCTTCTTTAGATCTTGAAGATAAGAGCATAGGTGCCTTATTTCCTGCAGCAAGTGAAAATGCATTCAGACTATTATCAGTTACATTTTCATAATGCTAATCAGTAATAGAGAAGTTCCAGAGGGCTCAAGAATTTCAGCATTGTAGATTACCTATGCAATATTAAAAGAAACATAACAATTCCCTGAAGTTTGGTATATCCAGATGCTATGTGGAAGTAAAAACAACAACAAGATCTTACTATCTTAGTAGTAATCAGATAAAATTGACTTACAGGTTTTGCTTGCTTACGGCAAGAGTAGAAACTAGAAAGCCACGATATAATGTAAAATCAGACCACAAATCATCAGAAAACTTGGATGTCTATTGATGTCACTAAGTAAGTTATTGGTGAAATCACCTCTTAAAGGTCAAAAAAAGTAACTGGGTAAACCTCTCCACCATAATTATCATAACAAATATCCTTCAATAAGACTTTTCCGCAACAACAAAGAAGTGCAATCCCCACTTATTAAGCATCTAAAGCGCGAACATTTTTGTCTCTGTTCAACAATCTTCAGCAGGCCATCAGTTAACTAAGAGCCATTTGACATCTCACCTAGTCAATTTCCAAAGGACATTAAAAATACTTTGGTGATTCAACAAACAATGAAGAGAATTTCGTCCATGGTCTCGTATCATTTGTTGAACATATGAAAACTTCTCTCCGAATCTATTTTCTCACAACTCATATAATTATGATTTTTTGGCCAAATCAAACTGAACATTCCAGATGGATTACGGAAACATGCAGGAGAAAAGGGGCGCATTCATCAAAAGATCCGCTACTCCGGGTGGATTACCGATAATAAGTGGTCAAATCCTTCCTAATAGATCCTTAGAACAAGCATTTATCCCATAATCCACAAATGGTTCGCTCCAACTCATTTGCACATCAAAATTTGACTATTTCTCTCAACGGATCTACAGGAACACAAGCACATCACAAAGACAAGCTCCAAAATGGCATCTTTTGCAGTGAAATCGCATCAAAACCTCAAAAAAAAAAAAAAAAAAAAAAAAAAAAAAAAAAAATCCAAACAAATAGGAAATATTTTGGGAAGGGGGAGAGATTGGGGACCTTCTCGTTCATGGTCTGGCACTTGGATTGGACGTAGGCGTCGGGGTCGAAGTTGTCGGTCTTGAAGATCTTGAGCTTGTCGGCGAGCTGCACACCGCTCTCGTTTTGCCCCGCCCCGCCATTGGCGTGGTGCGCCATCGGCCCCGAGAGC
>CM054932.1:24577764-24645680 GCA_029168755.2 Tillandsia fasciculata
ACAATTTTTTCAAAGTTGCAAGTTTTATTTCACACAAAAATAATAGTATTTAGTTAAATATCTTCATATATTAAAAAAATTTAAAAAATAAATATTTTTAAGAATATTATTTTAAAGTAAAATTATTTTAATTCTGTGTAGAAATTTTAGATTAGGAATTTTAGGTAGAGAGCTCAGCGTCCTTTCAATACACTATTTTTAAAATTTTAATTTAAAATTTAAAATATATATTTATATTATAAATTTTAAATTTTAAATTTTAAATTATATTTTAAACTAAAATATTAAATTTTATTATTTTGAAATAGTATATATTTTATTATTAGGAATACTAAAATTTATAAAATAAATTAAATATAGCAATTCTAGATACACTGTAATTTATTATTATATTGTTTTATTAAACAAAACGCGATAATAAAATATCAATAGTAATTTGATTTAGAAAATTTAAATATCTAATTATGACAAAATAATCTGTAATATATATAATGTAAATTAAACGCCCCCTTTATTAAAAGTTTTAGCATGTCCTCAATACAATCTATTATTTGGTAGAACTTCATGCTACATGTCACACTCCTAGCCCTTTTGCTACTTGTCAAATTCTCCTTATTCTTCTCCCTCTCTCCCTCTTTGTGACTCGTAGCCTTCTCCCCTAACTTCATGCCACGTGTCTCTTTTTCTTTCGCCCTCTCTATGACTCCTAGCCTTCTCTCCTTCTCTGTTTCTCCTTTATCCTCCGATTTCTTTGCCGATCGATCGGACGGCGAGGTTGGGTTTCGCCTCGGGGCAGAACTTCATGCCACGTGTCTCTCAGTTTCTCGCCCTCTCTGTGACTCCTAACCTCTCCCTCTCTATGTTTCTCCTTCGTCCTCTGATTTCCTTTATGGTGGTCCAAATTTCTGTGTTACTTGACCGCGTAGTCCGCGACGTGAAAACACCTATTATTGGTGTATCGAGTGCATAACGCGTCAAACGGACGCGAAAAATGGACTCAACGCACGAAAACGATCAAAATAGGTTATTTGGGCTCACTAGGCCCATTTCGGAAGCCGTCCACGGCCCAGAGGGCGTGCACCGGGAGCAGCGGACCACCGCACGGGACACGTGGCAAGCAGGGATTGGGCGCAGCAGGGGGGAGGTGGCGTGGCAGGAAAGTGCGGCCACTTTGCGCCGCGCGGTTGGCTGTCGCCAACCGCTCTGCCAGGCTGGCGTGCCACGTGGCGCGGCCTGGTTGGCCAACGCCCGAGCGTAGCTTGGAGCGGGACACGCGGCGCACCCGGAGCGATCCGGGCGTTGCGCGGATGGCCGCCGGGTGTCCAGTTTCGAGGCCTGAATGTTTCAGGCGTCCGAAATTGTACACCAAAGCCCAAAATGGGGTTTTTTTCTGGTTTTTGCCTATAAATAGGCCCTTGGAGCCCCCTATTTTGGTTTTTTTGGAGATTTCTCAGGGCCCCTCTTTGGCTGAGATTTTTCTTCACCAAGTCCACCACACTTTGAAGGATCCTTGGCATTTTTGGAGGCCGTTGCATCGACGTTTCCCCCGACTTCGCGCGCTTCGACGTTCCTTCGATTGTGGCCCTTTCCGTTGACGTTTCGTCCGCGGACTCCCCCGAGCTGACCCTTGGGAGTTTTTAGCCAATTTTTAGTGCGGCGTTTTGTTGGGTTTAGGTTAATAAGGATCTAATAGGGGAAAAAACACCTAGAGGGGGGTGAATAGGTGTAAACAATAAACACTCAAAAATCATTGTGCGATAAAACCCAATGCGGAAAAATAAAAGAACACACAAGATTTTTACGTGGAAAAACTCCAAACCGGAGTAAAAAACCACGGGACCGATAACACGGCGAAATCCACTAGAATTAACACACGTACAAGGTGATATAACGTACTCACAGACGACTCAACCTTTTACCATACGCTCCTAGTAGATCTTCTCCGCTCGCTCCACGACGCTTCTCGAATCCACGATCCGCGCCCAACGCTGAATCCACAGCGTCCAACGTCGAGTCCACGACGTCCGACCGAATCCACGGTCTTCACCCAATGGCACGCTTCGAATCCACGAACGCACCTCGCTCCGAATCCACGAGAGCGATGCACCTTGAATCCACAAGGCCACGCGAGTCCACGCGCCGATTTTGGGTAAATCGTTGTTTGTTTGGGTGGTGATGATCCGCCGAATACTTAGATCAAGAGTAGATCGGAAATACCATCTAAGTATTCATTAGTTTGATTCAACTCAAGATGTGAGTATGAAAACCTAGAATCAAACTAATCAATATAGATGAAGAACCATTAAATAGATCTAATGATTTCCGTTCTTCTCTATATGTGGATCTAAGGCCGTATAAAATGATATTTGAAAATGACGGCTCTTTTTCCGATGCCCTAGAAATGAAATAGGAGGGCTATTTATAGGTTAGAAACCCTAGGAAGAATATTCGGATCAAAAACAAACTTTTCTGGAAAGTTTTACCGACGGCGATCCGGATTGCATAAGCCACGATCCGGATCGCAGAAGCACAGAATGCAGTTTCCAGAAAATCGCCTGTTCGGGATCCGGATCATAATCCACGATCCGGATCGTTCATACATTTTCACAAAACACCCCATTCGGGATCCGGACTGCCCAAGCTGTGATCCGGATTGCAGCAATGTATGAACGAACACCTTTCGGGATCCGGATTGAAAGCCACGATCCGGATCCTGAACATGTCCCATGTCCAGTTTTTGATGAATATGCAATTAAAACCTCTTCCAGGTGTTTCTACACTATAAGAAGTATTCGGATCATCAAAATTATTTAGTTAAACGTACCTGATCCTTTTGAATTCTTCTTTCTTGAGATTGAGGTATATGATCCAAAGTTTCTTCATCTTCAATCTTCAAGACTTAATACATTCACGAAATACGCCAACTCAAATTCCGTAACAATCTCCCCCTTTGGCGGTTTCGTGACAAAACACAAATCCACAAAGAAAATTCAAAAAGATATTTTTGTTGCTATCACCATACAACAAAAATTTACAAAAGAGTTCCAGAAATTAAAAACATGAGATAAACTCCTAAGACAGACTCTAGACTTAGACATCTGTAATCTCTGCACACAGAAAACATTCTTGACAAACAAATTCGTTAGATACCTCAAGAATTGGAACATACAAAACCAAGTACAGAGATAGAGTTTATCTCATCATGACATTTAAAAGAATCAGATATGTGAAAGAAACATAGTTAAAACCAACATATCTTCTAAGCAGTTGAAAACCAAATGTCAAAGTATGTTAGTCCAACATCAACTTGTTAGTCATATTACATGCCCAAATAGTTAGTCAAATAGTTAGTATAGAAGCATGTCACAAATCACAAAAGAAAACCAAAGTTGAGTTGAGATTCATACTTACCTTGATATCACAATCATTGTTCATTCATTGATTGTTCATTGTTTTCGCTAACTCTCTCCCCCTTTTTGTCACAAAACAAAGCCAAAACGTAGCATGAGCTACAATATGTAAGGAGAGTAACAAAAATAGAGTTCTAAAAATATGCACAAACTGAGAACTAAACTAAAAGAGTAAAGAAAAACAAAGTTCTGAGAACTAAGAACCCAAACTAAGGTGACCAATTCTGTTGCTCAATCTGAAGAGTCAGAACTAGTACAGCTTAGCTTGCTTAAAAGTCCTTTAAGCAAGTTCTTAAGGTTTGAGTATTTTTTCTTGATCTTCTTGTGTTCAGAGGAGACTTGCTGAAGCTCTCTCGATATTCTTTCATGTGTAGCAGAGATTCTTTGTTGTTCCTGACGAATCGATTCCAATATCTCTGTCTCAGTTGTCCGTGTCTTTGAATAAGATGAACGCTGTCTGGATGCAGATGGTGCATCAGGTCCTGCAGTCCATGGTGATCCAGTTTGCAAAATTCCTGAAAGTGAGCGTGCTCTGGTTAGAGGCCCACTCTGCTGGCTTGTATTTCTTTGAACGCTTTTCCTTCTTGTATATTGTACGGTCGTGGAGGCAGATTTCATAAGTCTCTTCCCTTTGGTGAACTTCCTTTCGTCTTCATCAATTTTTCGCTGAACATCCTTAAAGAAATCGTCCCATTCTTCACTATTGTAATCTGAGCTGTCTTCATTGGCTCCTTCCGGTTTGTCTCCAGTTGAGACGCCTGGTTCTTCTTTAACCGATGAACCCCCAGGCAGCATTGCGACCAGCAAGATGATCAACCAGGAGAATGCCATTGATTCT
This sequence comes from Tillandsia fasciculata, assembly GCA_029168755.2. Lineage (NCBI taxonomy): Eukaryota > Viridiplantae > Streptophyta > Magnoliopsida > Poales > Bromeliaceae > Tillandsia > Tillandsia fasciculata. The sequence continues at coordinate 24,582,013 of CM054932.1, forward strand.
AGTGCTTTGAGTTTTTAGAAAATGTCCTGTGAAGACCAACTCAAGAACATATGAAAAATCGTCAATTTTGAAAAATTTGAAAAATTGTACCTAGACAATCATAATCATGTAGAGAAGCCAAGAATCAAATTAGTTTTCCAAAAAGAATTTTAAAAATAGATCAATTCCATGATTTACAAAAATTCCTCTTTTATGCCCTAAAACCGAATTTTTAGAAATCGAAGCCTAAAAACTCGTTAATCAAGTGAAATCCCAGCATAAAAGCAAAACTAATTGACCCAGAGTTCTTATTTCAAAAGAAATTTGATCAAAAACCATTCACAAACGAAAAAAATCCAACTTTTCAACTCACGTTTGATGAAAAAACAGAAAAACTGTGAAAAACCGAGTTTTGATCATGAAAACTTACTTGAATCCGAAGAACTTTGAGTTTTGAAGCACCAAGAAGCAAGAAATCTAGAGAGAGAAACTCTAGAAGCTTGAAAACCAGAAATTAGGGTAAAGAAATCTCGAATCTGAAAGTTTCTATATAAAACCCTAGCCGTGATCCGGATCGGCCGAGAATGTGATCCGGATCGGCTACCCGCAGGAAAAATCCTGCGTTCGGGATCCGGATCACTTGCCACGATCCGGATCGGCTACACCTTTTTCTTCAGAAAAATTAAGAAAAATACATAAAATCCAGAAAAAGTATGTAAGCACTTTACCATGTCAACTTTAAACAAATGACATCGTTTCATACAACAAGAAATAGATTATGAAAAATCTATCAAAAATATCCAAAAATGAAACGAAAATTTACGAAAGTTAAAACACTTAAAGTTGAACAACTTCAATTACATCTATCCTGATCTTATGTGTAATGCCTTTATCAAATCATCAATTTCAGTAAAGAAAATGAAGTACCAAGATCAATAGATGTTTGAAATCCCAGATAAGTTAGATAATATATCTAGACAATCTGTTGAAGGAGTGGCTCTTTGAGCATCTTTTCAAAAATCCCACCTTATACCAACCATGAAATACGACTGAGTCAAGTATTTCAATATGAGTTTCATCAACAATTTTTCAAACAAAAGTTTGCTTTTCATTCATGGAGTATCTTTTTCTTTCATTTTCTCCATGTGGTGGTAGTTTTCACACTCCTCATTGGGATGTAACTCTTTCCACATCTTTTGAGCATTTCACATTTCATTGACTCCCCCTCAATTGGCTATCAATTATTTAATATATAAAGTATTCAACCAAACCATTGATCTCGAATTCATACTCGACTAAGCAATCAAATATGATAATGACTATACCAAGAGATCATTGAGAGAGAAATTGACTTTGATCACTTAAAAGATGGTTTAATTAACGTAAATGATCATTGCAACATTGAAATATTATGACATCAAAAACATAATAAATTTCTAAATGCATAAAAGGATGCAATTAAAGTCAATTATGATTTATGCTCAATTAGTGTGCTATGTACAGAACATAGATAAAGAACAAAACAAAAACAAAACAAAAACAAAACCTAATCTAAGCAAAGGTTTCAAAAGAGTTTATTTCAAGGAAAGCATGCCAATTGCTTTACGCAAGTGAATAAAACGTTTTTGATCCAAAGGTTTTGTTAAGATGTCGGCTAATTGATCCTCAGTTGAAATATATGACAGTTGAAGAATGTTTGATTCAACTAGCTCTCTAAGAAAATGATATCTAAGTTCAATATGTTTTGTTCTAGAGTGCAACACAGGGTTTTTAGAAATGTTAATAGCACTAGTGTTGTCACATAAAATGGTTACCGAAGATGTTGAAATCCGGAAATCGCTCAACACGCTTTTCATCCAAATCAATTGGGTTGAACAACTTCCTGCAGAAATGTACTCCGCTTCGGCAGTCGAGAGTGCTATGCAGTTCTGCTTTTTACTGTGCCATGCAACAAGGCAGTGGCCAAGATAGAAGCATGCACCACTCGTGCTTTTCCGGTCATCCACCGATCCAGCCCAATCGGCATCTGAGTATCCAACAATATCCAAAGTCGTTCCCATAGGATACCAAATTCCGAAATTGATTGTACCTTTGATATACCGGATGATCCGTTTCACCGCTTTCAGGTGAACCTCCTTCGGTGCTGATTGATATCTCGCACAAATCCCAACACTGAAGGATATATCCGGGCGACTAGCCGTGAGATATAGTAGACTTCCAATCATACTGCGGTACAGTTTCTCGTCTACATTCTCACTTTGTGATTCACTTCCAAGTCCCTTATGGCTAGTTCCCATTGGAGTCGGAAAATCCTTAGAATTTTCAAGATCAAACTTTTTGACCAACTCCAGTGCATACTTGGATTGACACAAGTGAATTCCTTCATCGTTTTGTTTAACTTGTAATCCAAGAAAATAATTCAATTCGCCCATCATGGACATCTCAAATTCGCTTTCCATGGTCTCCGCGAATTTAGAAGCATCATTATCTCTTGTTGCTCCAAAAACAATGTCATCGACATAGATTTGAGCAACTATGAAATTGTTTTGATAATGCTTCACAAAGAGAGTCCTGTCAGCTCCCCCTCGAGTGTAGCCCTTTTCCAAAAGGTGCTTTGTCAACCTTTCGTACCATGCTCGCGGTGCTTGTTTCAGACCGTAAAGAGCCTTTTTCAGACGAAAAACATGGTTAGGTAGTTTATGATCCACAAAACCTTTCGGTTGAGCTACATAAACTTCCTCATTTAAAAATCCATTTAAAAAGGCGCTCTTAACGTCCATTTGAAATAATTTGATTTTAAAATGACAAGCAATCGCAAACAATATACGAATGGACTCGAGTCTAGCTACAGGGGCGAAGGTTTCATCAAAGTCTATACCTTCTACTTGAGAGTAGCCTTGAGCAACTAACCTTGCTTTGTTCCTGATGATAGTACCTTCTTCGTTTTTCTTGTTCTTGAAGATCCATTTGGTACCTATCACATTGTGTTGCTTCGGAGGCTTCGTCAATTCCCAGACTTTGTTTCGCTCGAATTGATGGAGCTCTTCCTGCATTGCTTTAATCCAGTAATCATCTTGGAGAGCTTCATCAACATTCCTTGGTTCGATTTGAGATACATAGCATGCAAATCCGCAAACCAATTGTCTCCGTGTTCTAACTCCTTCTTGTGGATCTCCAATTATGTTCGATTCAGGGTGATCCTTGGAGATGCGTAACGTTTGAGGTAGAGGAGTAGGCGGAGGTACACGAGATGATTCCTGCACATCAGATAAGCTTGAAGAACCGTTAGATGCATCAACATTATTATCGAAAGAATTGTTAGAAGAAGATGCATTAGCAGGTGTATCATCATCAAGAGAGATATCGAGGGTAGATTTTTCAGATTCAAAATGAAAAGCTTCATCTACCTTAACATTTATCGATTCTACGATCGTCTTAGATTCTAAGTTAAAAACTCGATATGCTCTGCTGTTTGTAGAATAACCTAAGAAAATCCCTTCGTCACTTCGAGAGTCAAATTTTCCAAGATTTTCGCGATCACGTAAAATAAAACACCGACTCCCAAAGATACGAAAATATTTGATGTTAGGTTTTCTACAAAACCAAAGTTCATATGGTGTATTCAAAGTCCCCGGGCGCAAATACACGCGATTGATAACATAGACAGCAGTGTTCACCGCTTCAGCCCAAAAATATAAAGGTAAGTTCCGGCTGTGAAGCATAACACGTGCCATTTCCTGTACGACCCTGTTTTTGCGCTCGACTACACCATTTTGTTGAGGTGTGTAAGGTGCGGAGAATTCATGTTTAATGCCATTAGAAGTGCAAAAATCAATGAATTTGGAATTTATGAATTCCCCACCTCTATCACTCCTAACTCGAGTAATCCTTTCATTCTTTTCATCATAATACGATTGCAGATTTCGAGAAAAGAATCAAAGGTATCAGCTTTTTCTTTTAGAAAGGCTACCCAAGTATATCTAGAAAAATCATCAACCAACAAGAAAATATACCATTTACCTCCCAGAGATGGTTGACGAGTTGGCCCCATTAAGTCCATATGCAAAAGTTCCAAAGGCCGTTTTGTACCTATGTGGTTCAAATTCTTGTGTGCAGTCCTAGACTGTTTTCCCTTTTGGCAACCGCCACACACAAGGTTTTGTTCAAAAGAAAGTTTCGGAACCCCCTTGACCACATCTTTATTTGAAATTCTAGCAAGTTCCTTAAAGTTTATGTGACCTAGCCTTTCATGCCAAAGTGTTTCATTTTTCAAAGATGCTAGGTTACATTTTTCAGAAATCTTAGAAGGAACTACATAACAATTGTTTTCTGATCTAACCCCCTTTAAAAAGAAAGCATGGTTCATGTCAGTTACAGTGCATTTATCAGATGAAAAATTAACTGAATAACCACTATCACACAGTTGACTTATGCTTATGAGGTTAGTCTTAAGGCCATGAACAAATAACACATTATCTAGAACCGGGCCATCTGGAATAGCTACCGTTCCCTTTCCAACAATTTTGGAAGACCGACCATCTCCGAAAACAACAAGTCCTCCGGAGTTTTTCTCAAATGTTTGAAAACAGTTTTTATCGCCGGTCATATGACGGGAACACCCGCTATCCAGGTACCAAGACGAACTATCATATGCATGCAAGGAAACATTGGTAGCAAGACAGGGAAAGATTTCACCTTTGCGCACCCAAACCTTTTTGGAGTGCGTCGGTAATGGTCGTGAAGTTGATTTCCTAGGTGAGAGCGTCTTGCTTGAAGAATTGCTGCTCCTTGATGATGTCGTCTTGAGCGGTGTACTACCAAGGCTCTTTTCCTTCAATTGATTGGAGTTGTTTTCCGAGGAATAGCCCTTTTGGTAGTCATTGCAAGATGTGCTTGAGGTGTGCGTTTGGCTCCAGTCTTGCAATTTCTTCTTATGTGCCCTGAAATGCCACAACGAAAACATACCTTGGATCTTGTCGATTCCGAAGAAGATGTAGTAGGTTCGTTGTCGTTGCTTGTCGTGAACACCGGTGTCGGAGGAGGAGATACCGACTGAGGCACAAATACTGTACCACTCGAACTTGGAATGTCTCCAGTTTGAGTGTATCCGAGGCCGAACTTGTTTCTTTGACCGAGACCAAGAAGTCTGTCCAACTTACTCCTTCCAGAAGAAAATCTCTGTAAGTCATCCTTTAGTTGGCGTATGGTCTCCGTCATTTCCAATTTTTCCTGTCGAGCCTCGCCGTTGAGCTTCAAGAAGTAATTCGCTTTGTTCACCATATCTATATAACTCTTCTCGAAATGCTCATTGGACTCTTGAAGGGAAACATTTGTCTTAATCAGATTGTCCCTTTCCACTTCAAGATCGGTTGAGATAGAGGTTACTCTTTTTACTTCATCTTCAAGATCCTGCAATCTCTCTTTCAACCCCTTGTTTTGTTTAGCCAGTTTCTTTGAATCCCTCAAAAGTTATGGTAGGCTAAAACAAAATCTTCACCTTCCGAATCATCTGATTCATCGTCCGTTGCAATCTTTTCCACAGTGGAGTTGGACAGTGAGTCGGATGTACTTGCCATTAAGCACATGAAGGGAGAAGATGTAGTGGACGCGTGGAAAGCTGTCGCGTTGTCTTCTTCATCACTTGACGATGACTCATTTGACGTGGAGTTGTCATCCCAAGTAACTACTTGCATCGCCTTCTTCTTTGCCGGATTCTTGTTGGGACATTCCGTTGCTATGTGGCCGTAGCCTCGACATTTGAAACACTGAACTTGTCCCTCAGAACTTTTCTTATCCTTTGAGAAGTTCTCTTGGCTTCTTGACTTGTAACTTGAAGAACCCTTGCCTTTCTTCGACTTTCCGAAGGATGGAGTTTTGCTTGAATTTCCCCTTCGAAAGTTGCGGCGAAACTTCCTTGTCAAGAGAGCGAGCTGCTTCTCAAAGTCCTCCATAGAAATGTTCTCGTCGTCGTCCGAGGAGGATGAATCCGCGTCTTCTTCTTTAGTTGATTTCAATGCGTAACCTGAAGACTTAGAAGAGGATGCCTTTCCAGAAGAATAGTTAGTAGGAAAAGTCATTTCATAAGTTTGTAAAGCACCTACTAATTCTTCTACACGCATTTCGTCCGGGTGTTTAATTGTTTCAATGGCTGCGACCTTCGGGCGAAATCGTTCAGGAAGAGTTCTTAGAATTTTTCTTACAACTTTAAATTCTGGAATCTTCTCTCCCAAGTTAGCACATGAGTTCACGATGTCTTGCAATCGTGTGTAATAGTCAGTGAAGGATTCATTCTCTGCCATAGAGATAGAGTCAAACTTGCTCGTGAGCATTTGCAGTTTCTGAATCTTCACTAAGTTAGTTCCCTCATGCGTAACTTGAAGAACATCCCAGATTTCTTTCGCAGTCTCACATGCCGAGACGCGAGAGAACTCAGTTTGTGACAAAGCATTAAATAGAGCATTAATCCCTTTGCCATTGTAAGAAGATAAGTCTATCTCTTCCTTGGTCCATTTCGACCTAGGTTTTAAGGTGCGAACATCATCTAAAATTTCAGTTGGATTAGACCATCCTAATTCAATTGATTGCCACACCCTTTCGTCGATGGAAATTAAGAAAGCTTTCATCCGTACTTTCCAGTACGCATAATTAGTTCCATCAAAGAAAGGGGGTCGATTGATGTTTCCACCTTCAACCATTGTTTACAACCCTATTCCCGCTCTGATACCACTTGTTGGGTTTAGGTTAATAAGGATCTAAATAGGGGAAAAAACACCTAGAGGGGGGTGAATAGGTGTAAACAATAAACACTCAAAAAATCATTGTGCGATAAAACCCAATGCGGAAAAATAAAAGAACACACAAGATTTTTACGTGGAAAAACTCCAAACCGGAGTAAAAAACCACGGGACCGATAACACGGCGAAATCCACTAGAATTAACACACGTACAAGGTGATATAACGTACTCACAGACGACTCAACCTTTTACCATACGCTCCTAGTCGATCTTCTCCGCTCGCTCCACGACGCTTCTCGAATCCACGATCCGCGCCCAACGCTGAATCCACAGCGTCCAACGTCGAGTCCACGACGTCCGACCGAATCCACGGTCTTCACCCAATGGCACGCTTCGAATCCACGAACGCACCTCGCTCCGAATCCACGAGAGCGATGCACCTTGAATCCACAAGGCCACGCGAGTCCACGCGCCGATTTTGGGGTAAATCGTTGTTTGTTTGGGTGGTGATGATCCGCCGAATACTTAGATCAAGAGTAGATCGGAAATACCATCTAAGTATTCATTAGTTTGATTCAACTCAAGATATGAGTATGAAAACCTAGAATCAAACTAATCAATATAGATGAAGAACCATAAATAGATCTAATGATTTCCGTTCTTCTCTATATGTGGATCTAAGGCCGTATAAAATGATATTTGAAAATGACGGCTCTTTTTCCGATGCCCTAGAAATGAAATAGGAGGGCTATTTATAGGTTAGAAACCCTAGGAAGAATATTCGGATCAAAAACAAACTTTTCTGGAAAGTTTTACCGACGGCGATCCGGATTGCATAAGCCACGATCCGGATCGCAGACGCACAGAATGCAGTTTCCAGAAAATCGCCTGTTCGGGATCCGGATCATAATCCACGATCCGGATCGTTCATACATTTTCACAAAACACCCCATTCGGGATCCGGACTGCCCAAGCTATGATCCGGATTGCAGCAATGTATGGACGAACACCTTTCGGGATCCGGATTGAAAGTCCACGATCCGGATCCTGAACATGTCCCATGTTCAGTTTTTGATGAATATGCAATTAAAACCTCTTCCAAGTGTTTCTACACTATAAGAAGTATTCGGATCATCAAAATTATTTAGTTAAACGTACCTGATCCTTTTGAATTCTTCTTTCTTGAGATTGAGGTATATGATCCACAGTTTCTTCATCTTCAATCCTCAAGACTTAAACTATTCACGAAATACGCCAACTCAAATTCCGTAACAGTTTTCATGAGAGGTAGGTTTTTGATTTCGGTATTACCGTTCTTCTCTATTTTGGATTTTTGCTGGGTTTTTCGGAGCTTTTTAGACCCCTTTTTCTGCGGCATTTTTCTGGACAGCAGAGAAATATTCTTACATTTTCTCGGCCCTCGGTTGGCAAAATTGGGAGTTTAAGGATTCGATTTGCTTCTACACTTCGAGAGAAAAGTAGCCATAATTTTCTTGGATTTTTTTGAGGGCTCTTTGCAGTTGAACATTAACAGTTTTTAGGACTGTTGCGCAAAACGGTAAATGTTGATTTTTGTGATTGTAACTTTTGCGGTGTTCGGCTTGCGTTACAGTTTTTGTGGAGAGATCGGCATTTCGCGGGAACTTCATCACGCTTGAGGTGAGCATTTTTTCTTTTGGTGCCGGACAAAAATTATGCTCGGTTTGGCTTCTACGCTCTAGCGACATGCTCGCTGATTTTTGCGTTGGATGTTGGGCAGCACTTGAGTGTTTTGGTCATCGCTGCTGATCCGGGAGGAGTTTTTAGGAGTTCTTGGATTTGTTGGCACCGTAGGAGCTGAGGGAACGCGCACGTCAAGTTTCAGCCCGAGCGGACTCCAGATCTGCGCGTTCCAGGTGGGTTGTTGAGCATATCTTTCTACGGCTTACTCACTAGGGCTATTAGAGTGTTCCACGACTTATTGATTATCGTTTCACCACCCCATTGTAGATCATGCTTGAATGAATTATCCCGGTTAATTCTTAGCCTATCTATGTGAGACTGGTATACTATGTTTATGTAATATTAATATGCATTGTTAGCACTTAGCCTTCCATGTGTAGTTGGTTACTTGTTGTGACATTATGATCTATCCTATGCGAAATTACTATTTGGTGCTTTTCATTCTATCCTACATGAGAATAGATGCATGTTTGTATGGACATCTAGATAGGCCACCTTTTATGGCTACACTATCATATTGGGACTTAACTTAGGAGAAACCACGATTATTTCTTTTCTTCTCCTTTTTATTTAGACATGTGATTCATGTTGCTCGGGTTACTAGCAGGGGTTTGGGATAGTGTAGTCGAGATTATTGAATCTAGACGAGATTGTCACGCCCCGGGGTCGAAACTACGACCCGGGCCGGCCAACAGATCCGCCGCCCATATGGGAAGTCCCGTATAGACGAAGCGTCTAATCTGCAAAAGATAATACTACAGCTATACAGATATCAGAGCTGAAAAATAAACTACTGAAATATGAAAATATATCTCCAAATAGTACAAGTCTGAACCTCACAACATAAGTCTCTCGAAAATAAAACTCTCAACAGCAACTATCTATAATAATCCAGCAGACTGTACTATAAAGCTCCAAAAAGGGGTACAGCTATACTCCAAAAACGAATAGGGAACTAGCTCGCGACTCTCTTACCTCGATCAGCTGGTGGAGCAACAGGAGTAGGAACAGGAGTAGATGCCTCTGGAAAATCTGTCACCAACAGAGAGTGTGAGAACTACACCGTCACGTAGTTCTCAGTGGGTACCGCCACTAAGCCCGACGGTCTGCCGACTAAGTCTACTAGAGGCATAAAGTAACAAATACAGTGCTATAAAGGAAAGGCTGAAAATAACTGTACAGCTACTATGCCTCTATCTATATGGTCAAAGGGAAAAACAGATGAAACATGATGCATCTACCATCTCTCGATAAACAATCACCCAATTTACACTAACTGCCACATAGGTTCCAGTCAAACCAGCACCCACCTACTGTCATTACATCCACGGAGGACTGGACTTACGTAGGGCGTCCCACACGGATTACGTCGACAAGTCGCGATAGTAAAGTAACAGGCCCAGCTCCGGAGCGGCACTCGAGGGATGCGACCCCACCGAGAAAAGTATCCGTGCATCTCTGTCGAGCTCAATATGGCTCATGAAAGCTATAGTCCAAATCTACGATCAATCAGATCGACAACAATAACTCAACACTGACAACATCTGCCGTAGACACCCCACCGCTCGGGACCACCGTCAACCCAAACAACTCCCAAAACAGAATATCCAACTCAGAAATGACACAGAACGGACCGACACCATAAGGGTCCGAGAACCCCGATAGGCGCCTAGAACCCCAATCAAACAAGAATAGACTCCAGGCTCCGCCTTTCGAAGTTCTCGACCCACAGTTCGGAAAAACAACTTCTCGAACCCAGATCAATCAAACCCCCTTCAGGCGGGGAAGTTTGCAAGAAAGGATGACAGTTATTATCAAAAACTATTTTTATTTAAAAAGCCCAATTTAATGAATTTTAGTTATTTAAGAAAAATCAGTTAAAATAAGTTTTATTTTCTAAACCTCGAAGAGCTCATGCCTTCGCCCAATCAAACAAGAACAAGTTCCGGCGACCTTTCGAAGTTTAGAAGGAAAACATCGATTTACTGAAATCATGTGTGCCCAAAACAGTGTGGGTTTAGGGTCCTGCCATCACTAGTACACTACTGCCACAACGCAGTGACGACGAAAAGATCCGAGAAAACTCGACAACCCGGAATCACCGTTTACTCAACGGCTCCGACACCGACGTAAAACTAGCAACTGCTATCCGACTCCACTCGGTCTCTAGACACGAGTGTCAATGCATCCCACAATAACCCGACCACTCGGCCCACTAACCGGCGAGGAGAAACTCTAAGTTCAGGAATAAATAAAATAAAGTGTGGGAAAAATCTAGAACATGAAGGAAACTAACCCATGTGAGGGTTCTCTACTAGTCCGGTTAAACATGCATCATATGACAGGGTGCTAGGTCAAGTTCCAATAACAACATTTTATTAACACAAATAGGAAGCATTAACCAATATGATCTCAATAACAACACAAGAAAACATCATCTCTCTCTCTAACATGCTTCCTAACACATCTCACAATCATGCATGCTTACTATCAAATAGAATTAGAGAATCGTCCACCGATTTTGGAGACGAAGCAACTCACCTGAAAGCGCACGTCGATCTAAGGTCCAAACTGAACGTGGATAATCCTCAAGTTCCCACGATTCCAACGAGCCCAAAAACACCTGAAAATTCCTCCCGGGCACAAAGATACAATCCAAACACCGCGGTAAGCAAAAATTCCCAAGGTTACAATTCTGTGGCAAAATCAGTCCGAAAGAAGATAAAATATCACCTGCGAGATGAGCTCCAAAAATTCCAATAAAAATATGGCTGCGATCCTCGTGAAGCTTAGATGTCGATCGAGTCCTCACAGGCCGAAATCTGATAACCGAGCGCAGAGATAAAAATCGAACAAGCTCCGCTGTCCAAGAAAACCAGTAGCAAGAAAGTGGTTCAAAGATGCTTCGAATATCCCAATAAAACCCAAAATTGAGAGGAGCGGTAAACATGGAAAACGAAGATCTACCTCTCATGGAACCGATGCCGCAAAAATTAGCCAAAAACTCACTTGGATCAGCCCAGGGAGCCCGCGGACGAAACATCGACGATAAAGCTCAGTATCGAAGGCGCGTCGAAGCTCGTGATGTCGAAGAGGAAGCTGATGAAACGCCTTGCAAAAATTTCCGGGATGCCGAAAATCGAAGAAAACCCGATGAAGAACCTCCCTGTCGAAGATGGGCTCAAGAGGGCTCGGAAAAAGCCCTCCAAAGAAGACACAAATGGGCTATTTATAGCCCAAACCCACAAAAAGGGGGATCCGGATTCGGGCGCAAGATTCGGGCGCCCGAATCCGGCCCAGCCCGTTACTGTGCGCGCCCGGATTCACCTGGGTGCGCCACGTGTCCCGCGCCTCCAGTTAGAGGGTGCTATGGCGGTGGACTGTGTTGTCGCAAGTATTATTTTCCTTACAGCAGTCTGAGTTAGAGCATTTTGCATTCCTGCATGGACTAGGGGTAGAGTCGTTACCACGTGCACTAGAGGTATAGGTTCCTGTGGGTGTTGTGCATGTGGAGGAGGCTTGTGGGTCATGTCCAGTGCAGTTGAGGCTGCGAGTTATGCCGGCAGACTTATTGGGATTTGTGTCAGTTCGGTGTTTTGACCCAGTGCTTGAGATTGGTTGGCATGGTACTACGTGATGTTTGACTGCGGAGAGAGAGGATTATGACATTCTGTGAGGCAGACAAGAGGAGGTTTGTTTAGAGACTGTTAGAGCACACAGGTTACAGCGACAGTGTGAGAGGTGCCTACGGCTGCACCGGGACTCAAGGGTGTCCCTATCGCCCGTGAGTTCCCGAAGGTGAGTCCACCTGAGCTGATGATGATGCCGCCGGTTAGGGAGATTGAGTTTGTGATTGACGTGGTTCCAGGAACCGCGCCAACCTCGACGACACCTTATTGGATGGCACCAGTAAAGCTGAGAGAGCTGATAGCGCAGTTGTAGGATCTGGCGGATCGAGGGATTTGTTTGACCCAGTGCCTCACCTAAGGGAGCGCCATCATTACTGTGGAGAAAATGATGGATCACAGAGGCTTTATGTGGATCTGCAGTCCGGTTACCACAAGCTGGGGGTGAGGGCCGAGGACTTTGCCAAGATGGCATTCAAGACATGGTATGGACATTATGAGCTCACAATGAGGCCAATTGGATTGACTAATGCACTACCGCCTTTATGATTTGATGAATCGTGAGTTTCAGCTGTACTTGGACAGATTGGTAGCGGTCTTCTTCATAGATATTTTGATTTACTCCCAGGGTGACTCGGAGCATGAGGAGCACTTATGGACAGTGCTATTGTGTCTGTGAGGAAAGAAGTTATATGCCAAGTTGTTGAGGTGCGAGTTTTAGCTTTGGGAGCTTACCTTCTTGGGTCACTTTATTCCAGCCGAAGGAGCGGCAGTAGACCCGGCCAAAATGGATGCTTTTTGAGATTGGCCGAGACCGATGTTTATTGTTGAGGTGAGGAGCTTCTTGGGCTTAGCAGGTTATTACCGTCGGTTGTGGAGGGCTTTGCGAAGCACTCCACTCCCCTTACCCGACTGATTAGAAAGGGGATCAAATTCACTTGGACTGAGCAGTGCCAGCAAAGCTTTGAGGAGCTAAAGATGAGACTGATATCAGCGCCAATTTTAGCATTGTCAGTGATGGGAGATGGGTTTGTGATCTATAGCGACGCCTCCTACAGCGGTTTGGGTTGTGTACTGATGCAGCATGGTAGGATAATTGCTTATGCTTCGCGCCAGCTAAAGGGATTACGAGAAAAATTACCCTACGCATGATTTGGAGCTTGCCGCTGTTATTTTTACTTTGAAGATGTGGAGACATTACCTTTATGGTGAGTACTGTGATATTTACATTGACCATAAAAGCTTGAAGTATCTGTTCACTCAGAAGGAACTGAACCTGAGGCAACGCCGGTGGTTAGAGTTACTGAAGGATTACGATGTGAGCATCCTATATCATCCCGGGAAGGCCAATATTGTGGCTGATGCTTTGAGCAGGAGGTCAGTGCAGAGTTTGAGTGTGATGATTACACAGCAGACACTGCTGGTCGAGCAGATGAGGCGATTGCAGATCGAGGTTGTATCCCCTAGGGTCTCTGCTAGACTTATGTCTCTGGTCGTGCAGCCCACTCTGTTGGACTGGATTAGAGAGAAACAGAGTGAGGACTCTCACTTGACGAGGATTAGAGGACAGATCCAGACTGAGCAGATAGGGGATTTCTTAGTGGATGCTTTGGGAGTACTGCGGTACAAGGACCGAGCGTGTGTGCCTATGGATTCCGAGATCAGAGAGCAGATTATGAGAGAGGCCCATTATACACCTTATACCATTCATCCCGGTAGGACTAAGATGTATAAGGACCTCAGGGCACTGTTTCACTTGTCAGCAAGTGAAGGCAGAGCACCAGGTTCCTGCTGGTAAGTTACGGAGTCTCCCAATTCCCGAGTGAAAATGGGATCACATCACGATGGATTTTGTCATTGGACTACCAAGGGCGCAGAGTGGAGCTGACGCGTTATGGGTAGTCATGAATAGACTCTCTAAGTCTGTTCACTTTCTACCTGTACAGGTGACATGGCCTTTGGAGCGACTTGCTCAGCTGTACTTGGACGAGGTGGTGAGGTTACATGGTGTACCCGCCTCGATTGTATCAGATAGAGACTCGAGGTTCATCTCATATTTCCGAAAGAGTTTACATAGTCTTGGGGACATAGCTCCGGTTTAGCACAGCATTCCACCCACAGACCAATGGACAGTCTGAGCGCACCATACAGACCCTCGAGGACATGTTGAGAGTGTGCGTTCTAGATTTTGGAGGAGGGTGGTACCGGCACTTAGGATTGGTTGAGTTTGCGTACAACAACATATGTAGAGTGCCGGGGCTAAGTATCTGTTCGGGTTTGCCCATGTGAGCATCTGGAGATGCTCGGTTAGTGCGAGTGCCGTTGGAGGCGCAAATGGCGCAAAAAACGGATTCGAAACTGCAAAACAATTGAAACTGGAGGTTTCAAAATATTTCGGGTGTTTTAGAAAATTTCCGGACTCCCGAAAAATAATATTGGAATTTTATTGGACACCCGAAAAATAATGTAGTCAGCCGAGGTGAGTTCCTTTTATTTATTTTAATTTTTTAGATCGCGGGTGTGATCTGCGATTTTTTTTTACAGTTGCACCGGACCCTCAGAGTGGGCGCCCGGACTTCTAGGGATTTTTCGCAGGTACGCGCACACATCCCCATGAGGATGGGCTGCACGTGTAAGGGGGTAGCGGTAGGTGGGATTGGTTGGTTGGGTTTGGTCAACAAGTCATATCACCTCTCTCTCTCTCCACCACTAATTAATCCCATTCCTTTCTTTCTTTTCTTCTTCTTCCCCTGCTGTAGCCACGCGTGAGGGAGGGGGGGAAGGGCCACCATTGTTGCACCGCGCTCAAGTGAGCGAGCTCCCTACCAGCGGAGTTGGAGCTTTTCCTTCGCGTCAAGTATGGATTTCTCGACCGAGAGCGCAGCTGCGGCGTGAGTCGTCGCGAGAGAGAGCTCGGACTGGAGCTCTGCGCGCACGTGAGCCATCAGAGGTACGCTCTATGCTCTTTGTGGACGCTTGGGTGGTTTTCTTTTATTTTCTTTCTCCCTTGTTGAACGAGCTGCGCGGGAGTCGAGGGCGCGCAAGAGTGCTGCGCGGGCGCGCAGAGGCGCCGCGCGGGCGCCGCGCAGGCGCGCAGAGGCGTGCGAGGGCGCTGCGCGCTGTGCGCGACTGGCGCTGGCGCTGCGCGAGGCTGGCAAGGGTGGTGCACGCAGCTGCTGCGCGCGGTTGGCGCACGCGCGCGGGCAGGATGTTGGTAGGGTTTGAGCGCTAGCCGGGGCTGGTGGTTTGCCCCGGATGTTGCGTGGGCTTGCTGTCGGCCGAGCTTGACGCTGTTTCTTGGTTTTTCTTTATTTTCTCTCTCAATGCGGCGTGTAGTAGAGGTGGATCGTGCCGTGGTACTGTGCGGAGCCGCAGGGAGCTATGGAGTTGCCGCGCGAGCTGTGGGGCGGTGGAGTGTGTGTGTGGGGGTCTGTGTGTTGTGTGTGTGCTGTGGGTATTCATGTATACAGTTGGAGTTGTGATTGTGTGTGTGTGGGTGTATGTTTATGTGTGGACTGAGAGCACTTATTAGTGCTGTGTGTTTTTAGAAGGCCCTGTGGATTTGTAGCAGCTTCAGTAGATTTTCTCCTGTGAGTGAGCTGCACTACACCGACTTCTCGTTTGCCTGCAGAAAGCATTTCAGGTGGGTTGAAAGTTTTCCAAACTTTGTGGAATGCCCCTAATGCTTCTGTATGCATTTTCGTATGTTCAGCATGTATTTTATTCCAACAAAAATCTGATAGTTGCCTCGTTTATTGTAGAATAATAACCTGTACCCCTAATTATTTTTATTGGACTTTGGACATCATATAACACTAGCCGGTATAGTTAGTTGGTATTTTATCTGCATCTGAACCAATTTAAAAATCGCCGAACTGGTTTTAATGAAAAATTGACATTAAAAATATTCTTTTAATTTATTAGATCGCCCAGAGGGGTTGGATGGGTTCAGGGTGCAGGTACCCTGATGCCTGGGGGCCGAGTGGATTTTTACTTGACTCCGTGGAGAGTTTTTAGTATCTTGGGGGTTTCATGGGCTTTATCAGATTGAGTCGTGGAGAGTTCTCCGACCTAGACATGATTGTGGGATTTTGGGGCATATGAGTTTTCGATCTGTTTGATCGATGATTTAGCCTGCAGATGCCGCTTATTTATGCCAGATGAGACACGCTTGTTCCTCGGTGGGGTCGCTCCCCTTGAGTTGCCGCTCCGGATGCGATGATGATGCGCCTGATGAGGCTGCTGTGCGTGGTACGTGATAGTCCGATTGGACACCCTACGTTGATACACGAGGGGCCCTAGTTGATACACTAGAGGGCGCAGGCTTGACTGGACCGGATTTGGCAGCCACTGAGATCGAGTTGATGTGAGCGAGGAGATGCATTGCATGTTCTTAGTCGAGTTTTCCTTTGAGCATGACACAGGAGGCATATTATCTGTAGTTTCATTTCAGCTTATTATTTATCTGTTACCTATCTGTTTTGCCTCCAGTAGACTTAGTGGGCATACCGTAGATATTGGTGCCGGTACCCACTGAGGACTACCTTCTGCAGTAGTTCTCACACCCGCTGTGGTGGCAGGTTTTCCGGAGATTGCTGTTCCGGCTTCTGCTCGTTTCGGGACAGCAGATCGAGGTAAGGGCGTAGCTGAGTAGATCCTTACCCATATTATTTTGAGAGTTAGGTGTAGAGGTACCCTGTACTCCTTTTTGAGTTTCCACTTTTGTATTGGACAGTCCGTATGATCATGTATTATTCTGTATTTTGGGATTTATGTTATTATTCAGATGTTCAGTATTTAATTTCTGTAGCCAGTTATTTATCTTTCAGCTCTGATACATGTTTAGCTATAGTACTGACTTGCAGGGTAGACGCTTCGTCTGTGCGGGGATTTCCATACAGACGGCGGATCTGTTGGCGAGCCCAGGTCGCAGTTTCGACCGCGGGGCGTGACAACAGCTATCAAGCGAGCATTCAGATGGCTCTGTTTGAGGCGTTGAATGGACGCAGGTGTCGGTCACCCTTATATTAGAGTGACATGAGTGAGAGGAGGACTTTGGGACCTGATTTACTATTGGAGGCAGAGAAAAATGTCAGATTAGTACGACAACATCTTGAGACCGCCCAGAGTTAACTGAGGAGCTATGCTGATACCCGACGGCGAGACTTAGAGTTTGAGGTTGGTGATTATGTCTTTTTGAAAGTCTCACCTTCGATAGGAGTCCGGAGATTTGGAGTTCGTGGAAAGCTCAGTCTCCGCTTTATTGGACCCTTTGAGGTACTTGAGAGAGTAGGCCTTGTTGCGTACCGTGTTGCACTTTTTCCGCACCTTGCAGGAGTACACGATCTTTTCCACTTCTCGGCTTTGAGGAGATATATTTTTGATCCTTCGCACGTGATTGACTTCACTCCACTTGAGATCGGTGAGGATCTAGGGTACGATGAGCGCCCGTTGCGGATTCTGGCTCGAGAGGTGAGAGAATTGCGCAACCGGACTATACCTTATGTGAAGGTGTTGTGGAGTAATCACGAGGAGCGAGAGGCTACGTGGGAGCTAGAGACGGTGATGATGGAGACTTATCATTTCCTGTTCGAGGCTTTCGTGTGGTGACCCGGATCTCTACAGGGCTTCTACAGTGTGACCTGCAGCTTTTGGAGGCCTTTGTGGCGCGTCGACGGTGTTTCTGCATCAATTTGGACATAAGTGATGGACTCTGGACCTAAAATGGATCACTTGGGTAATCGGAGGACCCCGTCAAATGTTTATAAGTTGTTTCGCGCAAAACGGATATCAAAATTAGACTTAGCGCGAAATTTGGATTAAAAATACCTTTTCGGATGCCTTCGGCATTTTTTAGAAGGGAAATTTGGAAAAACGGATGGCGGATTTGGATTCAGCGCGCGAAAACGATAAAAATGGACTATTTACTTGTATTTTTTGGAGCCCGGATGACTTGGCACGATTTTCGAGGCTGCGGCGGCGGAGCAGGCGCGGGCAGGCGCGCGGTGCAGCGGGCAGGCGCGCGCGGCGCAGCGGGAAGAGGAGGACAAGTGGCATCTTGTGGTTGGCTGGTCTTCGTACGCCGGGTGCACACAGCGCAGCAGAGCAGGTGACCGGGGCAGGTGGCCGTACGGCGGGCAGGTGACCGTACGGCGTGGAGGGCATTGACGAATGGGCGCGCCATGCGTCAGCACGGGAGCGGGCCACGTGGCGCGACCGCAGCGGCCGGTGCCGCTGTGCGCTGTGCGGCGTGCCACGTGTCGCGCTCGGAATGGTCCAGATTGCTGTTTGCTGTTCTGTGACACATGGCGCTCCAGGATTGATTCGGGCTTGATGGTTTGGGGTACGTTTTCGCGGCACTGTAGCGCCCGAAACTTTTCGGGCGCCCGAAACTTTTCGGGCGCCCGAAATATAGGACTTGGAGGGAATTAATGGATTTGTTGAGTTTGGGCCTATAAAATCCCCCTTTGGCAGCACATTTTGGCCTTCTTTCCGAGCCCATTCCTCTGTGAGGCTTCAAGCAAAGTTGTTCATCTTCCTTTGGAGCATCTCGTGGAGAAGTTTGGGAATTTTTGGTGGCGCGCACTTCGAGGTATGCGGTATTTCGGCGCGGTGCGACTTTCCTTCACCGATTATCCCCTTCGTCGCGTTTCGGTGCGCAGGCTCCCTTGGCTTACTCAGACCTTCATTTTCGACGATTTTTGCGGCAGCGCGTTCACGAGAGGTAAGGCTTCGTTTTTTGTGGTGATTACTTCTCCGCATTTCGAGTTTTTGGCACAGTTCCCGAGGCATCTCTGAGCCACTATTTTTCTGTGGTGATTTTGGACAATATGAGCTTGTTGGATTTATTTCTCAGCCTACGGACATCAGAATGAGGTGTTTAAAGACTCGATTGATATCTACTCTTCGAGAGAAATGCACCCGTATTTTTATTGGATTTTTATGATGTCATTTCGAGGGTGAGAATTAAGCTTCTTTGCTACTATCTTTTCAGCAGAACTGTGTTCTTGAGGGAATGGCTTCCAACGTTGTCCGAATTGTTTCTTGGCCTACAAGTATCAGAACGGAGCTTTTAAATAGTCGATTTGGGGCTACTCGTCGCGAGGATCGCAACCGAGATTTTTATGGAATTTTTGCAGGTTTGTATACAGGTGGAAATGCTTCTTCTCTCTGCTGGTTGGTAAAAACAGCATATGCTATTTTTTTGAGAGTGTGGTTGTGATGTAATTGATTCTCGGCTTCGATGTTGTTTGTTGGAACAGTGGTATGTGCGACTGTTTACCGAGAGTGCGATTTCGGCAGAATTTGGATTTCGTGTGGCTGCGGACTTCACCGACTTCAGCTTTGCCTGCGGAATGCATTTTAGGTGGGTGCTTTATTCCGAGAACCGGTGGACGGTTCTCTAATTCTTTATGTTAGAATTGCATGCAGGTGAAGGGTACAATACCTGGGATTGATCGGTAAGCTTAACAATGTTGACTTTATGGGAATTGCAAGATAATTAGTCATATTATGACAATGGTATTAATCGAATATTCATGTTGATGATTAGTGGAAGCTTACCTAACGCAAGGTTACCCTGTTTGATTAATTATCATGCCATGTTAGCACATAACCTTTTATGAGGCTGGTTTATGCAACGGGATAGGATTATGTAGTTATGTGCAGGTTCTACTCTGAGGAGCGATTATGGATCGAGAATTATGGACAGGTATGGTCATTGATAAGTTGGCATGAGGTTTATTTTTCTTTATTCTTCTTTGAGGACAAATGCATGCTTGTTTGGACATATAGCTAGGCCATCTTTTACTGCTACACTTTATACCGGAATTTGACTTAGGAAAAACTATGTTATCCTTTTCTCCTTCTTTGTTAGTCAGGCGGTCTGTGTTGCTCAGGTGCGAGCAGGGATATGGGGTAGTGTAGCCGGGACATTGGTGTCAGGGATGGTTTGTGCTGGATTGAGGTTGGCAGGGTTTTGCGGTGACCGCGGACTTTGGGCGGTTGACCGGAGGTCGGATATAGGACTTGTTTATAGACGGCAAGGTATTGCGGCAACCGCGGACATTGGGCGGTTGACCGGATATTTATTTATGCATCAGATTGGGTATCAGTTTTCTCTAGTGGACTGAGTTTCCCACTATTTGAGTATTTTTGCATCTGATTGAGGACCAGGGTCTTCTTTAGTGGTTGGGCTTTCCCACTTTGATCATAGTCATGATCTAGTCCTGCTTCATAGAGATACTTATGATACTGATGACAGAGATACTTTACTCGTGTGGGTCGCTCCCATCGAGTGCCGCTCCGGAGTAGGCTTTTGACCGTGTTGGGTTCCGATCCATTTTATTGGGATTTCGAGCCATGTGTGCCGATCCCGAGGTTTCGAGCCATGTGTGCAGATTTCGCTTAGCAGGCAGTACCAGTTTTATTGGTGGCATTAGATTGGGTTATTACAGACAGTTACTTTATTGTTGCACTCGTGTCAGGGGGACCGAGTGAGGTTTAGTAGCTGTGTTTAGACCAGTACTAGTGTTGTTGGGAACCGTTTGGGGTTTGACGGTGGTCCCGTGGTCGTTGTGAGTTCTTTGACCTTTGTGTGAGAGGTTGAGCATCTTGAGTCTATCCGTTCTGAGAGAGAGGGCATAGATTTTGACTATAGCCTGCATGAGCCACTACTCGATAGCGAGTTAGTCCGTTTGGACGCCCTACGTAATTCCTGCCTGTCAGCGGGAGGTGGTTGTAGGTGGGCGCAGGTTTGACTGGACCCGATGTGGCAGTCAGCTCGATTGGGTCGATTGAGCACCTCATGTGCGAGTGTTGCATATTTTTATCAGAGTTTCCTCATTGGAGCTTTTAGATAGAGGCATGGTAGCTGTAGAGTGTCTCCAGCTTCTTCTTTCAGTTTTATTGCATTGGTCATCTTTTGCTTCTTGTGGACTTGGTGGGCAGATCGTCGGGCCTGGTGGCGATACCCACTGAGAACTCCTTTTTGGTGTAGTTCTCACGCCCGTTGGGGGTTTTCCCCCCCTTTTGTCCCTTCTCTCCTTTGTTTTGCAGAGTCTTAGCGGGTGTTGCTGATTCTGCGGTTGCTGTTCGAGGCGAGGGAGTCGCGAGCTAGATCCCTACCTATCTTTGGAGAGTAGCGGTACCCCTTTCAGAGGAGATCTTCAGTACAGTTGGTAGATTAGTGTTTTTATTTTTTCTTTGAGAGACTGATGTATTGTGAGGATCTGACTTGTACTGAGAGTCTGTACACTGATGTATCATTTATTTATTCAGGATTACCTCCCTGTTGAGTCCAGAGTTTTGTACTTGAGGTTATTGTATGATTATCATTTATGGGAGATGGACTTTGTACCTTTATTTCCTGTTGTACAGATCATTGGTTTTAGTTTTTCAGCAGTTTTATATTTTAGCTCTGATATCTGTTTAGCTGTAGCACTTTTCTTGCAGGTAGGATGCTTCGCCTATGCGGGTTTGGCATAGGTGGCGAATCTGTTGGCGAGCCCGGGTCGCAGTTTCGACCCCGGGGCGTGACATTCCGGCTGAGGTATGGTTGTTTCTGTTTGTTTTCATTTCGGGGACGAAACTTTCTTTTAGTTGGAGAGGGTGTGGTGTCTCGGTTTTCCAGTGCAACATGACTAGGTGGTTGGCGATGAGAAAACACCTATTATTGGTGTACTGAGCCCGTTGTGCGTCAAACGGATGTCAAAAATGGACTCAACGCGCGAAAAAGGTAAAAATTGGCTATTTGGGCCAAATAGGCTTAATTCGTAGCGGGCCGGTCCACGAGCATGTGGGCGTGCACCGTGTTAAGGATTTTGTTTTGGCATATTTCGTGAAGTGTTCTAAGTCATGAAGATTGAAGATGAAGAATTGTGGATCATATACATCAATCTCAAGAAGAATGAATTCAAAATGATCATGTACGTTTAACTAAATAATTTTGGTGATCCGAATATATTTGTGTAGTTTAGAAACACTTGGAGTATTTTTCAATGCACAAAAATAAAAAACTGGACAAGTTGAGTGTTCAGGATCCGGATCAGGGCATTCCAGTCCGGACCCCGAACAGAGTTGAGTTCTTACGGAATTCTAGTCCGGAACAGTCCCCATTGAGACCGGACCCCGAACTCAGGTTTTGCTGAAATCGCATGAACAGTCCGGATCAGGAAATTCCAGTTCGGACCCCGAACTTGTTTTTATGGAAAAAATTTGTCTAAAGACGACAGTCTGGATCAGACTAGTCCAGTCCGGACCGCCGTGCGCGAAAAATTTTAGATAAGTTAGTTTTTTATTCTTATCTCTTTCCAAAGGTTTCTAACCTATAAATAGACCATACTTTCATCTTTTAGGGTAACCGATAAATAATAAAAAATCCACATATAGAGAAGAAAGGAAAACATGATAAATTTCATGTTTCTTCGTTTATATTGATCAATTTGATTCTAGGGTTTTCAAAACTCTTATTTTTTGTAGAATCAAATTGATGAATACTTAGATGGTGTTTTTTTATCTATCTTTGATCTAAGTATTCGACGGATTATTATCACCAATAAATCAACGATTTCCGAGAGGACAATCGGCGCGTGAATTCGCGTGGCCTTGTGGATTCAAGGTGCTACCGCTTATGTGGATTCGGAGCGAGGTGCGTTTGTGTGATCGATACGTACTAAAAATTGGTGAAGACTGTGGATATGGTTGGATGTCGTGGATTCGACGTTGGACTTCGTGGATTCGAAGTTAGACGCAAATCGTGGATTTGAGGAGCATTGTGGAGCAAGCGGAGAAGATCTACTCGGAGCGTATGGAAAAGGTTGAGTCGTAGTGTTACGGTAAATCTCCTTGTACGTGTTTAATCTTAGTGGATTTCGCCGTGTTATCGGTCCTGTGGTTTTTTACTCCTATGACGGAGTTTTTCACGTAAAATCTTGCGTATATTTTTATTTTCCGCATTGGGTTATCTTTTATGCTACGATTTGGTGTGTTTATTATTTACACCTATAAACCCCCCTATAGATAGTTTTTTTCGTATTCAGATCCATTATTAACATAACCCACACACCGGGCGTAGCCGGCCGCCACGTGGCGGCTTGTGATTCATCGCAATCAGTGGTGCTGATTGGCGGGCGCACGCGGGCGACGACGGCGTCAACGACGTGGGGACCACATGGCGCCTCACAATTGGTCGCCCGCCAGCCACCCGTACACAGGGGCGGGACACGCGGCGCCTCGCGAGCGGCCTTCCTTCGTTGCGGCGTGGAGTGGGACACGCGGCACCGCGCGATTCGCAGGAGCCGCTGTTTCCTGTTTTGGCCGGATCGCGTGTGGAGCCCGTGTGTGATTTAGCCAATTGATTCACTTAGCCTATTTTAACGCCACTTTCCCTCTCCATTTTCGAACTTTGGAGGTCTTTTTGAGCTCCTTCTTTTGACAGGGTTGTTCCTCTGCTAGTCCTCCACCTTCTGTAGAATTTTGGGAGTCCGCAACATCGGCGTTTTTCTCGCTTCGGCGCGCTTCTATGTTTTCTTTTCCGATGGTTTTCTCCGTCGCAGTTTCGTCCATGAGCGAGCTCCCTTGGACAGACCCGAGGGAATTTTTAGCCGATTTCTACAGCAGCATTTCCGCGAGAGGTAAATCTTCGATTTTCGTATTTACCGTTTCTCTCATTTTTGGGTTTTTAGTGGGTTTTCTAGATCATCCCTTCCTTGCTGTGGAATTTTTCTGGACAGCTGAGATTGTTCGAATTTTATTTGGTGCTCGGTTATCGGATTTTGGTATATGAGGACTCGATCGATATCTACACTTCGCGAGGATCGCAGCTGTATTTTTCTTGGGATTTTTGGAAGCCATCTCGCAGGTGAAAATTTCACTGTTTCACAGACAGATGTGCGACAATGATGTCGTTTTACTGATTTTGGACTTACCGCAGTGTTTGGCTCATATCTCGGTGACCGGGAGGACTTTTCGGGTGTTTTTGGGCTCATTGGAATCGTGGAAACCTGAGAATTACCTATGTTCAGTTTTAGCCCATTTGGACTTTGGATCATCGCGCGCATCTAGGTGGGTTTCTTTCGTCTCCAAAACCGATGGACGGTTCTCTAATTCTATATGATTGCAAGCATGCATGTTAATGTACCACGTATATGTTTGAGGTATAAGCATGAGAATTATTCTAAGATTTGAAAAAATTAATGCTTATTGGAATTATGGGCAGTTAGTGAACTTGAGAACTTGAATGATTATTTGATTATTAGAGGAGATTATGGGCTATCTGGCGATTGTGGTCACCTATGCTAGTTAAGAGCATGTTGACGGAGATGATGTTTATATTGGTTGATATTTGGGATCATGTCTGATAGTGTTCCCTATTCTTCTTATTCAGTTTAACTTAATGCTATTATTGGAACTTTGACCTAGCACCTCGTCATATGATGCATGTTTCAACTAGACTAGTAGAAAACTCCAACTTGGGCTAGTTTATTTATGCTTTAGACACTCCCACACATTTATTCTTTTCACCTGGACTTAGAGTATTCCTCGCCCGGGTAGTGGGCCGAATGGTCGGGTTGTTGTGGGATGCATGTTACACTCGTGCCTGGGGGTCGAGTTGAGTCTGGTAGCTGTGTTTAGATTAGCACTAGTCTTGGGAGCCGTCTGAGTCGACGGTGGGTCCCGACTGTCGAGGATTTCCAGCCAGTGAGTGAGAGATATGATGTTGGTTACTGTCGATCGTGTTGATCGTGGATTTGGATTATAGCCTGCATGAGCCATATTGAGCTCGACAGAGATGCGCGGACACTTTCCTCAGTGGGGTCGTGCCCCTCGAGTGCCGCTCCGGAGCTAGGTCTGTTACTTTGTTATTGCGACTTGTCGACGCAATCCTTCTGGCAGGCCTTTTTGTCACGCCCCGAGTTTTAAAAATCCAGTAAATTTTTTTTTTTTTTTTTTTAAATCAGAGTGCACAAAAATCCGGGCGCAACAGACCGCCACACATATAGGAAATCCTCTATCCAAACGAACAGAGTTTTCCCTATACATGCACGGTTATAAAATCAGAGATCAAGTACAGAATTTAACTAAACAACATATACTATTCTAATCAGTTCTAGACATAATATAAGTCATACATATTTCCAAAACAGATAAATTAAAACTGTTCATAATATATAAATATATATAGTGTCAAGTCCAAAAGTCCAGATCATCAGAGGGACAGCTCTATCGTCATAGCCTCATTCGTACGTCCCGTCAACTCCTCACCCGACGGACCTGAAAAATGGTCACCCAGGGGGTGTGAGATACATCGACAGTGTATCCCAGTGGGCACGACGAGCCGAGAAATAGCTAATCGTACCTACTGGGTACTATAATCTGCGGATAGTATTAGATCAATAGGTAACAGCTGATATGTAACAAAACTGGCAAGAAGCACGATCAAGATACTATACATAATGTGTACCATGTAAGGAAAATAATACAAAGGTACTGATAGATGATGCTAATCAAGCTGTAACTGACAAACCTGACAGTCCTGTAATCTCAATCCACAAGAGATACTGTTAGGGCAAATATAACAGAGCAGAAGTAGATACTGAAGAGCAATGGAAGTATAAAAGCTATGCATCAATGGTAAAAACTCAAATACCCAATCACATGCCACTATTGGTCTCGCAGGACCTCAGGCTAATGCCACCGATCCGCACTATAACTGGCTGAACATAACCCTGCACTCACAGACGCCAAGCAGTCCCGATGCAAAGGGCTCACGGGTCCACTCTCCAGACCACTTTACCGGTAAAGAACAATAATCCACGGGGAGCGACCCCGGCAATGTTCGTGAAGAACAGCAGTGCGTGGCAAATCATAATGCTATGCTCAAGCTCACGGTCTAATGACCGTGTAGTCGGCAAACCAGCCGAGATATCCCAACAGGGATGCAGATAACTGTGTATATGTCAAATCATGTAATCCGGAATACAAGAAGTATATAAACCCGAATAATAGCATATCAAGCATGCACAATGCTAGGAATCAAGATGTCTGTATATATCAATCAATCATGGGTCTATCATGCATAACTGGAATATAAAAGCAAGTATCTCTGGGTATCAATGCAGTGTAATAACTGATAGCTATGAAGCATGATCAGACCACAAGTATCAACTGTAGTGAATAATGACAAGTAACAGGAAATGTCATAATCTATTAATAGGTATACCCAATCAAGGCTAAGTCAAAAACAGGTGTCCGACTGGACTAAAGCAACCAGAGGGTCGAAAAGATAAAGCCCGGACCGAAGATAACCCACCTGAAGTAGGCCGATCCCGAACTCCCGCTAAACTACTAGGAGACTGGTGCTGAACTGCTGGGCCCTGTACAAAAGCTGTGATCAGAAATAAATTCACTCATACCCATCCCGACAACACTACAGTAACCATTCTTTTATTTTGTGGTACGCGGAATACGAGCTGGAACCGTAAAACCAACAATTTAATCGATTTATGGAGAAATATTCATTTTCTGTTCAACGAGAGTCTACGGGAATCTAACAAATTGCCCAAGACACGTTTACTACGTTTAAACACTGTCCATATGATTACAATTGTAAGTTAATCTATTTAACTCCATTAAATTGTATAAATACGACTATTTGAATGTCGTTTCGACTCATTCTTCCAAACCAGGAATCCAAAAGCAACGCCGTAAGTTTCAGCGCGTTCGGTTCGATGAGACGAAGCTCGTGCTCACGGGCTTGGGCTTACACGAGGCCCACATACAAAGTTGGCCCATAAACTCTTAGGGTCCAATAATGCAACTTTACTACAACTTATTCCATACTTTGCCCAACTGAGATCTAGAGTGAGCACGGTGTCTATATGGGACAGAGAAGTGGTATGCTCACCAGAGATGCATCGGAGGGTGGCCGGAGAGATCGTCGGAGCAACAACTTCAAATGCACCAAACTCGGGTTTGCACCAACTTGAACAAAACCTACATCCCATGGCCAACAGAGGTGAGCATCATGATCTAGGTCAGTCACTGAGTCGGGGGCTCACCTTTGGCACGTTGGGAAGTGGCCGGAAAAGTTCGCCGGAGAAGCACCTTAAAACTACCAAAGCTTGGGTTGGCCAAAACTTGGACAAACCAGGTTCAATCCTGAAACCAAGGTAAGCACAAGTGATATTAAGCTCCCAGAAGATGCTCGGAACAAGCTAGCCCCCGGCGCCGGCGACGGTGGCCGGAGAACAACTCCCAAAGCCAACCCGGATCCAAGGTTGCTCCATCTTTATTTCTGGGAGTTCTTGGGCCCAACCAACTTGCTGGGAATCTTAAATAGGGTGCTACCAGCTTACCTGTGTAGATGGCCGGAGTCCCTATGCGACGGCGGCGGCCGGAGCTTGGGCTCGGTTGCAATAATGGGTGCAACTACAGAGGGAATAACACCCACGTTAAAAGCTTCATGCAACATGATGGGGAGCTTCCTAAGGACCATTCTAGCTTACCTGGGTAGTTTCCCGGCGACGGAAAGCGTCGGCGACGCGCGGCGGCGGAGCTCGGCCAAGCTCGGGGAGCTCTAATGGCGGATTCCGGCCGGCGGTGCTTGAGCTGGTGGGACTTGGACCAAAAGGTCCCACTCGGTGCCAGGAAACTTCTGGTGGCGATGGCCGGTGGCGCCGGTGAGCGGCGGCGCCGGGCGGTGGAGTTCGGATGAAAGCACAAAAAGCCCGAAGCTAGGGCTTCTTCGCGCGGCTAAACCACTCAACCGATCACTCTGAAACTTTGTGGGTAGTGTGCAATCGCCAAGAAGAAGAGGATCAACGGTTCTGATCCGAGGTTCAACGGTCGGAAAAAGAAAAAGTTGAGTTCGTCGGAAAACAATAATTTTCAGCGACTCAAGTCTTCTGCCGGCAACGGGGACGGCGGCGAGGGCTCGGGTTGCACAGGGAGGATCCCCTCGTCGTCAGAAAGACTGATCAAGGGTCAAAAACTCAGTTGATCAAAGTTCTTTCCAACTTCTCACTTCGCCGGAGAGAGAAAAGAGAAAGAAGGTGGCTGCGGCAGCGCTCGGCGACGGCTGGGGTCGGCTTCACCAGGGCTTGGTTGCAGCCTCTCAGTGGAGCTCTCAGAAGGAGTTTGGACCAACTTTAAAGCTTTGGTTGATCTCTGCTCCAAACCTCAAGAGAAGGCTCCTATTTATAGTCTTCTCAACCCTTCTCCGGCGACCCAAACGGCCGGGGGTTTCGGCAGCCGAGGGGCTGCGTCAGTTACGGGCTGGAGAAGGTGGTGGAACTTCAGTTACGAAGAAGAAGGGGCAGAGGGCTCGGTTACACACACGTATACACATATACATGCGTTTAAAGCACATTTTGCAAAAAGCCCTTCAATCTTTAAATATTTGGACATAAGTCCTTTACAAAATTTACCCTCTTGCAGTTTAGTCCCTCACCTGTAAGTGGCACACTTTTTGGAGCAAAGAATATAGGGGTTTTTCTACAAAATACAGTATTTTTCGCCGTATTTCATGCTTTTCAAGGCGTTTCGCTTGTCAAAACGAAAAACGGACTTCGCCACGACGTCCACCACGTCGAAATCTATAAAGTAGCAATTTTTGTTTTCCGATACGATGATCAGATAAAATCTCATTCCATAAAAACTGTACAAAAATACAGTTATCTACACTTTCTGAGATTCCAGGGTCGCCAAACAGAATTTTCGTCAGTGCCATTGCGTTCAGATCGATGAAACCGATCAAAACGACTACCTGGACCACTATTTTCGGAATCCGAACAGTGAATTGGTCAACGTTGTATTCTTCGAAGTCCCGAAAATAGGGTTCACTGTTCATCTACAGTGTTCACTTAAGTGCACTGTGCGCAGACTACTGTACCAATTAATCGCGATATTTTATCTGCTTTATCATCGATTTTCGGAAGATCCGACCGTCGGATCGAAATGTGCTGAATATGAAACTCGCTCAGTTCGACGAGACGATCGCAATGGTCAACTCGGATTTTCAGGATCATGTCCGGATTGGAAAATAGCCCTTTTGCATCGTAAATTGTGCAACTAGCACACAAGCGACTGACCAAGTAGGTCATCGTAGGTCTTTTGAATCCATTCTTAGGCTAAAAATCTCTTTTAAATTTACAAATATTTCTAGAGTATTACACTTTTTTAGGCAGTTACGGGCGTCCTACGTAAGTCCAGTCATCCGTGAATGTAATGGTAGTAGGTGGGCGCAGGTTTGACTGGACCCTATGTGGCAGTCAGTGTAGATTGGGTGATTGTTTTATTGAGAAATGGTAGATGCATCATGTTTCATCTGCATCACCCCTTGAGCATTTAGATAGAGGCATAATAGCTGTAGAGTTATTTTCAGCCTTTCCTTTTTTAGTATTGCATCTGTTACTTTATGCATCTAGTAGACTTAGTGGGCAGGCCATCGGGCTTGGTGGCCGTACCCACTGAGAACTACGTGATGGTGTAGTTCTCACACCCTCTGTCGGTGACAGTTTTGTAAAGGCATCTTCGCCAGTTTCTAACTCTGCTGTTGTTGCTTCTTCTGATCGAGGCGAGGGAGTCGCGAGCTAGATCCCTACCTGTCTTTGAAGAGTAGCTGTACCCCCTTATTGGAGATTTATAGTACAGTCTGTTAGATTAGTATATTTACTCTTTTGAGAGTTTTCTTTATTCTGAGAGACTGATGTAGTGTGAGGATCTAACTTGTACTGTGAGTCTGTACATTGATGTATTATTATTTTAGTTTATCTTCCCGTTTAGGTTCTTAGATGTTGTATCAAAGGATGATGTATGATGATTATTTTTGGGAGATGGATATTGTATTTTTATTTTCAATTGTACAGTGATTGGATTTTAGTTTTACAGTAGTTTACTTTCCAGCTCTGATATCTATTTAGCTGTAGTTTTATCCTTGCAGGTTGGACGCTTCGCCTATGCGAGGTTTTTCGTATAGGTGGCGGATCTGTTGGCGAGCCCAGGTCGCAGTTTCGACCCCGGGGCGTGACACACACTGTCACGCCCCGAGTCCGCCAATTTGTACGGTTCGGGCACGCCAACAGACCCGCCAATCGGGTAAGACCTTTTTCTACCCGAAAGGAACGGTAACATCCATGATAACACAACAAGTGTATGCGGAAGCTCAATATCAGAGTACTAAAATCACTACAAATTTAAACTTTCATTCAGTAACAAACAGTTAAAGCAGAAATGAAAGCATATAAGAGTGAACCATAAATTAAAATTTATTACATCTTACATTCTTGAACTTGCAAATAAAATTATTACAATTTTCTTACATAATTTCCTCACCATACAAGGTTCACTCAAGAAAATATATAGAAGGGATACCTGCTAGACCCTCCAGGTCTCTATGCTGCTGGGCTCTTGCCCCTGTCGTATGCCTCGCTGACTGCACCTGTATCCGTCTCAACCGCTGTATCCATACCCGAACCTGTGGGGAGGTCACCCAAGGGGTGTGAGAACTACATCTGAGTTCCCAGTGGGTTCAACCACCGAGAAAAAGTGTCCTACACCACTTGGTCCAATGGAAGCAATAATAATAGTGCTAGGAAACTAAAATCCTCAATATCAAAATGCAGCTATGTAAAATACTGGCCACTACACTATCTGTGTATACTCACCAATCCATCACTACTCTGTCTAGCCACACTAGGCAACTAACCACCAACTCGGCCACTATGCCGCTGTATACTGGGTTACACTAACCCGGCCACCTTGGCCACTCTCTGTTCTTTTTATTCTTTACCTTCTGGTGCTTTAGTTTAAGTTAACCCTCAGAAATTCTTATCCAACGGGCCCCAGCCCGGTAGTCCTGCTACCATCAGATAAGATTTCTAAGGTTGCCGATAACACTCGCAAGTGTTACCCCATCCTGCCGGGGGGACTTGTCATACGGGACGCTGCCCGGTAGGGTCACTGCCCAACTCTGACAAGAGTACTCTAGAACCTGTCATACGGGTCGCTGCCCGGGAGAGGGACCCTGTCCAACTCCGACAGTTGTACGTTCGCCCCCGAAGGTACGCCCGTTTTATCTTTTTCTTTTCTTTTCTTTCTTTTTTCTTTTTCTTTTACTTTAGCACTTGGTCTCTTTGCTCTTAACACTTGCTTTTCTGTCTTATACGAGCTTGTAGCTCCCTTTTTGCCACTGGCAGTCTCTTTCTCTGTTCTTTAAGCATTTAGCTCTTTACTTTCACTTTTAGCCTTTCGAAAGTACCTCGTCCGACAGGTCACTGCCCAGGGAGTCCTGCTCCACAATGACGAGTCTCAAATTCGAAGGCGCCATTTACATTCTCGATATGCTCTTTTAGCCGCTTTTAGCTTGCTATTAAACTTTACCTTTTGCATTTATTACCTTTTATCCTAGGTCTTGCCATAAGGATAACTAGAGAGTCTTTTGGACTCTTATCATTTCTCTTTCATTCAGTTAACTCAAATTGAAGTTAATGTGATAGTCCATTTGCCCAGACACCCTATGACTTTCTAGGGTTATATTTGTTTAATTCTTTAATCTTGGGATCTCATCCCACTTTCCTGATTCCTCACTGAATCCTAGAGTTAACTTAACTCTATTATCCTGTTCCACTTTTAATTTAGAGTTACACTGACTCTAATTTCCTTGTCTATGAGTTTAAACTCTTCTAGTTCACCTTAGGTTTCCTTTACCTAAGTTTCATGTCGTGCTCATCCTAGAGTTCCTTGACTCTATGTTGATCACTCTATCCAGCGTCCTTAGGTTATCACCTAAGACAATGCCACTCATAAAACCCTAAATCTAGGTTTTCTCCTGGTCTTACTACCAACATGTTCTTTTCCCTGATGTCACATGATTCCTAGGGTTATACCTTAACATGATCACAATCATAAATAGCTAATCTTTTTCATGCATGCAATTATTTTCATCTTATTCATAAAATAGTAATTACTTCTACGCATGCACATTCATCATATATCATTGGCAACCAACAGTTGCACTTTTCCTCTGTGTCCATTTACACATGCACATTTATTCCTCTATTTCTGGCAACCAATAGTTGCACTTTTTCATCTGCATCCATCTACACAGGCAAATCTTAATCATGATTACCTAACGCCTCTAGCGGACTACTATCATGCTTCGAAATCGAAAAGCAAAGGAGCAAGGGGAGAGGTCACCCAATTTCGGCAGAATCCCCCACCTTGTGGTGTTCCCAATTGCTTGTAGACACTTGCAATTTGGTCTTCGCGCGATTCCACTTGTTCTCTCGAGCTTGCACGCAAAACGGTGCACCTCCCTCGAGTCTGCACGCAAAACGGTGCACGTCCTCCAAACCTGCACGCAAAACGGTGCACATTATTAAAAATCTGCACGCAAAACGGTGCGCACCATTTCAACCTGCACGCAAAACGGTGCGCGTTAATTCAACCTGCACGCAAAACGGTGCACGTACCTCAAATCTGCACGCAAAACGATGCACGCTTTACTATAGGGTTGCACGCAAAACGGTGCACTTTTTTCTAGCCCTGCACTAAAAACGATGCATAACGTTAGAGACTGCGCGCAAAACGGTGCGCGACAACACAACCTGCACGCGAAACGGTGCACGTACCTCAAATCTGCACGCAAAACGATGCACGCTTAACGGTAGGGTTGCACGCAAAACGGTGCACATTTTTCTAGCCCTGCACGAAAAATGATGTATAGCATTAGAGACTGCGCGCAAAACGATGCGCGACAACACAACCTGCACACAAAACGGAGCATGTACTTCGGATTGGCACGCAAAACGGTGCATATTTTGCAATAGGGTTGCACGCAAAATGGTGCACATATTTTTAATCCTGCACGCAAAACGATGCAAAATATTAGAGTTTGCATGTAAAACGGTGCACTTCTGACTGTAGGGTTGCGCGCAAAACGGTGCACATTTTTTCTGGCCCTGCACGAAAAACGGTGTATAGCATTAGAGACTGTGCGCAAAACGGTGCGCGACAACACAACCTGCACGCAAAATAGAGCACGTACCTCAGATTGGCATGCAAAACGGTGCACATTTTGCAGTAGGGTTGCACGCAAAACGGTGCACACATTTTTAATCCTGCACGCAAAACGATGCAAAATATTAGAGTTTGCACGTAAAACGGTGCACTTCTGCCTGTAGGGTTGCACGCAAAACGGTGCACATTTTTTCTAGCCCTACACGAAAAACGATGTATAATATTAGAGACTGCACGCAAAACGGTGCGCGACAACACGACCTGCACGCAAAACGGTGCACGTACCTCAAATTTACACGTAAAACGGTGCACGCTTAACTGTAGGGTTGCACGCAAAACGGTGCATATTTTTCTAGTCCTGTAAGAAAAATGATGTATAATATTAGACTTTGCACGTAAAACGGTGCCCGTTAGTCCAACCTGCACGCAAAACGGAGCACGTACCTCGAGTCGGCACGCAAAACGGTGCACGTTTTTCAAATTTGCGCCCAAAACTGCGCATATACGTCGAATCCTCACGCAAAACGGTGCATATTGTCCACGAGCGGCACGCAAAACGAGGCGTGCCCAAAATGTCCGCAATAGCCCGAACAGCAAAACGGCACAGTAAAACTCGGTCCCTAGCACGCACAACGGTATGGGATCAAATCAATGTCCAAAAGGATGTCTTAAAACTGTGCCAAAAATACCACAAAATTAACATGCGGGACCTACCTCGACAGTGTCGCGCCACCTATCTGATTTTTAGAGCACTTCGCGCGCTTCACGAGGTCGCCGGCGCGCCGCCGCACCTTACGAGATTCCCTCCCTCCCTCTCTCTCTCTCTCTCTCTCTCTCTCTCTCTAGTGCTCGGGTGTGGAGAAGAAAAGGGAGAAAAGAGAATGGGTGCGCGGGGAGAAGGAAGAAAGAAAAAGAAGAGAAGAAGAAGTGAGGTTCATTGGACCCGGTCCACGGGGCCCCCCAATGAGAAATCGCCATGTGGCGTCTAAATTTCGAATTCGAAATTCGAAATTCCCCCAGGCGCGCTGCGCGCGCCACGCGGGCCTGCTGTGACCCGCAGCAGCCAGTGGGGCGCTGCCACGTGGCGCCCCACCGATCGCGCACGCATGTTTTATTCATTTTCGCCTCATTTTATGTCCGTTTCTCTCCCGTTTCCGTCCAAATTTGACAGACAGGCTCCTCTCAGCTTAATCTATCACAGAAAATTTTAAATTTTCAATTTGGACTATTTTTGGGTCACCAAAAGTCTCGCTGTATTCAGAATCACTGGCGGACCCCGTTCTCACAATCCGGGAATCCGATCAACACGAAATTTTTACCGTAACCTTAAAACATATTTACGGAGCTCCCGTAATTTTCTTAGAATTTTTCGACACTGTTGGCGGAGCCCGTTCTCACTATCCGGCATCCGATCAACGCGAAATTTTTACTGTGACCTTAAAACATATTTGCGGAGCTCCAGTAATTTTTTCAGAATTTTCCGACACTGTGAATTTTGCGCTAAAAATCTGGGCCCCTTTTTCAAATAAAATTCTAAATCTCTTCTTTTTAATCCGATTTCGGCCCAATTCGCTTCCACATCATCCTTACTTCTCTAACTTTCATAAAAATAGTATTTCATACAATTTTTATTTAGATTTATTTATATACCAAAATCCGGTACATTACACACACACACTCTCTCTCTCTCCCCCCTTCTCCGTCTATGATGCCTACCTATTTTCCTCGCCTCTCACTTGCCTCCTCCCTACGATTACATTAGTCAGGATCGAGATCCTCTTTATTTCTCCTTCGTCTTCTGATTCCCTTGCCGATCAATCGGACGATCGGGTGGGTTTCGTCTCGGGTTGGGTTTCGGCTCGAGTTGGGTTTCGCGTGCCACTTGCCCTATTTCTACGAGTGCATCCTTTCAGATCGGACTGTTGGGATCCTTTCTATGCCTCCTTCGCCCTCTGATTGCCTTGCCGATCAATCCAACGGTTTCTCTCTCTCTCTCTCTCTCTCTCTCTCATCTCTTGGTTTTTTTTTCCCTAAGTTCGAGGTATCGATACGAGCTTAATTATTAATCAGACAATAATAATTAATCTATACATTATATATATATATATATATATATATATATATATACACACACACACACACACACACACACACACACACACACACACACACACATATATATATAAAATTGATATTTGATCTGATATTTCTAGATCGCTCTTATCTCTTAGATACTTTACATATAATCTAATATTTCCAGATAAAGTTAATCTCTAAAGATTTTTGTTTGGAATTTATTTATTTACATATAATTGATATGATTGATATATTTGATGTGATATTTCCAAATGTGATTAATTTTCAAAAAAATTAACAGATTTTGTAAGATTATGTCAGATTTGATGTGATATTTTCAGATATAATTGATTTTTAAAAAATTTTAACAAATTTTGTAAGATTATGTCAAATTTGCTTTTCCTCTCCCTAAGATTATATGTGATATTTCCAAATATTATTAATTCTCAAAAAATTTTAATAGATTTTGTAAGATTATATCTGATTTGGTATGATGACTGATCTCTTTTTCTCTCCCAAAGATTAGATGTGATATTTTCATATATAGTTAATTTTCAAAAAAAGTTAACAGATTTTGTAAGATTATGTCACATTTGGTATGATGACGGCTCTCTTTTCCTCTCTCTAAGATTACTATAAATACTCATGCATATAATTAATTTTTGATGTGATATTTTCATATATTGTTAATTTTCAAAGATTTTGAACAAATTTTGTAAGATATGGCAGATTTGGTATTATGCTGCTCTTATTTGCTCTCCCTAAGATTTTTATAAATACTGATACTTTCAGTATGCCATTGTAATATTTGGAATTTGAAGTAAAGAAGGTAATTAAAGAAGATAATACTCAATTCACTATTCCTGAAAGGAAACTATATTTCTCTTATCCCTTATTCCATTAATAGAATCAATTAGTGTTGGTGTCACGCCCCGGGGTCGAAATTGTGACCCGGGCCCGCCAACAGATCCGCCGCCCATACGGGAAGCCCCGTATAGACGAAGCGTCTAACCTGCAAAAGATAACATTATAGCTATACAGATATCAGAACTGAAAAGTAAACTACTGAAATAAGAAAATACATCTCCAAATAGTACAAGTCTGAACCTCACTACATAAGTCTCTCGAAAATAAAACTCTCTACAGTAACTATCTACAATAATCCAGCAGACTGTACTACAAAGCTCCAAAAAATGGTACCGCTATACTCCAAAGACGGGTAGGGAACTAGCTCGTGACTCCCTTACCTCGATCAGCTAGTGCAGCAACAAGAGTAGGAACAGGGGTAGATGCCTCTGAAAAATCTGCCACCAACAGGGGGTGTGAGAACTATACAGTCACGTAATTCTCAGTGGGTACCGTCACAAAGACCAACGGTCTGCCCACTAAGTCTACTAGAGGCATAAGATAACATGAAAACTGAAATAATGTAAAGATAAGCTGGAAAGAAATCTACAGCTATCATGCCTCTATCTATAATGCTCAAAGGGTGATACAGATGAAAATGATGCATCGACTCTAACCCAATAAACTCAATCAACCCAATCACAGTGACTGCCACATAGGGTCCAGTCAAACTTGCGCCCACCTACTGCCATTACATCCACGGAGGACTGGACTTACGTAGGGCGTCAGTGACTTCCAAAACTGGCCCAGCCATAAGGACTGCGTCGACAAGTCGCAATAGCAAAGTAACAGGCCCGGCTCCGGAGCGGCACTCGAGGGGCGCGACCCCACCGAGGAAAGCATCCGCGCATCTCTGTCGAGCTCAATATGGCTCATGCAGGCTATAATCCAAATCCACGATCAACAAGATCGATAGTGCCCAAATCACATCTCTAACTCACTAGCTGGAAATACTAAACAGCTGGGACCACCGTCAACCCGATGGCTCCCACATCAGGACATCAAACTCAACTTGCTAAAACCCACTGGACTGGAGATACTCCACAGCCGACGATAATGAAGGGTTCGAACACCCCGAATGTAGTGGTCCAGGACCCTATGCAGTTTTTTCCCGTGAATCCAATGTGTAAAATACCTGTTGATGGTGTGTCTGGTCCATAGTGTATCAAAAGGATATCACAGATGGACCCAGTGAGGTATTTATTGCTGGATTGGCCTTCGGCTGCATTTGCTAAATTTTAGAAAAGGTTTTGGGCCAAACAGAGGTTGGATTTGGATTCAGCGCGGAAAAACGCTTGAAAACGGCTATTTGCTTGTTTATTTCCGAGTCCGGATGTCCAAAAACGGACTCCCGGAAGTTTTCAGTGGATTTCGGTGCATGGGAGGGGGCCGTGGACCACCAACATGCCACGTGGCGGCCTGTCATTGGCTAGTTTGCAGCGCTCGGTCCACAGAGCGGCGCGGCTGGGTACATAAGCCCGGCGCAGGACACGTGTCGTTTGCTGGTTGGCCGGCGCAGAGTGCGCGGTCCACGGAGAATGACCGACGGTGCATGGACCAGAGCGGGATGACACGTGTCAACCCCCGGTTAGTGGGCGCAGAGTGCGCGGTCCACGGAGTCCCCGCACGGGTGCATAGACCCGGCACAGGGACACGTGGCAGCATGCCATTGGCGGGCTCACGAGGCGCGGCGCACGGGAGCGCGGGCGAGCGCCTCGGGGCGCGTGCGTGGCAGGTGGTTAGACGGCGCCTGCCCGCACGTGCGACCCGTGACGCGGGTGGACACATGGCGCCCCGCTATTCGCGGGCGCCACCTACCCGTTTGACCAGGCAGGTGCCACGTGGCGGCACCGCACGCGCCCCGCACAGCTATTTGCTGTGCGGGACATGCGTCCAACTCCTGGAGGGCCACGTGGTCGCTCCCGACGCGCCCCGCGCAGCTGTTTGCTGGGCGGGACACGTGTCCGCCCAGGGGAGTTTCGGGCGCTCCCTTGCGATGCAGTGTGCCGCCGGATTCGGGCGCCCGAAACCTGTCTGAGCGCTCGAATCCGAGGACATGGAGGGCATTTTTCGAAATATTTTTTTGGCCTATAAATAGGACCCGAGTGACCTTGTACTCGTTTTTTCTCCTCTTCTGGCCAGAATTTCGCAGGGAGCTCCTCAGCAAGGTTCTTCCTCACCCTGTGCCGCACCTTTTGGAGGACTCCTAGGATTTTTTGGGGCACGCACTTTGAGGTTTCCATTTTTCCGGCGCGGCGCAACGTTTCTTCTTGGGTGTTCTTCTCCGTCGCATTTCGGTGCACGGGCTCCCCCGGCTTACTCCGACCTCCGTTTCTGGCGATTCTTGCGTCGTTGGCTTCATGACAGGCAGGGCTACGACTTTTGTATTTTAAGATCCCCATCTTTTCTAATCTATCTTGGAGTTTCCCGAGCTTTCTTTTGACCTTTTTTCTTTGGTGGAGTTTTGGATAGCGCCATAGTGTTTCGGCGATAACTTTGCGCTCAGACATCGGATGGAGGCATGCTTGTAGTCGTTTTGCATCTACACATCGCAAGGAACGTCCTCGAATTTTCCTAGATTTTTCTAAGTTTTTTCCAAAGGTGAAACATCCCTTTTTCTAGAGCACAGTGCTACAGATTTTTGTACAGGATTCTTTTGAGAGGGCCACCTTGTCGAATTTATATCTTGATGTACGAAACTCGGTTTGGGATGTGCAGGTATTCGTTTCGATTGACTCGTTGCGACGATCGCGGTGGTATTTTTTTTGGAATTTTTCGAGCTTATCTCGCAGGTGAAAATGGCACAATTCTAGACTGTTAGTTTAGGGACAACATGTTCTTGGGGGTACTTGTATGTTTAATTGTGTATATTTTGGGGTATTTTGTTTGTACAGTGTTGCAGCAGTTGATTTGTTTGGGCGAGGATATTATTGGATGGGGATTTAGCGATTGAGGTGGGTACCGTTGTAAACCTCTTACTTTTGATTACCCACTAGGCATATTGGAGATATTCCTATATTGTGTTGCTAGTTGTACCAGTGGAATGAACATAGCATGCTTATTTGAAAGTATGGACTTGTTGTTAACACTTGCATCTCTAGAGGACTAGATATTAGTGAATCATTATTTCTTACAAAAGACATGTTATCT
Source organism: Tillandsia fasciculata (assembly GCA_029168755.2). Taxonomy (NCBI): domain Eukaryota; kingdom Viridiplantae; phylum Streptophyta; class Magnoliopsida; order Poales; family Bromeliaceae; genus Tillandsia; species Tillandsia fasciculata. The sequence goes on from CM054932.1 coordinate 24,621,225, forward strand.
AAACACCTTGGGAATAATATGCTAAGATCATATCATGTGTTATGTATGTTGGGAGGTTTTATGCATGAGTATAGACCAGTTTATGGCATGTTAGTACATCGAATATTCAAGTAATAGCACTCTTTAGTTCTTGTGAGAATTGGAATACCTGAAATCATTTTACTAAGTAAAGGACTTTTGCATGCTTGTATGGTCACTTAGTTAGGCCATCTTTGTATGGTCACCTAGTTAGGCCACATTTTTCTGCTACACTATCATGCTGGAATTGACTTAGGAGAAACCATACTTTCATTTCTTTCTCCTGTTATCTAGACTTAGGGGATAGTGTGCTCGGGTTCGAGCGGGGGACTGGGATAGTGTAGACAGATATTTAGAGTTTTGGGACAGACGAGGATTGATGGTAGGGTATTGCGGCAACCGCGAACTGTGGGCGGTTGACCGGGTTATTATTATTGCATCAGATTGGAGGTGAGGGATCGGGCTTCCTTTAATGGGTGGTTTTTTCCACTTATTTAGAGTCATGATCCAGTCCTGCTATATCAGATTACTTATGGCTAAATACTTTACTCATGTGGGTCGCTCCTCTCGAGTGCCACTCCGGAGTAGGCTTAGGACCGAGCCGTGTGCCGGTCGATTGGATATTTTGGGACCGAGCCGTGTGTCGGTCGATTGGATATTTTGGGACCGAGCCGTGTGCCGGTCGATTGAATATTTTGGGATCGAGCCATGTGCCGATCAGCTATTGGGTTCTTGAGTTTGACAGCAGAGCAGGCAGTGCCAGTGATTACTGGTTTATTGATTGGGTATAATTGGTCAGGCATTCATGTACCGTTGCATACATCTAGCTATTCTTTTAGCTCGGTATTATTAGAGGCATATTAGTGGTAGCTTCTTCATTAGTAGTTATATTTATAGCCTACCACCTCTGTTCCTTTTCGCCTCTGGTAGACCTAGTGGGCATGTCAGTGTTTGAGGTCTAACCCACTAGGGGAGGCTACTGTTTTTATAATAGTTCTCACCCCCATTGTATCCTTTTTCCTTTTTCCCCCTTTGTTTTGCAGAGTCCTCAGCTGGGGTTGCTGGTCCCTCCTCAGCGGATCGAGGTAAGAGGATCGTGGATTAGATAGCCGTCTACCCGGTTGCGAGTTTAGAAGTTTTTGATGTATCCCCTGTACACTCAGACTGTTGTTTTTTCCTTTCTTTTTGGGCTTGGCTTCTGCCAGCAGGTTGTATTTATTTGGTGAGCTGGGAAAGACACTTGTATATATGAGAGATTTGTTGTACTTTTATTTCCAGCATTTGTCTGAGATGTAATAGTTTTAGTTCAACTCTGTTTTTATGCTCTTTTATTATTCTTTTTATATCTGAGCAGGTTACCAGCGCTTCGTGTACACGGAAAATTCTGTGTGCACGGCGGATCTGTGGACGGGCCCGGGTTCTGGTTTACACTCGGGGCGTGACACCGAAAGACTAATACCTACAACCCAAATCAAACAATAACAGGCTCTAGGCATAGCCTCTCGTTGTTCTCGACTCAAAGAAGGAACAACCCTTAGAACCCAGTTCACTCGAACCCTCCCGGGTGAGGAAGTTTACAGAAAAATGTGACATTTATTACTGAAAACCATTTTCACTCGAACCCCCTCGGGGTGAGGACTAAAAGTATTTCATTTTTTTTTTTATAAAACCATCTTGATTTGAGAAAACTCATTTTAATGATTTTTAGCTCTTTTTAGGAAAATCAGTTAGAAAACAAGTTTTATTCCCAAACCCCGAAGGGCTAATGCCTTCGCCCAATCAGACAAGAACAGACTCCGGCGACCTTTCGATATTTGGAAGAAAATATTGGTTGTCTAAAATCATGTGTGTCTAAAAAGATTCTGGGTTCAAGATCCTGCTATCACTGGTATACCACTGCCACGAATACAGTGGCGACAAACAAATCAAAGAACTCGACAACTCGGGACCACCGTTTACCCAAACGGCTCCCGCCACTGGTACAAGACTAGCTACATCTACTAGACTCCACTCGGCCCCCAAGCACGAGTGTAACATGCATCCTGCACTAAAAATAAATCCCGACCACTCGGCCCACTACCCGGGCGAGGAAAATACTATGTCCAGGAATAGAATGTAAAGTGTGGATGTCTAAACCATAAATGAACCCTAGCCCAAGTGGGGGTTTTCTACTAGTCTGGTTGAACATACCTCATATGACAGGGTGCTAGGTTAGGTTCCATTAATAACAATTATTAACCCAAATAGTAAGCATTAACCGATATGATCTCAATAACAACACAAGAAAAATATCATCTCTTTTCCTAACATGCTTCCTACCACATCTCACAATCATGCATGCTTGCTATTCCATAGAATTAAAGAACCGTCCACCGGTTTTGGAGACAAAACAACCCACCTAAAAGCGCGCGTCGATCCAAGGTCCAATCTGAATGTGGATAATCCTCAAGTTCCCACGATTCCAACGAGCCCAAAAACACCTAAAAATTCCTCCCGGGCACAAAGATACAGTCCAAACACCGCGGTAAGCAAAAATTCCAAAGATTACAATTCTGCGGCAAAATCAGTCCAAAGAAGCTGAAATATCACCTACGAGATGAGCTCTAAATATTCTAATAAAAATACGGCTGCGATCCTCGTGAAGCGTAGATGTCGATCGAGTCCTCACAGGCCAAAATCCGATAACCGAGCATGGAGATAAAAATCAAACAAGCTCCGTTGTCCAGGAAATCCAGCAGCAAGAAAGGGGTTCAAAGATGCTCCGAATACCCCAATAAAAATCCAAAACTGAGAGGAGCGGTAACACGGAAAACGAAGATCTATCTCTCGCAGAATCGATGTCGTAAAAATCGGCCAAAAACTCCCTCCCGTCAGCCCATGGGAGCTCGCGAAAAAAGCGTCGATGAAAAAGCTCGGTATCGAAGGCGCGGCGAAGCTCGCGATGTCGAGGAGAACGCAGATGGAACGCATTCCAAAAATTCCCCGGGATGCCAAAAGTCGGAGAAGACTCGAAGATGGAACTTCCCCCTGAAGATGGGCTGAGAAAACCCGAAAGAAAAGCCTAAAATCGAAGCCCAAATGGGCTACTTATAGCCCAAACCAATACCATTTGGGGATCCGGATTCAGGCTCAGGATTCGGGCGCCCGAATCCGGCCCGGCCCGCTACTGTGCGTGCTCGAAATCCTCTCGGCACGTCACGTGGCCCACTCCGCACCCCGCGCATGTGCGCCCGCCAATTGCGGCGCGCCGCGTGGCAGCGCGGTCCACGGCGGAAACCGTGGTCCGCGGTTCACGGCGGGGCAGCCGGGTCGCTGCGCCCGCCAATGAGCGGGCGACACGTGGCCTGGCGGGGTCCATGGTGCGCCGCGCCCGGTGCGCTGTCGCGCGTGCGTTGACCGCCCAATCCGCGCGCGCCATGTGTCACACTGCTCCGTTGGCTTGTCCCGGTGCACGCCGAGTCCCGTGGACCGGCTGGCCCGTGCCTGCCCGCGCCGCTGCCCGCGGCTACGCCCTCGTGCTCTGCCGCCGCCGGTGCTGCCCTAGCCTGCCGGAACAGTAACAAATGCCTCGAAATCCGTGTTTCGGCATCCGGGCTCCGAAAAAATAAGTAAATAGTCCATTTTCATCATTTTCGCGCGCTGAGTCCAAATTCGACGTCTGTTTTACCAAATTTCACTTCTAAAATTTGTCGAAGGCATCCGGACATGTATTCTTAATTCAAATTTCGCACTGGGTCCAAATCTGAGGTCTGATTTGCGCGCAACCATGTCCAACACACATCATAGGTCTCCAGAAGCCACAATTCACTCCGTAAGACCTTCGCAGAGATCCGGGTCATCACAGTGGGAGTGTCAAAGAATAGCTGAAATTCATTCTCTAATTGTTGTACTGTTTCCTAGGTGTACTATTGCCTTTGTACTGTTTCCTAAGATTTAGTGTGAGTTTTTTTTTAATATTACATGCTTTAAAATGTTCATACACTTATATCAGCAAAATATCTCCATTTTTTTTACGGGAGAAATGATTTCCATTACATTATAGGATAAGTTTGCTTTGAATTTTGATGATTCTTACATTTTAGAGAAAGAGAAAAAGTGGAATAGATTTTCCTACATTTTAGAGAAAGAGATGATATTTGTAAAAATATTTGTAATATCAAAGAAATAGATTCTCCTCACTCTCTCAGTTTAATTTTCTTATAAAATAAGGTTTTGAGAACCCCCACCTCCTTCTCTGTCTCACACATCCCCACCCATATGTCTTCTCTACCATGCTGTCCTCTCCTCTCCCCTCTCTTCTCTCCCTATCCCCTTCCTCGCCTACCCCCTCTCCTCCTCCCTCAATCTCGCACCGACGAAGATATAAAATAAGGTCTTGAGAACCACCTCTCTTCCCATGGACCAAGACGATGCAGAGGGGATCAATGGCGCTTCCAAGCTCTCCACCGTCAAGTTCCGCCCAATCCGAACCTTATCCTCCTCACCGTTGTAACCACTTAATCTTCTCCTCCTCTTCTCTCTGTTCCAAGATCAGCCTTTGCCATCTGCATGTCTCCTTATCTCAACTCTTTTCATATAAACGTATAGAAATTAATATAAAGTGATTTTTATGTAACAACTTTAAATTATACATTTACTTTATCATAATGTTCAAAAAAAATTTAATTTTTTTTTTTATTTCAACAACATCTACCTACCGCAACACTTGGGTATCTTCACTAATCGCTATTCATAGCCATGGAATACGGCCACAGATTACTCGTAGATTAACGAATATTAATTAGTACTATTTTATTATCCAAAAAATTATAGATAAAATGATTGGTATTTGTTAAATTATAAATATTCTGAGTGACGTGTAGGTATTTATATTTTTTAAAAAATATAAAAAATATAAAAAGAATGCTCCCTTTATTTTATCCATCTACAATATCCTAACCCTAAATTCTCTTCGTAGTTTATCTTTATAATATTAACTCGATTATCATAAAAACTTTATTACTTTTGTGTCATAGAAATTTAAAATGATATAGTCTTCAACTATGTAGTATATGTGTTTTAAGAATTTATGTTATTTGTTGAATGTTGTGATTTTTAAACGGAAGATAATATTGTATATATATATATATATATATATATATATATATATATATATATATATATATATATATATATATATATATATATGTATGTATTTTGTATTTAAAAAGTATATAAATAAAAAAAAGACTAAATTACATAAATTTTTTTTTGTAAATATTCACTTTTTTACTTTTTTTTTTTCTGACTTTCAAAATCTGCATTTTACCTCCTAAAAAATTTAAGTTGATGCATTTGGCCCCCTTCAGGATTCTGTTAATATTTCGTTAATTTTTTATAATTTATACCAAAAATATTTTTGAAATAATAGAAATATATTAAAATTTAATTTTTTTTCTCCTAGAACAAACAATAGTAATATGGTGATTTCACCTTCTCCACTGACACTATAATCCTCTCAAAATATTTTTTAAAATTACAAGAGAGTAAAATATAGATTTTTGATAGTCAGATGAAAAATATGAAAAAGCATATATTTATAATAGAGTTTTTTTTTTTTTTTTTTTTCCTATTTTAGCCATAAAAAAAAAAAAAAGTACATTATGAGTAACTCGTCAGCAGGTTGGTATGGATAAAAGCATTAACTATCAAAAATTATGGATAAATTTTATTCGTGTCTGCATGGTGCGCAAGTTATGATGATCCATTCGCAAGTTGTCCAATCGCATATTTGCGTGATCTATTACACCCAAAACAGATGGTGTAAATTTACACATTCTTTTTCAAGGACTCATTTTAGCTCATTGCCTTATCCTTTTTTAAAAAATATTAAAAATCTAAATTTTTTTCTATATTCTAGGGTAGGGATGTGTAAGATTTATGTTTCTTTTGAGTATACAGATAATATTTTTTTCTCTTTATATGCTGCATACATTTTGACAAATTTATATGGCATTTTATACTACGTGTAAATTAATCAAAAACCTACATATTATATATGTCAATACATTAATAATAAAATAGTATAGTTGAAGATGTATACGGTTAAAAATATAGTAATTATAATTATATTCATTTTTTTTAGTTTGATTTAAAAAAAAAACTGTAAGTATAAAAGGCCGTAAGTATAAATAATTTATTTGGTTGCATAAGTTAAAAATTATTTTTACAAATTTTATCATGTGATATATGAGATGTTGAAATTATTTCAAAAGTTAAAATTACAAAAGTATATTACTCTTTTAATGCGATTATAACTGTAACCAATTTGAATATAGTTGCTACAATAATTAAATTTAATCACACCAAATTAGATATCATAGTTAATTATAATACGGGAAACATGATAAAATTATTAGTTTGTTTACAGTTCACAAAGTGCTTTTACGGCTCTTGGCCTACACAACTTATTAATGAAAAAGCACTTTTGGATTGTACCCATCCATTAACTAGAAGAGGAATAAGAAGAAGATGACTGCAAGGAGAAGGGGGAGAAAATTCCGAGCCCCACCATGCCGTCCTTGCCCTACTACCAACTCTGCTCCCAGCCACCACCTGCTCCCACCACTGCTCACCTGCCCACCACCGCCGGCTTCGCTAGCTTCCTTTTTTCTCACTGAAAGCAGAAAATCAACAATAGCTTTATTTGGAGTTTCACTGAAAGCATGCAGTCAAAAAGCAAATCAAACAAAAAAAGAAAAAAAAGATTTTGATTTTTTCAAACTTTTTTTTTTTTTTTAGAGACTCCCAAATCAGAAGCATGCAGATAAAATCTACTTTTGTTTTTGAAATCTGACGGAATAAAATTCAGCAAAAGAAATTTATTCTTGCAAACAACAAAATATTTTATAAATTCTTTTTTAAAAAATTACTTTTCTGTTAGACACAATCAAATACTCTATAATTTTTAATAAAAATTAAATTTCTAAACCAAAATTAAGAATAATGCTATATGTATACTCCAAAAGAGGTGTACATTCCTACACCCACTCATTTAAGGATGGGGAGGTCACTTCACAATTTATGAAGTGACCTCTCTAATTGTGAAGTGACCTCTCACCACACCCCACCCATTAAATGAATGGGGTGTGTGATGTATACCCCAAATAGAATGTACAAATAGCATTTGCTATCTATAATTTAGCACCTTGAGATTTGTACAACGTGTCACTTTCTTATCTGATTAATGGTAGATCATTATTGCGAAACAAAAATAAAATATAAAATATTAATAAGCAGCACATTATCCACGGAATGGTTACATAAAAGGGTATATATAAGTATACACCTCTTTAGGGGTGTATATCTTACACCCCACCCCATCCTGGGTGGGATGAATTCCACTCGTCACTCGATGTGACGAGTAGAATAATACCCACCCCAAAATAAAGTGGGTATAAAATGTACACTTCTAAAAGAGTGTACACCTAGCATCTCTCTATATAAAAAATATGATAAATCATAGAACTTTAAATTAGAGTTTATATATCCAATTTTTATTAAGATTTGAAATAGTTACAGGAACTACCTATACACCTAAAAGTAAGTACAAATCATACAACCATCTCCAATTCAAAGGTCACTTTTTATATTAGTCTTATCACACTTTTATGTTATTAATACAAAAATCTAATTAGGGTGTCTTTGGTACCGGTTATGGAGGGGATAACTCCTTATCCTCCGCTTTATATCCAAACGCAAAAAATAGAGAGGGATCCCTCCATACCAGGTTATTTCGGATAATCTGGTATAAGAATGGAACAGCTGTTTCACCACATCTGTTGTTTACTATTTTTTTTTTAATTAAATTTTTTAAAATTATAAGATCTTTAAATTTATAAAATTTAATTTTTTTTTATAAATTTTAAAATTTTTAATTTATTTTTTAATAAATTTAAAAATTTATTTTTTAATTTTTTTTAAAAAAAATTATTAATTTTAAAATTTTTAAATTTATACAAATTTTTTTATAGAAAGACAATTAAAATTAAAATTTTTAACATTAAAAATTTTTTACTTTAGAGAATTTTTAAATTTTATAACTTTTAAAATTTTTACTTTAATTTTTAATAAATTTACAAATTTACAAAATTTTAAAACTATACAAATTTTTATATTTTAATTTTAATTTTTAATGAATTTATACCAAATTTTTAAAATTTTAGAATTTTAAAATTTATACCAATTTTTACATACAAAATTTTGAATTTTAAAAAAATTATAAAATTTCAAAAACTAAAATTTTTTTAAGAATTTTTTTTATATATAAGTAAATATAAATTTTAATATTTTTTTTAATAAATATCTTCAATTAAATATTTAAAATCATACCGTATAAATTTTTATCTTAAATTTAAAATTTAATCCCCTCTATTTTTTTTATTCCTTTTTAATTTACCAAAAACAATTTTTCTTATCCCCGTTACATCTCTTATACCCAACCATCTCCGGTACAAGTCTTATACTCAACCAAACACAAAATTACTTTAATTCCTGTTTGTACATGAACTTATATATATTCCAGAAATAACCAGTTTTTACTTATATCCGAACCAAACGAAGTCTAGAATTTACTAATGGGAATTGGGATATAGAAGAATATTTTGGTAATTTCATAATAAATTTGAAAGATTTGAATAGTAGACAAGGTAAATAAGCAAAAGCCCATAAAGTATTTTAAAATTATTTTTAAAGTCCAATTATATGGGGGATTTTACTCAAAATACACTCTATCCCTGTTCTCTTAATAAAAAAGCTTCATAACCATTCTTTTTCTTTAGTAAAATAAGGTACAAATGTACATATACCCTCTCAGCTATAAGCCATTCTAAAAAAAACTTCAATTTTTTAAAATTGATACCTCATGAACCTTTATTTTTTTAAAATTTGCTTTTTTATGGTTAATTAAGTGAAAAGTTTTGTTAACTTTTATGCTCAATCAGTTATTACCAAGTAACTAATCTAGTTTTATTCGCTACAAAGTAGTGTAAATTATAAATAGATAAAATTATGATTTGATTTGATAAAATAGCTAATTTATTTACCTAAAAAAAACTCAATTATAAACAGAAATAAAAGCTGAGGGGTCTCATTAAAAAAAATTATAAACCAGAAGGCTATTCCAGAAGAAAATTACTAAATATACACCAATTTTTGGATGTATATCGTACACCCCACCCATTCTAGGATGGAGTAAATTTTACCCATCACTTCGAAGTTATGAATAAAAAAGATTCTATCCTTGAATGGTGGGGTATAAGATCTACATCTAAAAATGAGTGTAGAGGTAGCATTCTCATTTCAGAATGACTATAGTTGAGGGGATCTCCATACGATTTTTTTTTATAAACTATATTATAACATTGTGTCAATTTAATAAAGTAAGTCCAACCTAAAGTGAAATTCAAATTATTTGGTTAGCATGCTAACCTTGTTTAGTACCACTTTCAACTTTTATTTTGTAGATAAAATTTTATATTATTGCATATTTTAGTAGACAAATTTATTTTCTATTTGGGAAATTATAAGATGGGTAAGCTTATCTTTATTTTTTGTTATTCTCTCCAACTACTGCAGGTGGAACTGGCACCAATTTGAGCGTAGTTCCAACTGTTACAGTTGAGCCTTCTCGTGCAGTTCCAACTAGAACAGTTAAATTTGAATGTATAAAACCAAACGACGAATTTGAATTTGCCTTGTACTTATAATTACAGTGTAATTGTAATTATATACAACCAAACCACCTCTTAAAGTGAGCACTAACTAGTAGCTTGAAGCTTGAGTGTTAATCGCAATATAAATCTTTAGTGATGAACTCCCCAACCCCGTGTAGTTAGATAGTTTTTGATTTGCTGGTATATGTTAGTTTTGCCTTTATATAATAATTTATTGAATATTTTTTTAATACTAAAATTCAAAAAAATATTTTAAATTTTAGAGAGAAGGATTACAATTTTGAAAAATAAATAAAAGTAGCACATGACAACAGATTTGCACTCCTCAACAAGGCGACGTTGAAGAGCTTCCCATTATTATTTTTTTCTTTTGGTTTAGTTGTTTTAAGTATATCCAACTTTTGGTTAAAAAATAACCGTTAAATGGACAAAAATTACTTATTTTGTGATAAGATTATGTGTTGGTTCTAGCATAGCTCTCAGTGTTGCCGTAACAACTAATTATTGTCCGAATTAGGATGTCAATAGGATGTAAACGGGTCGGACTCGGACGGATTTTTAAAAATTCGAATTCGAATCCGAATCCGAATCCGAACCCGACTATCAAATCCGAATCCGAATCCGAATCCGAATTCGACGAATTTTAAAAATTCATATCCAAATCCGAACCCGACAAAAAATTCAAAATTCGAACCCGAATCCCAACACGAAAATCCAAACTCAAAATAATTTTTTTTTTTTACAATATTTCAAAATATATTATATTAAATTTAAATTTTTAAAATATAAATTTAAATATAATATCAAATATATATATATATATATATATATATATATATATATATATATATAAAACGTAAAATCAATTCGGGTTTGGATCGGGTATAATCAAAATCTATATCCAAATTCAAATTCGTCGGATTTTCATTTTTTATGTCCATATCCGAATACATATCCATTTAACATCGGATAAATTCATTCTGTTCGACTTCAGATTCAGATAAAATTTCATATATCCCGATTAACATAATGTTGGATACTAAGTACTGTGAAATTGTAATAACTAACTAATGGTGGGACCAAATTGAAAATATAGCTCATTAGCCAATCACATACCACTTTGCTGGGTCGCACTTCCAAATTGCTTAAAAATCTCGGCCTCTTTTGAATTCGGCGCCAGTTTCAATAGCCCTGCCATAATCCACAACCAACATTTCCACACAATAAAATTATGAGATCCTCACTCTATAAAAAAAAAAGTTCAATTTGCATACAAAATTTATTAATTTATATTTTAGTATAAATGAACTATATATATATATATATATATATAAAATATATATATATATATATATATATACTATACGAGTTTTTAAAAATCTAACCAAAATACTTTTATTCTTTTTTCTGTCTACTTTTTTTTCTCATTTTTTTTTTTCGCTCAAAATTTATCTCTCTCTTCTCCTTTTCGAACTTGCTGTCTCGCTCTCACATCATACGCGACGTCTAAGCCGCCGCCACCCCCGCCTCCGCAATGGACCTCGCCGGAGTGCCGTCTCTCGACGCTATGCTCGCTCCCGCCGCGCCAGCGCACGCGCCCACGCCCACACCTATCTTGGATTATGTAAAACCATATTTCGAGTCGATATCACGGTACTCAACTCCGCGATGGGTTGAATATGTTGGATTTGATCCTAATTTGATTCGATCTTATCCCTAAAGATTAGGAAAGATTTAGGAATATTTTAAAGATGATTCTTAAGAAGAGATCGACGATTATAAGTGAATCGGAGATTCGGATGGACGGTGGAGATCGTTTCTTACTAGAATTAGATTTTTTATAGTTATATTAACTTTTGTGATACATCTTTCTTTTTTAGAGCTTCATTGAAAAAATTCTAATTAAGAGAAAAAGCGTGGAGAGCCTCCGTGAAGAGTTTCTTATAATCTAATTTTACTCCTTGTACTTTTGTGTCGTGGATTAATCGAAGAACGTATTGAGATGGTCTTGCCCGTGAACGTAGATCGACACATTGTTGGCCGAACCAAGTAAATTTTGTGTCCTTGTATTTTTTTTTATTCGTTTTATTTGCTTAGTTATTCTCGTGCTTGTTTTCTATGATCGTTCTCGTTTACTTTCATCTACGAAAGATCCTATTTCCGCTGCGCTTGTGTGCTGTGTGGGTTGAGGTGTGCTCGGTAATCCCACGGTCGGTTCTCCCTTCAATTGGTATTAGAGCAAGTTTTTTCATAGTTCATTGACGGTGAAATGATGGCGGAGAAAGTTTCAGCGACAAAGTATGAGATTCCTCGATTTGATGGAGCGAACTTTGAGTTGTGGAAACTGAAGATGCAAGCAGTTTTGATTAAAGATGTTTGTGAGATCGCCCTACAAGGAAAGGAGAATAAGTCGGAAGGAATGACGAATAAACAATTTGAAGAGAATGACAAGATGGCTTTGGCAAACCTATATTTGGTACTGGTTGATTCGGTGCTATTCAATATGGAGATCGAGACTACCGCAAAAGAACTTTGGGATAAATTAAAAATTCTCTATGAATGAAAGTCATTGGTGAACAAAATCATCTTTAGGCGACAATTGTACAATCTAAAGATGAAGGACGGGGCACCGGTACAAGAACATTTAAGTACATTCAACTCTATCGTGAGCAAACTCGCTGCCCTAGACGTGAGAATCGATGAAGAAGAAAAGATAAGTATTTTACTTTGCTCGATGCCGGAAACTTGGGATAATTTGATTATGAACTTGAGCAATGTTGAAACCCTTAAGATGGAGTCAGTTGTTGCATCATTACTTACCGAGGAGATGAGGCGGAAGTCTAGCGAAGGAAGTTCTTCGGGGGAGGCCATGATAGCACGGGGAAGACCTTTCGAGAGGGAGCATGGTGATCGAGGAAAGTCGAGATCAAAATTCAAGGGTAAAAAAAAAATAAAGTGCTGGAATTGTGGAAAGTTGGGGCACATGAAGAAAGATTGTCGGGTTAAAGGAGTTGATGGTAAATCCGATTCAAACAATGTTTAAGATAATATAGCCGAAGCGGATGCCAAGTCGGCTAGTTTGGAGGATGGGGATGCGTTAGTCGCATTAGATAGATATGAGCTTATTTATCATTAGATCTTGGATTCAGGGGCGTCATTCCACATGACTCCCTGTAGGGAGTGGCTTCATTCTTATAAGTCACGGGATGATGGAGTTATCTATTTGGGTGACAACATAGTATGTCTGGTGGTTGGAGTGGGAGACGTTCGGATCAAGATATTTAATGGTGTTATTCGAACGATTTCTAATGTTCGACATGTTCCTGCACTTCGGGAAAGTCTTCTATCACTTGAAAATTTTTACAAACAATGGTTTAAATTCATCGGCGAGAAAGATCACTTGAAGGTATGTCAAGGTTGTTTGGTGTTGATGAAAGGAGAGCAAGTAGATGGTTTTTATAGATTAGTGGGCGAGACTCAAGTGGGAGAAGCAGTTGTTGCAAGCGCAAAGGTGGAGTTTTCAATGGTGTGGCATCGCCGTTTAGGACACATAAGCGAGTGCGGATTGCAGATATTATCCAACCGTGAACTTCTTTCAGTTTATAATTATAAGTTCGCGCCATTCGACTTTTGTGAAGATTGCATCTACGGGAAGCAACAAAGGTTATCTTTTTCTCTATCTCGAGTTGATTCATTCGTATACTTGGGAGTTGCCCGATACTTCCTTTGGCAGATGTTCTTACTTCGTTTCATTCATTGATGATTACTCTCAGAAGGCTTGGTATATTCTAAAGCAAAAGTCCGATGTGTTTGAGACTTTTAAGAAATTCAAGACTCTTGTGGAGAATGAAAAGGATTTAAAAATTAAGTACCTATGTTCTGATAACAGAGGGTAGTATTGTTCAAGAGAATTTGATGGGTTTTGTAATGAGCATGAAATTAAGCGACATCTCACGATACTCGGTACACCGTAACAAAACTGTGTAGCGGAGAGGTTAAATAGAACACTCATGGAGAGGATCCGTAGCATGTTGAGTACCTCAAAACTCGACAAGAGATTTTGGGCGGAAGTCGTGAGCACGACTTGTTATTTGATTAATCGAGCGCCGACAAAATCAGTTGGTTTGGAAATTCATGAAAAAATCTAGAGCGGCAAGTCCGTTGATTACTCCTATCTTCGTGTCTTTGGATGTGATGCTTATGCGTGGATACCGAAGGAGAAAAGATCAAAATTGGATAAGAACTCTCGGAGGAGTATATTTCTTGGCTGCGAAAGGTGTTAAAGGGTATCGATTGTGGGATCCTACTACCCACAAAATAGTCGTAAGTCGTGACGTTGTCTTCAATGAAGGGTCCTTTCAAGGCACCAAGGAAAAGCAAGATGATGATGCTATGATTCCAATTGAGCTCTTTGAAGTGCGTGATGAGGTGCAAGTTGAGCAAGCACATCAAGACTTTGAAGTGGTTGATGATGAACCAGACTTGGAATCTCCGCAATCATCCGAAGATACAAATTCACCGGTAGAGTAGCTAGCAGATTCCGGGCGTCCTAGAAGGGTCATTAGACCTTTTGCAAGGTATAATGACTATATCATTTCATTTATTCTTTCTACTAACCATGTTAGTGCATATGTTGCTTTGGCGGAGGAAGATGAGCCGACTTTGTATAAGGAGGCTTGTGAGTCGACCGATGTTAGGAAGTGACAATGCGCGATGGAGGAGGAGATGGAGTCAATTCGGAAGAACAGGACTTGGGAACTTGTTGATTTGCCGAAGAGAAGGAACACGATTGGATGTTGGTGGGTGTTTAAGGTAAAGAATGATACAAATGGGAATGTAGAGAGGTTCAAGGCAAGATTGGTGGTGAAGGGATATGCTCAGAAGCCGGGAATCGACTTCGATGAGATCTTTTCACCGGTGATTCGTCTTACCACTATTCGGGTTGTTTTGGCGATCGCAGCGGTCATGGATTTGGAGCTTGAGTAGATGGATGTAAAAACATCATTCTTGCATGGTGACCTGGAGGAAGAGATATATATGTCGCAACCGAAAGGCTTTATCGAAAAAGATAAGGAGTATTTGGTTTATCGGTTGAACAAATCGTTGTACGGCTTAAAACAGGCACCAAGGTGTTGGTACAAGCGATTTGATTCCTTCATTATGAGTTTGGATTTTGATAGGCTCGAAATGGATCATTGTGCATATTTTTGCGATTATAATGACGTGAGCTTCTGTATTTTGTTATTATATGTCGACGACATGGTGGTCGTCGGAAATAACAAGGGCCGGATATCTATCTTGAAGACTCAGCTAGCCGGTGAGTTCGATATGGAGGACTTAGGAACTATGAATCAAATACTCAGGATGAAGGTACTACGGGAGAGAAAAAATAGAAAAGTTTGGCTTTCACAGAAGAGTTATGTGGAGAAGGTTCTGCGGCGTTTCAATATGCAGAACGCAAAACCAGTTTCTACCCTGTTTCCTATTCATTTAAAATTTTCGGCCGAGCAATCACCGGGTACGGAAGCAAAAAAGGCCGACATGACTCGAGTACCATATTCATCGGCAGTAGGGAGCCTTATGTTTGCCATTGTGTGAACGAGATCCGACATTGCTCAAGCAGTGGGAGCACTGAGTCGGTATATGGCGAATCTAGGTTGTGAATATTAGAATGCAGCGAAGTGGATTCTCAGATATTTGAGAGGCACTGCGAATTTCTCACTCTGTTATGGTTCTGCGGGTTTGGAGTGTGTCGGATATGTGGATGCAGATTTCGCGGAAGATAAAGACAGAAGAAAATCTACCACGAGTTATATTTTCTCCATTAGCGATTGTGCTATTAGTTAGGAGTCGAAGCTTTAGTCGGTAGTCGTTTTGTCGACGACGAAGGCGGAGTACATAGCAGTGACACATGCTTGTAAGGAGGCGATCTGCCTAAAAAGATTTTTAGGTGAATTGAAAGTGAAGCAAAATGTGGTGGGAGTGAATTGTGATTGTCAAAGTGCAATACACTTGTGAAGAATCCGGTGTTTCACTCTCGGAGGAAACACATTGATATTCGTTATCACTTTGTGAGAGATATGGTGGATGAGGGTTTTATCTTATTGTTGAAAATTCACACAGATGCGAATCCAGCGGATATTTTAACGAAGCCGGTGACTCGAGAGAAGTTCAATTGGAGCACGACTTCTCTCGGTCTTAGAGCTACGTGAGGAGAGTGGAAATTTGGCAAGATATCCAATTTTGTATTTTATGGAATTCAACACATATTTTTAAGTGGAAAAATTGTTGGATTATGTAAAATCATGTTTCGAATCGATATCACGGTACTCAACTCCGCGATGGGTTGAATATGTTGGATTTGATCCTAACTTGATATAATCTTGTTCCTAAATATTAGGAATGATTTAGGAATATTTTAAAGAGAATTTTTAAGAGGAGATTGACCAGTAGAAGTGAATCGGAGACTCGGATAGATGGTGGAGATCGTTTCTTATTAGAATTAGATTTTTTAGAGTTATATTAACTCTTGTGATTCATCTTTCTTTTTTAGAGCTTCATTGAAAAAATCCTAATTAAGAGAAAAAACGTGGAGAACCTCCATGAGAGAGTTTCTTGTAATCGAATTTTACTCCTTATACTTTTGTGTCGTGGATTAATCGAAGAACGTACTGAGGTGGTTTTGCCTGCAGACGTAGGTCGACACATTGTTAGCCGAATTATGTAAATCTTGTGTCCTTGTGCTTTCTTATTCGTTTTATTTGTTACTTATTCTCGTATTTATTTTCTACGATCGTTCTCATTTACTTTCATCTACGAAAGATCCTGTTTCCGCTGTGCTCGTATGCTGTGTGAGTTGAGATGTACTCGGTAATCCCACGGCCGGTTCCCCCTTCAGCCTATACGTATTTGATGGGCACAACATTGCGGGTATGACTTCAAAGGGTGGCGCTTCGGCGGGATCCATAGCAACAACGAGGACGACGACGGAGAAAAAATATATAGAGGATAGAAAATAATAATAATAATAATAATAATAATAATAATAATAATATATATATATATATATATATATATATATATATATATATATATATATATATATATATATATATATATATATATATATATATATATATATCTGAGAAGACTATTATGTATCATCGCTACTATAAAAAATACCAAGAAGTAGAGAAGAAAGAAAGAAAAAAAAAAAAAAAAAAAAAAAAAGATAAAGTTGCACTGTTAAGATGAAGTTACACTGTTTCAGTAGAATATTACACTATTTGAGATGAAAGTTGCACTATTTGAGACAAAAATTATACTTTTTAAGACGAAAGTTGTATTCTTTGGACAAAAATTGTACTGTTTGAGCAAAAATTATACTATTTGAGATGAAAATTACACTCTTTGAGATGAAAGTTAGGCTTTTGAGCGAAAGTTGCACTATTTGAGCGAAAATTGTTTACACTCTTTGGAGCCCGAGGTGGACGCTGTCGTCACCCTTTCTTTCTCTCTATCTCTCTAAACCCATTGAGTCATCATCAGCAGCATCATCATGCTTTCTATATCATCTTACTCATTTTTCGAATCCTTATCATCATCCTCCTCCTCCTTTGTGCCCTGGTCTAGAAAAAATTTGGTCGCTTTCGGCCCGATTTCCTTTCGCTCCCCCCCCCCCCCCCCCCCCTCCCCCTCCCCCTCATTCCCCAAGCTAAGACCAAGTGGTGCACCGACCGTCAGCAGCGTGCCTACAGATGCCTTCTCCTCGCCGCGCCTCGCTCGCGATTGTGCCGTCGTCGCCTTGCTTCGCACCTACTCTGTCAATGAGGCAGCCGACTTAATTCACCCTCACCCTTACTGCTTGCAGCTAGTCCCGCTGGAGCTGCGGCATCTTCCTCGCCCGCCGAGGGTACCGACCATTTTCTCTGTACGCACACACCCAAAACCCACACACGTGCGCGCACACACTGAGGGAGAGGAGAGAGAGAGAGAGAGAGAGAGAGAGAGAGAGAGAAGCTCTACCTCCCTCTCCCTTTCCTCGAAACTCGTCGCCTTGAGGGAGTTCGACCTCAAGAGTCACGTGGTAATGTCAGATTGAGCTTTTGGCGCGCGTGGGAGCTCGTGGTTAAGGTTAGGATTTTCGGTAAGCGGTAAGGATTCTTGTTAAATCCCTTAAAATTAATATCCTAGTGTTTCCTAGAGAATTCTACGCCTATTTGCATGAAGATTTTCCAAAAATATCAGAGTAATTTTGGATAATAAGGGAACTATGACACGTTTAGGGTTTTTAGGATTTTTGGAGCTTTAGACCCAAATTAATTTGTTTATTACTTAATTGAAGGTTAGAGAGGAGCCCCATGCAACTTTGATTTGAGAAGCGTCGAGCGCCGACCAACAATTTCGTGTAACGATGGAAATCCGTAAAAAATCGGTCATTTCGGCCGTGTGATCTCCGCGGGTGAACCGTTGGTCGCAGGAGTCCGATTGTAAATGTCTACGAGCAGTCGGGAGTGTAACAAGTGGGTTAGTTGTCACACCCCGGGGTCGAAACTGCGACCCGGGCCCGCCAACAGATCCGCCGCCCATACGAAAAATCCCGTATAGACGAAGCGTCTAACCTGCAAAAAGAAGGATACTATAGCTATACAGATATCAGAGCTGAAAACTAAACTACTGAAATAAATATATACAACTCCTCAAATAGTACATGCCAGGTCCTCACAAAACATAAGTCTTACCAAAAACTAAAACTCTCAAAAGTAATCTGTACATGATACAATCCCAAAATCACTGACAGTACTAGTACATCACCAAAAGGGGTACAACTACTCTCTCTAGAAGAAGACTGGTAGGGATCTAGCTCGCGACTCCCTTACCTCGGTCAGCAGGATCAGCAACAGGAGCAGCGGGAACAGAAGAAGAGGTCCCTGGGAAAAAACACCACAGCGGGTGTGAGAACTACATCCCACAGTAGTTCTCAGTGGGTACCGCCAACAAGCCCGACGGTCTGCCCACTAAGTCTACTAGAGGCATAAAGTAACAAATGCAATACTGAAAGGAAAAGGGCTGGAAAATAACTCTACAGCTACTATGCCTCTATCTAAATGCTCAAGAGTGAACAGATGGAAACATGATGCATCTACTAACTCTCAAAATACAGTCACCCAATCTACACTGACTGCCACATGGGGTCCAGTCAAACCTGCGCCCACCTACGCCGTTACATCCAAGAGGACCGGACTTACGTAGGGCGTCCGTGACTGCCAAAACTGGCCCAGCCAGAGGGACTGCATCGACAAGTCGCGATAGCAAAGTAAAAGGCCCAACTTCGGAGTGGCACTTGAGGGGCGCGACCCCACCGAGGAAAGTATCTGCGCATCTCTGTCGAGCTCAATATGGTTCATGCATGCTATAGTCCAATCCACGGTCAACAAGATCGACAGTACCCAAATCACCTCTCTAACTCACTAACAGGAACCACTCGAACAGTCGGGACCGCTGTCAACCCAACGGCTCCCCAAATAGGAACATCAACTCAACAAGCAAACTCACTAGCTGGATATACCCCACAGCCGACAATAATGAAGGGTCCGGGAACCCCGAAAGACTAGAACCTACAACCCAAATCAAACAAGAACAGGCTCTAGACATAGCCTCTCGTTGTTCTCGACCCAAAAAAAAAAGGCAGCCCTTAGAACCTAGACCACTCGAATCCTCTCGAGTGGGGAAGTTTACAGGAAAAATGTGACATTTATTACTGAAAACCATTTTTCACTCAACCCACACAGGGCGAGGACTAAAAGTAGTTCCTTTTTGAAAAACCATCTTGATTTGAGGAAAACCCATTTTTAATAATTTTTAGTTCTTTTAGGAAAAACAGTTGGAAAATAAGTTTTTATACCAAAACCCCGAAGAGCTAATGCCTTCGTCCGATCAGACAAGAACAGACTCCAGCGACCCTTTGATATTTGGAAGAAAACATTGGTGGACTAAAATCATGTGTGTGTCCAAAAGGTTCTGGGTTCAAGGTCCTGCTATCACTGGTATACTACTGCCACTAACACAGTGGCGACAAGTAAAACGAAGAACTCGACAACCCGGGACCACCGTTTATCCAAACGGTTCCCACCACAGATATAAGACCAGCAACATCTACTAGACTCCACTCTGCCCCCAAGCACGAGTGTAACATTCATCCCACACTAAGTGAAATCCCGACCACTCAGCCCACTACCCAGGCGAGGAAAATACTATGTCCAGGAATAGGGAGTAAAGTGTGGATGTCTAAAACATAAAATAAATCTAGCCCAAATGAGAGTTTTTTACTAGTCTAGTTACACATGCAACATATGACAGGGTGCTAGGTCAAGTTTCAATAGTGGTATTTAAGTTAATGCAGATAGGAAGCATACATCAACATGATCATGAAACAACACGAGAACATCCTCTCTATATCTAACACGCTTCCTAACACATCTAACAATCATGTATGATATACTACACGATAGAATTAATGAATAGTCAACCGATTTTGGAGACGAAGCAACCCACCTGAAGTGCTCGTCAAACCAAGATCCAAATGGCTGAAACTGAACTGGAACAATCCACGGATTCCCACGATTCCAACGGGCCCAAAAACACCCAAAAACTCCTCCTGGGTACAAAGATACAGTCCAAACATCGCGATAAGCAACATTTCCCACAATTATACACTGCTGTCAAAATCAGTCCAGAAAATGCTTAAATACCACCTGCGAGATAAACTCCAAAAATTCCAATAAAAATACGTCGGGAATCCTCGCGAAGAGTAGATATCAATCGAGTCCTCACAGGCCACAATCCATGTCACGCCCCGGGTGTCAAACCGGAACCCGGGCTCGTCTACAGATCCGCCGTGCACACGGAATTTCCCGCGTACACGAAGCGCTGGTAACCTGCTCAGATATAATGTACAATAAAAGAGCATAATACAGAGCTGAAATAGAAGAACCACATAGTATCTCAGACTGGAAATACAAATACAACTGTAATATGTACAATAATCTCCCAGCTCACCAAAATAGTACATCCAGCTGGCGGAAGCCAGACCCAAAATAAAAGGAGAATATCACAGTCTGAGTGGGGTACTGATGTCTATCTACAGCTCTCAGTCTCCCAGGAGATCTATCTATTCAGCGATCCCCTTACCTCGATCAGCTGCCGATGGCCTAGCAGCTCCCGCAGATGACTCTGCAAAATAAGGGAGGAGAAAGAAACAGAAAATAACAATGGGGGTGAGAACTACCAGATAAACCAGCAGCCTCCCCTAGTGGGTAAAACCTCAACTCTGACGCACCCACTAGGACTACTAGAGGCAACAGGAAAGAACAGTGGTAAGCTATAAAGACTGCTGATAAAAAGGAAACTACCACCACCATGCCTCTAAATGCCAAGCAATAAATAACTAAATGTATGAATCAGTGTATAAATGCCTGTCTGAATGAACTCAATCTGGTGTCACCGCAAAACTGGTACTTCCTGCTGTGCCTTGCCAAATCGGGTATAACGCCGATAGGGGATAGTATTTGCCAAATCGGATATGCGATAGGGGATAATGTTGGCCAAATCGGGTTGCCGATAGGGGATAATAGCACACTCCGGAGTGGCACTCGAGGGGAGCGACCCACACGAGTAAAAATATCTCAGTACAGAAGTGCCATAAATCAGCAGGACTGGATCATGACTATGATCAAAGTGGGAAACTCCATCCACTACAGAACCCAATCCCCAACTGATGCAATAAATAAACCAAACTCAACCCCAATCTGATGCAAGGATAAACATCTGGTCAACCGCCTACTGTCCGCGGTCACCGCAATACCCCACAAGTCCACAATCTAGCACAACCTTGGCTACACTATCCCAAACCCCTGCTCACACTTGAGCAACAACATCTGAATGCAAAGGACAACAATAAAACATGTTCAAATCCCAATATGATAGTGTAGCAATGAATAGTGGCCTTACCTGATGTCCGGGCATGCATGCAACTGTCTTTATTTATAAAAGTTGTAAAATAGTGTCAAAGGTTTAAAACAATTTACTGAATAAAAGTCATTTGCATGCGAGATCATAGCCTTTGTCTCAATCACAGTGTCCCAATATAAGTCATCATATCATTTGTGGGGTTATATTAAATTTTAGGGGAGTTTGTCCCAGCGGTCCTTGTCATTTGTCATATTAATTTGTCCCAATGGTTCTCATTAATTGTCCTGTTAGTAGTCCTGTTAGTAGTCCTGTTAGTAGTCCTGTTAGTAGTCCTGTTAGTTTGTCCCAATGGTTCTCATTAATTGTCATATTTTAGGGGATTTCTAGTAATCCCAGTGAGCTTGTCAAAAATGAGGTAAGCAACAACCGCCCACCTCGAACAGCTCAAACAACACCCCAGGTAGTCTCCTGGTTGTCCACAGTCCTCAAATCCTGCAAATCAATGCTCCCGGTATAAATACAAATCCCAAAAAGCACAATATTTGCTGTTTTTCAGACAGCACGGGAAAAGAGGAATTTTTCACCTCTAAAATGAGCTCCTAAAATCCCAGAAAAATCACGGTTGCGTTCCTCGCGAAGAGTAGATCAAAATCGACTCTTTAAACGCCTCGATCTGACGCTCCTACGTCAAGATAAAAATCGGAGAAGTCGGTGCTGTCCAAAAATCATCACAGTAAAAAGGGGGGTCAAAGAGGACCTTAAAACTGTGCCAAAAGTACGAAACGGAGCAAAATGATCAACACGGAAATCGAAGCCCTACCTCTTACGGTCGCGCTGTCGCAAAAATCGTCCAAAAATTCCACCCGGTTAGCCCGCAGTGAATTTTCGACGGAACTGCGACGGGAAATGGGCCTAAAAGAAAATCGTCGCAGTGCGCCGCGTCGCAGATATCTCACTATCTGTAACTCCTAAATTCTGAGATTGTAGAGAGAGAAAGAAGAGAGAGAGAGGAAAAACTTTCGTATTGGGACTTTTTCTGATTCTCTCTCTAAGGCTCGGAATCCAAGGTGCAAAGAGAGGGGGTGGGACCTCTTATATAGTGGGCCAAAAGGGAATATTCCCACACGGGATCGGATCCGAACAGGAAACACCGAAACGGGCCAACCAGGAAGCGCCACGTGTCCACCAAACAGGAAACAGCCGTGCAGGGCCAATGAAAATTCGCCACGTGGCCACGTGGTCCACGTGCTCGGTCCGCGCTCCGGGTCTTCCGGAAAAATGTCGGCCTATAGGAGCGTGCCACGTGTCAACCTTCCAGAGGCTTCTAGAAGCCGGCCAGCCAATGAGAAGCTGCCACGTGGCAGATGGAACCTTCGGTGCACCCGGTGCACGCCGGCCCATGGACCGCGCACCGCCGCCCCTGCCGCGCTGCCCGCGCCTGCCCGCGCTGCCCGCGCCTGCCCGCGCCGCGCTCCTCCGCGCTCCGCCGCTGCCCGCCGCTGCGCCGCTGCCCGCCGCCGTGCGCCGCCGCCCGCCGCCGCTCGCCGGCGGCCGCCGCGGCCGGAACAGTAATTCCGGCCGGCCGGAACTGTTCCGGTGAACAGTAAAATTGCCGAAAAATAAAGCGAATATACCATTTTGACCGTTTTCGCGCGCTGAGTCCAAATACGCCGTCCGTTTCGCCAAATTCTCATCCGAAATTTTGCCGAAAGCTCCCGAAAATCCCATTTGCTCCGATTTTCGCGCAGAGTCTTTTTAAATATCCAATTTCGATTCTACAAGCTCGATTGCACTGTACAAGCTCCCTACAGTCACTGTTGCACAGTTCCTGCGGGAGTCCGGATCATCACATCCTCCCCCACTAAAAAGAGTTTCGTCCTCGAAACGAGACTAAACAATAATCCTCAGTCCGATGTCTCGAATAAGTAGGGGTGAGCATCCCTCATCTCCGACTCGAGCTCCCATGTAGCCTCGCGCTCGTCATGATTGCTCCATTGGATCTTTACATAGGGAATGGCCCGACTGCGCAATTCTTTACCTCTCGATCCAGAATTCGCAGTGGGCGCTCCTCATACCTCAAATCCTCGCTGATCTCAAGCGGTGTGAAGTCGATGACGTGCGATGGGTCGAAGACATACTTCCTCAAAGTAGAAACAGAAATACATCATGGACACCAGCAAGCCTCGGAGGAAGTGCAAGTCGGTAGGCAACTGGCCCGATACGCTCCAATACCTCAAAGGGTCCATATATCGGGGGCTAAGTTTTCCACGAATGCCGAATCTCCTGATTCCTTTGGACGGCGAGACTTTCAGGAACACATGATCACCAACCTGAAACTCTAAGTCTCGTCGCCGAACATCGGCATAGCTCCTTGTCGGCTTTGGGCGGTCTGAAGATGCTTCGAATCACTCGGACCTTCTCTTCTGCCTCTAACAACACATCTGGTCCCAAGGTCCGCCTCTCGCCCACGTCACTCCAATAAAGTGGTGATCGACACTTGCGTCCATACAATGCTTCAAACGGAGCCATCTGAATGCTCGCTTGAAAGCTATTGTTGTACGCGAACTCAGCTAAATAAGTGTCGAATCCACCCTCCGCCGAAATCCAGGACGCAAGCCCTCAGCATGTCCTCCAGATTTGTATCGTCCGCTCTGACTGCCCATCAGTCTGCGGATGAAAAGCTGTACTGAACCTGAGTTCAGTCCCCCAAGGTGGTTTGCAAACTTTCCAGAAATGCGAAACCAACTCGGGTCTC
>CM054932.1:24645780-24755266 GCA_029168755.2 Tillandsia fasciculata
CCCCGGATCGAAACTGCGATCCGAGCCCGCCAACAGATCCGCCGTCCCTACGGGAAGCCCCGTAGAAACGTAGCGTCTAACCTGCAAATGAGCATCTATACTATACAGGTATCAGAGATGAAACGAAAATACTGAACTGAAATAAAACAACTCTAAGTATATGTACAGACCAAGTCCTCACATACATACATAAGTCGCTCCAAAATAAAAAGAGTACAACTCGATCCTCACTACAAGATCACTCAAAACAACTCTCAAAAGGTGAGGGTACAGCTACTCTCAGGAGACACCTGGTAGGGATCTAACTCGCGACTCCCTTACCTCGATCAGCTGGATCAGCAACCTGTGCAACGGAACAGAAGTAGAGGTCCCTGGGGAAAAATACACCACGACGGGTGTGAGAACTACATCCCCAAGTAGTTCTCAGTGGGTGCCGCCAACAAGACCGACGGTCTGCCCACTAAGTCCACTAGAGGCATAAAGTAACAAATGCAATACTGGAAAGAAATGCTGATGAAATAACTCTACAGCTACTATGCCTCTAACTAGATGCTCAAGGGGTGAAACAGAAGACTGGTACCACTACTACTCTCACAACTCAAATCACCCAATCCACAATGACTGCCACATCGGGTCCAGTCAAACCTGCGCCAACCTACTGCCGTTACGTCCCGAAGGAGCGGCCTTACGTAGGGTGTCCGTGGCTGCCAAACAGGCCCAGCCAGAAGGACTGCATCGACAAAGCCGCAATAGCAAGTAACCCGCCTAGCTCCGGAGTGGCACTCGAGGGGCGCGACCCCACCGAGCAAAGTATCTGCGCATCTATGTCGAGCTCAATGTGGCCCATGCAGGCTATAGTCCAAATCCACGATCAACAAGATCGACTGTAACCAACAAACCCTGTCTCACTCACTGGCTGGAACACAACACAGCCGAGACCCACTGTCACTCAGACAACTCCCAAAGACACTCTGATCAATGAACTGACTATCAAACTCCACTCGGTCCCCCGACACGAGTGTAAATGCACCCCACAACAACCCGACCCCTCGGCCCCCTATCTGGGCGAGGCAGAATCTATGTCCAGATGAAAATAATGATAGTGTGAGTGTCTAAAGCAATAAAGTAACCTAGCCCAGGTTGAAGGTTTCTACTAGTCTGGTTGAACATGCTGCATATGACAGGGGTGCTAGGTCAAGTCCAATATAGCAATAAATAAGGTGTGGAGAATATGATAAGAAACACATGCTAACTGAACAAATAACATCCCAACTCATGCTCTCTAACATGCTATACTGGAGGTAAAATATACATGACACATCCCTATACAGCTAGAATTAGTGTGCAGATCGTAATTCTGAAAGCGAAGCCACCCACCTGATCAGTCGCACTGTCAAAAGTCCCACAGCTGATAATACCAAAGATGGCAGCTACACAGAGTCCACAGGGTCCAACACAGTCCACTCTGCTCCTGGGTACAAAAACCACACTGTTGTTACATAATATTCCTCCCAAAACTGTCGGATTTAACATACAGTAATTCCGCTGCAAAGATGGCAAAAATCACCTGCTGAAAGTCCTCAGAAAAATCCGAATAAAATATCCCGCGATCTACGCGTCGATAGCTTCGAAACGACTACCTGCACGTCCAAATCCGAGCTTTCTACGCTGAGAAATAAATCCGGCAAGAAAATAACCTCCAACCCAACTGTAGAAATTTCCCCAGATCAACATTCGGAAAGAGAGAAGATTCTCACCTTCGAGGCAATCTCCTAAAGTCCTGAGAAAAATACAGCAGATTCCTCGCGAAGAGTAGATGAATTTAGGCTCTTGAATCACCCCGATCCGATGTCTGTACGCGAAGATATGGCCAAAACACTGTGTCGCTGTCCAAAAATCCGCAAAGAAAAAGAGGCAACAGAAAGCTCAAATACCTCCAAAATCCGAAATTAATTTGGGAAAACTTTGAATATCAAAATCAAAGTCCTACCTGTCGTGAGTCCAACGGCGCAAAAATCGTCGAAATCGGGTGTCGGATAAAGCCAGGAGAGTCTGCGCACCGAGAAGACGCAAAACGGGTCGAAGATGAACTAAGCGCGCCGCGACGGAAAACGGCCAACCTCGGAAACCGTGCACCACCACAAATCCGGGAAGCTACCGTTGGAAAGATCTCTGGCAGAGGAAACTTCTTCTTCAAGCCCACTGCGAAATTCCCACAGGAAAAGGGTGAAAAATGGCCTTAAACCGGATAAACAAGCCTAAATAAGGCTTAACGGGTTCCCGGATCAACCCGTTACCCGGACTGATCCGGCGCGGCCCGGGTCGGACCAGACGCCGTCCGACCCGCCTGGGCGCCCGCCACGTACCCCCAGAACAGGGTACGCCGTGCGGGGCCCCTGCGCGCGCGCCGCGTGCCCCCCCCGCTACAGCGGCGGGGCGACGCGGGTGGCGACGCGTGGCGCCTTGCCACGCGTCGGCCGCTCCGCCGCCCCCGCTCACCGCTGAAGGGCCCCGTGGGCCGGGAGCACCAAGGCCCGCCAATGACGCTGCGCCACGTGTCCTGCACCCGGTCCACGCGCCGCTCCGCATTTTTCCCTGGACCGAGCCGCGCGCACCCGCCAATCCGCGCGCCACGTGGCCCGCCCCGCGGTCCATGCACCCGCGCGCCTTTCCCGTGGACCGAGCGGCGTGGGCCGGCCAATCCCGAGCCGCCACGTGGCACCAGCCGGTCCACGGTCACCCCCCATGCACCCGTTTTCCCCCGAAACTTCCGGTAGCCCGTTTTTGGTCATCCGGACTCCAAATTTGGCAAACAAATAGCCGTTTTCAAGTGTTTTTCCGTGCTGAATCCAATTCTACCTCTGTTTGGCCAAAATCCTTCCCGAAATTTCGGCAAACACAGCCGAAGGCCAAAACAGTAAAAGATACCACTCAGGTCCAACAGTAGCACCACTTTGATGCACCTTGGGCCAGATACACCGACAATAGGTGTTCTCAACTGTAGATTCAGTCGGAAAACTCTACGGGGTTTACGGTCTCCACATCCTCCCCCACTAAAAGGGAGTTTCGTCCTCGAAACAAAAGGAAAGTAAACCTGCGTACCTCAATCAGGAATCTCGAACAGGGAAGGGTAGGTATCCCGCATCGCCGTCTCAAGCTCCCAGGTGGCCTCTCGTTCCTCATGGTTGCTCCAAAGGATCTTCACATAAGGTATTGCCCGGTTGCGTAATTCCCTCACCTCACGAGCCAGAATCCGCAATGGGCGCTCCTCGTAAATCAAGTCCTCGCCGATATCCAAGGATGCGAAGTCGATGACATGAGACGGATCGAATACATATCTCCTCAAGGCCGAAACATGGAAGACATCATGAACACCAGCCAAGCGGGGAGGGAGAGCAACTCTGTACGCCACAGGGCCTACCCTCTCGAGCACCTCAAAGGGTCCAATGAAGCGGGGACTGAGCTTCCCCCGCACTCCAAATCTCTTGACCCCTTTCGAGGGCGAGACCTTTAAGAAGACGTGATCCCCAACCTGGAACTCAAGGTCTCGCCGCCGAACATCTGCATAACTCTTCTGGCGACTCTGGGCCGTCTCCAAGTGCCGACGTATAATTCGGACCTTCTCTTCCGCCTCCAGCAGTAAATCTGGTCCCAGCGTCTTCCGCTCACCCACATCACTCCAATAAAGGGGCGACCGACACTTGCGTCCGTACAACGCTTCAAACGGAGCCATCTTAATGCTCGCTTGAAAGCTGTTGTTGTACGCGAACTCAACCAGGGGTAAGTGTCGGTGCCAACCTCCTCCAAAATCCATGACGCACGCACGCAACATATCCTCAAGCGTCTGAATGGTGCGCTCTGACTGGCCGTCTGTCTGTGGGTGGAATGCCGTGCTGAAACTAAGCTGAGTACCCATGGCTGACTGTAAGCTCCCCCAAAACCGTGACACGAATCTCGGGTCTCGATCTGAAACAATGGACGCTGGTACTCCGTGCAGCCTCACAATCTCAGCCAAATAAAGCTGTGCCAAGCGCTCCATGGACCAAGTCATCTGCACAGGCAGGAAATGAGCTGACTTGGTAAGTCTATCAACAATCACCCAGACTGCGTCGGCTCCACTCTGTGATCTCGGTAGCCCAGTCACAAAATCCATGGTGATGCGGTCCCACTTCCATTCGGGAATTGGAAGACTTTGCAACTTGCCAGCAGGTACCCGATGTTCCGCCTTCACTTGCTGACAAGTTAAACACTGAGCCACGAATCTTCCGATATCCCGCTTCATTCCAGACCACCAAAAGTGTGCCTTAAGGTCCCTATACATCTTAGTACCTCCAGGGTGGACGGTATAAGGTGTATAGTGAGCCTCTCTCAAAATCTGATCCCTGATCTCCGAATCAGTAGGCACACACACTCGGTCCCTGTACCGCAGTACTCCCGAGCTATCCACTGAAAAATCCCCTAACTGCTCTGCCTGAAGCTGCGATCTGATCCTCGTCAAGTAGGGGTCCTCACTCTGTGCCTCACCAATCCTGTCCAACAGAGTGGGCTGCAAGACCATGGACAAGAGTCTAGCAGAGACCCCAGGGGACACTACCTCTATCTGTAGACGCCTCAACTGCTCCACAAGTGGTGCCTGCTGAGTAATCATCATGCTCAAGCTCTGTGCTGATCTCCTGCTCAAAGCGTCTGCAACCACATTGGCCTTGCCGGGGTGATAAAGGATACTCAAATCATAATCCTTTAAAAGCTCCAACCACCGGCGTTGCCGCAAGTTCAGCTCCTTTTGAGTAAATAAATACTTTAAGCTCTTGTGGTCTGTATAAATCTCACAGTGCTCCCCGTAGAGATAATGCCGCCATAACTTCAGGGCGAACACCACAGCGGCAAGCTCCAAATCGTGAGTAGGGTAATTCTTCTCATAATCCTTTAATTGCCGTGAAGCATAGGCAATTACCCTACCATGCTGCATCAGGACACAACCCAAGCCGCTGTGTGAGGCATCACTGTAAATCACAAATCCGTCGCCCATCACGGGTAGAGCTAAAACTGGCGCGGAAATCAATCTTCTCTTAAGTTCCTCAAAGCTCTCTTGGCATCGCTCAGACCAAATAAATTTCACCCCTTTTCTCGTCAGGTTGGTCAGGGGAGTAGAGAGCTTCGCAAAACCCTCTACAAATCGACGGTAATAACCTGCTAATCCAAGAAAACTACGGACCTCAGTAGCCGTCGTCGGTCTAGGCCAATCCCGAACTACATCAATCTTCGTCGGGTCCACTGCCACCCCTGCGGCTGATATAACGTGGCCTAGAAAAGCAACCTCCCGGAGCCAAAATGCACACTTTTTCAGCTTGGCAAACAGCTTCTTCTCTCGCAGAAGCTGTAGCACGATCCTCAAATGCTCCTCATGCTTTACCTCACTTCGGGAGTAGACCAAAATGTCGTCTATAAACACAACGACAAATCGATCAAGGTACGGCTGAAACACCCGGTTCATTAAATCCATGAATGCAGCAGGGGCATTAGTTAGTCCAAAAGGCATGACTGTAAACTCATAATGCCCATACCGGGTTCTAAAAGCCGTCTTGGGGATGTCCTCGGCCCTCACCCTCAACTGGTGGTAACCTGACTGAAGATCCAGCTTTGAGAACACTGATGCACCTTGCAACTGATCGAACAGATCATCAATCCGTGGTAGCGGGTACTTGTTCCGAATGGTCACTTTATTTAGCTCTCGGTAATCCACGCACAAGCGAAGTGATCCATCCTTCTTCTTCACGAATAAAACTGGCGCTCCCCACGGAGATACACTGGGTCTCACAAAGCCTACATCCATCAAATCCTGCAACTGAGCCTTCAATTCCCTCAGTTCCGCTGGGGCCATCCTATAAGGTGCCTTCGAGATTGGTGCGGTCCCTGGAACCACATCAATCACAAACTCAACCTCCCTCTCCGGCGGCAAGGTCGATAGCTCAGAGGGAAACACATCCGGGAACTCGCGGACGATAGGGATATCCTCGAGTCCCGGTGCCGCCGTAGGCACCTCTACGACCGTCGCCAGGAAAGCGATACAGCCCCTACTCATCATCCGCCGAGCTCTCGATGACGAGATAGTCATCGCAAACAGGGTACTCTGACAGCCTCTAAATACGAACTCCTCCTGCCCTGGCTCACGAAGAGTCACAGTCCTCTCCCTGCAGTCTATAGTGGCGCAATACCGAGATAACCAGTCCATACCAAGTACAACGTCGAAATCCCGGAGCTGCCGCAGCACGAGCAAGTCTGCCGGCAGAATCCAGGGTCCCAACTGTACAGGGCACTCCCTACAATACTCCACAACATGCAGAACATGGTCTGGGATCTGAACCTCTAATGCATGTGATAAAGTGCTACCTCTATACCATGTAGGGATGCGAACTCTCTACTAATGAATGAATGCGATGCGCCCGTATCAAAAAGAGCTCGAGTATGAACTGCTGAAATCAAAATGATACCTGCGACGACATGCTCCGCGGCGGTAGTATCCTCCACCTGTGCCGCATAAACTCGCCCACTCGGTGCTGGTGGTCGTCGATCTGGCTGTCGAGAGGAAGATGAGGCATGATCAGGCCTACCATAGGCCACAGAAGGCCCAGCTGACTGGTACGGAACAGTAGGTGCCGAAGCCGAGGAAGGAGCTGGAGGACCTGCTCTGGGGCACGCTCTCTGGAAATGACCAGCCTGTCCACATCGAAAGCAACGGCCCTGACTCTGGGAACACTGAAGCGGTGAGTGTGGCCCTCCACAAATGACACACCGGTCTGATCGTGGCTGTCGTCGAGGCTGCTGCTGCTGCTGCGACTGCTGCTGCTGAGAGGACTGCTGCCGAGATGGTCGACGCTGCTGCTGCCACGGACGGGGTGCTCCTGATCTCTGGCGCCCCTGATGCCCACGACCCTGCGAATGAGGTCGCGGAGGTCTCGGGGGTCCCTGTCCACCTGACTGCCCCTCATCCACTGGTGCTGGGCGCTTTGCCCCCGGAGTCACTGCTGGGGCTGGCGCCACCTCCGCCATCACTGTCTCTCCAGACTCGACATATAATGCCTGCTCCATCGAAGCCTCAAGAGTCTGCGATCTGCTGGAACGAACATGCTGATAAATATCCCGGTGCAACCCTCGCTCAAACATGTAGATCTGATGTGCCTCGTCCCTGGCCACGTGAGGCATACTAGCCAACAGCTGGTTAAATTTGGCTATGTACACCTGCACGGGACGATCTCCCTGACGAAGAGTCCTCAGCCGCTCCTCCAGTCTCTGTCGGACGCTCTCGGGAAGAAGGCTCCCAAAAGAAGGCTGCGAAACTCCGCCCATGAGAGAAGCTGCGTCCCCGGCGGCCCAGCCGGTCGCACACGCCGCCACCACGCCTCGGCGTTGCCTTCCAGGAAATGAGAAGCCAAAAGGACCCGGAAGCGATCCTCGATAAATAAACTCTCAAAATGACGCTCCATGGCCGTGACCCAAGTCTCGGCCTCCCACGGCTCAGCTCCCATACCAGAAAAACGGGGTGGATCCAACTGGCGAAACCTCATCAACAACTCTACCACCATCCGCTGCTCAGCTGAAGTCAGCGATCCCGTCGCCCCCGACGCTGGTCTGCTAGGAACCGGCTCCACAGAAACTGCCGGTGCTGGAGGAACAACAGGGGGTGCCACAACTGGGGGAGAAGGTACAGGCGCACTCTCACGGGGTGCCACCTCAGACTGCGACCTCTGCTCTAACAAAGCCATCATCCTGCCCAAGGCCTCCTCCTGACGGCGAGAGGTCTCCTCCTGGCGCTGGATAACCTCCGACATCTGTGCCATCTGGGCCCGGAGCTCCTGTACCTCCTCCTGACGTCCTGGTCCCGAGCCCTCCTGCTCAGGCACCGAGGAAGGAGGCTGCGAACGCGTAGACATCCCGCGTCGCGGTGGCATCACACCCCTGAGAAGGAAGAAAGAACAGTCAGAACCTCCAAATCACACTCGACCCAATCTCGCGAAAGTCCTCAGGCATATCCCCCTTCCCGCTAGTACTATGTTGTCTGCAGCCAACATAGTCGCCACGGAAGGAAGATATGTCAGTCTCTCACCCCATCCACTGGGAGAGTATAAAACCCAATCAAGACTCTCGCAACAGAGTTACGACTCTCACGTAAGTCATCCTAGGGTCCATCCACAAGCCTAGGGTTTTTAAGTCCTCACTGACCTACAACCTAGGCTCTGATACCACTCTAATCTGTCACGCCCCGGATCGAAACTGCGATCCGAGCCCGCCAACAGATCCGCCGTCCCTACGGGAAGCCCCGTAGAAACGTAGCGTCTAACCTGCAAATGAGCCTCTATACTATACAGGTATCAGAAATGAAACGAAAATACTGAACTGGAATAAAACAACTCTAAGTATATGTACAGACCAAGTCCTCACATACATACACAAGTCGCTCCAAAATAAAAAGAGTACAACTCGATCCTCACTACAAGATCACTCAAAACAACTCTCAAAAGGTGAGGGTACGGCTACTCTCAGGAGACACCTGGTAGGGCTCTAACTCGCAACTCCCTTACCTCGATCAGCTGGATCAGCAACCTGTGCAACAGGAACAGAAGTAGAGGTCCCTGGGGAAAAATACACCACGACGGGTGTGAGAACTACATCCCCAAGTAGTTCTCAGTGGGTGCCGCCAACAAGACCGACGGTCTGCCCACAAAGTCCACTAGAGGCATAAAGTAACAAATGAAATACTGGAAAGAAATGCTGATGAAATAACTCTACAGCTACTATGCCTCTGACTAGATGCTCAAGGGGTGAAACAGAAGAAGACTAGTACCACTACTGACTCACAACTCAAATCACCCAATCCACAATGACTGTCACATCGGGTCCAGTCAAACCTGCGCCAACCTACTGCCGTTACGTCCCGAAGGAGCGGCCTTACGTAGGGTGTCCGTGGCTGCCAAACAGGCCCAGCCAGAAGGACTGCATCGACAAAGCTGCAATAGCAAGTAACCGCCTAGCTCCGGAGTGGCACTCGAGGGGCGCGACCCCACCGAGCAAAGTATCTGCGCATCTATGTCGAGCTCAATGTGGCCCATGCAGGCTATAGTCCAAATCCACGATCAACAAGATCGACTGTAACCAACAAACCCTGTCTCACTCACTGGCTGGAACACAACACAGCCGAGACCCACTGTCACTCAGACAACTCCCAAAGACACTCTGATCAATGAACTGACTATCAAACTCCACTCGGTCCCCCGACACGAGTGTAAATGCACCCCACAACAACCCGACCCCTCGGCCCCTATCTGGGCGAGGCAGAATCTATGTCCAGATGAAATAATAATGATAGTGTGAGTGTCTAAAGCAATAAAGTAACCTAGCCCAAGTTGAAGTTTTCTACTAGTCTGGTTGAACATGCTGCATATGACAGTGGTGCTAGGTCAAGTCCAATAATAGCAATAAATAAAGGATGGAGAATATGATAAGGTACACATGCCAACTGAACATAAAAGATCCCAACTCATGCTCTCTAACATGCTACACTGAAGGTAAAATAATACATGTACAACCCTATACAGCTAGAATTAGTGTGCAGATCGTAATTCCTGAAAGCGAAGCCACCCACCTGATCAGTCGCACTGTCAAAAGTCCCACAGCTGATAATACCAAAGATGGCAGCTACACAGAGTCCACTGGGTCCAACACAGTCCACTCTGCTCCTGGGTACAAAAACCAACTGTTGTTACATAATATTCCTCCCAAAACTGTCGGATTTAACATACAATAATTCAGCTGCAAAGATGGCCAAAAATCACCTGCTGGAAGTCCTCAGAAAAATCCGAATAAAATATCCCCGCGATCTACGCGTCGATAGCTTCGAAACGGCTACCTGCACGTCCAAATCCGAGCTTTCTACGCTGAGAAATAAATCCGGCAAGAAAATAACCTCCAACCCAACTGTAGGAATTTCCCCAGATTAACATTCGGAAAGAGAGAAGATTCTCACCTTCGAGGCAATCTCCTAAAGTCCTGAGAAAAATACAGCAGATTCCTCGCGAAGAGTAGATGAATTTAGGCTCTTGAATCACTCCGATCCGATGTCTGTACTCGAAGATATGGCCAAAACACTGTGTCGCTGTCCAAAAATCCGCAAAGAAAAAGGGGTAACAGAAAGCTTAAATACCTCTAGAATCCGAAATTAATTTGGGAAAACTTTGAATATCAAAATCAAAGTCCTACCTGTCGTGAGTCCAACGGCGCAAAAATCGTCGAAATCGGATGTCGGATAAAGCCAGGAGAGTCTGCGCACCGAGAAGACGCAAAACGGGTCGAAAATGAACTAAGCGCGCCGCGTCGGAAAACGGCCAACCTCGGAAACCGTGCACCACCACAACTCCGGGAAGCTACTGTTGGAAAGATCTCTGGCAGGGGAATAAGTCTTCTTCAAAGCCCACTGCGAAATTCCCACAGGAAATGGGTGAAAAATGGCCTCAAACCGGATAAACTAACCTAAACCAAGCTTAACGGGTTCCCGGATCATATCCAACAACCCGGACTGATCCGGCGCGGCCCGGGTCGGACCAGACGCCGTCCAACCCGCCTGGGCGCCCGCCACGTACCCCCAGAACACGGTACGGCCGTGCGGGGCCCCTGCGCGCGCGCCGCGTGCCCCCCTCGCTACAGCGACGGGGCGACGCGGGTGGCGACGCGTGGCGCCTTGCCACGCGTCGGCCGCTCCGCCGCCCCCGCTCACCGCTGATGGGCCCCGTGGGCCGGGAGCACCAAGGCCCGCCAATGACGCTGTGCCACGTGTCCTGCACCCGGTCCACGCGCCGCTCCGCATTTTTCCCTGGACCGAGCCGCGCGCACCCGCCAATCCGCACGCGCCACGTGGCCCGCCCCGCGGTCTATGCACCCGCGCGCCTTTCCCGTGGACCAGGCGGTGTGGGCCGACCAATCCCGAGCCGCCACGTGGCACCAGCCGGTCCACGGTCACCCCCCATACACCCGTTTTCCCCCGAAACTTCCGGTAGCCCGTTTTTGGTCATCCGGACTCCAAATTTGGCAAACAAATAGCCGTTTTCAAGTTTTTTTCCGTGCTGAATCCATTCTAACCCTCTGTTTGGCCAAAATCCTTCCCGAAATTTCGGCAAACCCAGCCGAAGGCCAAACAGTAAAGATACCACTCAGGTCCAACAGTAGCACCACTTTGATGCACCTTGGGCCAGATACACCAACAATAGGTGTTCTAATCTGTAGATTCAGTCGGAAAACTGTACGGGGTTTACGGTCTCCACATTCCCCCCACTAAAAGGAGTTTCGTCCTCGAAACAAAGGAAGTAAACCTGCGTACCTCATCAGGAATCTCGAACAGGGAAGGTAGGTATCCCGCATCGCCGTCTCAAGCTCCAGGTGGCCTCTCGGTCCTCTGGTTGCTCACAAAGGATCTTCACATAAGGTATTGCCCGATTGGCGTATTCCCTTTTAGTGGGGGAGGATGTGGAGACCGTAAACCCCGTACAGTTTTCTGACTAAATCTATAGATTAGAACACCTATTATTGGTGTATCTGGCCCAAGGTGCATCAAAGTGGTGCTACTGTTGGACCTGAGGGGTATCTTTTACTATTTTGGCCTTCGGCTGGGTTTGCCGAAATTTCGGGAAGGATTTTGGCCAAACAGATGGTAGAATTGGATTCAGCACGGAAAAACACTTGAAAACGGCTATTTATTTGCCAAATTTGGAGTCCGGATGACCAAAAACGGGCTACCGGAAGTTTCGGGGGAAAACGGGTGTATGGGGGGTGACCGTGGACCGGCTGGTGCCACGTGGCGGCTCGGGATTGGCCGGCCCACGCCGCTGGTCCACGGGAAAGGCGCGCGGGTGCATAGACCGCGGGGCGGGCCACGTGGCGCGTGCGGATTGGCGGGTGCGCGCGGCTCGGTCCAGGGATTTGAGCGGCGCGTGGACCGGGTGCAGGACACGTGGCACAGCGTCATTGGCGGGCCTTGGTGCTCCCGGCCCACGGGGCCCATCAGCGGTGAGCGGGGGCGGCGGAGCGGCCGACGCGTGGCAAGGCGCCACGCGTCGCCACCCACGTCGCCCCGCCGCTGTAGCGAGGGGGGCACGCGGCGCGCGCGCAGGGGCCCCGCACGGCTGTCCCCTGTTTGGGGGTACGTGGCGGGCGCCGGGCGCGTCGGACGGCGTCTGGTCCGACCCGGACCTCACCGGATCGAGCCGGGCTAAAGGGTTTAAACCGAAACCCATTAAGCCTTATTTAGGCTTGTTTATCTGGGTTTAACCCCATTTTTCACCTATTTCCTGTGGGAATTTCACTGTGAGCCCTGAAGAAGAATTATTCCTCTGCCAGAGAGCTTTCCAACAGTAGCTTCCCGGATTTGTGGTGGTGCACGGTTTCCGAGGTTGGCCGTTTTCCGTCGCGGTGCGCTTCGTTCTTCTTCGACCCGCTTTGCGCCTTCTTGGTGCGCAGACTCTCCTGGCTTGATCCGACACCCGATTTCGACGATTTTTGCGCCGTTGGACTCACGACAGGTAGGACTTTGATTTTTATATTCAAAGTTTTCCCAAATTAATTTCGGATTTTGGAGGTATTTGAGCTTTCTGTTGCCTCTTTTTCTTTGCGGATTTTTGGACAGCGACACAGTGTTTTGGCTAATCTTCGCGTACAGACATCGGATCGGGTGATTCAAGAGCCTAAATTCATCTACTCTTCGCGAGGAATCTGCTGGATTTTTCTCAGGACTTTAGAAGATTGCCTCGAAGGTGAGAACCTTCTCTCTTTCCGACTGTTGATCTGGGGAAATTTCTACAGTTGAGTTGGAGGTTATTTTCTTGCCGGATTTATTTCTCAGCGTAGGAATCGGATTTGGACGTGCAGGTAGTCGTTTCGAAGCTATCGACGCGTAGATCGCGGGGATATTTTATTCGGATTTTTCTGAGGACTTTCAGCAGGTGATTTTTGGCCATCTTTGCAGCGGAATTATTGTATGTTAAATCCGACAGTTTTGGAGGAATATTATGTAACAACAGTTGGTTTTTGTACCCAGGAGCAGAGTGGACTGTGTTGGACCCAGTGGACTCTGTGTAGCTGCCATCTTTGGTATTATCAGCTGTGGGACTTTTGACAGTGCGACTGATCAGGTGGGTGGCTTCGCTTTCAGGATTACGATCTGCACCCTAATTCTAGCTGATAGGGTATACATGTATTTTTTACCTTCAGTGTAGCATGTTAGAGAGCATGAGTTGGGATCGTTTATAGGGTCAGTTGGCATGTATTTCTTATCATGATTCTCCACACCTTATTTATTGCTATTATTGGACTTGACCTAGCACCCCTGTCATATGCAGCATGTTAACCAGACTAGTAGAAAACTCCAACCTGGGCTAGGTTACTTTATTGCTTTAGACACTCCACTATCATTATTATTTCATTTGAGACATAGTTCTGCCTCGCCCAGATAGAGGGCCGAGGGGTCGGGTTGTTGTGGGGTGCATTTACACTCGTGTCGGGGGACCGAGTGGAGTTTGATAGTCAGTTCATTGATCAGGGTGTCTTTGGGAGTTGTCTGAGTGACAGTGGGTCATGGCTGTGTGGTGTTTCAGCCAGTGAGTGAGACAGGGTTTGTTGGTTACAGTCGATCTTGTTGATCGTGGATTTGGACTATAGCCTGCATGGGCCACATTGAGCTCGACATAGATGCGCAGATACTTTGCTCGGTGGGGTCGCGCCCCTCGAGTGCCACTCCGGAGCTAGGCGGGTTACTTGCTATTGCGGCTTTGTCGATGCAGTCCTTCTGGCTGGGCCTGTTTGGCAGCCACGGACACCCTACGTAAGGCCGCTCCTTCGGGACGTAACGGCAGTAGGTTGGCGCAGGTTTGACTGGACCCGATGTGGCAGTCATTGTGGATTGGGTGATTTGAGTTGTGAGTCAGTAGTGGTATCAGTCTTCTTCTGTTTCACCCCTTGAGCATCTAGTTAGAGGCATAGTAGCTGTAGAGTTATTTCATCAGCATTTCTTTCCAGTATTGCATTTGTTACTTTATGCCTCTAGTGGACTTAGTGGGCAGACCGTCGGTCTTGTTGGCGGCACCCACTGAGAACTACTTGGGGATGTAGTTCTCACACCCGTCGTGGTGTATTTTTCCCCAGGGATCTCTACTTCTGTTCCGGTTGCACAGGTTGCTGATCCAGCTGATCGAGGTAAGGGAGTCGCGAGTTAGATCCCTACCAGGTGTCTCCTGAGAGTAGCTGTACCCTCACCTTTTGAGAGTTGTTTTGAGTGATCTTGTAGTGAGGATCGAGTTGTACTCTTTTTATTTTGGAGCGACTTATGTATTTATGTGAGGACTTGGTCTGTACATATACTTAGAGTTGTTTTATTTCAGTTCAGTATTTTCGTTTCATTTCTGATACCTGTATAGTATAGAGGCTCATTTGCAGGTTAGACGCTACGTTTCTACGGGGCTTCCCGTAGGGACGGCGGATCTATTGGCGGGCTCGGATCGCAGTTTCGATCCGGGGCGTGACAGATTAGAGTGGTATCAGAGCCTAGGTTGTAGGTCAGTGAGGACTTAAAAACCCTAGGCTTGTGGTTGGACCCTAGGATGACTTACGTGAGAGTCGTAACTCTGTTGCGAGAGTCTTGATTGGGTTTTATACTCTCCCAGTGGATGGGGTGAGAGACTGACATATTTTCCTTCCGTGGCGACTATGTTGGCTGCAGACAACATAGTGCTATCGGGAAGGGAGATATGCCTGAGGACTTTCGCGAGATTGGGTCGAGTGTGATTTGGAGGTTCTGACTGTTCTTTCTTCCTTCTCAGGGGAGTGATGCCTCCGCGACGCGGGATGTCTACGCGTTCGCAGCCTCCTTCCTCGGTACCTGAGCAGGAGGGCTCGGGACCAGGACGTCAGGAGGAGGTACAGGAGCTCCGGGCCCAGATGGCACAGATGTCGGAGGTTATCCAGCGCCAGGAGGAGACCTCTCGTCGTCAGGAGGAGGCCTTGGGCAGGATGATGGCTTTGTTAGAGCAGAGGTCGCAGCCTGAGGTGGCACCCCGTGAGAGTGCGCCTGTACCTTCTCCCCCAGTTGTGGCACCCCCTGTTGTTCCTCCAGCACCGGCAGTTTCTGTGGAGCCGGTTCCTAGCAGACCAGCGTCGGGGGCGACGGGATCGCTGACTTCAGCTGAGCAGCGGATGGTGGTAGAGTTGTTGATGAGGTTTCGCCAGTTGGATCCACCCCGTTTTTCTGGTATGGGAGCTGAGCCGTGGGAGGCCGAGACTTGGGTCACGGCCATGGAGCGTCATTTTGAGAGTTTATTTATCGAGGATCGCTTCCGGGTCCTTTTGGCTTCTCATTTCCTGGAAGGCAACGCCGAGGCGTGGTGGCGGCGTGTGCGACCGGCTGGGCCGCCGGGGACGCAGCTTCTCTCATGGGCGGAGTTTCGTAGCCTCCTTTTGGGAGCCTTCTTCCCCGAGAGCGTCCGACAGAGACTGGAGGAGCGGCTGAGGACTCTTCGTCAGGGAGATCGTCCCGTGCAGGTGTACATAGCCGAATTTAACCAGCTGTTGGCTAGTATGCCTCACGTGGCCAGGGACGAGGCACATCAGATCTACATGTTTGAGCGAGGGTTGCACCGGGATATTTATCAGCATGTTCGTTCCAGCAGATCGCAGACTCTTGAGGCTTCGATGGAGCAGGCATTATATGTCGAGTCTGGAGAGACAGTGATGGCGGAGGTGGCGCCAGCCCCAGCAGTGACTCCGGGGGCAAAGCGCCCAGCACCAGTGGATGAGGGGCAGTCAGGTGGACAGGGACCCCCGAGACCTCCGCGACCTCATTCGCAGGGTCGTGGGCATCAGGGGCGCCAGAGATCAGGAGCACCCCGTCCGTGGCAGCAGCAGCGTCGACCATCTCGGCAGCAGTCCTCTCAGCAGCAGCAGTCGCAGCAGCAGCAGCAGCCTCGACGACAGCCACGATCAGACCGGTGTGTCATTTGTGGAGGGCCACACTCACCACTCCAGTGTTCCCAGAGTCAGGGCCGTTGCTTCCGATGTGGACAGGCTGGTCATTTCCAGAGAGCGTGCCCCAGAGCAGGTCCTCCAGCTCCTTCCTCGGCTTCGGCACCTACTGTTCCGTACCAGTCAGCTGGGCCTTCTGTGGCCTATGGTAGGCCTGATCATGCCTCATCTTCCTCTCGACAGCCTGATCGACGACCACCAGCACCGAGTGGGCGAGTTTATGCGGCACAGGTGGAGGATACTACCGCCGCGGAGCATGTCGTCGCAGGTATCATTTTGATTTCCGCAGTTCATACTCGAGCTCTTTTTGATACGGGCGCATCGCATTCATTCATTAGTAGAGAGTTCGCATCCCTACATGGTATAGAGGTAGCACCTTTATTACATGCATTAGAGGTTCAGATCCCAGACCATGTTCTGCATGTTGTGGAGTATTGTAGGGAGTGCCCTGTACAGTTGGGACCCTGGATTCTGCCGGCAGACTTGCTCGTGCTGCGGCAGCTCCGGGATTTCGACGTTGTACTGGGTATGGACTGGTTATCTCGGTATTGCGCCACTATAGACTGCAGGGAGAGGACTGTGACTCTTCGTGAGCCAGGGCAGGAGGAGTTCGTATTTAGAGGCTGTCAGAGTACCCTGTTTGCGATGACTATCTCGTCATCGAGAGCTCGGCGGATGATGAGTAGGGGCTGTTTTGCTTTCCTGGCGACGGTCGTAGAGGTGCCTACGGCGGCACCGGGACTCGAGGATATCCCTATCGTCCGCGAGTTCCCGGATGTATTTCCCTCTGAGCTATCGACCTTGCCGCCGGAGAGGGAGGTTGAGTTTGTGATTGATGTGGTTCCAGGGACCGCACCAATCTCGAAGGCACCTTATAGGATGGCCCCAGCGGAATTGAGGGAATTGAAGTCTCAGTTGCAGGATTTGATGGATGTAGGCTTTGTGAGACCCAGTGTATCTCCGTGGGGAGCGCCAGTTTTATTCGTGAAGAAGAAGGATGGATCACTCCGCTTGTGCGTGGACTACCGTGAGCTAAATAAGGTGACCATCCGGAACAAGTACCCGCTACCACGGATTGATAATCTGTTCGATCAGTTGCAGGGTGCATCGGTGTTCTCGAAGCTGGATCTTCAGTCAGGTTACCACCAGTTGAGGGTGAGGGCCGAGGACATCCCCAAGACGGTTTTTAGAACCCGGTATGGGCATTATGAGTTTACAGTCATGCCTTTTGGACTAACTAATGCCCCTGCTGCATTCATGGATTTAATGAACTGGGTGTTTCAGCCGTACCTGGATCGATTTGTCGTTGTGTTTACAGACGACATTTTGGTCTACTCCCGGAGTGAGGTAGAGCATGAGGAGCATTTGAGGATCGTGCTACAGCTTCTGCGAGAGAAGAAGCTGTTTGCCAAGCTGAAAAAGTGTGCATTTTGGCTCCGGGAGGTTGCTTTTCTAGGCCACGTTATATCAGCCGCAGGGGTGGCAGTGGACCCGACGAAGATTGAGGCAGTTCGGGATTGGCCTAGACCGACGACGGCGACTGAGGTCCGTAGTTTTCTTGGATTAGCAGGTTAATACCGTCGATTTGTAGAGGGTTTTGCGAAGCTCTCTACTCCCCTGACCAGCCTGACGAGAAAGGGGGTGAAGTTTATTTGGTCTGAGCGATGCCAAGAGAGCTTTGAGGAACTTAAGAGAAGATTGATTTCCGCGCCAGTTTTAGCTCTACCCGTGATGGGCGACGGATTTGTGATTTACAGTGATGCCTCACACAGCGGCTTGGGTTGTGTCCTGATGCAGCATGGTAGGGTAATTGCCTATGCTTCACGGCAATTAAAGGATTATGAGAAGAATTACCCTACTCACGATTTGGAGCTTGCCGCTGTGGTGTTCGCCCTGAAGTTATGGCGGCATTATCTCTACGGGGAGCACTGTGAGATTTATACAGACCACAAGAGCTTAAAGTATTTATTTACTCAAAAGGAGCTGAACTTGCGGCAACGCCGGTGGTTGGAGCTTTTAAAGGATTATGATTTGAGTATCCTTTATCACCCCGGCAAGGCCAATGTGGTTGCAGACGCTTTGAGCAGGAGATCAGCACAGAGCTTGAGCATGATGATTACTCAGCAGGCACCACTTGTGGAGCAGTTGAGGCGTCTACAGATAGAGGTAGTGTCCCCTGGGGTCTCTGCTAGACTCTTGTCCATGGTCTTGCAGCCCACTCTGTTGGACAGGATTGGTGAGGCACAGAGTGAGGACCCCTACTTGACGAGGATCAGATCGCAGCTTCAGGCAGAGCAGTTAGGGGATTTTTCAGTGGATAGCTCGGGAGTACTGCGGTACAGGGACCGAGTGTGTGTGCCTACTGATTCGGAGATCAGGGATCAGATTTTGAGAGAGGCTCACTATACACCTTATACCGTCCACCCTGGAGGTACTAAGATGTATAGGGACCTTAAGGCACACTTTTGGTGGTCTGGAATGAAGCGGGATATTGGAAGATTCGTGGCTCAGTGTTTAACTGTCAGCAAGTGAAGGCAGAACATCGGGTACCTGCTGGCAAGTTGCAAAGTCTTCCAATTCCTGAGTGGAAGTGGGACCGCATCACCATGGATTTTGTGACTGGGCTACCGAGATCACAGAGTGGAGCCGACGCAGTCTGGGTGATTGTTGATAGACTTACCAAGTCAGCTCATTTCCTGCCTGTGCAGATGACTTGGTCCATGGAGCGCTTGGCACAGCTTTATTTGGCTGAGATTGTTAGGCTGCACGGAGTACCAGCGTCCATTGTTTCAGATCGAGACCCGAGATTCGTGTCACGGTTTTGGGGGAGCTTATAGTCAGCCATGGGTACTCAGCTTAGTTTCAGCACGGCATTCCACCCACAGACAGACGGCCAGTCAGAGCGCACCATTCAGACGCTTGAGGATATGTTGCGTGCGTGCGTCATGGATTTTGGAGGAGGTTGGCACCGACACTTACCCCTGGTTGAGTTCGCGTACAACAACAGCTTTCAAGCGAGCATTAAGATGGCTCCGTTTGAGGCGTTGTACGGACGCAAGTGTCGGTCGCCCCTTTATTGGAGTGATGTGGGTGAGAGGAGGACGCTGGGACCAGATTTACTGCTGGAGGCGGAAGAGAAGGTCCGAATTATACGTCGGCACTTGGAGACGGCCCAGAGTCGCCAGAAAAGTTATGCAGATGTTCGGCGGCGAGACCTTGAGTTCCAGGTTGGGGATCACGTCTTCTTAAAGGTCTCGCCCTCGAAAGGGGTCCGAGGTTTGGAGTGCGGGGGAAGCTCAGTCCCCGCTTCATTGGACCCTTTGAGGTGCTCGAGAGGGTAGGCCCTGTGGCGTATAGAGTTGCTCTACCTCCCCGCTTGGCTGGTGTTCATGATGTCTTCCATGTTTCGGCCTTGAGGAGATATGTATTCGATCCGTCTCATGTCATCGACTTCGCATCCTTGGATATCGGCGAGGACTTGGTTTACGAGGAGCGCCCATTGCGGATTCTGGCTCGTGAGGTGAGGGAATTACGCAACCGGGCAATACCTTATGTGAAGATCCTTTGGAGCAACCATGAGGAACGAGAGGCCACCTGGGAGCTTGAGACGGCGATGCGGGATACCTACCCTTCCCTGTTCGAGATTCCTGATTGAGGTACGCAGGTTTACTTTCCTTTTGTTTCGAGGACGAAACTCCCTTTTAGTGGGGGAGGATGTGGAGACCGTAAACCCCGTACAGTTTTCCGACTGAATCTACAGTTGAGAACACCTATTGTTGGTGTATCTGGCCCAAGGTGCATCAAAGTGGTGCTACTGTTGGACCTGAGTGGTATCTTTTACTGTTTTGGCCTTCGGCTGGGTTTGCCGAAATTTCGGGAAGGATTTTGGCCAAACAGATGGTAGAATTGGATTCAGCACGGAAAAACACTTGAAAACGGCTATTTATTTGCCAAATTTGGAGTCCGGATGACCAAAAACGGGCTACCGGAAGTTTCGGGGGAAAACGGGTGCATGGGGGGTGACCGTGGACCGGCTGGTGCCACGTGGCGGCTCGGGATTGGCCGGCCCACCGCCTCGGTCCACGGGAAAGGCGCGCGGGTGCATGGACCGCGGGGCGGGCCACGTGGCGCGGCGGATTGGCGGGTGCGCGCGGCTCGGTCCAGGGAAAAGTGCGGAGCGGCGCGTGGACCGGGTGCAGGACACGTGGCACAGCGTCATTGGCGGGCCTTGGTGCTCCCGGCCCACGGGGCCCATCAGCGGTGAGC
Source organism: Tillandsia fasciculata (assembly GCA_029168755.2). Taxonomy (NCBI): domain Eukaryota; kingdom Viridiplantae; phylum Streptophyta; class Magnoliopsida; order Poales; family Bromeliaceae; genus Tillandsia; species Tillandsia fasciculata. The sequence goes on from CM054932.1 coordinate 24,666,103, forward strand.
GGGGGCGGCGGAGCGGCCGACGCGTGGCAAGGCGCCACGCGTCGCCACCCGCGTCGCCCCGCCGCTGTAGCGGGGGGGCACGCGGCGCGCGCGCAGGGGCCCCGCACGCTGTCGTACCCTGTTTGGGGGTAGTGGCGGGCGCCGGTCGCGTCGACGGCGTCTGGTCCGACCCGGCCTCACGGATCGAGCCGGCCAAAGGGTTTAAACCGAAACCCATTAAGCCTTATTTAGGCTTGTTTATCTGGGTTTAACCCCATTTTTCACCTATTTCCTGTGGGAATTTCACTGTGAGCCCTGAAGAAGAATTATTCCTCTGCCAGAGAGCTTTCCAACAGTAGCTTCCCGCATTTGTGGTGGTGCACGTTTCCGAGGTGGCCGTTTCCGTCGCGGCGCGCTTTCGTTCTTTATAAACCCGCTTTTGCGTCTTCTCGGTGCGCAGACTCTCCCGGTTTCATCCGACACCCGATTTCGACGATTTTTGCGCCGTTAGGTTCACGACAGGTAGGACTCTTACTTTGATATTCAAAGTTTTCCCAAATTAATTTCGGATTTTGGAGGTATTTGAGCTTTCTGTTGCCTCTTTTTCTTTGCGGATTTTTGGACAGCGACACAGTGTTTTGGCCATAACTTCGCGTACAGACATCGGATCTGGGTGATTCAAGAGCCTAAATTCATCTACTCTTCGCGAGGAATCTGCTGGATTTTTCTCAGGACTTTAGGAGATTGCCTCGAAGGTGAGAACCTTCTCTCTTTCCGACTGTTGATCTGGGGAAATTTCTACAGTTGAGTTGGAGGTTATTTTCTTGCCGGATTTATTTCTCAGCGTAGGATTATCAGATTTGGGCGTGCAGGTAGTCGTTTCGAAGCTATCGACGCGTAGATCGCGGGGATATTTTTTTTCGGATTTTTCTGAGAACTTTCAGCAGGTGATTTTTGGCCATCTTTGCAGCTGAATTATTGTATGTTAAATCTGACAATTTTGGGTGGAATATTGTGTAATGACAGTTCGGTTTTTGTACCCAGGAGCAGTGTAGACTGTGTTGGACCCAGTGGACTCTGTGTAGCTGCCATCTTTGGTATTATCAGCTGTGGGACTTTTGACAGTGCGACTGATCAGGTGGGTGGCTTCGCTTTCAGGAATTACGATCTGTTCCCTAATTCTAACTGTATAGGGTTATACATGTATGCTTTTACCTTCGGTGTAGCATGTTAGAGAGCATGAGTTGGGATCGTTTATAGGGTCAGTTGGCATGTATACCTTATCATGATTCTCCGCACCTTTATTTATTGCTATTATTGGACTTGACCTAGCACCACTGTCATTTGCAGCATGTCTAACCAGACTAATAGAAACCTTCAACCTGGACTAGGTTACTTTATTGTTTTAGACACTTACACTATCATTATTGTTTCCTTTGAGACATAGATTCTGCCTCGCCCAGATAGAGGGGCCGAGGGGTCGGGTTGTTGTGGGGTGCATATACACTCGTGTCGGGGGACCGAGTGGTGTTTGATAGTCAGTTCATTGATCAGAGTGTCTTTGGGAGTTGTCTGAGTGACAGTGGGTCTCGGCTGTGTGGTGTTCCAGCCAGTGAGTGAGACAGGGTTTGTTGGTTACAGTCGATCTTGTTGATCGGATTTGGACTATAGCCTGCATGGGCCACATTGAGCTCGACATAGATGCGCAGATACTTTGCTCGGTGGGGTCGCGCCCCTCGAGTGCCACTCCGGAGCTAGGCGGGTTACTTGCTATTGCGGCTTTGTCGATGCAGTCCTTCTGGCTGGGCCTGTTTGGCAGCCACGGACACCCTACGTAAGGCCGCTCCTTCGGGACGTAACGGCAGTAGGTTGGCGCAGGTTTGACTGGACCCGATGTGGCAGTCATTGTGGATTGGGTGATTTGAGTTGTGAGTCAGTAGTGGTATCAGTCTCTTCTTCTGTTTCACCCCTTGAGCATCTAGTTAGAGGCATAGTAGCTGTAGAGTTTACTTCATCAGCATTTCTTTCCAGTATTGCATTTGTTACTTTATGCCTCTAGTGGACTTAGTGGGCAGACCGTCGGTCTTGTTGGCGGCTCCCACTGAGAACTACTTGGGGATGTAGTTCTCACACCCGTCGTGGTGTATTTTTCCCCAGGGACCTCTACTTCTATTCCGATTGCCCAGGTTGCTGATCCAGCTGATCGAGGTAAGGGAGTCGCGAGTTAGATCCCTACAGGTGTCTCCTGAGAGTAGCTGTACCCTCACCTTTTGAGAGTTGTTTTGAGTGATCTTGTAGTGAGGATCGAGTTGTACTCTTTTTCTTTTGGAGCGACTTATGTATTTATGTGAGGACTTGGTCTGTACATATACTTAGAGTTGTTTTATTTCAGTTCAGTATTTTCGCTTCATCTCTGATACCTGTATAGTATAGATGCTCATTTGCAGGTTAGACGCTATGTTTCTACGGGGCTTCCCGTAGGGACGGCGGATCTGTTGGCGGGCCCGGATCGCAGTTTCGATCCGGGGCGTGACAGATTAGTGCTTATGTGTGGATACCGAATGAGAAAAGATCAAAATTGGATAAGAACTCTCGGAGGAGTATATTTCTTGGCTATGCGAAAGGTGTTAAAGGGTATCGATTGTGGGATCCTACTACCCACAAAATAGTCTTAAGTCGTGACGTTGTCTTCAATGAAGGGTCATTTCAAGGCACCAAGGAAAAACAAGATGATGATGCTATGATTCCAATTGAGCTCTTTGAAGTGCGTGATGAGGTGCAAGTTGAGCAAGCACATCAAGACTTTGAAGTGGTTGATGATGAACCAGACTTGGAATCTCCGCAATCATCCGAAGATACAAATTCACCGGTAGAGTCGCTAGCAGATTCCGGGCGTCCTAGAAGGGTCATTAGACCTTCTGCAAGGTATAATGACTATATCATTTCATTTATTCTTTCTACTAACCATGTTAGTGCATATGTTGCTTTGGCGGAGGAAGATGAGCCGACTTTGTATAAGGAGGCTTGTGAGTCGACCGATGTTAGGAAGTGACAATGCGCGATGGAAGAGGAGATGGAGTCAATTCGGAAGAACAGGACTTCGAAACTTGTTGATTTGCCGAAGAGAAGGAACACGATTGGATGTTGGTGGGTGTTTAAGGTAAAGAATGATACAAATGGGAATGTGGAGAGGTTCAAGGCAAGATTGGTGGTGAAGGGATATGCTCAAAAGCCGGGAATCGACTTCGATGAGATCTTTTCACCGGTGATTCGTCTTACCACTATTCGGGTTGTTTTGGCGATCGCAGCGGTCATGGATTTAGAGCTTGAGTAGATGGATGTAAAAACATCATTCTTGCATGGTGACCTGGAGGAAGAGATATATATGTCGCAACCGAAAGGCTTTATCGAAAAAGGTAAGGAGTATTTGGTTTATCGGTTGAACAAATCATTGTACGGCTTAAAACAGGCACCAAGGTGTTGGTACAAGCGATTTGATTCCTTCATTATGAATTTGGATTTTGATAGGCTTGAAATGGATCATTGTGCATATTTTTGCGATTATAATGACGTGAGCTTCTGTATTTTGTTATTATATGTCGACGACATGGTGGTCGTCGGAAATAACAAGGGCCAGATATCTATCTTGAAGACTCAGCTAGCCGGTGAGTTCGATATGGAGGACTTAGGAACTATGAATCAAATACTCAGGATGAAGGTACTACGGGAGAGAAAGAATAGAAAAGTTTGGCTTTCACAGAAGAGTTATGTGGAGAAGGTTCTGCGGCGTTTCAATATGCAGAACGCAAAACCAGTTTCTACCATGTTTCCTATTCATTTAAAATTTTCGGCCGAGCAATCACCGGGTACGGAAGCAAAAAAGGCCGACATGACTCGGGTACCATATTCATCGGCAATAGGGAGCCTTATGTTTGCCATTGCGTGAACGAGATCCGACATTGCTCAAGCAGTGGGAGCACTGAGTCGGTATATGGCGAATCTAGGTTGTGAACCTTAGTGTAGTAACCGTGATTTAAAATCTGTAATTTAAGTTTTAAGTAATTGCCTGGGTTATTAAACAGCAAAAATGAACTGTTAGTGGTGCAATAGTGGCCCTAAAATATCGACTTTTGATCGGGGCCTGATCTCGAAAATCCGAGATCACCGTTGCGACCGTCTCGTCGAAACATGAAAGATCCATATTTATCTGTCTTCGATCCGACGGTCGGATCTTCCAGAAAACAGCAGAGAAGCGGGTGGGTCCCACAACTTAAGTGAATAGTACAGTGAATAGTAACCCTTGATTTTCGTTTCCCTCGCGATCGATCGTCGACCAATCTACTGTCTGCGATCCGAACCTAGCAACGTGAGTAGTCAATCTTAGCTATTTTTGACGTTCTGAGCGCAGTGGCGCTGACGAAATTTGCATTTGGCGAGCCTAAAGCCTCGTAAAGCGTGCCGAACTGTATAATTTACAGTATAAGATGGAAATTAAAATGTATGGAGCTGAATTTTAGCGAACCAAAATCGCTACCTGATAGGTTTCGTCGAACCGGACGTCGTGGCAGTGTCCGTTTTTCAGTTTGACAATCCGGTTGTCTCAAAATGCGTGAAAAACATCGGAAAAGCGGGTATTTTTGAGAAAAGCCCTATATTTTATGTGTTGATTGGCCCCAAACTTGTACATAAGGGTGTTCTCTGTGAAATTGTGCTACAGCAAAAGGCCCAAGTGATAATATTTTAGGTTGAGGGACTTAGTTGCATTTTATGCAAAGGTGTATTAGTATGTTAGGGTTGCATTGTGAGAACCCTAGCCTTTTCATTGTTGTAACCGCAGCCACCCCACGTTTTCCACATTCCCTCTGCTACCATTTCCGAGAGATTGCACCGCCGGCCGCCGCCCTTGGTCGCCGGAAAAGCAAGAAGCTTCAAGAAGCAACCTTGATCCTCGGATTTTAGAAGAAGGAGAAGTGCCCAAGCCCCCGGACTTGGGCCCAGGCCTTCTGCAGTCATCTGAAGCGTCCAGAAGTCAGCCGTGGTGGTCCAGTGCACCGCCGTGGCCGCGCGACGCCGGGAAGACCAAACCATTTCTTTCTCGGATCCGGCGAAGGTGAGGTTCTTTGTTTTCGTTTTCTTTTGCAACCTAGGTCAATGCAGCAGGTTAGTGATGTCGTGGGGATGTCCCATGCTGAACCCCGAAGTCGGATTTGTCCCCGGACGCCGGCAGGGGAGTTGCACCCGCCGGAAACCGATATTGCTCCGCCCCTTGCTTGCGCCGCAACCGATGGCCCAACTTCGAAACCAAAATGGTGGAAATGTTCTGTAGGGCCTGTAGAACCTTCCCAAGTAGTTTCATGGCGTTTGATTTAGAGTGCGCTTCGCAGATCCGAGCCCTAGCTTCGGGCTAATCTTGCTCCGGCCGAGCACCTTGCTCCGGCGCCGGCGCTGCTCCTCGACACCGGCCAAGGCTCCAGATGTCATCCTTTGGTTGAGAGGGACCCAAGGATATCCTTGCATGAGACCCATGCTGAGTGGTTAGGGTTGCACCATAGTTGGCCATTAGAAGCTCCAAACCGGGGTTGCACCGCCGCCGCCGTCGCCTTCCGCCGCCGGCCATGGGTCCGGCTAGCTTGGTGGAGTCAGTTAGCACCTACAGGTGCTTGTGCTCGAGACCCAGAGCCCTTGGATAAAGTTTCACCATTAATGCCTTCTTGTGGTGTGTTTCAAGCTTGTTGCACACCATGTGCTCGAAGAAATGCTCGACTGAACCAAACTGGTTCTGTGCATCCAACAAGAGAGCATTCGACTCCTGCAAGCTTCCTGAGCATGATGCTCATTCTATTTCAGCAAAAGGTTGAGTGGATGGAGAGATCTTGCATTTAGAGCTCTTTAAGTTTATGCTTTTGAAGCCATGTTGCTCCGGCGATGTCTCCGGTTACCCCGCAGCACCTAGTTGGTGAGCCTCTGAGTTATTTTGGTTTGCTGAACATGATGCTTGCATTTAAATTGGGTTTGGTCGAGTGTAGGTATTAAAAGTAGCAAATTGAGCCTTGAATTATAGGAATTGTCGGCCCGAAATTTTATTCGAGTTTCGCGTTGCTGCCAAAAGGTGAGCACGGTGTCCAGCAAGTCGAGGGCCACCTGCTGGTGGTGTCGGTACGTTAAAATAGCATTCCAAAATTTAATTCAAGCGAAAAAGGCTCTAAATTGCATGCTTTTATGCAATTTGGTAAATTTTCGAGGGCCTAAACGCATTTGTGACCATACTAGTTGCTTTGTACAGTGTACACGTGATCTCTAAACCTTTTGTTGGAGGTCCGACGCTTTTCGTTGAACGGGAATTGGATCCCGAACCGTAAATCGGCAAAATCGCCGGTTTAACGGCGTTTCGGCGTTAATCATGCAATTCATGAAATTGCGGTGATTAATTGGTTATGCCAAGTATTAGTGGCTGTTTTCGGTGCTGTTCTAAAGAGCCAGTAATTTTAGTTTCTCGTTTGCAACTTACGGAGCCAAAATGGGCCTCCCGGAAGTGTTTCAGTGGTTTTAGCCTTGCCGGTGCACAGGATCAATTAGAGTTTAGTGTTAGAGCCTAAAGGTCTTAAGTTAGACATTCTTGGGCAGCACGTGAAGTTTCACGAGTTTTGATTATTGATCAGCACAGATTGGGTATGTGTGAGAGTCTGTTTTTGACCTGTGCATTTGGTTCAGGTCCCAGCAGTTAGCCGCCATCTTGCGAGCCATCTAGCAGCCACCGTGATCATTGAGGTGGGTTTATCTTCGGTCCGGGCTTTATCAGGTTGGCCCTATGGGGTGCCGTGGTAGGTCGGACCCCTGTTTTTGGTGTAGCCCTGAACCTATGCTTGAGCCTTTCTATCTGCTTTCATTTTAGCATTCAGTCATTACAGTTATGTTTGCCTTGATCTTACAGTTGAGCTCTCTATATGCTTTCATTCTCAGCACTTAGTATGTATAGTGATATACATCTGGACATATGCCATGCCTGATTGGACATTAGTTAGAGTGATTATTAGTTCACTTTATATCAGCATTTCCTATTCTTCTCCTGCATGTTAGAATAGGAGTTCAGCTTCTGCCATTCAGTTCAGTTATACAGTTCTGCTATTTAGCTTCTGTTGTACAGTTCCTGTTATACTGCATCAGTTGATATTACAGCTTTCAGCATCCTGAGTGGGATTTTCCCGGCTTGTAGCCGATGATCAGCATTATGATTGCCATAGCACTAGCTTATCATTCACGATCGCAGTGGGTCTGATCCCCCACAATGCGTTCTTTACCGGTAAAGTGGTCGTCACATAGACCCGTGAGCCTGATGAGGTATTGATACATGTTGAGAGACCAACAGTGGCAATTGCCTGAGGTCCTGTTCTATGGCAGCTTAGCCTGAGGTCCTGGTGTCCAGTGGTGGCATTAGCCTGAGGCACTAGTGACCAACAGTGGCAATTGCCTGAGGTCCTGGTGTCCAGTGGTGGCATTAGCCTGAGGCACTAGTGACCAACAGTGGCATGGATTGGGTACTTGATTTCTATCATTGGTGCATGATTTGCATTGATTACTCCAGCATTTATTGGCATGTCTGGCACATGACTGTTCGTACTCTTTGTTTACAGCTTTGGTATTATGTTATCATACTTGCTCTTTTCTATTGCATGATCAGTATTATGTTCATCGAGATTGACAGGTTTACACGATTGCCAGTTATTGCTTACTCAGCTTTATATGTGATACTAGCTTTATTGCTTAGCACATGATCATGATACCCTGCTTTCCCTTTGATTATTATACAGCATGCTTAGACTTATATCTGCTTCTTGTATTCAACTTTCAGTTCTATTCAGTTTTACTATCTGCTTATCATTATATCCGGTAGGTACGACTTGCTATTTCTCGCCCGTCGTGCCCACTGGGATACATGTAGAGTGTATCTCACACCCCCTGGGTGCCTGTTTTTCAGGTCAGTCGGGTGCTGGAAGTTTGGGACGATCCGGTGAGCTGTTGCGCTAGAAGTTGTCCCCTGCTATTGGCCACAGTGGCCCAGTGCTAGTATTTTGTTTCAGTATATTGATCCTAGCTTTCTGTATAGTTTTTATTAGTTGGAGTATTTATGGAGTTTCTTATGTCATGTGGATGTGGATGTTTTAGCTGTAGAGTTTTATATTTTGATTTAGTTGTTGATTATACTGCTCTCTGATTGTATCACTGTATCTGTCTAGCCGAGCATGTATAGGGGAGACTCTGTCCGTGTGGACAGAGGTTTTCCTATGCATGTGGCGGTCTGTTCACGTCCTGAGTTTAAAGTTTGAACTCTGATTTAAAAAAAAAAAAAAAAAAAAAAAAATTCTACCGCTGTTTTGAAACTCGGGGCGTGACAGATTAGATGGTATCAGAGCATAGGTTTAAGAAACCTAAGTATTTGGTTAGGATTGAGCCCTAGGATGACTTGAGTCTGACGCGAGTGCGTGGGGTTTATTGTGTCTTGGGTTAGGAACTCAACTGTGAAGTCACTATATGAGTTTATCCTAACCTATTTGGTCGTAATGCAGATATGGCTCAGTCTGGGAGTCATGGTGGCGATGGGAGAGGTGCTAGCAGTGGCCGAGGTGTCGGTCGATCTTCTAGAGTACCGGGGGAGCCAGAGGGCTCCGATAGACTCCAGCAGTTGCAGGACCAGATTACTGCACTGACTGCGGTGGTTCAGCAGCTTATACAGCAGCAGACTGGTTCTCCTATTGCACCTGCCCCACCTGTTTTGCCACCCATTCTATCTACTTATGTCCTTAGAGGAAATGTTCATCCTTTATTTGTTTTCGCGCCATCTGAGGGGATGACTGTGTTGCCTTTGAAGAGGAAGGGAACACGTTCTGGGAAGAAAGGTAAATCCTCAAACAAGGGAAAACTGACTAGACACCCCCGAACCCCAGGTACCGGCTACGAACACTTTTGCTGGCAGACAGCAGCAGACTCCACGACCTTGTGTCTTCTGTGGTGGACCTCATCGGGGTATTAAATGTGATCAGCGCCATGGCCGTTGTTACAGGTGTGGCTAGGCAGGGCATATCATAGCTGATTGCCTTCAGAGACCTGCAGCAGCTCAGTCTACCGTTACCGCACCAGCCGTTACTGACCAACGGCAGAGTCCTATACCGAGTACGCAGTCAGGTGGACCGCGTCAGTGTTCTGGAGGGAAAGTGTATGGCCAGACTACTCTGGATGATCCATCAACGAAGGACCTAGCAGGTATGGTTAGTTTTGGCTGTTATCACGTTGTGTTAGTGGCATTTGGTATTTGTTTTCAGTATTGCTATTGAGATTGGTGTAGTAAGGTACGTTGGTCCCCCTATTGGTTTCAGTGTGAGTTATGTCTCCAACTAGTTGTTGGAGATAGATTGTGGGTATTTTCCTATTCTTTTGATAAGCACGTTGGCTGCAGACAACGTACTGTCGAAAGAGAAGATGAAATACTCTATCCCGCAAAAAGGGGAGTATTATGATTGGGTCTGTATATGTACTTTCCTATAAGTTAGCATTGCAGTTGCCTCCTGAGCACAGGGTGATTACCCTACAGGTGATATCGTAGCCTATGATTAGATTTTAGACAGATCTCTACCGTACATGTGCGTAGTTGACTGATTGTCACTGGTGTTAGTTTGGACAGTGCAGATGTTCTGCGACCGATTGTTGCTGTGGTACCCCGTGTTAGTGGACTGTTTGATGTCCTACTGTAGTTAAGTTTCGGGGACGAAACTTCTATTAAGGGGGGAGTGATGTAGTAACCGTGATTTAAAATCTGTAATTTAAGTTTTAAGTAATTGCCTGGGTTATTAAACAGCAAAAATGAAGTGTTATTGGTGCAATAGTGGCCCTAAAATATCGACTTTTGATCGGGGCCTGATCTCGAAAATCCGAGATCACCGTTGCGACCGTCTCGTCGAAACATGAAAGATCCATATTCATCTGTCTTCGATCCGACGGTCGGATCTTCCAGAAAACTGCAGAGAAGCGGGTGGATCCCACAACTTAAGTGAATAGTACAGTGAATAGTAACCCTTGATTTTCGTTTCCCTCGCGATCGATCGTCGACCAATCTACTGTCTGCGATCCGAACCTAGCAACGTGAGTAGTCAATCTTAGCTATTTTTGACGTTCTGAGCGCAGTGGCGCTGACGAAATTTGCATTTGGCGAGCCTAAAGCCTCGTAAAGCGTGCCGAACTGTATAATTTACAGTATAAGATGGAAATTAAAATGTATGGAGCTGAATTTTAGCGAACCAAAATCGCTACCTGATAGGTTTCGTCGAGCCGGACGTCGTGGCAGTGTCCGTTTTTCAGTTTGACAATCCGGTTGTCTCAAAATGCGTGAAAAACATCGGAAAAGCGGGTATTTTTGAGAAAAGCCCTATATTTTATGTGTTGATTGGCCCCAAACTTGTACATAAGGGTGTTCTCTGTGAAATTGTGCTACAGCAAAAGGCCCAAGTGATAATATTTTAGGTTGAGGGACTTAGTTGCATTTTATGCAAAGGTGTATTAGTATGTTAGGGTTGCATTGTGAGAACCCTAGCCTTTTCATTGTTGTAACCGCAGCCACCCCACGTTTTCCACATTCCCTCTGCTACCATTTCCGAGAGATTGCACCGCCGGCCGCCGCCCTTGGTCGCCGGAAAAGCAAGAAGCTTCAAGAAGCAACCTTGATCCTCGGATTTTAGAAGAAGGAGAAGTGCCCAAGCCCCGGACTTGGGCCCAGGCCTTCTGCAGTCATCTGAAGCGTCCAGAAGTCAGCCGTGGTGGTCCAGTGCACCGCCGTGGCCGCGCGACGCCGGGAAGACCAAACCATTTCTTTCTCGGATCCGGCGAAGGTGAGGTTCTTTGTTTTCATTTTCTTTTGCAACCTAGGTCAATGCAGCAGGTTAGTGATGTCGTGGGGATGTCCCATGCTGAACCCCGAAGTCGGATTTGTCCCCGGACGCCGGCAGGGGAGTTGCACCCGCCGGAAATCGATATTGCTCCGCCCCTTGCTTGCGCCGCAACCGATGGCCCAACTTCGAAACCAAAATGGTGGAAATGTTCTGTAGGGCCTGTAGAACCTTCCCAAGTAGTTTCATGGCGTTTGATTTAGAGTGCGCTTCGCAGATCCGAGCCCTAGCTTCGGGCTAATCTTGCTCCGGCCGAGCACCTTGCTCCGGCGCCGGCGCTGCTCCTCGGCACCGGCCAAGGCTCCAGATGTCATCCTTTGGTTGAGAGGGACCCAAGGATATCCTTGCATGAGACCCATGCTGAGTGGTTAGGGTTGCACCATAGTTGGCCATTAGAAGCTCCAAACCGGGGTTGCACCGCCGCCGCCGTCGCCTTCCACCGCCGGCCATGGGTCCGGCTAGCTTGGTGGAGTCAGTTAGCACCTACAAGTGCTTGTGCTCGAGACCCAGAGCCCTTGGATAAAGTTTCACCATTAATGCCTTCTTGTGGTGTGTTTCAAGCTTGTTGCACACCATTTGCTCGAAGAAATGCTCGACTGAACCAAACTGGTTCTGTGCATCCAGCAAGAGAGCATTCGACTCCTGCAAGCTTCCTGAGCATGATGCTCATTCTATTTCAGCAAAAGGTTGAGTGGATGGAGAGATCTTGCATTTAGAGCTCTTTAAGTTTATGCTTTTGAAGCCATGTTGCTCCGGCGATGTCTCCGGTTACCCCGCAGCACCTAGTTGGTGAGCCTCTGAGTTATTTTGGTCTGCTAAACATGATGCTTGCGTTTAATTGGGTTTGGTCGAGTGTAGGTATTAAAAGTAGCAAATTGAGCCTTGAATTATAGGAATTGTCGGCCCGAAATTTTATTCGAGTTTCGCGTTGCTGCCAAAAGGTGAGCACGGTGTCCAGCAAGTCGAGGGCCACCTGCTGGTGGTGTCGGTACGTTAAAATAGCATTCCAAAATTTAATTCAAGCGAAAAAGGCTCTAAATTGCATGCTTTTATGCAATTTGGTAAATTTCCGAGGGCCTAAACGCATTTGTGACCATACTAGTTGCTTTGTACAGTGTACACGTGATCTCTAAACCTTTTGTTGGAGGTCCGACGCTTTTCGTTGAACGGGAATTGGATCCCGAACCGTAAATCGGCAAAATCGCCGGTTTAACGGCGTTTCGGCGTTAATCATGCAATTCATGAAATTGCGGTGATTAATTGGTGATGCCAAGTATTAGTGGCTGTTTTCGGTGCTGTTCTAAAGAGCCAGTAATTTTAGTTTCTCGTTTGCAACTTACGGAGCCAAAATGGGCCTCCCGGAAGTGTTTCAGTGGTTTTAGCCTTGCCGGTGCACAGGATCACTTAGAGTTTAGTGTTAGAGCCTAAAGGTCTTAAGTTAGACATTCTTGGGCAGCACGTGAAGTTTCACGAGTTTTGATTATTGATCAGCACAGATTGGGTATGTGTGAGAGTCTTTTTTTGACCTGTGCATTTGATTCAGGTCCCAGCAGTCAGCCGCCATCTTGCGAGCCATCTAGCAGCCACCGTGATCATTGAGGTGGGTTTATCTTCGGTCCGGGCTTTATCAGGTTGGCCCTATGGGGTGCCGTGGTAGGTCGGACCCCTATTTTTGGTGTAGCCCTGAACCTATGCTTGAGCCTTTCTATCTGCTTTCATTTTAGCATTCAGTCATTACAGTTATGTTTGCCTTGATCTTACAGTTGAGCTCTCTATATGCTTTCATTCTCGGCACTTAGTATGTATAGTGATATACATCTGGACATATGCCATGCCTGATTGGACATTAGTTAGAGTGATTATTAGTTCACTTTATATCAGCATTTCCTATTCTTCTCCTGCATGTTAGAATAGGAGTTCAGCTTCTGCCATTCAGTTCAGTTATACAGTTCTGCTATTTAGCTTCTGTTGTACAGTTCCTGTTATACTGCATCAGTTGATATTACAGCTTTCAGCATCCTGAGTGGGATTTTCCCGGCTTGTAGCCGATGATCAGCATTATGATTGCCATAGCACTAGCTTATCATTCACGATCGCAGTGGGTCTGATCCCCCACAATGCGTTCTTTACCGGTAAAGTGGTCGTCACATAGACCCGTGAGCCTGATGAGGTATTGATACATGTTGAGAGACCAACAGTGGCAATTGCCTGAGGTCCTGTTCTATGGCAGCTTAGCCTGAGGTCCTGGTGTCCAGTGGTGGCATTAGCCTGAGGCACTAGTGACCAACAGTGGCAATTGCCTGAGGTCCTGGTGTCCAGTGGTGGCATTAGCCTGAGGCACTAGTGACCAACAGTGGCATGGATTGGGTACTTGATTTCTATCATTGGTGCATGATTTGCATTGATTACTCCAGCATTTATTGGCATGTCTGGCACATGACTGTTCGTACTCTTTGTTTACAGCTTTGGTATTATGTTATCATACTTGCTCTTTTCTATTGCATGATCAGTATTATTGTTCATCGAGATTGACAGGTTTACACGATTGCCAGTTATTGCTTACTCAGCTTTATATGTGATACTAGCTTTATTGCTTAGCACATGATCATGATACCCTGCTTTCCCTTTGATTATTATACAGCATGCTTAGACTTATATCTGCTTCTTGTATTCCAACTTTCAGTTCTATTCAGTTGTTACTATCTGCTTATCATTGTATCCGGTAGGTACGACTTGCTATTTCTCGGCCCGTCGTGCCCACTGGGATACATGTAGAGTGTATCTCACACCCCCTGGGTGCCTGTTTTTCAGGTCAGTCGGGTGCTGGAAGTTTGGGACGATCCGGTGAGCTGTTGCGCTAGAAGTTGTCCCCTGCTATTGGCCACAGTGGCCCAGTGCTAGTATTTTGTTTCAGTATATTGATCCTAGCTTTCTGTATAGTTTTTATTAGTTGGAGTATTTATGGAGTTTCTTATGTCATGTGGATGTGGATGTTTTAGCTGTAGAGTTTTATATTTTGATTTAGTTGTTGATTATACTGCTCTCTGATTGTATCACTGTATCTGTCTAGCCGAGCATGTATAGGGGAGACTCTGTCCGTGTGGACAGAGGTTTTCCTATGCATGTGGCGGTCTGTTCACGTCCTGAGTTTAAAGTTTGAACTCTGATTTACAAAAAAAAAAAAAAAAAAAAAAAAAAAAAAAAAAAAAAAAAATCTACCGCTGTTTTGAAACTCGGGGCGTGACACTTAGAATGCAGCGAAGTGGATTCTCAGATATTTGAGAGGCACTGCGGATTTCTCACCCTGTTATGGTTCTGCGGGTTTGGAGTGTGTCGAATATGTGGATGCAGATTTCGCAGAAGATAAAGACAGAAGAAAATCTACCACGAGTTATATTTTCTCCATTAGCGATTGTGCTATTAGTTAGGAGTCGAAGCTTTAGTCGGTAGTCGTTTTGTCGACGACGAAGGCGGAGTACATAGCAGTGACACATGCTTGTAAGGAGGCTATCTGCCTAAAAAGATTTTTAGGTAAATTAAAAGTGAAGCAAAATGTGGTGGGAGTGAATTGTGATTGTCAAAGTGCAATACACTTGTGAAGAATCCGGTGTTTCACTCTCGGAGGAAACACATTGATATTCGTTATCACTTTGTGAGAGATATGGTGGATGAGGGTTTTATCTTATTGTTGAAAATTCACACAGATGCAAATCCAGCGGATATTTTAACGAAGCCGGTGACTCGAGAGAAGTTCAATTGGAGCACGACTTCTCTCGGTCTTAGAGCTACGTGAGGAGAGTGAAAATTTGGCAAGATATCCAATTTTGTATTTTATGGAATTCAACACATATTTTTAAGTGAAAAAATTATTGGATTATGTAAAATCATATGTTTCGAGTCGATATCACGGTACTCAACTCCGTGATGGGTTGAATATGTTGGATTTGATTCTAACTTGATCCGATCTTGTTCCTAAATATTAGGAATGATTTAGGAATATTTTAAAGAGAATTTTTAAGAGGAGATTGACCAGTAGAAGTGAATCGGAGACTCGGATGGATGGTGGAGGTCGTTTCTTATTAGAATTAGATTTTTTAGAGTTATATTAACTCTTGTGATTCATCTTTCTTTTTTAGAGCTTCATTGAAAAAATCCTAATTAAGAGAAAAAACGTGGAGAACCTCCGTGAGAGAGTTTCTTGTAATCCAATTTTACTCCTTATACTTTTGTGTCGTGGATTAATCGAAGAACGTACTGAGGTGGTTTTGCCTGTAGACGTAGGTCGACACATTGTTAGCTGAATTATGTAAATCTTGTGTCCTTGTGCTTTCTTATTCGTTTTATTTGTTACTTATTCTCGTGTTTATTTTTTACGATCGTTCTCATTTACTTTCATCTACGAAAGATCCTGTTTCCGCTGTGCTCGTATGCTGTGTGAGTTGAGATGTACTCGGTAATCCCACGGCCGGTTTCTCCTTCAGCCTATACGTATTTGATGGGCACAACATTGCAGGTATGACTTCAAAGGGCGGCGCTTCGGCGGGATCCATAGCAACAACGAGGACGACGACGGAGAAAAAATATATAGAGGATAGAAAATAATAATAATAATAATAATAATAATAATAATAATAATAATATATATATATATATATATATATATATATATATATATATATATATATATATATATATATATATATATATATATATATATATATATATATATATATTCATCTGAGAAGACTATTATGTATCATCGCTACTATAAAAATGCCAAGAAGTAGAGAAGAAAGAAAGAAAAAAAAAAAAAAAGATAAAGTTGCACTGTTAAGATGAAGTTACATTGTTTCAGTAGAATATTACACTATTTGAGATGAAAGTTGCACTATTTGAGACAAAAATTATACTTTTTAAGACGAAAGTTGTATTCTTTGGACAAAAATTGTACTGTTTGAGCAAAAATTATACTATTTGAGATGAAAATTACACTCTTTGAGATGAAAGTTAGGCTTTTTGAGCGAAAGTTGCACTATTTGAGCGAAAATTGTTTACACTCTTTGGAGCCCGAGGTGGACGCTGTCGTCACCCTTTCTTTCTCTCTATCTTTCTAAACCCATTGAATCATCATCAGCAGCATCATCATGCTTTCTATATCATCTTACTCATTTTTTGAATCCTTATCATCATCCTCCTCCTCCTTTGTTCCCTGGTTTAGAAAAAATTTGGTCGCTTTCGGCTCGATTTCCTTTCGCTCCCCCCCCTCCCCCTCCCCATCATTCCCAAGCTAAGACCAAGTGGTGCACCGACCCTCAGCAGCGTGCCTACAGATGCCTTCTCCTCGCCACGCCTCGCTCGCGATTGTGCCGTCGTCGCCTTGCTTCGCACCTACTCTGTCAATGAGGCAGCTGACTTAATTCACCCTCACCCTTACTGCTTGCAGCTAGTCCCGCTGGAGCTGCGGCATCTTCCTCGCCCGCCGAGGGTACCGACCATTTTCTCTGTACGCACACACCCAAAACCCACACACGTGCGCGCACACACTGAGGGAGAGAGAGAGAGAGAGAGAGAGAGAGAGAGAGAGAGAAGCTCTACCTCCCTCTCCCTTTCCTCGGAACTCGTCGCCTTGAGGGAGTTCGACCTCAAGAGTCACGTGGTAATGTCAAATTGAGCTTTTGGCGCGCGTGGGAGCTCGTGGTTAAGGTTAGGATTTTCGGTAAGCGGTAAGGATTCTTGTTAAATCCCTTAAAATTAATATCCTAGTGTTTCACAGAGAATTCTACGCCTATTTGCATGAAGATTTTCCAAAAATATCAGAGTAATTTTGGATAATAAGGGAACTATGACACGTTTAGGGTTTTTAGGATTTTTGGAGCTTTAGACCCAAATTGATTTGTTTATTATTTAATTGAAGGTTACAGAGGAGCCCCATGCAACTTTGATTTGAGAAGCGTCGAGCGCCGACCAACAATTTCGTGTAACGATGGAAATCCGTAAAAAATTGGTCATTTCGACCATGTGATCTCCGCGGGTGAACCGTTGGTCGCAGGAGTCCGATTGTAAATGTCTACGAGCAGTCGGGAGTGTAACAAGTGGGTTAGTTGTCACACCCCGGGGTCGAAACTGCGACCCGGGCCCGCCAACAGATCCGCCGCCCATACGGAAAACCCCGTATAGACGAAGCGTCTAACCTGCAAAAAGGAGGATACTATAGCTATACAGATATCAGAGCTGAAAAGTAAACTACTGAAATAAATATATACAACTCCTCAAATAGTACATGCTAGGTCCTCACAAAACATAAGTCTCACCAAAAACTAAAACTCTCAAAAGTAAACTGTACATGATACAATCCCAAAATCACTGACAGTATTAGTACATCACCAAAAGGGGTACAACTACTCTCTCTAGAAGAAAACTGGTAGGGATCTAGCTCGCGACTCCCTTACCTCAGTCAGCAGGATCAGCAACAGGAGCAGCGGGAACAGGAGAAGAGGTCCCTGGGGAAAAATCACCACAGCGGGTGTGAGAACTACATCCCACAGTAGTTCTCAGTGGGTATCGCCCCCAAGTCCGACGGTCTGCCCACTAAGTTTACTAGAGGCATAAAGTAACAAATGCAATACTGAAAGGAAAAGGGCTGGAAAATAACTCTACAGTTACTATGTCTCTATCTAAATGCTCAATGAGTAATACAGATGGAAACATGATGCATCTACTAACTCTCAAAATACAGTCACCCAATCTACACTTACTACCACATGGGGTCCAGTCAAACCTGCGCCCACCTACGATCGTTACATCCAAGGAGGACCAGACTTACGTAAGGCGTCCGTGACTACCAAAACTGGCCCAGCCAGAGGGACTGCATTGACAAGTCACGATAGCAAAGTAACAGGCCCAACTTCGGAGTGGCACTCGAGGGGCGCGACCCCACCGAGGAAAGTATCTGCGCATCTCTGTCGAGCTCAATATGGCTCATGCATGCTATAGTCCAATCCATGATCAACAAGATCGACAGTACCCAAATCACCTCTCTAACTCACTAACAGGAACCACTCGAACAGTCGGGACCGCTGTCAACCCAACGGCTTCCCAAATAGGAACATCAACTCAACAAGCAAACTCACTAGCTGGATATACCCCACAGCCGATAATAATGAAGGGTCCGGAAACCCCGAAAGACTAGAGCCTACAACCCAAATCAAACAAGAACAGGCTTTAGACATAGCCTCTCGTTGTTCTCGACCCAAAAAAAAAGGCAGCCCTTAGAACCTAGACCACTCGAATCCTCTCGAGTGGGAAAGTTTACAGAAAAAATGTGACATTTATTACTGAAAACTATTTTTCACTCAACCATGTGTGTGTCCAAAAGGTTCTGGGTTCAAAGTCCTGCTATCACTGGTATACTACTGCCACTAACACAGTGGTGACAAGTAAAACGAAGAACTAGACAACCCGGGACCACCATTTATCCAAACGGTTCCTGCCACAGATATAAGACCAGCAACATTTACTAGACTCCACTCTGCCCCCAACCATGAGTGTAACATTCATCCCACACTAAGTGAAATTTCGACCACTCAGCCCACTACCCGGGTGAGGAAAATACTATGTCCAGGGATAGGGAGTAAAGTGTGGATGTCTAAAACATAAAATAAACCTAGCCCAAGTGAGAGTTTTTTACTAGTCTAGTTACACATACAACATATGACAGTGTGCTAGGTCAAGTTTCAATAGTGGTATTTAAGTTAATGCAGATAGGAAGCATACATCAACATGATCATGAAACAACACGAGAACATCCTCTCTATATCTAACACGCTTCCTAACATATCTAACAATCATGTATGATATACTA
The DNA here is from genome assembly GCA_029168755.2 of Tillandsia fasciculata. Classification (NCBI taxonomy): domain Eukaryota; kingdom Viridiplantae; phylum Streptophyta; class Magnoliopsida; order Poales; family Bromeliaceae; genus Tillandsia; species Tillandsia fasciculata. The sequence goes on from CM054932.1 coordinate 24,684,877, forward strand.
CACGATAGAATTAATGAATAGTCATCCGATTTTGGAGACGAAGCAACCCACCTGAAGTGCTCGTCAAACCAAGATCCAAATCGCTGAAACTGAACTGGAACAATCCACGGATTCCCACGATTCCAACAGGCCCAAAAACACCCAAAAACTCCTCCTGGGTACAAAGATACAGTCCAAACATCGCGATAAGCAACATTTCCCACAATTATACACTGCTGTCAAAATCAGTCCAGAAAATGCTTAAATACCACCTGCGAGATAAACTCTAAAAATTCCAATAAAAATACGTAGGGGATCCTCGCGAAGAGTAGATATCAATCGAGTCCTCACGGGCCACAATCCAATACCCGAGCATGGAGATAAAAATCCGACAAGCCTCCGCTGTCCAGAAAAACCACCAACAGAATGGGGTTCAAAGATGTTCCAGAAACCCCAATAAAAATCCAAAGTTGAGAGGATCGAAAAACACAAAAAATGGAGATCTACCTCTCGTGAAACCGACACCGTGAAAATCGTCCAAAAATTTCTTCGGAGTAGCTCTGTGTGCCTCATGGACCGAAACGCGATGAAAATGAGCCACCGAAGAAGAAACGTCGCATTGCTCCGAATCGCCGAAACCGTCGATGCTGCGTCCTCCAAAAATTCCGAAACTCTCTCGAGAGATGCAGTACAAGATGATGAACAAAGTTGCTTGAGGGCTCAGTCGCAGAGGAGCTCGGGAAAGCCCTCAAAAAGAAGCCCAAAGGGGCTATTTATAGCCCAGCCCACCAAAGGAGAGGAAGCCGGATTCGGGCGCCCGAAATTGGGCCCGGCCCGTTACTGTGCGCGCTCGAATCCCTCTCGGCCCGCCACGTCGCCCGCTCTGCGCCCCGCGCGCCCGGCGCACGCGCGCTCGCCAATCGCTGCGCACGCGCGCCCGCCAATTGCGGCGCACGCGCGCCCGCCAATCGCGGCGCGCCGCGTGGCGACGCGGTCCACGACGGGGACCGTGGGCCACGGTTCACGGCGAGCCGCCCGGGTCACTGCGCCCGCCAATGAGCGGGCGACACGTGGCCCGGCGGGATCCACCGTGCGCCGCGCCCAGCGCGAGGCGCGCGTGCGTTGACCCGCCAATCAGCGCGCAACACGTGGCATGCCCTTCGTTGGCTGGTCCCGGTGCACGCCAAAACCTGTGGACCGGCCAGCCTGCCGCCGCGCACGTGCCTGCCCGCGCCCGCGCTGCCGCGCTCCACCGCTGCCCGTCACCGCCGGCGCTGCCCTAGCTTGCCGAAACAGTAACAAATGCCTCGAAATTCGTATTTTGGCATCCGGGCTTCGAAAAATACAAGTAAATAGTCCATTTCCATCGTTTTCGCGCGCTAAGTCCAAATCCGATACCCGTTTTGCCAAATTCCACTTCTAAAATTTGTCAAAGGTATCCGGATAGGTATTCTTAATCTAAATTTCGTGCTGAATCCAATTATGAGGTCCGATTTGCGCGCAACCATCTCCAACACACATCAAAGGCCTCCAGAAGCCACAATTCACTTCGTAAGATCTTCGCGGAGATCCGGGTCATCACATTAGTCCTCTACCGAAACGATTTGGTCGCCCCTCAATTCTTGAGAGCGAAGTCGATAAATTTAATATTATTTTATTGATACATCTAATAGTAGGTTAATTTGGTAAATTAAGTAGGCATAGGATGTAAACTATTTAGAATAAATTAACTGCCAGTAGATATGGAATATAGGCATAGAAAAACACATAGGATATATATGTGTACCTAGGTTGAGACATGTACGTAGGCTATGTTGGACTAGTTAAGTAGGTTGACTTACTCTAAGGGGACGTTTGGATCGGATTATGTAAGATTACTGAGTATTTCAACATACCCCGACATGTTGCATTTCTGAACGTGATTACTGCTGATGCTGTATTAATGCGTTTGGAATAAACCGGTAATGTAATGCTAAATTACAGTGTTTATAGCATTATTACGTTTGGCTCAACCTTTAAAACTTAGTAATCCTGATAGAAATGTATATCCTTTTCCAAAATTACCTTTTTGATATTTTACACCACCAAAACTTAAAATTTAAATTGCACCGCAAAAAATTAATTCCTACCGTTAAAAATAAATAAAAAATAGACTATAATAATAAGAATAAATCATAAAATAACAAATAAATTTCATGTTAGAAGATATATTTAAAGAGAATTAATAACTAAACATCACATAAGGCATAATATCAAATACATAATTTTCAAGTCTAACATTAAACAATGGCATTACCAAGTTAAATATAAACAAAGCAACATATGGAATAAATATTTCATAGAGTCGAAACCTCTACACATCATAATACCATACAAAAGTAGAGGCTTAAACACTTATTTTGCCCGAGCGTGCGCACGCGAGAGAGAGAGTGGGTCGTGAGGGAGAGGGAGGTGTATGGCGTGAGGACGAGAGGGCGAGGGGGGGGCGTATGGTTTGAGAGCGCTTGAGGGAGAGAGGGGCGGCCGCGGCTTGCTCGGGCGAGAGAGGGAGAGAGGGGCGGCCGCGGCTTGCTTGGGCGAGAGAGGGAGGTCCGTACGGCAGTCTCGGGAGAGAGAGGGGGGTGGCGATCGTGAGAAGAGGAGATGGAATGATCTCCTGTTTAGGGTTTGGGAGGTACTCAAGGGTAAACTTGTCATTTTATATTAACTACAACATTATCCGCTTCCAGTAATGCAACATGCACCCCTCCCCCCAGTAATATTTTGGGGTTAATCCTGCACCTTTCGGAATCTTATATTACCGAACAGATTACAGGCAGGATTCCCCAAACACAGTAATCCTGGCAGGATTATCCGTAATCCTGCCAAGATAACTCGATCCAAACGCCCCCTAAGAGTTAAAGAATTCAATTTGGAACTAGTAAACATAGTACCATCAAGTTTAGAATGGAACAACAACATAGTGATAGGTTGGCCACTTGGATAAACTAAACATAAAACCTAATGTTATTAAATATAGGTTGGAAAATAAGTGAACTTAGGAGTCGTGTGAACCTAGGTGACAAGAATATTGGACCTAGTGTTATTGAACATAGGTTATGGAATATAAGTGGTAAGAAAATCACGTGAATTGAAAAGTCATGAACCTAGAGAGGTTGACTTAATAAAGAAAATATGCACATTAAAAGAACTAAAGTAAACAATGGTATGTGCGACGATTTTGTCGCGGAGCATAGCGCGTGCGACGCTTCGCCGCTACGGGTAGTGCTTGTGACGCTTTGCCGCTATCGAGAGCTTGTGCGACGTTTCATTGCTCTAAGCAGTGATGAAGCCATATTAATGCCTAAGGTGGCCATGGCACCCCTCAACTTTTTAATATCGCTCTTGATACTAATTTATCTCTTTCTTTTTTTTAGATAATAATGGCCCTCCTCAATTTTTTAATATTTATTTAATAATTTTGTCAACATAATTTCCTTTATTTTTTATTTATATATATTTTAAATAGGTAAAAATATATTAAGAGTCTCGTACTTAAAGTTATTTGAAATACATATCTTAACTCCAAATTTTTTATTCTATATTTTTAAATTTCTAACTATTTTTGGTGAGTTATTTTATTTAACTAAATAAAATATTATACTAAATTGAATAGATTTTTTAGCTAAAGTCATTAATCTAATTGAATTAGGGTTATATTTAGTAAATTTTTTAGTTATTTGAATAAAATAATATACATAAAATAATTAAAAATTAAATATCTTTAAATTAAAAAAATAATAATATTTTTATATTAATTATTTAATTAATATTTTTTAAAAAAAAAATTGAAAATTTAATATATTTTGGCCCCCCTCAGAATTAAATTCTGACTTCGTCCCTGGCTCTAAGACCACAAGACAGGGGTGTGTGTGACGCTTCGCCATCCCAAGGGCAAGTCAGGAAAAAAAGGAAAGGTGATCAAGCACTCTAAGTATGAATTGACTCAAGACCGAATTGGGATTATAGCTAAGGTAAAGGAACCTTAGGCTAGCTGTGGTATAAAAATGAATAGTGAAATATAAATAGATGAGTAGTTCTTATCAATTTAGATTTCACTATCGTTTTCGCATTGAGGTATAGTATATGATCATATAGCATATAGAGTAGCTTTATATTTCTGCAGATTATATATCTATATGCACATTTTGCCTCCTTTAGACCTGGTGGGCTGAGCTTCTCGTTTGAGTGGTCGTACCACTGGAGACTATTTTTATAATTCTCATCCACATTTTTACATGTCCTACCATGAGTGGCAGCACGGCACACGACAAGGGTGTAGCTCAGTAGATAGCGCCCTACCCCTTTGAGATCGAGATAGAGTACCCTCGTGTAGTTAAGGGCAAAATTTAAAATGAATAAAATTGTAATAATATGTGTTGTAGAAGAAAAAAGAAAAGAAAAATATAAATGTGCGTATGTTTAGAACGAATGCTTGTAATAACTAGCTGTTTATATTTTCTGTACTTTTCTTTCGCAATTCTTGTATAAATTCAGTTTTGAGTAGGAACATTTCAAATTGTACTCGTTGTGACATCTTGGGCGGATAGAAAAAATTATGTCTGTTCAGCGGGTCTGTGCGCGTGGCCGAACTGATCGAATAGATGGGTCTTGTAGCGTGACAAGTTTGCCACAAGAAAACTCTATCGGTGCCGCCGCCGCTACCCTCCACCTGCTCCGTCTCCATCTTCAGCTCCGCATTCAAGGGTCCGTGCTCTCGCGGGGTCCATAGCGGCGCTGAGGGTAGCGACGGCGACAATTTGGACGTCACGCGGGGCGAGGGTGGCGGCGCGTGGGAGCGAGGCAATGAACTTAAAAAGTTGAGTCATCAAGTAGTATAATTTTTAAAGAGAGTAATTTTCGCTTAAATAGTATAACTTTCACTCAAATAGTATAATTTTCATCCAAAAAGTGTAACTTTCGCTTTAATTAAAGAATGTAATTTTCGTCTCAACTAGTGCAACTTGTCTCAAACAGTGCAACATTTTTTCGAAATAATGTAATTTTATCTTAACATTGCAATTTCATCTTAACAAAACAACTTTATCTTCTTTTTCTTTCTTCTTTGGTTCTTGTTATTTCTTGCAACGACAATACATAATGGTCTTCCTAAGAGAAAAAATATTTTTATTTTTTGTTTTTTAATTTACCCTCTACATCTGTTTCCTCCTCTGCCTTTTCCGCCGTCATAGATCCCGTTGGAGCACCACCCTTCGAAGTCTTGTCCACTCTCGCTGCACCTACTCCCGTCCCCACAACGTTGTGCCCATCAGATACGCATGGGCGACGGCGCGGGCGCAGCGGGAGCGAGCGCGACGTCGAAGGCAACGCTTTGGCAGGATCTATGGCAATGGCGTGGGTGGCGGTAGCTTGAATGTCGCGTGGGGCAAGGGTGGCAGGGCGCGAACTCAAGAAGTAGAAAAGAAAAAGCGCGAACCTAGAGCGAGAAGAAAAGAGAAAAAAAAAAAAAAAAAGAAAGAGAGAGAAAACGACATAATGGTATTTTAATTAATTTTTTAAATATTCTGATCGAATTTGCAAAAATAAAAAAGATGGTCCATATTTGTCAAAATGCAAAACTGATAAATTTTGTATACAAATTGGCCAAAATAAAATTAAAAAATAAAATTATAATAGAAAAATGTTTGAGCCCGAAATGTCACTTCAAATTTTAAATTCAATTTTTTTTTTTTAGAATTATACAAATTTAATTAAATAAATTAGAAATTTAATCAAAATAACTCATAATGTTATTGAAAAAAAAAATAATCATTTTTGTTGAATGAAAGTAGATTAATTAATAATTAATAACTAATAAAATAATTAAATTTAACAAAATTTTTAGCTTAACTAGAAATTTTTCAAAAAAAAATTAGTATTAAAAAAAAGTAAAGTTGATAAGATAGGTCAGTAAATCTGGACGACTAAAGTCCATTAGGATAAATTTTATATCTATAACATAAATATGCAATTGGCATTGCTCACTTGGAAATGGCCACCATAGCAGATTCTCAAAAAAATAATAATAATAATAATAATAATAATAATATATAAAATTTAAGTAAATTATAAATTATTTTAGATTGACTATTCAATTTTCAAAATTTTAATTTTATTGTCCAACTATTCACTTTGTTTAATTTGAATCACTCAATAATTAGTTGACTAAAAAATTTACACTATTTATTTATTTTAATAAATTTATTACTATGTGAATTATATGAAATATACGAATTAAATCTGTAAAGATAAGAGACTCTTTCAAAATTTTGAAATGTTGAATAATCAATTTAAAATGGTAAATAAGTTAGATGTAATTTACCTAAAATACTTTTACCCAAAAAAAAAAAAGGAAAAAAAAAATCAAAAATAAAAAAAGAAACATGCAACAGTACTATAAGAAAATCTCAAAAAAATAAATAAAAATAGACCATGTTTGAGAGAAGTGTTTCCAAACATCACTATAATATAGTAAATAATGATGTGTCAAAACATATTATTATATGATATCATACTAATTTATTAAATAATAAATTTTATTATTATTTTAAATTTTTAAAGTTTTTAAAACTTTTGAATTTAAAAAAAATTTTAAAAAATTACGTTTTAAAGTATCAGAATATATTTAACCAACTTTAACATATATATATATATATATATATATATATATATATATATATATATATACACACACGACGAACTTTTATTTATAAATGTTTTAACTGATGATTTGAAATATAATATAATGCTAGATTATATTTGAACATATTTAACATAGTAAAATATATGTAAAAGAAAATATTTTAAAATATTAATTTTCTTACCGGGGCACTCAGAAACATTAGCAGGAGCAGAGCACAATGCGGGAAGTGAAACAGCAAGCGTGAGATTAATCCTAAACCCTAATTCCGGCTCATCGAAGTCCTTAAAGAGGAGGCACAAGCACTTGGGGCTCTTGTTGACCGCACCCTTGAGCCCCACACAGCAGCTCGGAGTCGGGGCAGGTGCGTCGCTGCCGCTGCCGCTGCCGCCGCCGCCGCCGCCGCCCTGCACGTACGCCAGGCACGGCGCCAGCCCCAGGAGGCGGTCGCTGCACTCGGCGCGATCAGCGGCAAAATCGGAGCTGAGCAAACTAAGAGAGCTTAGAGATAGAAGCAGTGGAAAGAGAAGCACAGGAGAGGTGTCCATAGAGAGAGGTGAATGAGATGACGATGAGATCGATGAAGATGGAGATGTATAAGAGAAATGGAAGAAGATCCATGCATTGTGTGTAGTTAGCTAGCCAAGTGTTTGTGGGTTGAGGTACAAGTGGATGCATGCATTGACACTTGCGATTGGGTTGCATGCAGTAAATAAATGCTAAAATAATTTTTTTGAATTTTTAGGATTAATGAAAATAAGATTGTGATAATATTAGTAAGATCATAAAATTGACCCTTATTCAATGTAAAATTTATATTTACTTTTAGACGTACATAAAAAATTAGTTTTTTTAAAAAAAATTATAATCAGTGGGATAGATGAAAAAATATAATGAAAAAATATTTGTTTGCATATGAGACTCTAAAATATATTTCAATATATTTTTTATCCTATCTCTATACTTTTGGTAACGGGGATAAGAGGGGGATAGCCCTCTTATTTCCGTTTTTAAACCCAAACATGATTTAAGGGGTGAAAATTGCTAAACTTATCCCTTAGCGGGTTATTCCAGAATAACCCGCTAAAGGGTGGATTTAGCAATTCCCACCCTCAGGCGGAATAGCGAAATAGGGATTAAATATTAAATATATTTAATAATAATATTAAATATTAATATTTATCTAAATATTAATATATAATAATAATATTAAATATTAATATTTATCTAAATATTAATATATAATATTAAATAAATATTAAATATTAATATTAGAAATTAATATTTAATTGTAAATATTATTTGAATTTTTTAATATTTATCTAAATTAAATATAAGGTTGATTAATACCATAAATTTATTTAATTTTAAATTATATCATAAAGGCAAAATAGTAAATAAAAATATTTATCCCCTCAATTTTATTATTCCTCTATACCCAACCAAACATAATTTTCTCTTATTCCTCTTATTCTTCTTATTCCTATATAATTTACCAAACATAATTTTTTTTAAACCCAGTATAACTCTTAAACCCAAGCAAACATAAATTTACACTAATTCCTGTTAATACCATAACTTATACCTATTCCCGGTATAACTAAATTTTTCTTATCCCGAACCAAACGCAGCCTTAATTTTTTTATCCCAATATAATTTTATCTCATCTAATGTCTACAATACTTTTTTTTAAAAAAAACTCTTTATCATTTGCCATAAAATGTTTGAATCGTAGCTAGATCCATAATATTAAATAAGAACTAGGATATTTGAGCTTACTAAAATCACTTATATCGATGTTTTATGATATTTCATTATCACTTATATCGAGTATAATGGTGATTTTAATGATAACTTATGAGGTATTGTCTGTGACTAATCAATCATTAGATAAATAATATAATAAAATCATTGTAAATTATTTATTTTTTTTAAAAAAAACAAAATTAAATCTCTTATTATATTTAGTAATATCTTTTAAATTATATTTAATAAAATCGATCATCAATTTTAATATCTTTTCATCAAAAATGAGATTAAAAAATAATAATAATAAAGCAAAATAAAATGAAAACCTGACATAAATTCACACCAATCCCGTAAGCATTGAACCTTTCCATATTCTACATGATCAGAAATTTTGTAGACAAGATACAAGATAGTGCAATGCTTGCAAAGCAATCATCTGCTCAAAAAGGCATTACTACAATACCAAAATTTGAATAATGTGCACATAACAAAATAAGAAATACAAGAAGAAAATTTTCGGGCTTAATGCGATAAAAATTATTAAATTTGTAGGGAAGAAGAGCTTCCTCCCGTACCATATTCCACCTGGGGAGCCCTTGCATGATGCCCAACATTAATGCAATTTTTATCCGTTAACTCGCCGCCAAATTTGATTGAGAGCTTTTGTAGTATTTAAGCCACTGCTGCCACTGCTTCCGTGGGAGGAAGTATGGAGTAACCGCTGCGAATGCCAAACAGAGAAAAACTGCGATTCCGACCCACCAAGCATTATATGTAATTCCCAACAGCAATTCATCACAAACTGCACAAAACAAGGGCAGTGATGATCAACAGAACTAGGAGAATTCTAAGCAGTAATGTTTCTCATTGTTTCCATTTCGCTATTTGGTTCCTCCCCAAGTTTTATAAGGATTAACGCACCACCTACTGTCGAACTTATTCACTTTTCTTATTGTGCTTTACTAACAACATAATAGTTTCTTATAACAACACTAAAAAAAGCATGCACTCGTAACTGCATTGTTTTTGTTGTGGAATAATACCCATAGACAAAAAGTTGAAAAGCAATGTGACAATAGCAAATTTGTACGACACCAATATATGTTTTTCAACCATAGAACTAGGAGAAAATGATGATAAAGAACATAATCAATGCAAAACAAACACTTGGCTATTCCACTGATGATGATATCAGGAAGAAACAAACAAACAAACAAACAAACAAACAAACAAACAAACTGCTAGAGAAATATAAAGAATTTTCGGCAACTGTAGTACTAAGATTATTGTCGGAAACAGATTTACTGTCAATATTGACACCCAGCAGTATAATTTTCTACTCTTAATCAGAGAAACATGCAATTTTCTCCCAAGTATAAGCGCACACTGATTTCTACGTGATTTAATATAAGCTGACATCGAAAGGAAGTAAAAATAACAAGAGAAATCTGTGTTAATCTGTAGGCTGCTCAGATTTCAGACGCTTGACTGGAAGTTTCGGATCTTTATGAGAATGTGGCCCCTACCAGACCCTTATATCTGATATCTGCTCATGGTGTGAGACGATATGAGGTGATTATCTCTAAACACAATTCATTGCACTACAATATTTTCAGATGACAATTACTGCTTGGAGCCCTTCCTCAACTAGTTGAAGCCTTTCCGAATGCTCAAAAAATTAGGAGATTATACACTGAAGGGGGACAGCTTGAACAATCAACCATTTCCTTCATCATCCTTGTCACTTCATGTAAAGGGAAACTTAATTGGGCCCCTTCATATTGCATGCAAATTGTAAATGACTACATGAGTATATAAGGTCATCATTTTCATCATTCATTATCAGTATCCACTTAAGCGTCTAACCAAGATTCTTCTTTATTGCATGAGAGCCATACTGGAAAACCAAAGTAGTTCATCCTACGGTCCAATCAAGCATAGTAATTAAAAAAAAAAAAAAAAAAAAAGGAGTTTCATGTTAGCTCTCTCTATTGCCTGAATTTGCCTTCGCTTTCTCATCGAATATGATCCAATTCTTAAATTACAAACTATGAAGTCTACAGCATATCTTTCATTTGCTTATCTATATTCTGTAAATCTGAATTTGAAAGTGTGACTAGATAAGCATAACTCTACAATTAAGCTAATAGTGAACTCTTCATTCGCAAATGTCTTAGTAACGCTTACAAACATCAGTTCCAAATTGACAAACGACAAATGATACAAGGAACATCACTACAAGGATGTGATAAGGAACTAAAACATACCAATATTGAAGAGTATGACTTCTCTCTCTTGTGCGTATGGTTGCGCAACAACCCCAGCAGCCTTCACAGTTACTTGAACATATACCTACAGGCAAAAAGCAAGTGTTCTTATCACCATAAAAATAGTTAATTCATGTTATTAAGTTGACACATACACTCACCGGATTAAAACTATCAGCCTGGAAAATAAGTTTCTCTGTGTTAAGCAATCTCCTATTGTTGTTCAACCAAAGCTGTGGAGCTTCTCTTTCCAATCGAATCGAAAAGCTTGCAGGAATCTATCACACACCGTAATGTTTAAACAATTCCTTTCAACTGTAAACTAAGTCTTTAACAAAATGCACTAAGAGCACGTTGAGAAAAACAATCATACAGAAGCTGGATAGGAGATCTTGACTTCATACCAAACAGATTTCTTGAGACCTGTTACTTTATAAACACGATGGCCCATATTTAACGGGAGAGTTTCTCCCTCAAGCTCTTTTCCAGTGTTTAGCTCCTTTAATTCCAAGCTGCCACTAATAAATAATGTGTTAACTGACAATCCAAAAAGAGTAGTACTATAGCCTACCAATTCTAATCCTATGACAGCTGTATATTTCCAGAAGGAAAAAAAAATAGTAAAAACAAGAGATGGATCAAAAAGACAATTTTGGCTAAATACTACTGGAGACAGGAAACAGAAAATAGACCCGTGAGTGAGAGCTAGAGAGACAAGGACAAAGAACGGAAGAGAGAGCAGGCTAGCCAGCGATCCGTGAGCCATTGAGAAGCTTCAAGACGGCACACTATAACCTGATTACACAGAAATGAAGAAATTATAAATATCTGCACATTCGACATATAGCTGCCCATATTCCCATATTCTAAAGCATGTATATCTTTGTAGATGTATATCTTTGTACATGTGGTAGATCGCTCTCTCTTCATATATTAAAGCAAAGACCCATCGTAAGAGAGTACCTGTAAAACATTTACCCATTTGCAAATTGACCCCCCCCAACTTCTGATTTTGAAGTTTAACTCTCCAAAGTGAAATTTGTCATACCATCCGATGGATGTTAATCCCTTTGTAAATGGCTCTATGCCATGTGATTTCATGAAAAAAAAAACCAGAACAAATTTATAGCACACGAGTCTCAACTGAAAGGAAGGCAATAGCTCAATATTTGGCCTGAATCCCCAAATCCCCATCCTCTCTTCACCAGCAGGAAAAGGTAAGAGACCTCAGTGCAACCTCACTATAAAATAAGATTGGAAGATTAAATAAAGAATTTTCTCCCATGATCAAATTAGGAGCAGGAAAGCATACTGAAGTGCAGCAATCAGTGCTTTCGAAGGCAGAGCAGAATCAGGTGTTAGGATTTTTGAAATATACAATGTTACTACTAGATGAGAGTTGGCAGAATCACATAATATTCTGTGTACATATTCTGTCGGAACTAGGAACTTTGCTTCTTTCCAGGCTGCATCTTGGCTGCAATAGAACAGCCACAAACAAGTCTATATGTACTGTTCTTCTACAATCATATATGGTGATTTTTTGTCTCATATGTGATTGTTGTTTCTTCCTTTTGGACAGCCTGAACAACATTAATTGCTTATTGAATAAGCTCAATATACTGCTGCAGATGAATGCTAACTAACAACCACCAAATTTTACAATGTTTGTACTTCATGCATCTGCTTAAGAAATCAGCTGCTGATATGCTCAATATCATGTTTGTTGCAAAAATTACACAAATCAAATCATAGTTTGAAGTATGAAAATTAACTTAGAAATAAGTTTAAAAATCAACTGAAAACAAGCTTAAAAATTAACAACTTAAAATAAGCTTCTTTTTTTTTCTTATTAAAGATAAAAATCTAAAAAAATAATAATAAGCTTAGAAACTTACATAAAGCCCAAAAAATAATTTCAAATTTCTTCAAAAATTCTAGACTAAATCAAAAGTCCATGATTTCAAAAATAGAAGCTTGATTAGTATTTTTCTTTTTTGTCACAGTAGATAAAAATCTAAAAAAAAAATAAGTTTAAAACATACAAGCATTCACATCTTAAAAATAAACTTATAAGCCTAAAAAAATAACTAAAAACTTACCAGCACTTAGGATCGAACTGGGAGGAGGTGTACGGCGGGATCTGATCGTCGATCTTGCGCACGGTCGGGGAGATGTGGGAGGAGGTATGCTCGGACGGTGGGAGAGGATTAGCGAGAAAGATTGCTGCAGGAGAATGAGATTATTTGGACGAGAGAGATCTGGGCAGAGAGTGAGAAAGACGTCTGGATGGGAGAGGGTGTAAAGAGAGAGGTAAAACAGAAAAAGAGAGAGAAAAGAGACGGAGTTATTAACATGGTACGGTTAGGGAGTAAAAACGGAGTTCACAGGGTGCGGTTCCATTATTTCCCAATTTTTTTTTTGGGGCAATTTCCTACGTACCCCTAAAAATTTCCCTGTTTTTAGATTTACCCTTCTTAGAAGGCTAATATTAAAACTACCCTTCTTACGTTCCAACTTCTTTCCAAAATATCCCTGAAGTTAAACTCTGTGGCAATGTTTGGTTCGAGGATAAATTTCTGAGGTATAAATTTTTTTATACCTGAAATAGTTTGCTATTCCGGGATAAAGAAGTATAAAAGTTAAATTGCGTTTGGTTGAAAAGTTGGTATTATCTGGAATAGCTAAAATTGTGTTTGGTTAAAATTATGGAATAGTGGAGGATAGTGAAAAAAGAAGGTATATATTTTTTCAAAATGCCAACTTTGCCCTTGTCTTTTTGTATAGAAAAATTAATTTTAAAAAATTATATTTAATTTGAAATAATTTAATTATAAGTAACAAATATATCTTACATTAAAAAATAATAATTATTTTTTTATAGTATATTTTAGTAAATGCAAAATTCAAATTTTAGAGTTATAGATTGAAAAATAGTTCAAATTTTAGATAGTTATAGATTGAAAAATAGTTATCCCCTTCAATTTTAGATAGTCAAATTTTAAATAGTAAATGCAAAATTTATTTTAGATAGTTATAATTTTAGATAGTATATTTTAGTAAATGCAAAATTTCCATCCCACCCCTATTCCACTATTGCAAGCATCCCATGGAATTAATCTTAAAGGGTTATCCTAGGATAACCCGTTAAGAAGGGGATAAAAATTTTTTTATCCCCTGTCTTTTTTCAATGATGTTTGGCAAGAATAGGGGGATAAAGGGGGTTATTCCCCCTTTATCCCCCAACCAAACACTGCCTGTGAGTGTACCGTTGAAACTACCGTTATCTGTGTGTAATTACTATTTTGTCCTTTCAAATATACTCTAAACCCTAAACCCTAAACCCCTAAACCCCTAAACCCTAAAACCCTAAGCCCTAAAACCCTAAACCCTAAACCCTAAAACCCTAAACCCTAAAAAAACCCTAGAACCCTAAGAAACCCTAACCCTAAACCCTAAAATCCTAAACCCTAAACCCTAAAACCCTAAAAAAATCCTAAATCCTAACCCTAAACCTAAACGGGGCAAAATAGGTATATCTGATAGTTTTCAACTCCATTATTATTTAACTCTAGTTTAACCCTAGTTAACTTAACAAAGGGAAACGGTAGGGGTATTTTTAATAACGGTGGAACGTATGAAGGGTATATTGGAAAGAAAAAAATAAGTGGGGTAAATCAGATATTTCTTCATATTTCAGAGATACACAGGCAATTATCCCTTTTTTTTAATATTATAAATATTTATCTATAAAAATATGTGAATCCGAACTAAAAAAAAAAAAAAAAACGTAAAGCAGACAAAATAATACTATCTATACATCACATTCCACTACATTCAAAGAAGGGAACTAATTTATCGGTCACTTCAAAATGACCGATAAAATTCACTCTATTATTAAATAAGCGGGATATAAGATGTATACCCTATTTAAAATATATATTAATCAAAAAATAATAGCGTGTGATTCTGTTATTATTATTATTATTTTAATATTATAAATATTTATTTATATAAATATATGAATTTCAAATAATTTTACCCATCAAACTAAACGTTCTTTTCTTTTTGAATTGAACTATTCCTATGTTTCTCTTCTCCTTTTCATTTGTCTTTTGTTTTTAGAAAAATACTTAATGTATATCTAAAAATATTAATATATTTTACATTTTATTTATTTTTAAGAATAAAATGAATATCACTTTAAAGTAATGAATAAAAAAACCTCCACTCTTGAATGAGTGGCATGTAACATTTAAACCCGAAAATAGATATAGAGATAGCATTGCTCTTGTTTTTAACCGCCTCTAAACTGAATCACCGCCCTTTTGTTTTTGAATTATTTTTTTTTTTGAACCGAAACTATTTATAATATATATATATATATATATATATATATATATATATATATATATATATATATATATATATATATATATAGAGAGAGAGAGAGAGAGAGAGAGAGAGAGAGAGAGAGAGAGAGAGAGAGAGAGTTGGGCTGGAATGCTATGATAGCACCAACCCAACTTTGCCACCGATTTTTTAGCCTTTAGATCGCATTGAGATTTGTGCAGGCTCTTTAATGAAAAAGAAAAAAAAAAAAGTAAAATGAAAAAGTAAAAAGTAAAAAGCTTTTCTTTTTGATTAAAGAGTATGCACAAATCTCAATACGATCTAAAGGCTAAAAAATGGGTGGCAAAGTTGGATTGGTGCTATCAATAGCATTCCAGCCCAACTCTATATATATATATATATATATATATATATATATATATATATATATATATATATATATATATATATATATATATATATATATATTTATTTATTTATTTATTTATATATATATTGAATTGAATTGAGTTTCTATACTTGTAAAAGTATCAAGTTATTTATACTTGTGAGTTTTTTATCTTTGAATGTAGGAATGTGCGATTAGAATGATGGTAGGCTCCTTAGGTTTAGTGGCTGGTTGGTAGAATAATATGATCTAAGAAATAGAATTAATCAAAAGGTTAGATCTAACAGTAAAAAAGTTACGAGCACTAATTGTTTAGTGCTTGTACAAGTACAGTAGCCAAACTATATATATATATATATATATTGAACCTGATTTTTTATTTATTAGATTGATTTCTTTTTAATTAATTTCTTAGATCAAGTTGGATCAATTATTACTCTCAATGTTTTTTTCTCCGAACCAGTCGTCCTTTTTTTTTTTCCTTTTTAGTCATTTTTGTTGAAGATGTTCGATCCCTTACCGAATTAAAGCGTCTAATTAATCTTACCGAATTAAAGTGTTTTTTTTTCGTTCATTAATTAAAATATTTTTTTTTCTTTAACCATTTCAATCAAAATAGTGATAATACTTATAGATTTTATATTGATTGTCCATCTCTAAACTTTTAGGTGTAGTTTTTTTATTTTTATTAACGCTTTATTTCTTTCAGAAAACTGTGATTCTACTTCCGTAAATATATATTTTTTATATTATTAACTAATTTATTTTCTACTATTTTTTATATTTTTATTTATTTATTTAATTTGTAAATTTTTATAATAATTTCTGCCTGCATGATGCGTCAAGTTCTTACGATAGTATATAATAATGCTATTTTACTAACTATCTACGAAATTCTAAAAACTATTATCATCTAAACCGCACATTTCTTCATTTAAGGTTAAAACCTTACCAGCATATAACTATTACATCATAACAATTACATGCTAATAAGTGTATCGGGAACGCGAAAGTGGCAGTACTTGTGAACGAAGAAGCTACTAATTGGATCAAGAGTAAGAGAGTGGGTGAGGCAAGGGGACCCAATTTTCCTACTTGTTTCTCATGGTGGCCGAGAGCTTAACACGAATGACGGATGAGGCGGAAAGGAATAAGCTTATTAGGGGGTTAGGTTCGTCTGAGGATTGTCGGGTATCTTTAATACAATACGCGGATGACACTTTATTTTTCTGCGAAGCTCGGAAGAAGCAAATTAGACACCCTAGATTCCTTCGGCACTTGTTTGAGTGAGCATCCGGACTTAAAGTTAATAAGGACAAAATAGAACTGTTCTACACCGGCAGGGCGGAGGGTAAGGGGAGCAGACTTGCGAAAATTGTGGATTGCAAAGTAGGTGATTTTCCAACTATATTCCTTGGTCTACCTTTGTCCAATAAAAGATTAAGGAAGGAGGACTGGACAGGGGTAATCGACAAAATATAAAGAAGAATCGAGAGGTAGCAGACTAAGCTACTTTCAAGAGGTGGAAAGCTCATACTAGTTAACGCAGTACTTACCAACCTTCCTTTGTATTTCTTCTCAGTCTTCAAGGCATTTAAATGGGTAGTTAAACATATTGAGACTCTTAGAAGGGATTTCTTTTGGGCTGGTACCTCGAACCTACTCAGGTGGGGTTGGTTAGTCGCATGGGGAAATGTGTGCAAAAATAAGAAGGAGGGGGGTTGGGTATTCTGGACATGTACGCTATGAATGACGCCCTTCTCTGCAAATGGTGGTGGAGGTTCTTCTCGAATCCCGACCTGCAGTGGAATAAACTTATTAGAGGGCTTTATTATTCCCCTGAGGGAGAGGAACTCCTTTTAGACCGGCATCTCAATGGTGGAGGAATGTTATCGCCACTAGAGAGATCTTTAAAGGGGGGGTTTCCTACTCGCTTGGTGATGGAAGAACGATTAATTTCTGAACCGACAGATGGTGTGGCGAGGTTGCCTTACGGTCCCTCTTCCCTGGGTTGTACAACAAAGTGGATAGGAAGGCAATTAGAGTATGGTCCTGCTTAGATCGCAATAGGTGGAGATGGAGGAGAATCTTAATAGGGGTGGCTACGAGGGGAAGGACTGTTAGGGAACGTGTGATTTTACTTGAGGGAATAATGGGCAGGGTCTAGCCGGAGAATAGAGGGGATAGAGTGCTATGGAGATGGCACGCTAAAGGGTTGTTTACTGTTAAGTATACCTACAGGGTGCTTAGCGATGGGCCAGGCCTACAGGATTACATCGCATCTTCCATCTGGCGGCTGTGTACGCCAACAAAAGTTAAGATTTTCATTTAGCTCGTCCTTAAGAACTGAATCCTTACGGCGGACAATCTTAAGAAGAGGGGGTGGACGGGGAATAATCGGTGTGTACTTTGCGGTACACTCGTCGAGACGACCGATTATTTACTTTTGGGATGTGTATACGCACAGTTCGTGATCGAGTCGGGAG
Organism: Tillandsia fasciculata; assembly: GCA_029168755.2. Taxonomy (NCBI): domain Eukaryota; kingdom Viridiplantae; phylum Streptophyta; class Magnoliopsida; order Poales; family Bromeliaceae; genus Tillandsia; species Tillandsia fasciculata. The sequence goes on from CM054932.1 coordinate 24,702,778, forward strand.
ATCGAGTTGTTGGATTTGAGGTGTTAGGGGGTAGTGTTCGCGAGGTGTGGGAGAAGTGGTTGGGGTTCTACTACAGGAAAACGGACCTTTAACTTACTTGTCATCGCATTGGTAGGTGCTGTGGAAAATCAGGAGCAGAGTTATTTCCAGCAGTCAAACACTGATCCTCTTTCTGCTATTAGCTGGGGGTCGGGAGAGAGTTGGTGCATTCAGGGCTGAGTGCTCTACTGCTTCCGGGTTTTTCTTTTCTTTTCTTTTTTTTTTTTTTTTTTTTTGTTCATCCTTCCTGGAGATCTAGTTGTCTCACCCATGTTGCTTAATTCATTTTTCTGTTGAATGAAGTGAGTGGCACGCTACCTTTCTCTTAAAAAAAATAATATGCAATGGTTCATTTACTAATAAATATCTTATAGTTATTAAATATTTTTTTTTAGTTTTAGATATTTGTATTCTATAATAACATTAAATCGTAAAATATCATCCAATCTAAATCGTTGGATATCATAAAAAAAAAAATAAAGCAAAAAATATATTTTATTTTTTAAACTAATTTTTTTTTTTATATTTTATATCTTTTTAATAACTGTTCTAAATTTTATCTACTAATATTTACTTATTATATTAACTATTTATTGATTACAATAAATAATCAAATTTAAATTTACTTTCAAATATATATCTAAATTTTAAATTTTTTATTATTTTTTATTTCATTTGAAATTCAGAGCTGAAATTTAATTATATAATTTAAATTCAAAATTATGAATTTTTAAATTAAAATTAAAATTTGACTTTAAATCATAAATTAAATTTATTTCTGAATATTAAATTTGAAATAATAATTAAACAAATTAATTAAAGTGGATTAAAATTAACTTTAGAATTTTGAATTAAACATGAATTAACATTTTGATGCTTTTAGTTTAAAATATATACTAAAATTTTAGATTTATTAAAATTCAAAAAATAAAGAAATATATTCAATGTAAAGAAAGCTTAATTTTTATTATTTTCTTAATATTTTTACTACCATTTTCTATTAATTTCATAACGTTGTTTTACAATATAAACTTTATAATCATCGGCTATTTTTATTAATAATTATTCTCATCGACAAATAAGAAATAAAATATTTATCGTATTTATTGACGAAATTACTTTCTTATATATACGATACGGTTTTAATACCTACGTTTTTAAGTATTTACACTACACTCAAATACAGCATTAAAAAAATAAAAAATGAAGTAAAATCAAGTTTTCTATGGACATTCATGTAATAAAAAAAAAAATATGTAATAAAGAAAGGGAAAGTGGAAAAGACGGAGATTGAAAGAGAAAGAAGAGAGGAAGAGGAGAGACAGAGAGAGAGAGAGAGAGAGAGAGAGGAGAGTGTTGAGGTCAAAAATATCGGTACGATAGGGAAGCGACACGTGGCATCCACCATCGGCCGAAAAATATCGACCAATAGAAGAAATGACCGACACAAAAATAGGTATTCACGTCTTAATCACGACCGTCCTCGGTTCAAGGCAAGTCATCGGACCATCTCAGCCGAATGGCAAGAGGAGGTGAGTCTAGGATCAGTTATCAGTTGCTCGAGCCGCAAAGGAAAGATCCTAGAAGAAGAAAGCACGAAATCTGGGGCGCGAATTGCGTAACTGATTCTGGAATAGCGAGTAGCGCCCAGCATCAGAAAGCACCGAGGATCACTCCTTGGCGCGTCAATCTTGGGGATGAACGTAGACGGAAAAAGGTTACTATCCAACCGAAAAAAATCAACTCAAAATGAAGTAGTTGATAAATGCACGATGATTTTTCTTGAGTTATGCTGATTACCCAAAACGACGATCATACATCTGGTTCGAGCAGATATAAATAATCGAACCATCGAAGAAAAAGGGGTCCTGCAATCTCGTAAGCCAGTGACTAGTTTTTAAATACCTTCAATACCTGCATTTACTGCTTTCCTATACTAGATTTTCATACCAGTATTTATCGCTTTCATTACAGCTTTCCTAGGGTAAATTTACAACTTTCCTTTATCGCTTTCCTAGCTAGCCTTTCATACCCGCATCTACAGCTTTTCCTATGAGTAGTCGAACCTGTAATTGTTCCCTTGTAACCTTTTTCTGAGCAATACAATCTCTAATCGGCTATTTAGGCCGTGTTAATTTTTGTCCCCAAATCCTAGTTCGGCTTCTCCAGGCCGAACTCCATCGAGAGTTTGATTGAGAAGAACCCAGCCGAGCAGATCCCTCCTTGGCCCAATCGTTTGGCACGCGGCGCATCACATTCAGAAGGTCAACTCATACCTGGTCAATGGTCAGTGGCACATTTCGGCACCAACAATCTTTTTGGCACGCCCGGTGGGACCCTCAGATAAACTTTTACTTTTGTTATACAGATAAAAATGTCAGAAGATAATAGCTTGAGTCTCAGAAATAGAGTTGTTCCGGACCCTCGGGGAACGACCAGGCTAGTAGCGCCGGACACGTGGATGAGCCACCACCAGCACGATCAGAGATCCCTGAGACCAGCAGAAGGTCGGCTCCACAAGAGCCAACCCTGTCAGAGTTGTCCGGGCAAATGGCCCGAATGTTAGAGTCTTTCGAGAAAACCCAATTGTCTCTCGAAAGAAGCAGCCATGGGCAAGGCGCTCGCCTGGATTCAGTATTGGCCGCAGTATCGCACTCGAACGAAAATACAGCGCGAATCGAGCAACTTCTAGCCCAAAACGACTCGTATAATAGAGGGATCGTCTCCACACTACTCCAGCCGTTGACGACGCAATCAATCCCGATGGCACCAGCAATGCCGACAGTGCAACAATAAGGAGTTGCACCACTGACGGCTACTTATCAAGTGGCGCCGCCACTGGGGTTAGTACAGCCGCAAGCAGTCCTGTTCCAGACAGGAGCAAGGCCGATGGGGCGGAACATCGACCAGCAACAAAAGAACTATTGGGGGACTCATCTGCCTTCCCCACTAACTTGCTAGTACAGGTCCGACCCAATTAAGACCGTGCTGGGCCGAAGGTGTGAATCGTTGATTTGAACACCCTAAAATAAAAATAGAACTATAGTATAGGAGCTCCAATAGTATCAATAGTACAAGAGCCTAATTCTATATATATATATATATATATATATATATATATATATATATATATAATTGAGCTCCTATGCTTTTAAAAGTATCAAATCATTGGTACTTATAGGTTTTTAGCCCTTGGATGAAAGGATGTGTGGTTAGGATGATAGTGGATCCTTTGGGTTAAGTGAGTGGTTAGTGAAATAGAATTATTTAAGAATGAAATTAATCAAAGAAGTAGATCTAACGATAGAAATTTATAAGCACCAATTAATTGGTGCTTATGCTTGAATATATATATATATATATATATATATATATATATATATATATATATATATATATTATATATATAGATATATATAGTTCGGATACTATACTATAAATAGTACCAAGTTATTTGTGTTATCAATTTTTCTACCCTTAGATCAATTTCTTTGATCATTTTCATCCGTTAGATTTTACTATTTTTCTCAACCACTTATTACTCAAGGGGCCCACTATCATCTCAACCACACATCTTTTAATTCAAGGATTAAAAACTTAATAGCACCAATGACTTGATATATATATATATATATATATATATATATAGTTTTTCTTACTCACTCTGCCGTACTGCTTTGGTTTTTTCCTCCATGGTGGATAAATGAGCTTCCTAAATTATCCTAAGCCTTGCATTTTCATAAGGTTTACATCAAAATTTTAATTTGAATTTTATGAAACTGCAGCGATCATAACCTGAACAGAAGGAAGATAGCTCGTGACATCACTCCTATTTTATAAATAAGTATTGGATAGTAGGAATGTAGAATAGGCCGGCACTGCGCAACACGACAATGGGTCATGTTGGGCCACCCCTAGACGGCCCGCAGTCCCACCCACACATAAAGCACATGCCATGTTAGGCCGGCATGCCGACAAGGCTCGATAACTGTTTTAAATAAATAAATAATATACATATAGTATTAATTAATTAAAATTAAAAAAACTGATTAATGCTTTCATTTTAAAGTAATTTTAAACTTAGGCATCCTTCCCCTTTGTGACTCTGCTTAGGTCTCAAAGTGGGAAAGGCCCCAAAACTTCCCCCAAAACCCTTTTTAGGTGGAAAAATAAAGTAAAATTCAAGTTTGGACCAAAATTCAAATTCAAATTAGAAAAATCAGACTATTAAGACTATTTAGTCCTTTTATTTTGTAAATGTAAACAAAAAAATAAAAAATAATAAAAGTAATAACTTACTAGTACGGGTCCAACCCAATCATGACTGTGCCGGGCTGAAGGTCCGAAAATTTCAATTCCCCAAAGTCCGACCCAAATTAGGAGCCATGGGATGCAGATTTTTCGGCCCGAGATAATGTGGGTTGTACGAGCCCAACACTGCTCACACTACACTCCTACTTAAAAATATAACAAAATCTTTCTCATTCTTAATTTTTCACATTGATTTTTAAATAGAGCTTCGCCGCTTCGCTATATCATGCATATACATTGTCCAATTTAATTATTTGAATAGTGAAAACAAGGATGAGGCATGAAAGAGGAGGATGAATAAAACTAGAAGAGAAAAGGTGGAAGAAAGAAAGAAATTTTTTTTTATATGTAAAATAAAAAGATTATTCAAAAATATAAGTGTAAAAAAAGAAAAAGTATACTACTTTTAAAACAAAAAAAAATGGTTAAAATTTTATGATGTAAAATTGGCGTTAACCATTAATCCCAAAAACTCAAGCAGTTAGAAATACGCAACCAACTTACTTAAAGTGTAAAGACACAGTGCTCGCAGGTCTCGACCGGACTCAACTCATCTGGACGATAGGTCTATTATTGGACCTTTTGGCGTTAGTTCTATTGTGAATCGCAGCCCCACTCAACTTATTGGACTCACCCAACTAAACTTATTAGTCTCCTGAGCCTATTGTTACGGAGCAAGAAGTTTGACTTATTTTAATCCATAAATAAATAGCAAAAATCCTCTCGACATGCACCGTATAGGAATCGAACCCGTGCCACTGGCTCCGATACCACTTGTCGAATCGTTGGCGCTAACTATTAATCCCAAAAACAGAATGCTAATGTGTTGAAAAACTTGCTAAAAATTTACAACAAATATAGTATATAATTATGCAAATCTCTATTTCAGAGTTAACTAATTCAGAAAAAATAGTGTGATTAGTGCAAAAAAAAAAAAAAAAAAGTTTTAAAATAATAATAATATTTTAAAATTACAATTATTATGAAAAACTAATAATAATACTTATTTATTTCTAACCGTTATTCAAAATTTTTTAAATTTATTCTAAAATTACCAAAATATTTTTCTATATCCCAATTGTCATTAGTAAATATTAGGCTTTTTACTTTTAAAAATATTAAATTTATTTTTAAAAATTAATATGAGCATTTTGATCAACTTAAAATATATTAAATATTTTTAAAGTTTTTAAAAATAAATTAAATATTATTTTTAATAAAAAAAAAATTATGCAGGAAGTGTGCAAAAGTTTTCGGATGGGTTTTTTCACTTTTGAGACCACTTTTAAAGGAATCCGTTTCGGTTTGTCACCTACATAAAAATAAAAAAAAAATAAAATAATTAATAAAAGAACACAACTTAACTAAACTTAAGTGAACAGACGAGAAAAGGCAGACATGCCTTTCAAAAAGAATGGGCCCCATATGATATTGCTGTTTGTTCGCCTTTCCTCAGCCAGACCGCCCCCCCACGCCCATCCCCATCATCATCCTTGAAATCCGACCTCACTGGAAAAATAAATTAAAAAACATAAAAAAAAAAAAAAAAATTATAAGTAATGATATATTGTACATTCGAATGAAATGTACATCTCATATCCCCATTATTTAATTTTTTTATCTTGGTTAGCGCAGTCTGATTTTGACATATATAAAATAAAATAAAATTATTACAAAAATATATATTTTTATGTTACTTTATGAAACTATAAAAAATATATTATAATTAATTTATTGTAAAATACGAAACACAGTATTACTTATTTTTTCTTCTTTCCGTAATCCAAAAGAAACCTTAGAAATACTTAAAAAAAAAAAAAATAGTTATTGGAGAATTTATAAGAATAAGTTTAAAGTTATGTTTGGCTAAAAAAAAATTATTTTTAAAAATAATTAAAATTATATTTAGCAGTTATTTTAAAAATAATAAAAAATAAAAAAAAAAACTATATATAAACAATACATGATTTTTTGCCTTTAAAAAAATCTTATTATTCGTTATTTAGTATAATAGCATATTTTACCTTCAAACTATTTATTTTATTCTGAAATAATAATTTAAGAATCAAATTGTCACGCCCCTAGTTTAAAAATCAGGTCTGAAATTTTTTTTTTTTTTTATTAAATCAGAGTTTGCAAAACAGGCGTAACAGACCGCCACACATATAGGAAACCCTCTATTCCGCGAACAGAGACTCCCCTATATATGCACGGCTAGGCTAGTAATCAGCAATAGATATCTCAGTACAACTACTAATCTAGTCAGCAGGAATAATTCAAAATCAGTTATTACATCAATATTTTAAATGTCTAAGTCTAAATCAAATAGAACTGGAATAAAATGCGGAAAATAAACGTCTGCGTAAATCATCAAGGATCTCAATCATCTCTGTCTAGAATCATGGGGACAGCTCTATCGTGACAGGCTCACTGGATCGTCCCGCTATCTCCCCACCCGACGGACCTGAAAAATGGTCACCCAGGGGGTGTGAGATACACTGTACATGTATCCCAGTGGGCACGACGAGCCGACGATCAGCTAATCGTACCTACTGGGTACTAAAATCTGCGGATAGTAAGAGTCAATAGGAAAAGCTGAAAGGTATAGATGTCTACTAATAATCAGAATCCACAGATAGGCAGGTAATCACTCATAAAGACTGCAGATAAGAATGCTGTAAATCAGGGTATACAATGATAATCAATCATAAAAACCGTAGATCATACATGCTAGAAATCGGGAGATATCGACAATAATCAGGCATAAAGAACTGCAAGTGATAAAAGCATGTCTACAGGTAATAACACTGGAATAACTGCACAACAGTACAAGGTACAAGTAATGCGTCAAAGGTAAAACCCAAGTACCCAATCGTGCGCCATATTGGTCTCGCAGGACCTCAGGCAATGCCACTGTTCGGCACCTTTTCAGCTGACATAACCTTGTCGAGGGCTCACGGGTCTATCATCAGACCACTTTACCGGTAAAGAACAATCTCCACGAGGAGCTACCCCGGCCATGTTCGTGAAGTACAGCAGTGCATGGCAAATCATAATGATCAATCTCACGGTCTAGTGACCGGGTAGTCGGCAACATGCCGAGATCCCAACAGGGAATCATCTGTCTATATCTATCAATCGGAATCAATCAATCATGCATATGAACAATATATCAAATAACATCTCAGTGACAGGAATCAGTAGGTATCAACTAATCATGCAAATCTATATATTAATCAATCAGGATCAGTCAGGAATAATCAGGGAGTATGTAGACAATAATCGGGCTGATCGTGAACAAGCAATCTCAATCCCAGGTCTAATCAAGTCAGTGTCGATCAGTGAAATCATGATATGTCAAGATAGGTCATATAATCAGCAGGGAAATAAAAAACAGGGGTCCGACAAACTAAAGCAACCAGAGGGCCAAAAAGCTGAGGCCCGGTTCGAAGATAACCCACCTGGATGACGGCAGATCCTCGAACTCCCGCACAGCTACTGGGAGACTGGTGCTGAACAACTGGGCCCTGTATCAGAAGATCTGGTCAGTAATAAACTCACACAACCCTTCCCCGACGACGCTACACTAACGGAAAGCTTAAACGCGTCAAATCGGCCAATTTTTCGATCAATATCTGATTCCTGGTCAACGAGGACCTTCGGAACCCTAATAAGATGTCCAGGGGGTGCGTGAGTACTGTCTAAGGGCAGCCAGGGTGTTACATTTGCAAATTGGTCCATAAAATATTAAAATTTGCATAAAATCATTAGTTTATTTGACTGTTTCGACTTGTTATTGAAATTCGGGGATCCAGTGACGACGCCGTAAGTTTCAGCGCGTCCGTTACGTCGAGACGGAGCCCGTGCTCACAAGTTTGGGCTGGCACGGGGCTCGATATCAAAGTTGGCCCATAACTTATTTAGGGTTCATTTTGCACTATGTTCAAACATGGCTTATACTTGATCAATTTGTGGTCTAATTGAAGCATGATACTCAGCAGGGACCAGGGATAGTGAGGCTCACCTGAGGCGCGCCGGAGGATGGCCGGAGAGGTCGTCGGAGCAACACCACCAAAATCCAAGGCTCGGGTTGCCAAGGACTAGCACTCCCCCTTGGTCAGCTTGCCAACCGAGGTGAGCACAAGTTAGCCCTGGGTCCCAGGAGGGGTTCTGGTCAGGTCGGGTCAGGCGCTGGCGGCCGGAGGCGGCGGCGGCCGGAGTTGAGCCCGAGAAGGGTGGCTCGGGTGCAACCTTTAGAACCGAGCTACAAGGGGTCTCTGGCCCCAAAATAAAATGGTAGGGGTCATCATGCAGGCATTTAGAGCTTACCTGGGTGGTCGCCGGAGTCCCGGAGCGACGGGGATCGCCGGAAGTGGAGCCCGAGACCAAATCGGGTGTAACCCTAGAGACAGAAACCCCGACGTTAGGGTCGCCATGCAACACCACCAGAGACCTTAAAGTGATGAAATGGACCTACCTGCACGGTTGCCGGGGGTCTGGAGTCGCCGGCAGCGCGCGGCGGCGGAGCTCGGCCGAGGTCCAAGGTTGCTACCGGCGGATTCCAGCCGGACGGCTCCGGGCCGGTGCAAGACGGACCTGCAGCTTCTACTCCTCACCACAAGGCTCGGTGCAGGGGTGGCCGGCGACGGGAGGCCGCGGCGGCGCCGGGCGGCGGCGATCGGCCAAGGTGCAAAAACGGCGGTTTCTAGGGCGGCTCCGATCGGCTCGATCTTGATCCGATCGCCTTCAAATCCCGTGGAGGTGTTGCAGTCAAGGAGAGGAAGCAATCCAACGGTGCTGATCTTGAGATCACCGGCCGGATGATGGCGGCGCTCCCGCACGGTTAAAACGATAATCCCGGCTACAAGATTCCCCGGCCGGTTAACCGGAGCACCGGGGGTTGCGAGGCTGCTCAAGAATGACCTCCTGGATGTCAGTAAGCGACTGCACAGGGCCTTGGGTTGATTTAAAGAGGAAACTCCCAAAAACTTACCTTCGCCGGAGCAATGGAAGGAGAAGGAAAAGGTTGCGGCGGCGCGCGGCGGTGCTGGGGTGCCAGCTCCCCCGGGCTCGGCTGCGGGTTCACAGAAGGTGCCACAGGTGCAGGTCTGGTCCACCCCGGGGTCCTCCCAAGCTTCCTCCACCTCAAGACCCGGGATCAAGGTTCTTGATCTTATCTTCTCCGGCGACGTGGTGACGGCGGCCGGTGCGGGGAGCTCCGCGGGGTGCGGCTGAGAGGAGGGTTCTGTTGCTGGGTGCGGCTAGGGTATACGGCTATGGGTTTAGGGTTTGCGGAAGCCCTAGCCGAGGACACCTATATATATAGCATTGTGAAATTTTGCATTTTAGCCCTCTAAGCAATGCTATTTGCTATTAGGTCCGCCACAGCAGTTTCCCCTTGCACTTAAGTCCTTCTCTATACAGTGGCACACTTTACGAGGCAGGTTTTATAGGGGTTTATATGCAAAAATCACCTTTTTCGCTGTATTTTACGCTTTTCGGGAAAATCCGATCGTCAATTCGAAAAACGGACTTCGCCACGACGTCCGGCACGACGAATCCTATCAGGTAGCAATTTTCGTTTTTCGAGAAAGTGTCCAGATAAACTTTGGGTCCATGATAACTATGTCAAAATACAGTTTTTGCGCTTTTCGAGACTTTAAAGTCGTCAAACGGAAATTTCGTCAGCGCCATTGCGTCCAGAACGATGAAACCGTTCAAATTCACTATTTGAAGTGCTATGTTCGGCTTCTGGATGGCGAATTGGCCAAAGTTAGCACTTAGGGGATTTGAAATATAGGGTTACTATTCATCTATAGTCCCAAGCACTATGCACTTAAGTCGCGGGTCCCGCCCGTCAGATCTGAACAAGCTTAATATGGTTTTCACTCAGTTCGTCATGACGGTCGCACTCATGGTCTCGGATCTTCGAGATCAGGCTCGGATTGAAAAGTGCTATTTCTGGCCCACTAACTGTGCAATTTACACTGCAGAAAAGGGGCACTTAGGCTATCCTTGCCATTTATGATCCAAAATTCAACTTGACTTTTTATTCTTTTCCTTTTATTTATTTACAAAATTTGAATTCTTACACAAATATGATATCTATTTTATAAATTTGTTCATGCTACTTATTTATCAAATATTATATATTTTTTAAATAAACATAATAAATATATTGACTAATGTGTTCATGCATCAAAATAGAATCTAAATCACCTTGAATAGATGTGGATAGGAAAGAGGTGGGTGTAGAGAGAGAAGAAGAGGAAGATTAGCGAAAAAAAAAAAAAAGAAAAAAAAAAGTGGGAGAGAAAAGATTTTTTCTATTTTTTAGAGTATAATTTAACTGTTCTCTAGTTTGTTTGTGTGTTTTTAAACTCTCTAAATATTTCATAATTTTTTTTTTCTATACTCATTGTATAATTAAACTATATTTCAAAATATATAGCACCTAAACAGGATCAATAGAATTCTCAAAATTAAAATTAACTCATTCCCTATACAATTAATCAAAATATCATAAACTAAAGACACAGATTTTGTATAAATCAAATGGTCATTTCTTTACATTAATTTTAAACACTATTTAATGCATATAAAATTTTAAATTATGTTTATTAAATTAAATTTTAAGATAAAAATATATAAAATTTATCTCAACTATGCCTATTTCGATCCGGCAATTTAATTTTTTAATTTATTTAATTTAAGCTGATTAATAATTTTTTAACTTTAAAATTTTGAATATATTGTTTGCTTTCACCAAATTAATTAGTATATTTTATATAATTTATGTATTATAAATTTATGAAAATAAATAATTTGCTTATATTTTCTTTCGAAGAGCCATTCAATGATTTAAATTAAATATGTTAAAAAATTAAATATTAAAATTAAAAGTTTAAAAAATTAGATAATCAAATTAAAATAGTATATAGGTGATATAAGTTATATATATATATATATATATATATATATATATATATATATATATATATATATATATATATATATATATATATATATATATATATATATTAATTTTAGAATATTAAATAAGTTTTTGAAAGAAAGTGCAAGTTGTCCTTTTTATTTATTTTTTAAAAAAAATAAATTTAACTAACATATAAAGTAATTATGTTTATGTAACAATCTAGCAACCTACTAGTAATAAATCTTTTATATATACCATCATAATTTTTTTTAATAGATAAATAGTATATTGTTCGCTTCATTTTTTTTTTTAAGAAATAAATTTAACTGAACCTGTGAAATAATTATATTTTTGTAATGACTCGACCCGCTAGTAATAATAACTTGTTGGACCCAAAATTACGAAACCGACTCGACCCGCTAGTAATAATAACTTATTGGACCCAAAATTACGAAACCAAAATATTTAAATATTACTAGAATCCATTATCTCTTATGTATCCAATCATAATATTGTTTTCATCCGATGTGGAACTCATTTAGATACCAAATGTAACGACCTGATTCGATTAGTTAATAATAAATTGTCACACTCCGGAGTCAAAACTGCGATCCGCCCTCGCCGACAGATCCGCCGCCTATATGAGAACCCCTATATAGATGAAGCGTCTAACCTGCAAAAACATCTCTAATAGTAAATGTATCAGAACTGGAAGGTAAATCATACCTGTCTGACTGTAAAAGCAAGTCCACAGGGGTACCTCTATCTGCCTCAGAAGCTTTGGTAGGGATCTATCTCGTGACTCCCTTATCTCGAACGAAAACACCAATCAAGCTGAAGGAAAATTCTGAGTATCTGAAAGACAATCACTACATGGGGTGTGAGAACTACATCCAACAATAGTTTTCAGTGGGTACCGTCTCCAAGACTAATGGTTTAACCACTAAGTCTACTGGAGGCAAAAGTAGCATATAATCTGAGTAGGGAATAAAACAGAAGAATAAAAATACACAGCTACTATGCCTCTAACTAATATGCTCAAAGGGTAAGCTCAAAGTATAATGATAAGTAATGCTCACTAACCCAGAATAGTTCTGTGGGGTGATAGTATAGACATCATCGACTCAAGATAACCAAGAGTATGACAGCGTGCAGTCCCCCGCTGTTTTAGAGTACCCAAAAGAAGGAACACAATGTACTCACTCACCCCAATAAGACAAAAAAGAATGATAGAATACAATCACTCACTCATGAATCTCTCAAATCGACCCAATCTTAATGACTGCCACATCGGGTCCAGTCAAGCCCGTGATGATCCGGATCTCTATGATGGTTTTGCAGGGCGATCAGTGGATTCTGGAGGCCTATGTTATGTGATGGTGATAGTTGTGCACGAATCGGACCCCGGATTTGGACCCAGCGCGAAAATCGGATCAAGTTTGCTTTTTCGGGAGCCTTCGTCAAATTTTAGAATTGGAATTTGGCAAAATGGGTCGGATTTGGATTCAGCGCGAGAAAACGATGAAAATCGACTATTTACTTGTATTTTTGGACTCCGGACACTGTTTTACTGTAGCACGGGCAGGTACTACAGCTCGGGCAGCGCCGGCGGCGGCGGGTAGCACTGGAGCGATGCGGCGCGGCCACGGGCAGGCGCGGAGTAGTTGCAGGCAGGCGCCGGCACGGCCGCGGGCAGGCGCAGGTAGTGCGTGCAGGCGCGGGCGCGGGCGCGGGCAGGCCGGTCCACGGCCCATGGCGCGTGCACCGGGACTAGGGAATTTTCGCACTGCCACATGGCAGCCTAGGATTGGTCGGGCTTCGTCTGTGGGGTGACTCCACGTGGCAGCGTGTGATTGGCCGACACTTTCCGGAAGACCTGGCGCGTAGACCGGCGGGTGGACCGCGCGTGGACGGTGACCCGCCACGTGTCACGTTGCGATAGGCCGGTCCAAGTCATCGCACGTACCCGGGGCGCGCGGAGCTGGAGGCGGCGGGACATGTGGCGCGATCACAGCGATTCGGGCGCTGCGCGTGGACGGCTCAGATGCGCGCCACGTATTTCCGGACGCGCACAGTAACTTTCGGGCGCCCGGAATATGCCCTTGACCTGAATCTTGGTCTTCCATAGATTTCAGCTATAAATAGGGCATTGTGGGCTTCATTTGGGGACTTTCTGAGATCCGTTTTGGGAGACGGTTTCGACAGTGAGTTTTTTCTGCGAGTCTTCTACACTTATTGGAGTTTTGGAGAATTTTTGGAGATTTTTGATATTTTCCCTACCCCGATCTCGCGAGTCGCGACGTTTATTCGACATCGGTCGTTTCCGTCGACTTTTCGTCCGCAAGCTCCCCTGAGCTGAGTTCTTAGAGTTTTTCACCAATTTTTGCGGCATTGTTTCCATGACAAGTAGGCCTTCGATTTTGGTATTACTGCTCTGCTCTGTTTCGAGTTTTTATGGGAGTTCTTGCAGCATCTTTGGGCCCTCTTTTTCAGCAACACTTTTCTGGACAGAGCTGAGGTAATCTTGCAATTTCCTCGGCCTACGGGAGGCGAAATTTGGTGTTTAAGGACTCAATTCCTATCTACACTTCGCGAGAATCGTAACTGTATTTTTCTTAGAATTTTTGGAAGGCATCTCGCAGAAGGTAAATTCCTATTTTGTGGACAGATGTGCGATAAGGTTACTGTTTTGAATGATTTGAGCTTACCGCGATGTTCGGCTTATATCTCAGTGACCGGGAGGAGTTTTCCGTCGATTTTTAGTGCGTTGGAATCGTGGGAACCTGAGGATCACACACGTTAAATTTCATCTCTTTTGGACTCCGCATCAATTTGCACATCCAGGTGGGTTGGAATACTTCCAAACTTTATAGAATGTCTTCTAATTCTGTTGAATGCATGTTTAGCATGCCTAGTTTAGTTGTTTTTATAGTTGGTAAAATCTGATAGCTGTCTAGAACACTTTTGAATGACAGACCTGAAACCCAATTATCATCAGCATACGCTTGAGACTTTTGACACTAGACTGCATGATTAGTTGATATTAGAAATGCATCTGAACAGTTTTGTAACCGTTTTAACAAAAATGGCTTTTAAAAATGGGTTTTTATACTAAGATCACCTTGAGGGGTTTTGTTAGGTTCAGGATGCATGTATATTCGTGCCTGGGGGCTGAATAGATTTTTACAGCTTAGTGGATGATTTTTCTAGTGTCTTTGGGGTGTGAGTGCATTATCAGATTGAGTCGTGGAGGGTTCTCCGACCTGATTGTGGGTTAGTTGGCATTCGAGTTTCCGATCTGTTCGATCGTGGATTATAGCCTACAGATGTCGCCTTTTGAGTCAGATGAGACACACTTGTTCCTCGGTGGGGTTGCTCCCCTCAAGTTGCCGCTCCGGATGCGATGATGACGATGATGATGCGCCTGTTGAGACTGCTTTACATCGTACTGAGATAGTCCGATTGGACACCCTATGTTGATACACTAGGGAGGCGCAGGCTTGACTGGACCAGATTTGGCAGTCAGTGAGATTGGGTTGATGTGAGCACCTCGTGAGCGAGTTGATGCATAGCATGTTCATAGTTGAGTGCTTTCCTTTGAGCATGATACTTGAGGCATATTAGCTGCAGTTTTATTTCAGCTTTTCATATTACCTGTTTATCTATTTTATTGCCTCCAGTAGACTTAGTGGGCATACCATGGATATTGATAACAGTACCCATTGAGAACTACGTGTTGGTGTAGTTCTCACACCTGCTGTGGTGACAGATTTTCCAGGGGTAGCTGTTCCGGCTCCGATTCGAGCGGAGGCAGCAGATCAAGGTAAGGATGTGGCTGAGTAGCTCCTTACCAGCTTTATTTTGAGAGTCAGAGGTAGATATACCCTGTCTGAGAGACTTCCTTTATGTACTGGACAGTCTGAAAGATTTGATGTATTATGTATTAGTTTGGGAGATGACTATGTATTTTGGATATGTTTCTTCAGATGTTCAGTGTTGGGATTCTGTAGCTACTTATTTTTAGTTTATAGCTCTGATACATGTTTAGCTATAGATCTGATTTGCTGGTTAGACGCTTCGTCTGTGCGGAGTTTTCCATGCAGATGGCGGATCTGTTGGCGAGCCCGTGTTGCAGTTCAGACCCCGGGGCGTGACAAAGCCTGCGCTCCCTATTATACCATGTAGGCTGTCCCAACGGACAATCTCAATCTTAACCATTGCGCAAATCTACCTCAACAGGCCCAAACCATTGCATCCGGAGCGGCATCTCATGGGGAGCGACCCCACCAAGGAATCACCGCGGCATCATGTATCATATCAGCAGCACATGTAGGCATAGTCAAATCAGCTCTCACTAAATCAACTCTCACAAAGGTCGGAGTATACTCAACGACTCACATCTCAAATGCTCAAGAGATCAAAGGAGAGTGATAAACTGGATCGATATATGTACTCAAGGAGAGTATAAACTAGATCGATATATGTACTCAGAAGGATCAAATCCATGATCTCGCAAATCAGATAACTCACTATGCTCACATGATTCAAACAGAAGTCAGAGTACTCTCAAAGGAGAAATGATAATCTCAATACTCAAGTCTACGGTCCCTAAGACCTAATAACCCACTATGCATAAGCAACTCGCTTAGATGTTAGGATCAACATAGTGGCTCGAGTCTCGAATGCTCATAAAAGTCAAGAGATAAAGACAGTAGATTCGATCGACTCACTCAGATCAGAATACTCATAATACAGGACTAACTCCCCCAAGAGGGTCAAGGAACTCCTAATGACTCTAAAATCACAACAACTCTGACAGACTTCCGATATAAAAAATAACTAGCTACTACCAACCAAATCCACTATGTCTCAAGCCGAATACAATGTCATCTACACTACCCTGATCAACCAGACTCAACATCTGTCTCATAGCATCAATCATAGCTGAATAAAGGATATATGTAGTGTCGAAAATTCTATATCAGATAAAATACCATAGTGAAGGGTTTTCTAAGGTCACTGGTCTGAAATAATAGTAAATAAATGACAAGGGTGCTAGTCAATGTTCCATATTAGTTTAATAGGTATATTGGACAAATTACTAAATCTAGCATGCTGCTATATGTAAAACAATAGACATAGAAGGGAGTCCAATGAGCTTGGGGGAACGTGCAACCCACCTGGATCGCTAAATGTTCAAGAAATCGATCCACAGCTCCCGCGACAATCCTACCGTTGAAAAGAGGACAACTACTAATATGGACAGAAGGAGAACAACTGCAGTAGTCCCGAATTTCCGCCATCAAGAAGACCTTGAAAAGAATATCAAAACATAACCTTGGTCGTCAAGAAAGTCCAAAATATGCTTCCCCATACTCAATTTTTTAAAAGAAATAGATATGCCAAAGTGGCCACTGTAACTGTAAAAAGGGGAGCAATTATACCATTAATTGGTCTTCAAAATTCCTAAAGCAAGGTCCAACTGTGATCTTCAGGATCATCCCCATGCCTTCAAATTCCTAAAACTCGGAGAAACAGCAAAGAAAACTCATGATTAGCGTCCCTCGCGCAAAAAGATCCAATAACAGCAGCAAGAATCCCAGAAAAGCTCCACTTTACCTGTTCCAGAGCTGAATTCGAAGTCGGGGCTCAACATGAAAAAGATAGCTCCATCAAATAAGAAAATTTCCTCAAATAATTCAGATATAAAGCTCTTTCCTAGAGTTCGTGGGAAGCTTTGAAAAAATCGTCGACGGTGCGGTCAAAACTGCGCTTCGAGAGACAGAGAGGGAGAAGATACTGATACAACACTCAAGAAGGCCTCAAAATCCGAAAAGAAGGTGTGGAGATGGTAGGGGATTTCCTCAGGGTCGCAACGCACCAACCCGCGCTAAAAACGGAGAAGAAACAACCTCAAAAATGACCCTGGACCGAAATTTATAGTGGGCTGGGCCGCAGGGTTTCGGGCGCCCGAATCGGGCGCACCGTGCGCGCCCGAATTGGCCTGCCATGCGGCGACATCGGAGGCGCGCTCGAATTGCAGGGATTGCGCCACGTACGCCTACTCGATCAATGGCGGTGCGCCGGGTGCGCTGCGCGCGCCACATGGCGCGGCGCTGACCCAGCCCGCACGCGCCACGTGGCCGCGCGGGTGCTCTAGCGTCGTGCACGCGTGCGCCGCGTGGCCGCGCACGCTAGCCCAACTGGCAGACACCACACGGACCAATGAGCAGGCGCTGCATGATGGTAAATCTTGCGGCTGCGCTAGGCGCCCACCGTGGCTGCGCCGACCCAATAATTAGGCGCCACTTGGCAGAGCCTTTTTGGGCCGGTCAACAGGGTCTAGTCCTGGTCGGTCAAATGGGCTAGCCCAACACTATTCATAGCTCATTTTTCATTTCGATGCCCGAAAATTCGACCAAACAGTCGATTTTCAACGGAATTTCGCATCGGATCCATGTTTCACGCCCGTTTCTTTCATAAACAAATCCAACACTCATTTTATGTGTCATCCGAATGCCAAACTCAACAACAAGATAATCACTGGGATCCGGATCTTCACATAAATATTTAAGTCTCAATTATTATTAGTATGATTTATAATAACTTATATATCCAATCATATTGGATAATATGTAAAAAAAAAATGAACAACTAAAATTTTAAACAAGAAAGTGTGGTTCGTGCAATAACACGCATTGTGACCTACAGTTGTGGTGGAAAACGTTGGAGGCATAGTAGGATCCAACAACCATTCTAAGTTTCCACCCAGCACAGCCTGTTTGGATACACAGTAAACAATTTTTTCATGTTGTAAATAAACTGTGATTTTGGTATTAAGTGAAATAGAAAATTATATAACTCTAAAAAATATCATGATTTCAAATTTTAAAGTGTTTAGATACATATTACATAATTTCACAAAATTTCTCTCAATTTAATTTTTTTTTAAAAAAATATTAATTTATATTTTAAAATTAAAATTTTCAAAATTTTAAATTAAAAGTTACAAATTCAAAATTTAAAATTTAAAATTACAATTGAAAAGTGAAAATTTTAAATTTTAAATTAAAATTGAAAATTTAAAATTTAAAACTTGAAATTTGAAATTTAAAATTTAAAATTTCAAACCAAAAATTGAAAAAAAAAATCAAAATTTAAAATTTAAAATTTAAAATTAAAATTTATAATTTTAAAATTAAAATTTATTATTTTAAAATTAAACTTCATTATTTAAAATTAAAATTTATTATTTTATAATAATAAATTTTAATGTTTAAAATTTGGAAATCAATATTATAAAATTTAAAATTTAAAATTTAAAATTTGGAATTTGAAATTTAAAAATTTGAATTTTAAATTTAAATTTAAATCCTAGTTTTAAATTTTAAAATTTAAAATTTAAAAATTCTAAATTTATATTTTTAAATTTAAAATTTTATATAAAAATTTTAAATTTAAAATTTCTCATATCTTCAATGTGAGGAAGGTAAGGAATTGTTGAATTTTTTTCCTTGGTTAGAGTGGATTATTATTTTACTCTATTTTTTTTAAGTATACTTCAAAAATAGTGATTTGTAACTAAAATAATTCTATGGAGTTTAAATATTATGGTTCAGTTTATTTTAAAGGCTGTTTGGATGCATATTATATAATTTAACGAATTCTCTGGTATTTTTAAAAAATTAGTTATTATGGAGTTCAAATTAAAAAAAATTAACTATTAAATAGATTTGATTTAACAACTAAAATATTAAAAATATTTTAAATATAATTATGATATTAAAAATTATGATATTTAATTATGACATTAAAGTATGAAATTAAAATAGTGATTTGTAATTCAAAAAATAGCGTGACTCCTCTCCGGCCATGGAGAGGCAAGGGTGGTGCGAAAGGAAAATTTTGTCCAGTGTAGATGTGCAGAAAAAACTCTGCTACAGTGGGTGGTGTGGAGAAAAACATAGTTGGTGGGTTGGAGTGTTGGGGCGTGCAGATTTGGTGGGTTGGAGTGTTGGGGCGTGCAAAGAAAAAGACAGTTGTACGGTTGTCGAGAGGGAAAAGGTGGGTGGGTGTAGAGAGGGTTGGACGATTGTGGAGAAGAAAGAGGTGAGTGGGTGTAGAGAGGGAAGAGATAGAGGGAAGAGGTGGGTGGGTGTAGAGACGGTTGGACGGTTGTGGAGAGGGAAGAGGTGAGTGGGTGTAGAGAGGGAAGAGATAGGCTGCAGGAGTGAAGTGGTGTGAGATGGGAGGAAGATGAGCGAAAGAAAAATGAGAGTCGGTTGCACCCAAAAAAATAGAGTTTAGATTTTCTAAAAAAATATTGGATTTTACTTTTACCTTACTTTTTAGAGTATAGTGTAACTATACGCTAATTTATTTGTGCGTTTTTAAACCCCAAATGCTTCATAAATTTTTTTTCCTACACCTGTAGCATAGTTAAACTATGCTCCAAAATATAAAGCATCCAAACGGGCCCATAGTATTTACAGAGATAAATTATATTATTTTATTAGCCTTAGTATTTACAAAGACACAAATTTTAGAAATACTAAAATATTAGTGTTTACAGAGAGATTGAGAGACATATAAACAAAACTTATGTTCTCAAAATCAGGGAGGGGGTGCTCTAGCAGAATATTCTATATAATTAACAAAATAATAATAATAATAATTTTGTTTCTGCAAGATAAAATAAGTAAAATTTTTAAAAATTAACAAACATGATTTCTTCATTGAAAAAATAAAAAAATAGCAAAATCTTAACACTCTAAATAAATACAAATATTTTTTTTTTTAAATTTTTTTTAAAAAAAATGCGAAGAATTGCTAAAATGAAAACATATCAAGACAAAATAAAAGAACGAAAAGAAAAAAAATATATATATATATAATACACTTAAAAAATGATATACTAACACAAATTAATAGTATGTTTTTTTTTAATCTTAAAATTTTGTAGCGACAAATCAATATCATAATGTTGTCATATACATGATCGGCTTTGATTAATCCATTTGTAACCACAAATATTGTTGGATTCATTATTTTTTGGACAATCCATTTGTAACCACGAACATTATTGAATTCATTGTTTTTTGAACAACATCGTTATGTTGATCTATTTGTTACTAAATAAAAATAATGTACTAACATCAATTAATAGCGAGAGAGATTTTATTTTAATATTAAATATTTATAGCTTGTGACAAATTAATGGCATAACGTTGTCAAGCATCATATACACACTACAAAAAAAGCGGCCTTTGACGACGTTTTTAGAGTCACATAACGACGCGTAAAAGCGTCGTCAATGTGGTCGCCGACGCTTTATAAAGCGTCGGGAAGTGGGTCGGTAAGTGCAGTGACGAGAGAAATATGGCGACGCTTATAAAAGCGTCGGTAAATATGCCGTCGTATTATTCCCGACGCATGAAAGCGTCGTTATTTTCGTCGGTAATAGCAATCTATTGTCGACGCATTAAAGCGTCGGCAAATGATCGTCGATTTACGACGCTATGAAGCGTCGCCTATTTTCCTTTTTTCTGACGCATGAAAGCGTCGTTATTTTAGTTGGTAATAGAAATCTATTGTCGACGCATTAAAGCATCGGCAAATGATCATCGAAAAAAGTCATATTACGACGCTTTAATGCGTCGACTATTTTCATTTTTCCCGACGTATGAAAGCGTCGTCATTTTGTTCGGTAATAGAAATCTATTATCGACACATTAAAGCGTCGGCAAATATATATATATATATATATATATATATATATATATATATATATATATATATATATATATATATATATATATATATATATATAATTTGCAATACAAACAAAAATTCAAATAAGAACTAAAATCTATTTCTCATACACATTTATAATCAAAGAACTATTCACAATGACAACAATATAAATAAATAGTCAAAATATAAACTTCATTCCAAATATATTTTGTTACTAAGTCAAAACAATAACAATCTATTTGCATATAAAGTTAGTTCCAAAAGTATGATACTTCTAAGTTTTACAAAATTAAAACTAACAAAAAGTCAAAGTCATCTAAATCATCTATATCATCTTTATGAAAGAAGATTCAACAAAATCAATGTGCATATGTTTAGCTGAGAACACACACTAAGCTAAGAGGAGAATACACAATGTGGATTATATTATCTCAGGGAGCCAAAAAAATAGATTTAGTTACAGCAGTTTAGCTATTAAAATGCACACAGTTCAACTCCATTCTATGGCAGAGCAAAATTCAAAGGGTCTTCACTTGTTTCGCTGTCCTATGCTGCTATGTAACATTCACCTATAGGCCTATTTGACCTTTCTGGAGTTTGTTCAAGAAAAGCTGTTTGAGGAATCCGGATCAGCTTTTTCATTAAAATCCCCTCAAGAGCTTTCCAATGAAGTAAGAAGCATAAGCTTCAAATGGAGTTTTTAGTCTTTTGGTTCAGAAACTCATTCGGGCTTCCAACTCCAGCCAGAAAGCTGTGGACTCGCTATTGGCCAAACAATAGACTTACGCTCCTCAATCAAGGGGTTGTGGACATGAGCTGCTGCTTGCTGCTCAGGCTGCTGCTTTCTGCTGAGCTGCTGCTCAAAGCAGCAGCCTGCTGCTTGCTGCAGCAGGCTGCTGCTTGCTGCTCAAGCAGCAGCCTGAGCTATTTCCTAGATTCCTAGTACTATTTCATAATAGAAATTTCAATAGTCTCGTATCGTTCCTCCCCCAATTTCTACACTCTGTTTAATTATAACCCTCAAACACCCAAGGTTACATCAACCTTGACCAGCCATTTGAAATAATCAATAAAGGTTATTTCTCATCCTAAACTTGACATACTCAATATATTATTACGCTCAAAACCATTCAATTCAGCTGCCAAGTGCCAGGACTGCATTTAAGCCTAGTCAAATAAGAGATGTAAAAGAAGATACAGTTTAAGGACAATAAAACAACAACAGCTTATGTAGAATTCATGCACAAATTAACATGAAGTAAGATTCACAAACTTAAAATAAGTACATGATAACCAAGAACTCAAATTAGCCCTGCTGCCATAGATCTTCAAAAGTCAGAAACTAGCAAATTCTATTAGATACACAGCTTTTCCAATGTTTACGCACGAAAAGAAAAGGTAAAAAAATTACATGTTTTCACATCAAGCGTAAAAAGGTTACAATGCATGAGCACATGACTAAATGAGAGAATATATGCCCAACTATTCTATATTTCTATGTACAGAAATGACTAACATATGAAGAACAGTACTTCACTATTCTAGAAGTGTCAATGTCTCACATGATATCTAATAGATAATCCGACAAAATTTGCCTCAAGCAGTAAGACAAAGACAAAATATCAATATGACTTGAATACATCACATCAGGCTAACCTCTTGAATTGCTCCAAGCTTTCAATCTTAAACACCTGACAACTATAATCACTTCATTATACAGTTTGTTAAACATCTGTTTGTGTATTAGCAGGAAAATGTTTTCTTGTGTATTTACCCATATAAATATACTAAAACGTGCACAAAACACTTCCACATTGATATCTGCATATGCACCCATGGCAAATTACTTTTTAATTCTAGCTCTCAAAGAACTTATCTCCGAGCGCACCTAAAATCAAATATGTATCGAACATGAGCTGCTGCTTGCTGCTCAGGCTGCTGCTTCCTGCTGAGCTGCTGCTCAAAGCAGCAGCCTGAGCTGCTGCTTGAGCAGCACGTTGCTGCTTGCGCTGCTGCTTGCTGCTCAAGCAGCAGCCTGAGCTGCTGTGCTGCTCAAGCAGCAGCTTAGGCTGCTCAAACGAGCAGCAGAAGGTGAATCCAATTATGATAGAGTCAAATTAAGGTCCTATTTGTAAAATTGAGCATGTAAAATTGAGCATAGATATGTTATGACTATCTTAGATCTCTTATTGACGTATAATATAAGTGATAGAGTCAAATTAAGGTCCTATTTGTATGCATGTATGGATAGAGTCAAATTAAGGTCCTATTTGTAAAATTGAGTATGTAAAATTGAGCATATGTAAAATTGAGCATACATATATAAAATTGAGCATATAAAATTAAGCATATATATGTAAAATTGAGCATATGTAAAATTGAGCATAGATATATTATGACTATCTTAGATCTCTTGTTGTCGTATAATATAAGTGATAGAGTCAAATTAAGGTCCTATTTGTATGCATGTATGGATAGAGTCAAATTAAAGCCCTATTTGTATGCATGTATGCATGTATCGTATTATAAAATGCTCAAAGGCATCTTACATCAGTTAACACATTAATATAAAGGCAAACATCATCAGGACAGCATCTTCACACTTCAAAGGCCAATCCAAACCGATCGGCTAATCATCCATAGCACAAACTACTGCTTATCGAACCAAAGTTATCCTTGGTAGGAGCACTTTCCCTTTAGCAGCTTTTACAATAACCCATGATACTTACTGCCGGTAGCATACACATCATCCACTTATTTTCGATACACTATCATATAACAACTTCAATTATTTCAATCATTTTCAACACTTTTCAATTTAGAAGATCAGCGGGATATGGACAGTTACCAGACATTCGGGTTGTCTTACTCTTTCAGGATATCCTCCCTTCATACTTGCAGCAGCAATGGCCTGACATATTCAAAGAGACCGATTATGACTAACTAACTAACAAGGCAACGACCGAATGCAAAGCAAAGATCATTCGAGAGTTGATTCTACGACTAACTCAAAACAGAATCATGTCAATCACACTACATACAGTTATCGATCGAATTCATATAAAGAAGGCATTTTCGGAATGAAGCAGCGACTTTAAGAGAAAGAGGAAGCAACTGTAGTTACCAGCCTTCTGTCTGGGGGATGGTTAAATCGGTAAGTCGTGCCGAACCTGTAGAGGCCAGTCCTGAGGTAATAAGCACAGTGCTGCTCACCCGGACACTCGGGATAAGTTCTGTATTCTATCGATTCGCTCCCTCTCATGTTCATCTGCCACAGAATCTTTGCAAAAGCATCTGATGAATAAATCGACATGCGCACTTAGATTCATAGTAACATTACAAAAATTCCGACTTTTGTGCACTATAGTGATGGCCATCTCAATACTACTACTACATTATTCTCAAGTTCTAATATTTACAGGTTATTAATGTCCCGATGATCCCTTTAATTAAAACCTTATTTGAAATTGAAAAATAATAATAATTAATTGCCTTAACATGTACAAAGTAATTAATTTTGGCACCGAAAATGGATTAAAAAAAAGGGTTTTTTTTTTTTTTTTTACTTCAACCTGCAATCAAAAAAAATAGAGCCAAAAAAAAAAAGAAAAAGTTGATTTTTATTAATTAAAGAAAAAAAGAGAAAATTTTAAAATATATATATATATATATATATTCCATCAACACAAACGCAGCAATAAGATGGTAAAACAACAAAATTCCCGCTCTCCGACCACACTCGAGCGAATAAAACCCTAAAAAAAAAGGTGCATGCGGGTGGCGGCGGCGACGAGGTGCGCGCGTTGGGGGCGACGGGTGGCAGGTGGCGGGTGCGCGCATTGGGGGCGCGTTGGGGGCGCGTTGGGGGCGACGGGTGGCGGCGGCGATGAGGTGCGAGCGTTAGGGGCGACGGGTGGCGGCGGCGACGAGGTGCGCGCGTTGGGGGCGACGAGTGGCAGGTGGCTGTAGCGGGTGCGCGTTGGGGGCGATGGGTGGCGGAGGCGACGAAGATGCCTTGCGCGCGCGTTGGGATGAGGGAGAGCTGCTATTGCGTGGGAGATAAAAATGTAAAAAAAAAAAAAAAAAAAAAAAAAAAAAAAAAAAAAGTGATGGGTGGGTGGCTGTGGCGGGTGGTGGGGCAGGGAAAAGGTAAAGTGGGGAAAGTGAAAAGATATTTTTGGCGTTTCCCGCCAAACTTATTTGGCGACGCAAAATCCAAGCGTCGGTAAATTTTCGAGATTTTATTTTGTAGTACATTATGGCATCATATACATTATCGACTCCAGTCTATCCATCTATAACCACAAACATTTTTGGATTCGTTTGATCCATCTATAACCACAAACATAACTACGAACATTTTTGGATTCGTTGTTTTCCGGACCATATCGTTATATTGATATATTTGTCACCAAATAAAAATAATTTTCTATATAAATTTTAATAATTATCAAATATGATCTCTTATCTCGAACCGCATTTTTGACAATAAGTATTTACAGTTGTACAAATTATAATCATTGAATATTCACAAACATTACTAATTGGAATAAAAATATTTTTAGCGCTTTTTTGTCGTAATTTTTTCTCTCACAAGCATTTCTCAACATAACGAATTATAAATCTTCATTTTTTTTTTTTTTTTATTCGATATGAAGTGGGTTATTTTGAATTGCTGGTTTTGAAATATAAAATAGTTAAAATCTTTTTTATTATACTTTATTAGATACAAAATAATTTTGTTTGCTGAAATGCTGATTTTAAAATATAAAGCAGTTAAGAGGAGTTAACAAACCGGATATAAATAAATAACTTAGGATTTTTAAAAGAATAAATATGAAAAGTTAAAAAATATATCTGCAATTCGATACATTTAAAATAACTGTATAAAATAATCCATATATTATAACTATGCAATTAAAAATATGGAATTTATGGAATTTATTATATCCTGCTAGTAACATTCTATGAATTTAAAATAATCCTATATATAAAAAATAACCAGACTAAATCTCTTAACCCGACTAAATCAATTTTTTCTATTATACAATGTAAAATGAAATTCATTATTTCTACTTTTCTCTCTTCAAATTTATTTTAATTTTATTCCATTTCAATAAATTATAGATTCATGTTATTATTTTTGAATCTTTTACGTTTCGTTTATTAGTTTCCAAATCAATTTTCTTTTATATACAATATATGTTGACATACGTTAAATATATTTTAATCTTGTTATTTTGCAGTGAATATTCATATTATTGTTCTTAAATCTTTTGCACTTCATTTCTCAGTTTTCAAATCAATCTTTTTTATTATATAATATATTTTAAAAAAAATAAATAGTGGAGATCATAATCTTTCTCTCTATATATAATATTAAAAAAAAAAAAAAAAAAAAAAAAAAGTTAATTGCATACAGCTCACAATAAACATATCGAATAACAGATATATATACTTAATCTTGATTAGTTAGTGAGGTAAATTTATCTTTTTACCTTTCCATTTATCTTTTTAACTTTTCAGATATTTTTGGAGGGACATTTTTTAAAGGCAAAATTGTCATTTCACATATAATATGTTAAAATTAAACAATGAAGTAACGATAATAAACCGGAGGGATATATATGAATAACGTTGGACTTTTGAAGAGAAATATGAAAAGTTGAACTTTATAGGGATATATCTGCTATTCGATATATTTACAGAGAGTCATATGCAATTAACCCTAAAAAAAATTGAATAGGAGAGATCATAATGTTTACAGGGAGTCATATATAGATTTGTGATTTGTTTTGCTGAGATTCTAGTGCGAAAAAAAATTACGACAAAATATGATTAGTAATCTTTTTATCTCAATTAGTATTGTTCGTGACTGATAATGACATTCAATGATTATAATTTATACAGCTGTAAATACTTATTGTGAAATCTGTCAAGGTTACAACCCGGTTTGGGAGTAATCTGAGGAACATTCGGTTCGAGATTTAAGATCGATGGTAATTTTTACTTGCATATTTGGTAGTCATTAAAATTTATATAGAAAATTATTTTTATTTGGTGACAAATAGATTAATATAACGATATGGCCCGAGAAACGACGAATCTAAAAATGTTCGTGACGAATCTAAAAATGTTCGTGGTTATAGATGGATCGAGCAAAGTGAATCATATACGTAATGTTTGACAACGTTATACTATTGAATATTACAACGTTATACTATTGATTTGTTACGAGCTACAAAAATTTAAAATAAAAAAAATAGATTAGTATAACGATGTTGTCCGGAAAACAGTGAATCCAACAATATTCCTGGTTATTGATAGATCGACTAGAGTCAATTATATATATATGACAACAATATTCACTATTAAAAAAATTATCTCTCTCGTTATTAATTTGTGTTAGCATATTATTTTTTAAGTATATATATATATATATATATATATATATATATATATATATATATATATATATATATATATATATTATTTTCGTTCTTGATAATATCTTCATTTTTTCAATTTTTCGTATTTTTATTTTTGTAACAATTAGAAATAAACTACTTATATTTATTTATAGCGTCAAGATTTTGTTTTTTTTTTTTAAATCGTATTTGTTAATTTTTCGAAACAAAATAATTTTTTTTTTTAATTATATAGAATATTCTGCTACAATACCAATCTTATTCTCATTCTGAGAATAAAAGTTCATCTTTCAAATTCTCTGTAAGTCATCTCCCAATCTCTCTGTAAACACTAATTTTAGTATTGTTAAAATTTATGTTTCTCCATATCTCTATAATTACTTTATGTAATTATGTTTCTCTTATTATTATTAGGCTTTAAAAGATAAATAGCATATTGTCTGCTTCATTTTTTTTTTTTTAAGAAATGAATTTAACTGAAGCTGTGAAATAATTATATTTCTCTAGTGACTCTACCGCTAGCAATAATAATTCATTGGACCCAAAATTACTAGACCAAAATATTTAAATCTAGTTATTATTTCTAGAATTCATGATCTCTTATGTACCCCATCATTTTATCTTTTTAATATGGAACTCATTTACATACCCGATGTAACGAACTAATCGATTAGTTAATAATAAATACTTAATAAATACTTAAGTCACCTAGTATGATCTATAATAGCTTATATATCCAATAATATTGGAAAATGGGTTCTTACAATAACACCCCTACGCTTGTGGCGAAAACGTTGTATCCATACACCCTTCAAATTATGATTTTGGTGTAAGTGAAATAAAAAATCATTTAACTTTAAAAAATTTCATGATTTCAAATTTTAAAATGTTTGGATGCAGAATCGATAATTTCAAAATTGCCATTAATTTAAATTTTTTAAAAATAAAAAAAATTAATTTTATACTGTAAAATTAAAATTTTTAAAATTTTAAATTAAAAGTTACAAATTCAAAATTTAAAATTTAAAATTAAAATTGAAAAGTGAGGATTTAAAATTTAAAATTAAATTGAAAATTAAAAATTTAAAACTTGAAATTTCAAATTTCAAACTTAAAATTTCAAACCAAAAATTTGAAAAATTTTAAAAAATTAAAATTAAAAATTAAAAATTTAAATTTATAATTTTGAAATTAAAATTTATTATTTTAAAATTAAAATTTATTATTCTGACCATCGAGTAATCTTTTGCTTGCTTACTTAAAAATAAATAAATAAATAGTATGAATTATTGAGAATAAAAAAAAAAAAAAAATCTTACTCTTTCTCTTTTCAAAACATTTAAAAAAGAAAATTAAGGTTAATTTTAAAAAATTTTAAATTATTGATGCAACAGATTTTTAAAATAAAGTTTAAATTTAAAAAAAAAATTAAGGTCATAAATTATTAAACAAGTTTCACATCAATAATCTTATAGGATTATTAAACAAGTTCAAAAAAACTTCTTTTCGCAGTTCAATTCTTTAAAAAAAAAAAATTTATTTTAAAATATTAATTACATCTGTTGGCACACCAAGCATTGAGGAACACGCTCTGCAACATCGGCCCTCATCCTAGGCCACCAGAACTGCGGCTTCTTGGATCACATGAATCACATCTGTTAATACTCGAGCAATAATGCTCCCTATTTCGGAGTCTAAATCATGTCATCCCTAGCTCAATCAGGTCATCACTAAGTTCATCCAATGGCTACTCTCCAACGTTGGTTCTACTAGTGGCGAACTCTCAAACCAATCTTTGCTGGTTTGTCACAATTTCATGGGAGTCTGTAATGTATGCTCTTATACACCGACTTGTCACTTAGCTCACTCAGAGCCATAACATATCACTGCACTATGGTGAAAGAGGCATCTTGACGAGTACCAAACCGACAACTTGCGCACTGATCGTAAATACACAATCCTTGCCTGTCAATGCACCTAGCACTGTGCTGCCTGCGATAACACTCGGGTCCACAACTCTGTTTCATCCAAACCACTAAAGATTCTGGTTCATATAATGCCAAACAGGGTATGTGATATAAAGGGGGTCAACATACCCCAACTATGATCTTTTGATTCTTCGACAATATTGTCAAAACACCCTTAACGTTCTTACAAACTACTGGACACATTAGAGATGACATCCAAGTTCATCATACTTTCAAATCTATTGAAATTTTCATCTATGCATACACAACTAACCTTTCCACATAACCGGCCAACTATTCAATCGGAGTTCTATCCAAGTTTATGGGTTCACTCATTTTAGTGAAATAACGAACAGGAACAGACTTTACTCTCAAGAAGTTTACTTTTCGGCAATTTCTTCAGAACCCTCACGAGGTTCAAGGAGTTCTCCACTTGCTATTCATACTCTCTTGTGGCATTCATATTTGGCCACAAAGACTTAAAACTGAACTTCAGCTTGCCAATCAAGCAAAAAGCTGCCTTAAAGAGTAGAGCTGGTTAATTTCACCTGCTCACTTATACTGCCAAGTATAACCGACTTAATCATTCCTTTAATACCACTGATATTTGAAAATTAGGTTTTGTCATCTACAAAAACTTAACAGATCTGGTTTGGACATGTTGTCCAATTCTATAGCTTAACCAACATATTCCCATTATCGGATCAGGTGCAAAAATTTCGGTGATATCTACGTGGCTGGCGGCCATTAGCTAAGACCAATGTCCACAACAATGACAGAGATAATCTATCCCCTACGCACGCAAACTGCCTGAGACCTATCTAAGGTCCAATACGGTCTAGGATATCAACACTGAAACTACAACATCGTTGCCCAGAGGGCAACTTTGGAGACTAACATATAGGTAAGTACACAGGTAGACCCAATCATGATATTCCCCTTACGGGATAGAGTATTTCATATGCTCTTTTGATTTGTCTGCAGCCAACGTGCTTATCAAAAAAAAAGTAAAATACTATAGATCTGTCACCAACACCTAGTTGGGGACACGACTCCCACCAGAATCCAACAGAAGGTATAACACATACCTCACAACACAAATCTCTATGCCGATACTATAAACCTATATCAAATGTCTCTACCACCTCGTGGTCATGAGTGCCACCTTGGATTAATCACCACTTGCTAACACGACTCTAGCGACACCTGTCGCAACCCACAATCGATCGGTTCACACACAATATGCAAATCAAATGCAACTCGAATTCGTTTAGGATTAATATCAAATCCTCAAGCTATCATCATCACTCTGCACATCAAACTCTCTAGTTATATCACACCACCAATACTACCTCACCAAGGTAGCAGCCACAACAGCTACAATTACTGTTAGAGGAGAATCCGGGGCGGTCCACGAAATTCGTGCAAAAGATGGGGTCTGAATCTGAAACCAACCCAAATCAGGGTTATAATCGGGTCCAAACTAGTATGTACATCAATCATGCTTGCGCTAGTGCGCGCACTGCTACCACCACCTCTATCGAAATAATCATGACTCCTAGGCTATTTACACTGACCATGGTTAGGTCACAACTCGACAAAGGGTTGTATTTGTTAAGTGACGTCAGAATTATTTCACCCGCAGGAATAGAATTGCTGACCTAATAGTCATCCCGATAGCTATAATCGGGGGATCACCAATAATAGCAGCCACCGGCATAGTCACGGTAATCACGGCTGTGGCAAAAGCCACTATAACATGTGACGCGGGGACAACTGGAGGATCAACGACTCTTCCAAGCATCTAGACTATTGGTGGGGCCAGTGCAACAATAGCAACCATCTACTGTTGAGCTATCTGCTGGACTAATCCAGCAAAAGCGGTGAGCTGATCCTCTAACTGCTGCCAACAATTCGAGCCCTCTGGCTTCACTAAAATATCAAGCCCACAGCCCGTACCACGGCCGCAGCTAACACTACACCCACTATGACCACTAAGCCCAGAGCACGTGCGAACACCACTCGTAACCACAACAACAAGGCTAGAAAACAACTCATTAGTGCGTAAATACACATGAGCTCCTAACCACTAGACAAATACCCCGCGCTCTCACGTACGTCA
The DNA here is from genome assembly GCA_029168755.2 of Tillandsia fasciculata. Classification (NCBI taxonomy): domain Eukaryota; kingdom Viridiplantae; phylum Streptophyta; class Magnoliopsida; order Poales; family Bromeliaceae; genus Tillandsia; species Tillandsia fasciculata. The sequence continues at coordinate 24,734,335 of CM054932.1, forward strand.
CAAGTCATCCTAGGGCTCAATCCTATCCAGATCCTAATCAATTCCTAGGTACCGTGTACCTATTCTCTGATACCATAAAATCTGTCACGTCTCGAGTTTTGAAAAGCGGTCTAATTTTTTTTTTTTTTTTTTTAAAAAAAAATCAGAGTATAAACTTGAAAACTAGGATATGAACAGATCGCCACATGCATAGGGAATCCTCTATCCACTCGGACAGAGTCTCCCCTATACATGCACGGCTAGGTAAGTACGAATACACAATCATAGTACTAAACGATAATAAACTGAAACATAACTAATTTAACTATTCATCATAATAATCCGTGAATACTAAATCCACAATACTATAATCACAACTACCAAAATAATCACGAGTCCAACATAACTAAATCATAACCATAATCAGACTATCTGTAAAATAAAAGCTTAGCCAGACGAAGCTGGCAACAGAGGACGACTCTATCGAATATGCTCACATCAACGTCCCGACATCCCACCACCCGATCGACCTGAAATGATGGTCATCCAAAGGGTGTGAGATACAACATAAATGTATCCTAATGGGCACAACGAGCCGAGAAATAACAAATTGTACCTACTGGCATACTATAATCAGCGGATAGTAAAACATCAGTAGGTAAAGGTTGATATAAACAAGCAAATACTGGCAGGAAGCACAATCATAATACTGAGCATAAATGGGTACTAAAGTACAAGAATAAAGCATGCTGAAATAAATTAAGCAAGGGTACTGATGATTAATGCTAATCAAGCTGTAACTGGCAAGTTTGATAATTATGTAAATCTCAGTGCATAAGAGGTACTGATAAGGGCATATATGATAATCCACAAGTATCAGTACTGTAAGGGAAGAGTACTACTAATCACGTGCCGGTCATACTAAATGAATGCCGGAGCAATAATAACCACAGAGTCATGCATCAATAAAAGAAACCAAGTACCCAATCAATGCTACCATTTTGGTCAATGGGACCTCAGGCAAAATGCCGAACCTGGCACTAATATGGCTGACATATCCCGACACCCTCGAGCACTAACCTGAGGGTCATGACCCCGGCACTCTTGGGCACTAACATGGGGTTCACGGGTCTTTTTGTAGGCCACTTTACCGGTAAAGAACACTGTGACGGTGGTCAAACCATCAGTGTACGTGAAGTACAGCGGTGCATGACAATCATAATGTTGATGCTCAAGCTCACGGTCTAAGGACCAAGTAATCGGCAACAAGTCGGAATCCCAACAGGGATGCAGATGTTTGTATATCAATCATAGATCATCTCATGTAGTATGGAATACAATGAATATGTATATCTGAGTCAAGGAATTCTACGTAATGACCAAGCAGGCATGATTTATGTCCAAGTATAAGCTACTGTACTGATAACTAGCTAATGACTAATCAGGCATGATATATGTCCAAGTATAAGCGAGTAATAAGCAATCAATGGAAGTAAAGCTCAAGATAGGATCAAGACTAGCATGAAACACAGGGGTCCGACCAAATATGATACCCCAGAGGGCCGAGATGATAAAGCCCGGACCGTAGGCAAACCCACCTCAATGTAGGCGGTCCCGAAGTCAGCTGGACTACTCGCGTGCTGGCTCTTGACTGCTAGGGCCTGAACTATAAACTCAGATCAGTAACAAACTCACTCATGACCAACCCGACAACATCACAATACTAGAACAACTAAACAGTGAACTTTCCCCAAGTCCCGAGATTTACCAGAATTTTTGAAAACCCGCTAAACGACCAACTTTGGCCCGAATAGTGTCTATAAGGTTCCAAACGTGACAAAACTTCACACGCTGCCCCGGAATGACTCATTTAAGATGTCCGGACAGCCAAAGACCATTTTGCGAATTCCTATACTCGATCTGGGCCATAATTACTAACAACACTTTCGAAAAAGTCAATTTTGGCTCCGAAAGCCACCGACGCGAAATGGAGGTCATTGGACCAGCCAGGACAGCGCCGGGAATAGCCAGGGACACCTGGCAATGACTACCAATCGTCTAATATCCTTGAAGTGTGCGCTTTGCATAGAAACGCCGATAAACCGGTAATTTTTCCAATTTATGATTCATAATCCAATTCCCGCTCAACGAAGACCATTAGATCTCTAACGAAAAGTTTAGAGATCATGTACATGTTGCCCGAAGCAGCCCATGAGGTCACATTTTCATTTAGGCCCCTAGGGTTTCCTAAAATTGCATAATTACTTCCAATTATTACACGTTTCGACTCGTTTACAATATCCGAGGGATTTCAGATTGAACCGAAGGCACTAGTGGATGAGCCCCGACGTAGCCAAACTTGTGCTCGCTGTTTGGAGGAGGCACGAAGCCAAGAACAGCTTTAGGTCCACAATTACAAATCTACTAAAGCTTGGATTCCTACATTGACCTAACTACCCATTCAAATCAATAACTAGAGTGAGCATCATATTTAATAAGGTCAGAAGAGCCGAGGGCTCACCTTCGAAGTATCGCGGGACTACCGGAGGAGTTGTCGGAGCAAGATGACCAAGTTCCACCTTTGCTAGAGCTCGGATTGGCCGACGCTGCCCACTCTCGGGTTCCAGTCACCAACCAAGGCAAGTAGTAGTGGGAGAAGCTTCCCAGAGGTGGTGTGCTCACCTCCCTATCCAACTCCGGCGGCACGGTGCAGTGGGTGGACGAGATGGAGCTCATATAGCCATTAAAGAGCAACAATGGACGGGTCTAGGGCAATTCAGACCAATGCAAGGGCATAAGGAGTCTACATTGGATAGCAGGAGCTTACCTGGGTGGTCAGCCAGCGGCAGAAGGCGGCGGTGGCGGCGGCTGACAGAGGAACTCGGCCAAGCTTGGGCCTCTAATGGCGGATCTTCAAGCGAGGGCTTCCAGGTCCATGCAAGGGCATAGATAGGTTGCTCTTGGTGTAAGAGAGCTTCCTACGTGGTTGGCCGGCTGCGCGGAGCAGCGGCGGCACCGGGCGGAGGAGTGCAACCAAGAGCAAGATGACTCGAAGCTCGGGCTTTAGTTTTCTAGAGATCGGCTGCACCGATCGAGATAAAACTTTCTGGAGGCCTTTCTGGAGATCAGCAGAAGGGAACCACCGAGCCCGATCTTGATTTTAACGTTCGGATGCAGCCCATGCCGAGATCTGGCCAAAACTAGGTTTCCGGCAATCTTGTTGCTCCCGCCGGCGAACCACGAAAACTCCGACGCTGGGGCTGCACGTGGAGCATCCCCAGGAGGCGAGGAGTCTAGTGGGGTGCCTTGGCCGGAGAGAAAACAAAGAGAAAGAGAGAACCTACCTTACCGGAATCAAGGAAGAAGAAGAAGAAAAAAAACTTCTCCACCGCCGGCGCGCGGCTGAGTCCGGCGACGGCGCACCTTGGGTTTAGCTTCTGGAGGTAAGGGCAGGCTATAGGAAGGTCTGGGTGCTTAGGAAAGTGATTTCGTTGCCTCCCACACACACCACCCCGAGATCAAGGCAATGTTTGTTTTCTTCTCCCACTCCAGCGAGGGGAGGCGACGGCCGGAGGTGTAACCGTCGAGGAAAACTCAGAGGGAGGTGGAAGGTCTGATGGAGGCAGCTGGTTGCATGGGGTTTGGGCTAGGGTTCACAAGAACATTAACCCTTAGCATTATATATATATATATAGGTTGTAACAATATGCCAATAGATCCCTCTACCCTCAATATTCTGAGCTGAGTCCATCATAGGGATTTTGTTTTGCATCTAGGTCCCTCTCAAGGGAGTTGCATGTATTTCGGTGCATGAAATCTAGGGTCTTATGTATAAAATACTATACTTTTTGCTATTTTTTGCATTTTCGAGGCATCGGAGTCGTCAAACGGAAAAACAGACTTCGCCATGACATCCAGCTCGACGAGACCTATTGAGTAGAGATTTTGGTTTGTTGAATTTAGATCCAAATAAGTCTAAAATCCATCTTATATAGTGGTGTTTATAGTTTGGCACGGTTTTTGAGGCTTTAGGGTTATCAAACGTGAATTCCGACTGCATCATTGCGCTCAGAATAGTGAGACCGATCAAATCGAGTATTTGAACTATCGGATTTGGACTCTGAACAGTGGAGTTGGCCGACTTCTAATCACAAGTCGGAAAAAATCAGAGGTTACTATTCACTTAAGTCATCCACTATTACAACTGTATCTCTTTATACAGTCGTCGTAGCCTACCGAAACCTTTTTGAACATGATTTTCTTATTGATTTTGAATTTGAATTTCTCAAATGTTACAATATCAAATATATTTAATTAAATTTTGATATTAGAACATTAATCATTTAATATAAATTACAGTATATGAAGTATTGATATACTCTAGATGTATATAATAAATTCTTATTCTTCCATCAATTTTAACAAAGCAAAGATATTTTTACTAATTCTTAAATTTGAAATAAGTTCTTCAACTTTAACTTTTTAGTTAAAAAAATTATTCTATTAAGTTAAAATTTTATTTATAAAATAACTATCAAAACAAAAAAACCATTAAATTTTTAAATAAAATTATTAATATAATTTAACTTTTAACTTTTTAGTTAAAAAAATTATTCTATTAAGTTAAAAATTTATTTATAAAATAACTATCAAAACAAAAAAACCATTGAATTTTTAAATAAAATTATTAATATAATTTAACTTTAAAAGTTAAGAAAATATTAATAAAAATATGTATATAAGACTATTTTATAGCTATTTTTGTATTTTTTTAATTATAATTTTTTTAATTTTAAATTTTAATAACTATATATTTTAATTGCCTTAAATACTATCTACGCGTATCCCTAGTTTTATACTAGTTGAGAATAAATTATAAGTCCGAAAAGTATTATACTCATAAAAATATATAAATTTTTGGTAAATGATAATTAAATTAGTTAAGTGCTTTTATCAGTAATTACAGCCACAACACCAACTTGCCGGTTAAAAGCTAAATTATGCTTTTTGCGCTCAAACTTTCAGACACATGACATTTTGATCCTTAAATTTTAATTTATTTTAATATTTTAATTTAATTTTTTGAAGTTATTAGAATTAAGCTATATAGTCTAATTAAGTGTTAAGAATATATTTATTATTATTATTATTATTATTATTATTATTATTATTATTGATTTGGTTCATGTACCGTGTTTATAAAAATTAATTAAAGGTCTAAAGAGAATTCTCATAGGTGAATTTCAATTTAAGTTGGACTTCAAATTAGAATATAGCTCGGTTTATAAATTACTCCTAAGTTAATTTGGCTTGGAGTAGAACTATATTATCCGGGATGCTAGGTGTACACCCCATAAGGGGTATACATTCTACATCCTATCTCATTCTGAAATGAAATTTTTTTTACTGATCATTTTGATATGATTAGTAAAATTCATCCCACTTTAAAATAAAATGAAATATAGAATATACACCCATGTACACTTATATTTACTCCTATATTATTCACGGTTGGACTTTGACTGGTCTAATGCATTAAATATGCATGTGCTGCGGACGTGGATGTGCACGTGTGGCTAAATTAATTGGTGCACCTCGGGCTAATTAATTAGGGGGGCCCCGTTTCTCTGACGTAAGGCGGCGGCAACAAAAAGAAGGTGCATAGAGGAGGCGGCACGCATCCCACGTGGGATTTGAAGTAGGCAGCAGAGCGGAGATTCTTGTTGACTAGTATAATACCCGCGCTTCGCTGCGGAAACTACAATCTAATTAAGTATTAGATATTAAATATTTAGTAACGAAGTATTAAACATTAAACATTATATATTATATAATAATATTAGACGGGTATATAATATCTGCACCGCTATTGCCCACCTATAATAGCAAATTAGAGAACTACTATGATAGAGAATCTGACAAAATATGACAGAATCAATGGAGGAAATCTACAAATATCAAATCCGAAATAAAAATCTAGTTATGTCAGGTAAAGAAAGAAATCTCACAAAGGCAAAATGAATGGAGGAAATCTACAAATGTCAAATCCCAAATCATTATTTTTTTTTGGGAATCTGACAAAATATGGCAGAATCAATGGACAAAATCTACAAATGTCAAATCCGAAATCACTATTTTTTGGCTTTTTTTTTTGAGAAAATCAATAAGATGAGAATGAAAATCTACTTATTAAAGGAAAGAATCTGACAAAGGCAAAATGAATGGACAAAATCTACAATTGTTAAATCCCAAATCATTATTTTTTTCCGTTTTTTTGAGAAAATAAAAAATGGGAAGATGGAAATCTAGTTATGTCAATCACTTATATTTGTATAGATATTATTATATTATTATATTATATAATAATCATATATATATTTGTATACATATTATATTATATTTAAATATTTGATTTTAAATTGTGGGAATTGTGGCAAATCTGAATATTATATTTATACATGTATTGGAAATAGAGAAGTAATAATAGCAAATCTAATCTTGGGAAGATTTGCTATTATTATTTTTTTTCCTTTTTTGAATATATACTTAATCTTGGGAAAGAAATACTCATAATATCAAACCTACCATAATGACATCAATCAAATCAAATAATATATATTTATATATTAATATATGTAAATACCAAATATTTTATATTATATATATATCATTTATTAATCTTTGGAAGAAGAGAAAATGTACTCATGATAAAGAGAATGAAACATTTATAAGAATAAAATATTTGTATAGATATTATATTATATTTAAATATTTCATTTTAAATTGTGGGAATGTGGGAAATCTTTGCTATTATTATTTTTTTCCCATTTTTGAATATATACTTGAATCTTGGGAAAGAAATACTCATGATATCAAACCTACCATAATCACATCAATCAAATCAAATAATATGTATTTATATATTAATATATGTAAATACCAAATATTTTATATTATATATATTATTTATTAATCTTCGGAAGAAGAGAAAATGTACTCATGATAAAGAGAAGAAAACATTTATATGAATAAAATATTTATATAGATATTATATTATATTTAAATATTTGATTTTAAATTGTGGGAATTTGTGGGAAATCTGAATATTATATTTATAAATGTGTTGGAAATAGAGAAGCAATAATAGGAAATCTAATATTGGGAAGATTTGCTATTATTAATTTTTTCCCTTTTTTGAATATATAGTTGAATCTTGGAAAATAGATAGTCATGATATCAAACGTATCATAATCACATCAATCAAATCAAAGAATATATTTATATATTAATATATGTAAATACCAAATATTATATAATCATATATATAATATAAATGTACTCATGATAAAGAGAAGAAAACATTTATATGAATAAAATATTTGTATAGATATTATATTATATTTAAATATTTGATTTTAAATTGTGGAAATTTGTGGGAAATCTGAATATTATATTTATAGATGTGTTGGAAATAGAGAAGCAATAATAGGAAATCTAATATTGGGAAGATTTGCTATTATTAATTTTTTCCCTTTTTTGAATATATAGTTGAATCTTGAAAAATAGATAGTCATGATATCAAACCTATCATAATCACATCCATCAAATCAAAGAATATATTTATATATTAATATATGTAAATACCAAATATTATATAATATATATATATATATATATATATATATATATATATATATATATATATTTTGATATATAGATATTATATTATATATATATTATATATATATTTATATTTATTATATTTTATGGGAATTATGGGAATTTGTGAAAAATCTGAATATTATATTTATACATGTCTTGAAAATAGAGAAGCAATAATAGCAAATCTAATCTTGGAAAGATTTCCTATTATTATTTTTTTCCCTTTTTTGAATATATACTTGAATCTTGGGAAAGAAATGCTCATGATATCAAAGCTACCATAATTACATCAATCAAATCAAAAAATATATTTATATATTAATATAATTAAATACCAAATATTTTATATTAATATATTATCATTTATTAATCTTGGGAAGAAGAGAAAATGTACTCATGATAAAGAGAAGAAAACATTTATATGAATAAAATCAAATTAAATATTGAATATTATATTTAAAGATATATATATTCTGGACAATAAATGATAGGCACCAAAAAATGGACTTTTAATTTTTATATTTTATTCGATATTGAAATTTTAGGACAGAAATATTTTAATAAATAATTACCAAATAAAATTAAATTTTAATTAACAATTAACAAATTTTAATTAAAGTGAGTGAAAACTAAATTAGAAATTATATTTAAATTTATGAATCAAACTTAAAATGTAAATTTGATTTTGAACATACTATTTGAATTTAAACAATTGTTGATTTGATATATTAATTTATTTATATCTAATTTTAAAATATATAAATCATAACTTAATTTATTTAATTGAAAATTTTAAATTAGAATTTTTTGGTTGATAAATTAGAATTAAAATTTTTAAAATTTAAATTTGAGTTTTAAATTCTAATTTTAAAATTAAAATATATAAATGCACACATATTAAGTATGATTAATTTTTTGGTTGATAAATTAGAATTAAAAATTTTTAAAAATTTTTAAATTGCAGGGAAATTATAATTTAATTTTTTAATTGCAATGGAATTCAAATTTTGATACATATATTTAAAAAATGCATACTTAATATGTATTTTAAAAAATAGATACAAATAAATGTATATTTGTTTATTTATATCTAATTTAAAAATATATAAATCATATCTTAATTTATTTATATAATTTAAAATTAAAATTTGAGTTTAAGTTGTATACATTTATTTGTATAGATCTTGAAAATAGAGAATGTATAATAGCAAATCTCTAATGATGGGAGAAAATCAGAAAAAATCTAAAAACAAATTATATATTGGGAATTAGTAGCTAGAAAATCTTGTGAATAATATATATCTTATATATTATATCTTATATTAATGTTGGGAAGAATAAAAGAGATAATCACTAAGAAAAGTAGTTAGAAAATCTTGTGAATATATATCTTATATATTATATCTTATATTAATGTTGGGAAGAATAAAAGAGATAATCACTAAGAAAAGACAAAATCTAAAAAACAAATTAGATAATCATATGTTTATATATTATATTTAAATATTTATTCATTTTAAATTATATATTTGTATAGATATTTTTATCTAAAAATGTGTACTAAAATATATCAAAATAATACAAATGACAGATTTATATTTTAATATTTTAATTTTACTGATCATATTTTATACCAAAAGGATATGACTGAAATCAAACTATATATATATATATATATATATATATATATATATATATATATATATATATATATATATATATATATATATATATATATATATTTAAATGTTATATCTCCAAAATCTAATCTTATTATATTAACTAAAATTATATATATTAAATTTTTTTATTTTAAAATCTGTACGGAAATATCTTATTATATTAACTAAAATTATATATTAAATTATATTACAAATAATGTGATTTAAAATAATACAAATTATATATTTAATATTTAAGTAAAATTATATATCATATTTTGACATTCTTATGATGTTCAAACCTGTACTACTAAAATTATATATGATATTTTTATATTTTTATCTGTAAATATATACTAAAATATATGAAAGAAAAATACTTTTTTACACACTAAAAAAATATATATTATACTTTAGTACAGGTATTATCTATTTTAAAATATATACTAAAATATCTTTTATTTAATTAACTAAAATTACATTACAAATTGTGTGGTTTAAAATAATACAAATATATATTTAACTAAAATTATATATAATTTTTTTATATTTTTATGTTCAAATCTCTAGTAAAGTATAGATCTTCTATTTTTATATTTTTATTTTAATATGTGTAATGATTATATTTTATACAAATCTATAGAAATATATATTTGGTGATTCTTTTTGTATTAAATGTAAAAAAATTAAACTTCTTAAATATTAATATAAAAGGTAGTGTACAAATAATATTAAGAAATCCTTAAATCTAAATTACTGCACGAAATAAATTTGAGAAACTATTAATATTTAAGAAGTACTATCTTAAATTACTGCACGAAATAAATTACTGCACGAAATCTAAAGCACTATCTTAAAACATAATTTCAAATTCAAATTTGAGAAACTATTTTTAAACTTACACTCAAATAAATTCCAAACAAAAAATTAAATTTTAGCAACTATTTTCAAACTCAAATGCACTCTGAATTATATATATAATATAATTAAAATAAACTAACATATAAATTTCAATTCTTTATAATTAATTTCAAGTTTAAACTAACAGAAACAACCCAGCAGGAATATCCGAGAACGGGAGGAATGAGAGAAAGAGAATGCATACCGACAGGAACATCCCAGCAGATCAACAGCGAAGAGAACCGAATCACCAACAAAATACCAACGCGCCGACAGACAAATCGCATGCAAAACACAACCTGAATTAATTTCAAATTTAAACTAACAGCAACATCCCGGCAGCAACATCCGAAGAATGATGTTTATGGTATATAATATCTACTCTTCCGCGCTAGCTACAGGCACAGCGCCAGTGTCGACGCCGCCGCCGCCACCAAATAAGAACACAAAAACAGAACATTTTTAGAATTAGTGAGAAATTTAAAGATAAAATTTCCGCAGAAGGACAGAAAAGAGAAAGACAGTAAACTAACATGAACATCCCAGAAGAAATATCCGAGCAGGGGAGGAATGACGGCAGATCAATGGCGAAGAGAACCGAATCACCGACAAAATACCAACGCGCGAACAGACAAATCACATGCAAAACACAACACGAATTAATTTCAAATTTACAAATTAAAAAAAAAAAATAGAACTGTTCAAACTTAAAATAAACTAACAGCAACATCCCAGCAACAAAAACAGACAGAAAGCATACGAACATACAAACAGGCAACGAACACCCCAACAGCTCGAATCACCAGCCCATGCACTCACGAAATAAGAACCGGAAAACAAACAATTAGCGAAAAATATAAGAATAAAATTTTTTGCGGAAAAACAAACAAAAAGAGAGACAGAGAAATTTAACCTTTCAACCGACCAGCAGAACCAACAGCAACACAATCGGACGGCACCAAGAGAGCAAAGGCTAGAAGGCATCACTTCTCAGGAAGAGAGAGAGACCGCTTCTCAGGAACAGACAGAGAGAGAGACCCACGGCCAACCAAGAACACAATACGCAAGAGATTCCTCTTTGAGGCTTCTTCGAATCGAACCACCATAACTCACTCTTCTCCTTTTCATGGTCTCTCTACTCCCCAACCCGGAGACGATCGAGCGCTTCGGTACCTCCTCGACACCACCCCGGAGGCGCCAAACTTAGCGAAGCACCACCTTGAGAATTTCGAATTCGACCATGTAATTAATATCTGCTGAGATAGCTAGTACACTCAATTGAATATATATATATATATATATATATATATATATATATATATATATATATATATATATATATATATATATATATATATATATAGCGAAGTAATCAATATAATATAGGATTGACGAATTAATAATTATATTAATATTATATATATATATATATATATATATATATATATATATATATATATATATATATATATATATATATATATATATATATATATATATATATATATATATACCCGTTGGCGAGGTCGAGCATGAGGTCGGCAGGGTTGACGGAGAGGCGGGACGCGAAGCCGACGGAAGCGAAATAAGGGAGGGCGTCGGCGGAGCGGCCGTAGTAGATGGGGCAGCCTTCGGCGGACAGCAGGAGCACCTTGTCGAACATGTGGTAGAGGCGGGACGACGGCTGGTAGATGGTGACGACGACGGTCCGCCTGCCGTCGGCCGCCATCCTGCGCAGGGCCCCGACGATGCGGGCGGCGGTGGTGGAGTCCAGGCCAGAGGTGAGAAACGCAAAATCACTCATCAGCCCTCCTCTCCTCCTCCCCGACTCCGACTCCACCTCCGTCGAGCTCCGGCGAGAGACCCGCAGAGCAGCCGCCGCGGACGAAGGTCGCGGCACTCACCGGAGGAGGAAGGCAGCCACCGCGTCTCCGCCGGGCTCAACGCTACTCCTCCCAGCCTCCCGCTCCACCTCCGTCGAGGTACGGCGAGAAAGCGGCGGAGGAACCGCGGCGGAGCCGCGCGCGGGACCTCTCCGGGAAGGGACGGCAAAGAGAAAGACAGGGGAAGCGAGGGAGGGGCAGACGGGCGCAGAGGCCCGGGGAGGGGGGGGGGGGGGGGAAACCGAAGCGACGATTCGGGAATAGGGCAAGCACGCGAACCGAGGATAGGGGGAACCGAGGAGTCACCCAGAACCCGGTTCGGAACGCATAGGGAGAACCGAAGAGTCAGAGGGTAGGGATGGGAAATGAAAAAAACCCGCGTCAGTATAACGACATCACCAATGCACAATATTACGACACGTCAGCAAAATGCACACAATTGTGACACGTCGGACCGAAGAAACCACCAAATATATATTTGTATAGATGAGATAGTTCTTGAGCGGATGGAATTTTTCAAAACAACGGTATAAAATTTTTTATAAAATATATTTTTTTCGTTCTTTCAGTGGATATAAATAATTACTGAATCGCCTAATATATATATATATATATATATATATATATATATATATATATATATATATTTTTTTTTATATTTTATGCATCTGTATTAATAGCGCATGACAGACAATCCATTCATTTCCCAATAAATAGTATCAGAGTATAAGATTTGCACTACAGTAGAGATATTAAAAGTCTTATCATCTAAGTTTGAAGTAGATAAATTTGACGGTAAATAAAATTTCGGTCTTTAGTGGAGAAAAGTGAAAATCCTTCTACTACAACAAAACCTTTATAAAGCGTTGCTCAGAAAATCAAAAAAATCAGCATTAATAAGCGACGAAGATTGAAAGAAGATTGATCTACGAACAGTTAATATAATTATATTGTGCTTAGCAAATGAGGTGATATACAACGTCATGGATGAAAAAACTATAGTCGGCATGTGGAATAAGCCGAAAAAGTTGTACATGACAAAAAGCCTCTTGAATATGTTGTTCCTAAAATAAAAATTTTATGAACTATGCATGAAGGAAGCAACAATAATAATGGAATACTTGAACACTTTTAATAAAACTATTGCAGATTTGCTCAGCATTAATGTCAAGATTGACGAGAACAATAAGACGTTCTTTTCTTCACATCATTTTTATCGTCTTACAATTATCTGGTGACAACTATTGTCACGCCCCGGGGTCGAACTGCGACCCGGGAAGCCAACAGATCCGCCGTCCGTACGGAAACTGCCGTACAGACGAAGCGTCTAAAATGCAGAGGAGCTCAAAAGCTACACAAGTATCAGAGCTGTAAGGAAGCTAAACATAAAAGAAGCAGCTAAAACACTAAGTGAAAAAGTCCAAGTACACAAGTTCACTACTCCCCGAAGCAAAGGTACAAAAGTGGAAACCAAAAGTACAAGTGACTCTAACACAGACTCCAAGACTCGGGTAGGAACTAGTCGGCCACGCTCCTTACCCCGGTCAGAAAACTCCGAACGAGCCAAACCTGGAACGATCGCCTCAGGAACACCTGTCATCACAGCGGGGGTGAGATCTACTGCCACAGGCAGATCTCAGTGGGTACCGACGCCAAAACCCGTGGTACGCCCACTGAGTCCGCTGGAGACCAAAAACAGATAGATAGATAGATAGATAGATATTTATGCTGGAAAAGAATCTACCACTATGTGTTTCAATGCAATGCAGAGAAAGTTCTCAATCTCCCTTACGGGAGGCCTGGAAATTCTGAACGACTGTCATCTACAACCCTATCAAACAAGAACTGGTTATAGACATAGCGCTCGTAGTTTCCGCCACCGCACTGGAAATGCTGAACTTTCACATGACATTAAAAAGTCGTCTCCATTTCATTCAATTAACTACCTGGTAACTCAGCCAGGGCAAATTACCCACCCGGTGACTCGGCCAGGGGCATTCACTCATCTGGTAACTCAGCCAGTGATACTTACTCATCTGGTAGCTCGGCCAGTGTTATTTACTCATCTGGTAACTCAACCAGTGGTATTCATCCATCTGGTATCTCAGCCAGTGGTATTTACTCTTCTGGTAACTCAGCCAGTGATATTCGTCCATCTGGTAACTCGGCCAGTGCTATTCATACCCATCTGGTGACTCGGCCAGTGGTATCTGTCCATCTGGTAACTCAGCCAGTGGTATCCGCTCATCTGGTAACTCAGCCAGTGGTATCCGCTCATCTGGTAACTCAGCCAGTGATTCATACCCATCTGGTAACTCGGCCAGTGGTATCTACTCATCTGTAGCTCAGCCGGTGATTTATACCCATCTGGTGACTCGGCCAGTGGTATCTACCCATCTGGTAACTCAGCCAGTGGTATCGCTCATCTGGTAGCTCAGCCAGTGATTTATACCCATCTGGTAACTCGGCCAGTGGTATCTACCATCTGGTAACTCTGCCAGTGATATCTGCTCATCTGGTAACTCAGCCAGTGATTTATACCCATCTGGTAACTCGGCCAGTGGTATCTACCCATCTGGTAACTCTGCCAGTGGTATCCGCTCATCTGGTAACTCAGCCAGTGGTATCCGCTCATCTGGTAACTCAGCCAGTGATTCATACCCATCTGGTAACTCGGCCAGTGGTATCTACTCATCTGGTAGCTCAGCCAGTGATTTATACCCATCTGTGACTCGGCCAGTGGTATCTACCCATCTGGTAACTCAGCCAGTGGGTATCTGTATCTGCTCATCTGGTAGCTCAGCCAGTGATTTATACCCATCTGGTGACTCGGCCAGTGGTATCTACCCATCTGGTAACTCAGCCAGTGGTATCTGCTCATCTGGTAGCTCAGCCAGTGATTTATACCCATCTGGTAACTCAGCCAGTGGTATCTGCTCATCTGGTAGCTCAGCCAGTGATTTATACCCATCTGGTAACTCGGCAGTGGTATCTACCCATCTGGTAACACAGCCAGTGGTATATACCCATCTGGTAACTCTGCCAGTGGTATATACCCTCAACCTATCACGGCTGTCCAACAGTCAATGGACAGAGGTATAATGTAAAAAGGGGTTACAATACCTTACATTCGGAAATATTATGAGCATACCATACTTCCGGGAGAAAACCAACCCACCTGTGAAGAATCTGTAAAACCGCGCGCCAAACGGAGGTCCCGATGCGATCCCACAGCTCCATGCGGCAAATACGCGCCACCGGCCGCGTAGAAGCTAACACCATGCCACAACTGTGAGAGGAGGAGGTAAATCGGGATCAGAAAACCTGCGGTCAAAACCGCGCCAACAAAGGCGAAGGAAAAACCATCCGGCGACGAGAAACGCCGCGCGTTGCGCGGAAAAACCATCGCGCACACGCCGCGGCGCGTCGCCGAGTCGCAGCCTGCGCGGACAAGGCGGCGCAGCTGCACGGCTCAAAACCCAGCCCTGCGGCACACGGGCTGCCCGCGCGGGGCCCCTGCGGCCCAAGCGCGCGGTCCGCATGCCCGCACGGCCCGCGGCTGCCCGCGCGGGGCCCCTGCGGTGCCGCGCGCCGTGCGCGCGCCCGCAGGGGCCCCCGCGGCCCGGCGCCCGCCGCCCGCCCGCCCGCGGCCCGCAGCCGCGGCCCGCGGCCGCCCGCGCGGGGCCCCTGCGGTGCCGCGCGCCCAAGCGCGCGGCCCGCAGGCCCGCGCGGCCCGCGGCCGCCCGCGCGGGGCCCCTGCGGTGCCGCGCGCCCAAGCGCGCGGCCCGCAGGCCCGCGCGGCCCGCGGCCGCCCGCGCGGGGCCCCTGCGGTGCCGCGCGCCCAAGCGCGCGGCCCGCAGGCCCGCGCGGCCCGCGGCCGCCCGCGCGGGGCCCCTGCGGTGCCGCGCGCCCAAGCGCGCGGCCCGCAGGCCCGCGCGGCCCGCCCGCAGTGCCGCGCGCCCAGCGCGCGGCTGCGGTGCCGCGCGGCCCCTAGGGCACCCGCGCGGCCCGCCCGCAGTGCCGCCGCGCGCCCAGCGCGCGGCCTGCGGGTGCCGCGCGGCCCCTAGGGCCACGCGCGGCCCGCCCGCAGTGCCGCGCGGCCCCTAGGGCACCCGCGCGGCCGCCCGCAGTGCCGCGCGCCCAGCGCGCGGCCTGCGGTGCCGCGCGGCCCCTAGGGCACCCCGCGCGGCCCGCCCGCAGTGCCGCGCGCCCAGCGCGCGGCCTGCGGTGCCGCGCGGCCCCTAGGGCACCCGCGCGGCCCGCCCGCAGTGCCGCGCGCCCAGCGCGCGGCCTGCGGTGCCGCGCGGCCCCTAGGGCACACGCGCGGCCCGCCCGCAGTGCCGCGCGCCCTGCGCGCGGCCTGCGGTGCCGCGCGGCCCCTAGGGCACCCGCGCGGCCCGCCCGCAGTGCCGCGCGCCCAGCGCGCGGCCTGCGGTGCCGCGCGGCCCCTAGGGCACCCGCGCGGCCCGCCCGCAGTGCGCGCGGCGGTGCCGCGCGGCCCCTAGGGCACACGCGCGGCCCGCCCGCAGTGCCGCGCGCCCTGCGCGCGGCCTGCGGTGCCGCGCGGCCCCTAGGGCACCCGCGCGGCCCGCCCGCAGTGCCGCGCGCCCAGCGCGCGGCCTGCGGTGCCGCGCGGCCCCTAGGGCACCCGCGCGGCCCGCCCGCAGTGCCGCGCGCCCTGCGCGCGGCCTGCAGGGCCGCCCAGCGCAGGGGCCGCCCACGCGGCACCCCTGCAGTGCCGCGCGCCACGCGCGCGGCCCAGGGGCGCTGCCGCCGGCGTCCCGGCGCCCTGCTGCACAGCAGCAGCGGCAGCGGCAGCAGCAGCAGCAGCAGCAGCGCGCGGCGCCCCCAAAAACAATAAATAAATAAATAATTACCTCGACGAAGTCCGCCTCGCGCGCTCCGCCCGGCTCCACGCCTTCACTCGGAGAAGAAAACGCCCAAGAAAAGCCTCCTTCTTCTCCACCTTCTCTCTTCTTCCTCTGCTTCACTCCAAGCTACAGGGGCTTCCCCCTTTTTCATCAGAGAAGAAGGGGGGTGAGGTGGGGCTTTAAAGAGGGAGAGGGAGAGAGAGAGAGAGTGAGCTTAATTAAAGCAAATGGGTTAATCCAATCCACCAACCCAAACTAAAAATAATTAAGCCACTAACTCCCTGCCAACACCCTCACAGCAGCACTCACACACCCACACCCACAATTAAGCCAACACTTAATTAAGCAATTTAATGAATAAAATATTCCAAAAAGGGCCCCGATAACTCACTTTTTGGCTTCGGGCCTTCCGCCACAGTTCGGAACCTCCCGAACTCCGCTGTAATCTGAAAATACACATGCTCACAGCTTTTTCTCCTCAGAAAGCTCAACCGTGGAGTCGGTGTGCTCAATCCAAAAACCGGCTCCAAAACTGCCAGTTCCGACTCACTTTTCAGCTCCGGGGTCTCCGCACGGGTCCGAAACCTCTCGAACCCCGCTGTAAATATAAAATACAGCTGCTCCAAGTGTTTTCCCAATTTTCTGTACACCACGGTGGAGTCGGTGCTTCCCAAACCAATCCTCTAACGGCGAACACTGCCCGGAAAACCCCGAATCAACATGGGGCTTCCGCGTTGATCCAAATCAACCCAAACACAACAGTAAACAAAACTGGGACACCTCCCAGGCAAACTCTCCTTCCCACGCCATCCCGCGGGGTCGGTGCGCTATCCGAAGCTCCGGTACATTACACTCTCCCCTCCTTAAAAAAGGTTTCGTCCTCGAAACCCAACTAAATCCATACTTAGGAGGGTACCTCATCGATGACAAAAAGGGATAGGAGATCCACAACTCATCCTCAGGCTTTCAGGCGGTCACTCCTACTCATCCAGATGACTCCACTGAACCTTCCCTCAAGGTAAAATCTGAAAGCACAAAACTTCTGCCTCACTCAAGGTATCACTCAGATTCTCGCTCCTCTCCAAGGAAACGAAATCCAAACAAGCGAGTGATCAAAACCATATATTCCTCAGAATAAATGGTAATCTATCGCTGTCCACACAGCCACCCACTGCCCAAACTCAGTGAAAAACTCTCGTATCCATCAATAGGAAAGCAACCAACACCAGGAACATTCCTTAACCCCTAACTCCTGATTTGAGAACCAGCCGGCAACGGCGAAAAGTTCGAGAATCCCGAATGGCGAGTGCCTTCACCCCAATCAAACAAGAACAGGCTCCGGCACCTTTTCCATTTCTGGAGTAGCCTTCCGAAATCGTCGATCAGTTCGTTAAGCCTCGGCATAAACAGAAAAAGGGAGAGGGCATTGGAGTCGTCCCTGGTACAGCTAACACTCCACAATACAAGGTTCCAACAGTGGCATCCATTGAACAGTTAACTCACTCAAAGCTTGCACTACTTGCTAAAACGAGGCGAATCTGACCATAAAGTCTTCGCCGAGATAGCACTGAGGTATCAAACGCACGTCTAGCAACTCTCTCTGCTGACGTTTCCACAAACCAACTCTTCCTCAGCTTTATCTCCGTCGCTAAAAGGCCATGTGCAAAATCTTCCGAGGTCAGAAAGCAAACTTTCTTAACATGGAATACAACTTCTTCCCTCATAGAAGTTGTAGCACTATCCTTACGTGCCCTACACGCTCCACGTCGCTTCGGAGATAATACAAGTATCCACGACGGGTTATACCACCAACCCGTCCCAACACAGCTGGGGGAAAGCACCGTTCTTAAGTCGGTAGGGCAATAGTCAATCTACTTGACAACGATAACAGCTTAAATTGCCCAAACAGGTTCCTGAACACTATCCCGGCACAGCCCTCGGCTGTACGGTTCCCCAATGTTGTCAATCACTCGAAGGCATCTGCCCAAGCACCATCCGAGTCTGACCGTGTTCGAACCTTCCAAGAATTCTCACCGTTGTGTACCCACAACGTGGCATCACTGCCGTGCGACAACGGCGTGGCATCACCACCGTGCAACAACGGTGTGGCATCACGGTCTCAGAACCTCGCGGCACAACATCCACGGCGTGGCTCTGGGTCACTCCGACCCTATCGAATCATCAGATCCCGCAACCGCGCTATAAACTCACTACCTCAAAAACAAACTCCTGCCGACCCGACTCACCAAGGGTCACAGTCCTCTCTCAACAATCGAAGGCCGCATAACTGAGTCAACCAATCCAAACCCAGTACTATAACAAAATCCCGGAGCTGGCGAAGGGCCCAAGATCCTCAGGCAAAAACCTGGGCCCTAACTGCGCTGGGCAGGACCGATAACACTCATCTAGGTGTAATCACGTGATCGGGTAACAGAACCTCACGAGCACCAACAAGCGGTCCAATCTCTAGCCCATGCAACAAAGCAAAAGCTCCAGTAACAATAAAAACTCAAGTGCGAGTAGGGGAGATAAGGCCAAACCTGCCACCACATGGCTAATTGCCTCTGAGTCCTCGACCTGAGCGGCACAAACTTGCCTGCTCGGAGGCGGTCGCCTGTCTGACTGCTGCGATGGAGTGGCACTCTCACTCAACATATAACACCCGAACTCAAAGACTACCTCGTAGGGTCCAGTCGAGCCGGCGGATGTCGTCTAGGAACGCACCTGCCCACTACCTCGCATCCACAAGAGGACGGGATTTACGTGGGGCGTCCTAAGCTGACTATCTCAAGCGAACTCTAGTGTAATAACTAGTCGCGCCATCGCAGCCTTGTCAGGCTCGGTGTCATCATCGCACCCGGGCGTAGCCCGAAAGGAGCGATCCCTCCGAACTCAAGTATCACACAACTGGTATCAAAATACCAGGTTCAACAGGCCACAATCCCCTGAAAGAAGATACACCACAGCTGGGACCGCCGTCCATCCAAACGGCTCCCAAAACGACACCCCACTCACAGACGAGAAGAACCGACTGAGGCCGCAACGGTCCGAGAATCCCGTCAGGCCGGTGCCTAGAATCCCAATCAAACAAGAACAGCCTCTAGACTCAGCCTATCGAAGTTCTCGATCCTTTACCGTTCAGGGATTCGGCCCCTCTCGGTTAAAGTGGGAAACCGCCTTAACATATGCCCCAGGAGGTCCTCCTGGCGCCGCAAGGCCTCGGACATCTGGGCTACCTGGGCCCATAGCTCCTGGGTCTCGCCCTGTCCTGCCTCCCGGTGCTCGGGCTCCACATCTGACACGGAGTGCGCCTCCACTCCGCGCGACGGTATGGAGGCCCCGCAAGCAACCACCAACAAAGTAAAGGATGTCAGAGAGTAAAAACCTCTCGACCAAAGCAAGCGAGAGTCTAAAACATGTCATCCCTTCTAAAGCATTATGCTGTCGGCAGCCAACATAACCACTTTAGAGAACAGACATGTTGGAAAATACTCACCCCAATCCCTTGGGGAAGTTACAAATTCAACCAAGACTCTCGCTAATGTCACGTCTCTCACGACAGTCCTACTACTGTCCAACCAAAAGCCTAGGGTCTCTAAGTCCTCAACGACCTATATTCCTAGGCTCTGATACCACCTAATCTGTCACGCCCCGGGGTCGAACTGCGACCCGGGCTCGCCAACAGATCCGCCGTCCGTACGGAAACTGCCGTACAGACGAAGCGTCTAACCTGCAGAGGAGCTCAAAAGCTACACAAGTATCAGAGCTGTAAGGAAGCTAAACATAAAGGAAGCAGCTAAAACACTAAGTGAAAAAGTCCAAGTACACAAGTTCACTACTCCCCGAAGCAAAGGTACAAAAGTGGAAACCAAAAGTACAAGTGACTCTAACACAGACTCCACAGACTCGGGTAGGAACTAGTCGGCCACGCTCCTTACCCCGGTCAGAAAACTCCGAACGAGCCAAAACCTGGAAC